>CM063247.1:21090222-21725558 GCA_032158295.1 Pycnopodia helianthoides | reverse complement strand
ATCTAGATTCACTCACTACAACAAGAGGTAGATATTGTTCATGTTATCTCATTACAAAGCTCCATCCTTTGGATGAATGTTTTTAAATGTATTATTTTCAACTTTTTTTCAACCAGTACTTTTTGACTTGCTAAGGAGGGTTCCTAAGTAGTATTCCTGTTGTGAACATCTGATCCTTGGATCATATTTTCTCTAAACTATTTGAACTGATGTGATTACACCTTAACTGTCTTTCAGTTGATTGTGACAACTGCTTTGATACTATCAACATGGACCATGAAGATGGAGTGATGTCATGGTGCAAGGAGAGTGACGTATGATGGCATGAGGAGACTGACGTCATGGCATGAGGGCACTGTTTAAGTTTTGAAAATCTGTGACCAAAATGGCCTAACGTTAGTTGCGATTCGCACATGGAAAAGTAAGTAGTTTCATAACAATTATTAAACTGCAAGTTTTACCGCAAAGCCTGATTAAATAAACCCTTTATCAAATTATTAATAATGACAAGTGACATGATACTATACCTCCATGCCGCTTTGTTTGCAGCAATCACACTTAGATTATGTTCTATAGAGAACCTGTCTTGCTATTTATTCTACTGCCTTGGAATAGATTTTTAGAAATCGAGGGACTCCTCAGTTCTGAAAAGAACTATCCTACTTATTAACTACTACGGGGGGGGGGGGGGGGTAGGAAAATGGCCAGAACCAAAAAAGAACTCACTCTGCGGCAGTGAAGTTAATAGCGAGAAGTCCCCTCGATCCACTAAGCGAAAGTAGTAGTCCCATATCAAGTTTTTTGTAACGCACTAAGTTGTTCATCAAGCATTAACATTTGCAGGTTGTTGATAACAGTTTTTTTTTTAAACTGTTGTCATAATTACTTTACTGTCTCCAATATTGTATCAGTGGAGTTAAACATATTAACCTTTTTTCTATAAAAAGGAACAAGATGGGGAACTGATGGACTAATGTACCTTGTACTCAAGAATCAGCTTGATTACTTTCATTGCTTAAACTGTCTTGATAAATCATTGGGCAGTTTGCTGCTTTCAACATGGACCTGGAGGACATCTATGGAGGTGTGTGAAGGAGTGAGGGGATTGGCATATCAGTTACAGCATCTACTCATCAACAGTTGAGAAGAATGGAATTTCAAAGTGACGTATTGGGTGTAAGTTTAGTTTGGAAGTTTTATCGTCTGTTATGAGGACATAACATTTAAGTACTCATTATGGAATTGAAGTATGGAATTTCAAGGTAAATAATTTTTAGCTCAGTTCAACACGTGTGCAACTTCAGAAATTTCTTAATGTATAGAATCCATTGATACATCGTAGATCAATCCTCATCTACAGTACTGTAACTTATACAGCCTGCAGCATCCATATCAAGTTTTCTTCTGAAAATGATTAGAGCATATTGATGGAAACATTGAGATGTTACACAACCAGTTCTTTTCAGAACCACAACAAATCATGGACTTTGTTTTACCTGAATAATACTTGATTGTATCTCCCCCAAGTTTACACTTTTTATTTGTTTCCCTTTCTTTGTCACACAGCATACATGTAGATGTTCAGTGATAAGATATAGATCTTATGATGAACACAGTCATATAACTTGAAGTTCGTCATGGCAAGATTTTACGCAGATTTTAAGCAATTGTTGCTTCATCAGCATTTTGTCTTCATGATTGCCGCCCACCACATAATGGGAGGCAATTGACAGCAAGTTGATACATCAGCTGTTATATCAAGATTTGACACCAAAATGTACAGTTCAACGTGAGTGATAACATGCCTCATATTTCTGGATCGACAACGGTGAAAGCCAACATTTTAGTTTCGAGGGAACATGAACACTTGAATCAGAAAACTATTCAAGAATGACATTACCAAGACTACTTATTTGATTGTCCTGAGCATGTGTTAATTGTTAAACAGTTTATTTCTTGGATAAAAATGTAAAGTTGTCTTTCCTTTGAATTTATTTTTGCAGAGTTGATGATGGTTTTTGTTAAAAAGTAATGTGAAATATGTCTCCCTTAAAGTTAGGATGTTTTTGTTCACATGCTGGAAATATTTAACTCTGAATGAAAGGGTAGTTTGTATAGAGACTGTCAACTTAATACTTGTAACAAGTATTTTGACCGAATACATGTACATACTTGTAATGAGGTACTTTCGTTACAAGTACATGTATTCAAATAAACGATTGCATGTTTGTAATGAGGTACTTCATTACATTCATGCAATTAAATCACGCTTGCAATGAAGTACCTCATTGCAAGTGTGTAAAAGTTTCATGCTTGTATATGAAGTACCTCATTACAAGCATGAAACGTCATTGGTTAATTTGTAATGCAGTGGCTCTTTACAAATTGTTGAACTAGTTAAGGTTGTTTGTAATGAAGTGAACTCATTACAAATATAAAGACAGCAAGCTTGTAGCTTGAGCACTAGTTATTATTAAGTTACATTTTATTATAGCTTATTTTGATTTAATATTTTTTAATGTTTGGTAAATTGTATTATTTTGTGTAGCATTCTGTCATCCAATTTGTTATCCAAATGGTATAATTGTTTACAAGTATCTGTTATGGGGTGGGTGATGACAACCTTCACGTGGTCCACTCTGTTTTAGACTAATGTCATCAAACCAATGTATGCACCAAGTGCCACTTTCATAAATGTCTGTTTATCTCAACGTTAGCTCTTTAGTATCTGTTTTTCATTACTATTAATAAGATTTGAAGTTATTATGTTATTTTATTTAAGTGTTCAGTTTTGTTGCCAGGTTGTTGAACATTGTTCATGTATGGCTTGTAGTGTGAAATAAATACATAATGTTTTGATCGAGTAACAAAAAAGAAAGTCTTGTTTTGTAATAAATCATTGTGTTATAAAAGTCCCCTGTTGCATCATCAAATTGTGCAGGACGCTTTGTCCTTTCTCTTTTCTCCTTTGTTCTTTGTCCAGAACCCAGTACGCAATGACGGCAGCTTTTCCCTTGTATTTTATGAAAATCTCATATGTATCTCTTGACCTTTGACCCGACCTTTGACCCGACCCTGACCACCTTGACCCTTTAAAACGTTTATCTTACGTTTTAAACAGTTTGTTTTGTGTTATCTTACTCTATTTAAATTATATACTCAAAAGAATGACTTTTTATGGCAATTGGTTTATTTGTATATATTTTTTTATTTTCATGACTGATTAAGCAAACAAAACAAGATGTACTTTATTACAACTGTTAAGTACAAGTCGAGCATTTAAATAAACTTATTTTAAAAGCAAACTTCAAACTTTTTAGGTACAATTTTAACATTGAAAAAAACATAATTTTACGCAAACCTTGTACAGTTTAAATATAAGTTGAACACTGGGAAATAAACTCAAAAGAGGGAAGTGGTTAATAGACACAAGTAGGGAAATGGTAAAAAGATGCAAGGATGGAAGTAATAAATAGACACATGGAAATTTATGTGTTAATTTTGGCTCAAAGTTGAAGAAAATTACAAAGTAGAAACTGACTGTTGGTGAGAAGTTAGTTTCTTGCAAAGACAACTTCCGTTGTGATATTGTTTGGAAATTATGTTGTATACTTTGGTTAATCGCTGTAGATGAATTTGTAGATTCGCCCTCAAGGGAGAGGTACCTATCTTATTTAATCTTTATTTATTTTATCTTTTGTTGACTTTCTGGGTCAGCTACACAAATACTTAACTTAATAATTGTTTTTAGAAGTATTACAGTTGTTAACTAGATTTCACTTGGATTTTATTTATTGTTATTGTTTTATAGTTTACTCTACATTTGTTTTTATGTAAAGACCTGTCTTGTTTATAAACACTGACCACCATTTTGTACAGGCAGGCTTGAATATCACAAAATGTATAAACATTTACAACCTTTTCTTTGAAGAATATGTTAGCTTTTAGCTTGTTGTAGCACAATTTATATCAGTGATATGGGTAATTTGATTATTTTCTTAAATTATGTTTTTTGTGCAGTAAAGGCTGCTTGTATTTTTGCCAACCACTTTTTTAGGCCTAGTTTGTTAATCTATAAACTGAGAAAATTTACAATTTGAATGGAAAAGATTATGGTGGCATTTCATAAAGTGCATTTTTTTAACGTTACAAACTCTGACTTTATTTTGGGTCAGATTTGATGCAAACCTACACAAAATGGGTTGTGCGAATACTCATCACGCAGTCAGACACTGTAAATAATTGATCGACTTCTATTTTTAAAGTATTTGAAACATAAGGATTCGGTTATTCGGAAGTTTTGTGCACACAGAAGCTGAAGTGCGCCCTCTAATTCCGCTAATGTAATGTCCGTGTAAAAAAAACTTCTTCTGATTTTCACCAGTTCCTACTCGTACTCCATGAAATTTACAGTTTTTCTTCCGTAAAAGAAACACTTCTGAATAATTACTTTGCACCTTGTAAGCACCGTGTGTTCTGAACTTCTCTTTTGAAGGTCGAGATGTGGCATGATTAAAAGTGCTTGCGTCATTTGCGTCGTGATATTTTGTCCAATTGTGTTGGCCTCTTTTGAATGACGTCAACTGGCGCCATAAAGGAACGACTTCAATGCTGACGGTACTGGCTGTACAACATCATGGCCGCAGTTGATGACCGTCACCGATGCTTTGCCGTTTTTGATGTGGGGATTTCTCCATTTCACCAGACTCAATGCGGGCCAATTTGCTTCGTCAATCCAGGACACAGGTTTGTTGAATTATATTATTAAAAAATATTTGTTTGCTATCTTGAAAAATCCCCCTTTTTGGCTCACTATGTTGCATTGGTTTTCTATATTCACCAGGATTCAGGAAAGAAACTGAAACATTCCACATTGATCATATCCTTTATTCATCGTTACTCTTCGTTGTTGCATGAATTAATATGGGGAAAAGACCAGTAGGTAACATAGTAAAGACCAGGAGTGAAATTTAGCCTACGTTTTACATGGACATGATCGAGAAGAACAATGTCGGTGGCAGATTTTGCTTTGCACATTGTGTGGGGATGACAAGGGCGTCGATGGGTGGGGGACGGGGGGGGGGGGGGGACATGTCCCCCCACTTTTTAGACTGGGGGGACAGCATATCAGATGTCCCCCCCACTTTTTGATTGACTGTTCATCAGAAATATGCAACAAAATATAAAAATATACACCATTTCCTTGATTCAATACTTCATTATACATTTTTAAACGGTAAAATGTTTTCTTATTTGGCTCTGATGGACGACACGCGCAGAATGATATTTTGGGCCTATTTCCATTTCTATATTATAATACAGACATTAACCGACAAGTTTCGTCCAAGACATAAACGCCAAAATTCCGCATACAAACCTTGTTTGCATTCAAGTCATGCGTCATTTGTGTATGCTATAATGTACGGTACATGATCCCTCCACAAAGAAAGTCTGTGTGTGCGCGCACGTGTTTGTTACAATCGCACAATGCACAAAATGTAGTGCAGTTTGGGCCATGTGGAAGAAGCAGTGTTTTTTCGAAGACACACGATAAACGCCGGACTCCCGTAGCACATTAAAATGGATATTATAAAATTCTTTTCAGTGGCTACATTCCAACAGATAACAAAAGTTCTTTTTAGCGAGTTCCAACAACCCCTTCCCCTTCCAACCCCCCCCCCCCTTTAAAAAAAAAAACCCTCTCTTTCATGCACGTGGTTACATAAAAACATCAAAAATTAGCTCTGTTCTAACCATTGCCTTGAGTACTTGGATAATGGAGACACTTGTCGTCCACCAAAAAACAACATCCAAACAGTCAGGTGATGATTTACTACCAGAGACCACACCGACATGTGTCTTCCCTTTACTCCCTCTAGCTGTCAATCTATCTTTGCTAGCACCGGATCTGGTTCCGAAATTCCTGCTCCATGGTGCATTTCACTCAAGTTCATTTTGGCAGTCTCCTCTTCACACAAACCATACTTTCCACACCCCACCCCCTACCAACACCTGTTCCCCTTCTGGTTTTGCCCTTTAACTTAACCACAACCCCCATCGCCTCATACGTTCTTTAAAGCTTTAGTTTCCATACATGATTCTCCATTAAAAGGGAAGATTTTTATAATTTACTATAACTAAAGCTTTTTGAACACTTTGAGTGAGCTCCGGTACTACTATTTTTTGTGCTAGTCCTCTAAAAAACTCCATATGATGCTTATATACAAAACCATCAAAGTTTTTTTTTAGTGGGGGAACACTAGTCTCATCTTAATGGTCTGTTTACACAAGGTTACATGTATGATTCACCTTTCCCCTACACAAAAACAAAAAATCAATTAAAAACGACAAATTGTTCATGACTTGCTCGCCCGTCCCCCCCTACTTTTCAGTAGCAATCGACGCCCTTGGGGATGAGGCTAGTCACATGAAATAACACCACCTCAAAACCAGTTCAACTTCTCACTTATTATTATTGCAAATTTTTTGACTTTACTCTGCTGTCATTTGGTCTGACCCTGTCACATGAACAAAAACGTGGAGGTGAAGAGGTGGACTAGGATCAGTGTTTTTGCAAGGTGCGGTGATGTGTGAGGGGACGAGTTTATAAGGTGACTCAAGCAGTATTTAGATTTTGTAAGTGGGGTATATTCTTGTCGTCATCATTGTTATTTCTAGAATTGTTTTGATTTCTTATGTATCAAAGCTTAGGATATTGATTTGCATGGGCGTCAATCCTGGAGCTGTCCTGTCCCCCCCCCCCCCACTTCTTGAAGGGTGGGGGACACTCACTCATCAAATGGTGACTCGAGCAGTATTTAGATTTAGTTGGGGGCAGATTCTTGTGGTCAACATTGTTATTTCAAGAAATGTTTTGATATCTTATGTAGCAAAGCATAAGACATTGATTTGCATGGGCGCAATACTGGGGCGGTCACTTCCCCCCCCCATTGAAGGGTGGGGGAACACTCACTTTATCACACCCCCCCCCCTGGTTTTTTTAAACTTTTGTATCTCATATAGGTGGTGTAGTGTGCTATCTCCAGACTAGTATTAGCTCTAAACTCTTGTAGCTCCTCAAGTTGCAAGCAAGAGGACTTAAGAAGGCTACTGTCTACTGTATCTTTACTTACGGCGATGCACTGTCTGTAAAGCTTAACCCTATACTAGTTACTGTAACGGCCCAAACCGCTCGGCCATTTACTTACCGGCATGGACCGCCCAAGAGCGGCCTGTACTATTTAATGTACAATGCTTAACCATTACTACAAAAGCGACGATGTTTCCCTGTTTGGTGCTCACCGTATTGCACATGTACAATGTGTTATGCACCATAATGTATACTACAACAGCAACGATGCTTTAATAATTTCGCTGGGCTTTTGCTAGTTATCATTGACATCAACATTTTCCCTAACTAAGGAGTAGTTTCATAATTACACTAGAATAAGCACAAGGATCAATCACCAAATTTTCAAATTTATGCCCAATTAAAATTTTATTTTCATTTTTAAATAGTAATCTGATAATGAAGGTTATTGTGTGCACCACTTTCGCAAAATAATGGACTATTGGTGGGACGTGGGCTTATTTCCGCCCACTTTTCAAGGCTACGTCCATATGCCTTGCAGTCTCGTTGATTTGTGAGAGTAAAATACAAAAATTTCATTTGAGCCAGTTGATGTTACAACAAAAAATTCCAGTAAAATATAAGGCTCGATATGAATCAAAAGTGCTTAAAAATTGCGTATGTTTCTCGGTTTTTAAGCTTACGCAGGCTTGTTTTTTTAACCCCAAAAGCGCAAAAGCTCGGAGCTTGAGGGGGGCTTCACTCCCTGGACCCCCAGCGGGGCTACACCCCTGGACCCAACCAGGGGCGTAACACTGGTTCCTGGACCCCACCCGCTGTTACCTTGTTTGAAGCCCCCCCCCCCCCCCTAAAAGTATATATATATTACTGGGCATGCCGTTGCTGATGCAAATCTAACAAGTAATGCAGGAAGTTTGTCAGTGTACAAATATTAATTTCATAACAGTTTTAAGATTCATCTTTAAAACAAAGAAGAGATGGTTAGGGATAATTCATGAAGGACCCCGTTAACATACACAATTGATGTCCATCGATGAAGCCCCGGGTGGGGGCAGGGTTGACAAGCGAGGGAGGAAGGTTGTTGAAGATTAAATAGTTGTGTGATTGTGTGGGGATGGGCCTGGTATGAAATCAAATCACCTCAAACCAGTTCAACTTCACCTTAGTAATTATTACTGCCAATTTTTATGACTGTACTCCCCTGTCATTTGGTCTGACCCTGTCACATGAACAAATCGTGGAGGTGAACGGTGTCTTTGCAAGGTGGGGGTGATGTGTGAGGGGACGAGTTTATAAGGTGACTCTAGCAGTATTTAGATTTAGTTGGGGGCAGATTCTTGTCGTCAACATTGTTATTTCAAGAATTGTTTTGATATCTTTTGTATCAAAGCTTACAATATTGATTTGCATGGGCTGCCCCCTAACTTTTTGAAGGGTGGGGGACACTCACTTTAACAAATCCCCTCTTTTTTATCTCATATAGGGCACTTTAGTGTGCTATCTCCAGACTATTAGTTATAAACTCTTGTAGCTCCTCAAGTTGCAACAAGAGGACTTAAAGATCTACTTCAACGGCACTAAGATAATTTAAACTTTGGCGAAATCCAATCAATTTGTGTTTCATGATTACGTATATATCAAGGAAAATACTTAGCGGTAGTTGCATAATGAAAAAAAAAAAGGTCATTTAGGCCAGCGTTCAGCAGCTCCTCATACCGAGTTTTTGGAAACAGCATGTCACGTGATGAAATTTTACCAAAGACTCTGATGACGTACATGCATGGAGACGGCTTGTTTACCCCCCGCACAGCGAAGTGTGTTTATTGTACGCATCTTTAGCTATCCACACAGTAAACGAGGACAAAATGTCAGACATTAGCGGATCGTGGGAGGAACACAGTGTGGACAAAGAAGAATTAGGAAATACAGATGATAGTATTGATAGTGAGGATAGCTCTGACGGTGGAGGGAGCTCTTCCGAAGACGAAGAGGGCGTTGATGAAGCTGGGGGAGTGCTTGACGAGGAAGTGCGAGGTGCCAAACCATACAGGTTTGAGCCACTGGCCGCCGATGATCGTGAACGTGCGAATCCTGATGCAGGAGGTCGACTGAAACAATACTGAATGGTGAGTCCCACAGGTTTTTTGAAGAACAAACAATGCTATGTTTACTGTTGTTTATCGTCATGAAGTACTTATTTATCTATGCGGCATATGAGGCCGCTATAATGGATAGAAATAGCAGCAGAAAGTTGATTTTTTTTCTCTCACGAAATGGTTGCTGTTGTCCAATATGGTTCACGTTTTCATGTTACATTGAATCGCGGTGTCACTCAAAAATTGTTCCCATTGGGTTAGTGCAGGTATCCTTATCGGAGAACCGGGTTCCATGGCGAAAGGAAATTGGATGAATGTTGTTTTATTTGTTTCTGTAATTCCTTGTTTATCCATGAATTTTTTCACAATACAATCATCAAATCTCAGTGTGTCGGTGATAACATTTATTTTCAGTACCTCACTGATCCTGACAAGCCGTATTTTCTGTCAGTGTCACTGTTCTACCGCATTGATTTTTTTTTTTTTTTTAGCAAATGATTGAGGGAGGTCCTAGCCTAATTGGATAAGTTTTTATGTCAAGCTCATTTGCTAATTATTTCTCATAATTTTCTTTTAGGCTAGTATGATATGTTATGTTTATTCTTTAAAACAGAGCTACAATTACAAACCACTTTTCAAATAAAAAAAAAAAATTATAATAAAATTCCAGAGACACAAAGTAAGAACAACGGCCATTGATAAACAATGCGAAACATTGCGTGATTTTTTACTTAGATGTATAAATGAGACACGCATCGTTTCAATCCCCACTCATTTTGTATTACCCCCGTTCATGTAAAATTAGTTAATGGTCATGAACATAGTCCATCCTATGTCAGTACAGCAACACTTTCTTCCGTTAATTTTCTGTTATTTAAATTTTTCTTTCAGGTGCTCATGCGGACACTGTGTGGTCCAACCAATGGCAGTGAACTGCATCTGCTGTAAGGAAGTGCAGAAGACAAGAGCCCAAATGGCAGCATTGAACATTGATGTAGAGGATGAAAACCAAAGCCTTGCTGTGCATGATTGGTTTGAAGCAGTCTGTCTGCACCCGGCTGTACTTCAAACCGTGTATTTACAGTACCGGTGAATACTATGGCAGAGATGCAGTTGAAGGGACTGTAGACCAGTAAGTGTCTTTTTTTTAATTGAACTGTAAAATTAATGTAAGGAGCAAACCCTTCCCCCCAAAAAAATTATTACGCCTCTTACCTGACCCTGAGTATAATTGACTGTTGGATTAGATTTATACAACTCAGAAAAACGAATAACCATAAAACCTGTACAAGATTTTTTCTAAACACTTTGATCTCTGTCACAATTGTTGAGTATGTTACAGAAAAATAGTTGGGACACTTCTGTTGCAGCTTATGACTTCTTTACACTCCCACAAAGGAAAACAATTGGGGTCCACGTTTGTCAGGACAAAGAGTTGAACAAAGGAGGGTCCACGATTGGAGCTCATGACACACTTGTGTGTGGTGTGTGTGTGTGTGTTTACCACAGAAGGGCATATGTGGGGTCCTGACAACAATGGAACAATGGACCCCACAAGGTCATTTCAATAGGAACAATTGGCCCCACAAGGGAATTCTTCAGAAAAGGGAATAATAGAACAACAATTAGCAGTACCCACACACGGATCCGTAAGGATGTGTGTGTGTGGTGTGTGTGTGTGAGCTTACACATGCCAACTTACGGAGCAATGCTACCCCACAAGGTTTTCTTTGTTCTGGTGGTGACCCAAATAGGATTTCTTCAGAAAAAGGAATATTAGAACAACAATGAAAGTACCCCTGTAACTGCCATATGTAAGGGTGTGTGTGTGTGGGGGGGGGGGTTCTCCTACAAGTTGTTCGACTGGACAAATCAGAAGAGTATGTTTCCACCCTTAGTCGTACATGATTTCTTCAAAATGGGAAAACTGTTTTAAAACAAAAATTGATATCAACTGTTTACCTAATTTGATTTTCTTCTACTACTTTGTTTGCAGAAGAAATCGCCATGTTGCTTACAGGCAAGTTGTCAGATGGTGTACGGGCTACCTCGGAAGGTTCAACAGAGTGCCACTTCCTTCATTAATCATGGACGCCATCCGAAGGACATATCCCAACCCCAATGGACAATATAAAGTGTTTACCCGCCACTTGACTAATAGTAACTTTAAAAACCCTAAAATTTATTGCCAATCATATTGTAAGAATTCCTCTTCTCACTCGAATTTAGTGTGGTATTTTTAGCCCCTATAGTTGATAAAATGTTTGTAAATGAGACTCAAAAAATAGATGTACAAATTGTTTGTCAAACATAAAGCTCATGCTGTTGTGTCTCTCACTGGAAAATAGTGAAATGCAATCAACTTACCTATTACAAACATGGAAGTTATACAGCAAAGAGGCTTCAAAAGGGGAACTTTTTTGAGAACCACAATCTTTGATAAAAATCTGTTAATATTTGGCTCACTGAGATGGGATGTGTGTCATTACAAGAACAATGTCTATAATCAGGTGAGGTTTGCGCTGACACCATAGGTAAAATCTCTTTTGAGTAGTGGTGGTTCTGAAAGAAAACTGGTTTCACAACTTGATTTTTTGATCAGTATGCCCCGATCCTCTTCAGGAAGTTGTCAAACCACCTGTTCTTTTTAAAACCACCACTACTCACAACGAGACTTTACACATGGCATCACTGCAAACCTGATCCCACCATGCAAAGTTTCAAATCATACTATGATCAAAACATGTTCTGCTAATCTAGTAGTGGTACATGGTTTTCAGGAAGGTTTTCAGAATTGAGGATACAAACATGGTGGGATTGGTGGCCTCCATTTACTCTTAATTTTCAGTGTGTTAAAATCATTTTTAGATGATCCATGAGTAAATGACAATAAACACTTTTAATAATATACAAATATCAGTCTTTAGTCTTTATGAGTATTATTTTATTTCAAGAAAAATAGAATAAAACAACAGTTGTTTTTGCAAAGTCAACTACCCCTCTTCAAGTGAAGTAAATAAATAGAAAGCAGCTTAATTAATAAATTAAAGGGACACGTTGCCATTAAAAGAAAATGTAACTATGAGTTCCTTACCCTTCTTGCATAAAGATATACTACATGGTAATGTAAATGACCACCTTATGTACACAAAGCAATATTTTTGGAGTTAAGAGTACAGTGTACATGTAATACTTAATGTCAAGAAAAGTTGTATTCCCAAAGTTGACCTCTCTGTCTAGTTTCAATTTTCATTGAGTAATTAAATAGAAAACAGCTAAATTAAAAGGGAATGTTGCAAAACTAATTCCATGCGATCCTTACTCTTCTTGCCTACAGACATTCTAAAAGACCTCCTTATCAAAATGTTCAGCTCAATGTAGACTTTTAAGAAAATGTAAACAAACATTTCAAATTACAGTCAAAGCTTAGAAAGACAGGTTGTCTGGCAAATTGTCAAAAAGGAGTGTAATTGTTTTGTGTTTGCCCTGGATTGAAAACACATTACACATGAAATATGCAAACCCCAATACATGTACTCCAACTCCTCTTTTTCTCCCCCCCCAAAACTCCTTTATTTCACCATGCAATATGCACAAACTGGGGCTGCTCATTAATCTTACGTAGCAAACAAGTTCGTGGTTGATCCCCCTTCTAACAAATAATAATAACAATAACAAATAAGTACGGTATACATGTGTACATGTACTCAATAAAAACCCTACATTTAAATTACCAGATGTGGTTGCGGTCAAATAAAAGCTACATGGTCATTAAAACAACTCTTCTCATAAGATAATAAATGGTGTACAAAAAATATGTACAATACATGTATAATCAATAAAGAAAAAAATCCACAATGGCTTGATGAGTTAATCATATTTTACCATCAGAAATAATCCTCTGCATTAACAATAAGGTGTTTTATCTATGTCAACAGTATCTCTTTAATACATGTAATAGGAGGACAAAATAAACCTTTCTTTCATTTTAATAATTCTGCTTGAAACAAAACTGCACACATACATGAATCATGCATCTCAAACCTAGGGGTTTATAAATTTGTTCAAAATCTTGAGGAAATTGTTCACTCTTAAGATATTCACAAGTGTATGATTATGCAAAGTAAAGTTAATTATTATTCCGATACTGCACATTTTAATGTGTAATGAAGTTAAAAAAAAACCTATATCCAGCTCGGGGTTCAGGCATTTTGAAGCTGACCCCCACCCCCCGCGGTTGAATATTTCTCCCCTAAACATAATTAAGGTTGTTTCTGTAACAAGCCAGTAAACCGTTTCATTACCTCCTCTGATGTAGACTTGATTTCAAGTCTGAGATCACGGTTATTTCTCTGATGATCTGATGAATCAGCCACACGGTTATTTCTCTGATGAATCAGCCACGCAAAACGCCACCACAGATTAGCTATCAAACGCCCTAACTCGCAATCTCAGACTTGACCCTCTTGTGTGTACGGGATATTCATTTATTCACGACTTAAATTTACATAACAACACTGATACCAGAGAGATGACCAATCAGGAGGCCACAAAACCAATGTTGGCCGCGTCTATTGCAAGTAGGTTACAATCACATCAGCATTCTCTATAAAATCTCATTGGCCTCAACTTGGTTTTAATTTTTTATAGTGCTTGGTACGTATGATATTTATAATTTATAGCTAAAATAGTACAAGATCTAATATAATACCTGATTCCTACTAGACGAAAAACTGTTAACCTATGGTTTGAATGGAATCGTCCAGTAATTTTTCTCTAACGTTTTTATTTATTTTGAATTCAGAAAAAAAGAAACGATTCGTGTTTTTAAAATTTTTATTCTGAACTCAATTTGAATCACTGAGCAGAGGCAGTTCAGTTACAATGTGCATCAATGTCGTATTTCTGTACTATATCCCGTGATATGAGCGGTTGAATTTGAATATGCATTTTATTGCAGGCTTCTGCGATTCTGACCAATCAGAGCATCCCGCCCACTTTTGGACTAATTCGCCATAGGGTGTGTACAAACCGATGAACAAGATTCCCAAGTCTGTGATCGTAGGCTAATGACGGAGGTTAATCCACAAGAGGGCGCTATTTCAGGCAATAATGTATTGGCTATCGGAGACTTGGAACCAAGTCTACCTCTGATGTGATTGAACTTTCCATCACATTAGATGGGAGAAGTTGTTCACCAGTGGGCTCCTGGTCACCATACTTAGCATAATAAAAAAAATATTCAGCAAAAGCTTCTTGCAAAACCTGAACAAAAGATCAAAACAAACATTGTATTTAACCTCTAAGTCAAATGTCATAATTAGGGCATTGTATTCACACACATGTATGGCTGTGCCCTTTGTAGGCCCAAGTAATTTTTTACCATAAGTAACTAAAGAGCCTGTTTAATGTTTGTCCGAGGCTTCCCAGGACGAACGGTTTGGGAACTGTCCACAGTACACGCATTCAAAAACCAAGGGGTCAAGAATTTGTTTATAAATATAAATCCCCATGCAATAAACCTTTATTGTTTTTTTTTAAAGGCACCTGCCCTCCCCCTGTCTATCAATGAAAAGCAAAGCCATCCTTCCACCGGTACTCCTCCCCCAGGGATACAATGATGATTTTGAAAGCAAACTAAACTGGAAAAGCAATGTGAGGTCAAGAATGAAGTCTGTAGGTTGTACTTGAAGTTGAAGGGGAGTCTTGTACACATGTATGTGTACTGGGATGACAAGGTCAAGGAGGTGAAGTAGAATTGGTAACTAGTTACAAACTTTCCTAAACTTCAAACTCGAATCATGCTCACAATCACATCGAGTGAAAAGGAAAATTGTTGATGGTTGTGGTAGTCCTACTATTGAGATTGAAATCTCTTGCGAGAAGTACATGTTTTGAAATGAAAAAAACGATGGTAAAATATCAACTACATAGAACTTAGTTTTAGAACTTAAAAGTTGCTTACCCGGCTCTTCTCTCTTTTCTTAAATGACATGCCAGACGAGTGTTGGCTGAATCGCTTGGTTTCATTTGGCTGTGCCTGTTTTACTCTCTGTTTGAAAAGATGATGGCACTGCAGATGGGGCTTTCATGGTTGGGATTGAACCTGGTTTAAGCCTGTTATAGCTTTTTAATCCAAAACTGCTCTTTAGTTGCGATGTTGCAACCCGACAGTCGTCCGTAAAATGGGCACTGCAAATCATGGGCCATTTTATTTTGTCACCGTGAAACCCTGTGTTGGTCACGGAACGCACCCATTCCCTTCTCTGGACAGGATCTCTTGGGAATCGAAATAAAAACTCACATCTGGGTTCCTATCTGCGTTCCGAGTACATCCACCAACAGAACATGAGTTCGGCATGGTCAATTCTCAGGCCTTAACTTGGTGAATGTATTCGAATAATGAGATCAATGAGAAATTAGAATTAGCTGTTGCAAACTGCTTACCAACCAAAAGGACCTGTAGTATAAATGCAAAAAATTAGTTAGTGGCCTGACGTTTCGACCCTAGCAGAGTCTTTCTCGAAGGCTTCGAGAAAGACTCTGCTAGGGTCGAAACGTCAGGCCACTAACTAATTTTTTGCGAATAATGAGATCATCACACATAGTTATCGTGTAAACACACGACACATCGCTACTTCCTGGTTTCCCCTTTCTTACAAGTACATCATCATTCGCTGGTTCACCCACGTATCTTATAGTTGGTTCGTGGTGCGCGTAAATACACATGCTTCAGTATGGGACATGCATGGTGCCTATGGAGGGAGCCATGGAAGCGCACGAGTTTTTAAAAACCCTAAGATCGGATTATTTTTTTCGGTTAAAATTACGAAAAAAAATTATGTTTTAAACAATCCAATCTACAAGGTCAGAATACTTAATAACATTATGTATAAGATTCAGCAATTTGTTTTATTTCGCAGTTATTGCTGAAGTAGATCTTTAAAAAGGCTACTGTCTACTGTATGTTTACTTATGGTGATGCTTTGTCTGTAAAGCTTAACCCTATACACTAGTCACTGTAACACCCAAAATTTTCAAATTCATGCCCAAGTTAAAGGAACATTACGGAATTGGTAAGAAAATAACTTGTAAAATATACTTTTTGATCACAGATTTACATAAAGCTTACACGGTCTAATGATGATGATAGTAGAAAACATCCCTTGAA
This sequence comes from Pycnopodia helianthoides, assembly GCA_032158295.1. Taxonomy (NCBI): domain Eukaryota; kingdom Metazoa; phylum Echinodermata; class Asteroidea; order Forcipulatida; family Asteriidae; genus Pycnopodia; species Pycnopodia helianthoides. Next base: position 21,709,201 of record CM063247.1, on the reverse strand, counting down.
ATATTTCTGTCTGAAACGCCATATTTGATGGAAATTAATGAACTAATTTTCCGATTGGAGTTTAGCGCTCAGTGAACGTTTTATTCATTTTTTGAATTTATATGATTTCGTGCAAATGTGTAAGCGGTTTTTCACTACTTTGTCGTAACCCAGATGGCCAATCGATCTCAAACTTCTATAGGTTTGTCAGTTTAGGTATATGGTGGATTACTTAAAGTACTTACACTGCCAGCAACTGTTTTGTTAGCAAAAACCAATTTTGTAATGTTCCTTTGAACTTTTAATTTCATTTTTAAAACAATAATGTGATATTACAATTATTGTGTGACGCCACTTTCGCAAAATAAAGGATTATTGGTAGGACGTGGGTTTATTGCTGCCCACTTATTCAAGGATACATCCATATGCCTCGCAGTCTAGTTGATTTGTGAGAGTACAATTTCATTTGAGCCAGTTGATGTTACAAAAATAGTACCAGTAAAATTAAAAGATCGATATGAATCAAAAGTGCTTAAAAAGTGAGTCCATTTATCAGTTTTTAGGCATACGGAGGCTTGAATTTTCATCACCAAAAGCGCCAAAGTTCAGAGCTTGAAGGGGGCTTCAGTGGGGCTTCGCCCCTTGACCCCAACCCCCTCCTGAAGCTATAATACCGGGGGGGGGGGGGGGGGAGGGGGGACCCGTTTCTGTTGACGATGCAAATCTAACAAGTAATGCAGGAAGTTTGTCAATGTACAATTATAAGTTTCAAAACAGTTTTAAGATTCATCTTTAAAACAAAATAGAGATGTTGAGGGATAATTCATGAAGGACCCTGTTAACATACACGAATGATGTCCATCGGTGAACCCAGGGGTGGGGGCAGGGTTGACGTGCGAGGGAGGGAGGGAGATTGTCGAAGATTAAAAGTTGTGTGATTGTGTGGGGATGGGGCTAGTCAAATGAAATAAAATCACCTCAAAACCAGTTCAACTTCACATTAGTAATTATTAATGCCAATTTCTATGATTGTACTTCCCTGTCAATTGGTCTGACCCTGTCACATGAACGAAAACGTGGAGGTGAAGGGGTGGACTAAGATCAGTGTCTTTGCATGGTGGGGGTGATGTGTGAGGGGACGAGTTTATAAGGTGACTCTAGCAGTATTTAGATTTTGTTGGTGGGGCATATTCTTGTCGTCAACATGGTTATTTCTAGAATTGTTTTGATATCTTATGTATCAAAGCATAGGACATTGATTTGCATGGGCGTCAATCCTGGGGCAGTCACTCCCCCCCCCCCACTTCTTGAAGGGTGAGGGACACTCACTTTATCTAATCCCCCAGGTTTTTTTAAACTTGTGTACCTCATAAAGGGCACTTTAGTGTGCTATCTTCAGACTATAGTTATTAGCTCTTTTACATGTAGCTCCTCAAGTTGCAAGCGAGAGGACTTAAAAAGGCTCCTGTCTACTGTATGTTTACTTACGGCGGCGATGTACTGTCTGTAAAGCTTAACCCTGTACTAGTCACTGTAACGCCCAAAACCGCTCGGCCTTTTACTCACTGGGCATTAATTTTTCACCCCTCAAAATGCCAAAAGCTCAGAGCTTCCGGGGGCTTCGCCCCTTGGACCACCCCTGGACCCCACCATCAATGTTACAGAATTTTTCCAGTTAACTTAGAAGATTTATATGGATCTGATTTCCAATGAGAGGGTGTCAATTTTATCTTTTTTAGGCACATGGAGGATTGGTTTTTCACCCCTCAAAAAACCAAAAGCTCAGAGCTTCCGGGGGCTTCGCCCCCTGGACACCCACCGGGGCCTCACCCCTGGACCCCACCATCAAAGTAACAGAAATTTTTCCTGTAAACTAAGAAGATATATATTGATCTGATTACAAATAAGAGGGTGTCAAGTTTCTCTGTTTTAGGCACATAGAGGCTTGGTTTTTCACCCCTCAAAATGCCAAAAGCTCTCAGCTTCCGGGGGCTTCGCCCCCTGGACCCCCACCGGGGCCTCACCCCTGGACCCCACCATCGATGTTACAGAAATTTTTTCAGTAAACTAAGAAGATATATATAGACCTGATTTCCAATAAGAGGATGTTAATTTTCTCTGTTTTAGGCACATAGAGGCTTGGATTTTTCACCCCTCAAAATGCCAAAAGCTCAGAGCTTCTGGGGGCTTCACCCACTGGACCCCCACCGGGGCTTCACCCCTGGACCCCCACTATCGATGTTACAGAAAATTTTCTAGTAAATTTAGAAGATTTATTTTTATCTAATTTCCAATTAAAGTCTGTCCATTTCTTTGTTTGAGGCACATGGAGGCTTGATTTTTAACCCCACAGAACGCCAAAGGCTCAGAGCTTCCGGTGGCTTCGCCCCCTGAACCCCACCCATTTTTTGTTTACCCTCTAATACAAAATCCTGGTTGCACCGTTGTGCCCCCCGATTTAAAAAATCCTGGATCCGCCCCTGATAATGTATACTACAAAAGCAACGATGTTTCTCTGTGTGGTGCAGACCGTATTTTACATGTACAATGTGTTATGCTCCATGATGTTTTAACAGGGTTCTCCACACACGGTTTTGTCCGGGCGCTGCGCCGGACAAAATTTTTCAAAATACAAAATGCGCCCGGACAAAAAATGTAGCGCCCGGACAAAATCGTCGTGCGCCCGGATAAAAAATTCTACGCCTGGGCAAAATTGTGGGCGCCGATTAGGCGTTTTTGATCTCAACACGTGAGTCGGGGGCTAGACCCGGTAAAATGTTCCGCGTTTGTCTTTGATTAAAGCCGTTGTTGTTCATTTGTCGTCAAGCGTGATTTCCCATTACACTTTATAGCCATGTCTTCATGCCAGTCCACCAAGAGAAGGCGCTTTACATCAAAAACTATTAAGAAAGCCAACACCCTGAGCCAAGACTAAGTGCACACCTTTCACGTGTGTGATGGACGCATCGCGCTTGTGCTGGAACACATTTCTATGGATTGTCACAAAAACATATTAAAAATGAGGACGAACAACACATTTTTACCAAGTAAGAATTGTGGCCTAAGTAAAAAGCCTGATATTCAGACTGTAGCGCTGGCCCAAAATCCAGACACGGATTTCGCTTGCGAGAATTTTCCGCGTTTTCTCCGTGACCCGCTCACGTGCCTGGTTGAATATTATACAATTTTAATGATAAGTGGAATCCTATATTTAAAAAAATTATGACTGTCTGATCAAAGAAAGACTGCGCTCTGAAAGACTACTGGCAGGACTGTGTGTTAGGCCCAGTTACATGCAAAGCCAGGAGTTAGGAACCCTTATTTACAATACAACGTAATTTGCGCTTGCACATTATAAGCATTGCTTGCGTGAAAATCACCTGGCAGCCGGCGCCACCAGCGTGCGCCCGGACAAAATTTGACCCTGTGGAGAACTCTGAATGTATACTACGACAGCAACGTTGCCTTAATACTTTCGCTGGGCTTTTGCACGTTATCAATGACATCAACATTTTCCCCAAGTTAGAAGTCAACGAGTTTCATAATTACAATAAAATAAGCACAAGGATCAATCACCAATCTTTCAAATTCATTCTCAAGTTAAAATTTCATTTTTTAAACAGTATCTTATATGACGATTATTGTGTCACGCCACTTTCGCAAAATAAAGAACTACTGATGGGACGTGGGTTCATTGCAGCCCACTTATTCAAGGTTTTGTCCATATATGCCTCACAGTCTAGTTGATTTGTGAGAGTAAAATTTCATTTGACCTAGTGGATGTTACAAACAAAAATCCAGTAAAATTAAATGATTGATGAATCAAAAGTGCTTAAAAAGTGAGTCTATTTATCGGTTTTTAGGCATACAGAGGCTTGATTTTTCATCCCCCAAAACGCCAAAGCTCAGAGCTTGAAGGGGGCTTTGCCCACTGGACCCCCAGCAGGGCTTTGCCCCTGGATTCCACCAGGGGACGTAATGCCGGCCTCTGGACCCCACCCGCTAAACCTTATTTTGAGCACCCCCCAAGCTTTGATATGTAGTAGCTATAGAGTTTGTTGGAACTGTTTTTTGATAACTTTGTGGACAATTTAGAATGCTTATTAGCACAAACCTTTCGTGTACAATCCACATAATTACAGCTTTCAACCATACTTTGTTGGGTTCCCTCAACATCTATGCAAAAATGAAGCAATCAGCTCCTCTAATTTAAAGGGGACCAGCCTGGCTACCCAGCATGGTAAAGCAGACCAGCTGTTTAGTGAGTCCCTTTTTTTTTTCTTTGCTCGTAAATTGTGATTTCAGCTTTCAACCATACTTTGTTGGGTTCCCTCAACATCTAGATGCAAAAGGGAAGTAATCAGCTATTATGTTTTAAAGGGAACCAGCCTGGCTACCCAGCGTGATAAAGCATATCTGCTGTTTAGTTAATTCATTTATATTTCTTTGCTCGGAAATCGCAATCATTTTGACATAAATCGTTGCATTTTTAAAACTTTTTTTACCATAGCTTTGTGTATTTATTGTGGTAAATATTTGAGAATTTAGCTTTTCTCTGCAATGCATTTTCAGTTTTCTAAACAAAATATGTATGTTCTGTATTTGTTTTTACATTACAAAATGCACAGTAAACCTGAATCAAATTATATAGAAAGAACTATTAATGATCGCACGTGTTGGCTTTATTGCCAGGCCTGGAATTACACAAAGACCACAGAGGCCATGGCCTCCATTGCCTGGTCTTGGCCTTTGTGCTCTATCAAAAGTTTCCCATAGACTTAAAGATTTTCCAATGGAAGTGCCCTGTGCAAATTGAAAATGGCCTTGCCCTCTCAAAGATGAAATTCCACTGGCCTGTATTGCACTGGGTGAACCAGCCTGGTCCCCTGTCAAATTGCAGCAGCTGAACTCTTTATTGTTGCATAGACGTAGAGGGAATCCAACAGGGTGTGGTTATTGAACCCATGCTGAGGTGAAGCGCTCAGCTTGCAACATAACAGCATAATATCTGAAGCTAACTTTGAGAATGTTTGTAATGCCTAATCCGAAAGTTTTATGATCAGTAAGTCTGCCGGATGTAAATAAGCTTAAAGTTACGGCTGCAAGCGTGCTAGGGCAAAGGACACAAAGTGGTTAAGCACTATTTAGGCCTATGGGACAAATTGTTTGTTTTTCATAATGTACATTATGTTATTGTCATGTTGAGACTTAACAGTATCTTCTCTAGGGACCTATGGACCTATTTTTTATTATCATTTTACAACTTTAGTACACAAGCTATAGCCACGAGCTATAGCCACTATTCACTGAAAACGGGGCATTGTAGCACGTAGGTAAACTTTGCAGAAAAAAAACTACTAATATCGATCATTTGTTTTTTTTACTGATTTTTAGGAAATGTTTATTGCTTTTTTTGCATCAATACCCCTCATTTTATTCTCTGCACTGAACATTAAATTCTCACCATGAAGCTTCAAAAATAAGCTTCCGAATTAGGTTTTTAACAAATTTTGGGGAAATCGATTTTCAGTCCAAGTCAGAGTCATGATAAGTCTCAATTCTAGTCTATTGCAGATGTGACTCAAGTTGAGACCAAGTCGCCAAAATTGTTGGCTAGAGTCTAAGTCCTGAACTCAAATCTTACAATACCGCCACTGGTCAATATCTAATTTATTTTATGGTAACACAATTTACAGGTGTGGTATATGATTTGTAATCAGCGGAAAAATAATTTGATTTTTTGTGTGATCAAAGCTTATACTTCAAGAAATATTCTGTCTGAAATATTGCTATTTGCATGAAAATTGTCCCCATCAGGCAATTTGTTAATCCAATTGACAAGATGGACATTATACAAGTACAACTAACTAAGTTTGCAGAACATACCTGACAATGTAAATTGGTAAAGTGTACACTTTCTTTAAAATCTGTGACTGTCTAATTATGCCCTGCGGTTGGCAAAGCAACCAAAGGGGCATACTGTATCTGACGTATCCTTCCGGTGTGTGTTCAAATGTGCAAATCATAACTCGAGGAGGACTCAAATGTCAACTCAAAACTTAGTGTGTGGATTGGTCTTGGGGTCCCTCGAAAGTGTATTGTTTGTGGACCCCCCCCCCAGTCAAATGGCAAGGTCATTATGGCTTAAACAAAACAAATTTGGTCCGAGTGATAACTCGGGAAGGACTTGGTTTGTGGATCGGTCTTGGAATCCTTGTAAAGCCTATTGTTTTTTAGTCCCCTATGTTAAATATTAAGGTCATTATGGCTAAAACAAAAGAAATATTGTCTAAGGGATAACTCAAGAAGGACTTGGCATATCAACTCCAAACTTGGTTTGTGGGTCGGTCTTGGGATCTCCCTGAAGCCTATTGTTTTTGGACCCCCTAAGTTAATCATTAAGGTCATTATGGCTAAAACAAAAAAAATATTGTCTAAGGGATAACTCAAGAAGGACTTGGCATATCAACTCCAAACTTGTTTTTGGACCCCCTAAGTTAATCATTAAGGTCATTATGGCTAAAACAAAAAAAATATTGTCGAAGGGATAACTCAAGAAGGACTTGGCATATCAACTCCAAACTTGTTTTGTGGATTGGTCTTGGTATCCCCCAGAAGCCTGTTGTTTTTGGACCCCCTAAGGTAAATATTAAGGTCATTATGGCTAAAACAAAAGAAATCTTGGCTTGGAATGGCTTGCGGGGCATTTGTGTTTAACAAACACAACTTTTCTTGTTTAATGACTGTTTCAAAGGTGGGTTGTTTGATGTGTTACAGAATTGGAAAGTTTTTAATTATATCCAAAATCCAATTGTGCATCATACCTTTACAGGTAATTTGGGTTGCAGTTTACATGTACACGCTCCTAGGGCTCTAAATTGGGGCTGAAACCCACAAGACCTCGGGCCATGTATAGCTGGTCTTAAGTTTACTGGCCCAACCCTTAATTCAATGGCCGCTTCCATGCAGTCCAGTGTAAATTACAAGCCCTGGTTCATATGGTACAGTGCCAATTATCATGACAAAATGCTTTATTTAAATCTTTGTTGTAATTATTGTTTAAAAAGAGAATCTGAGCTAAAGAGTTAAATGGCAAGGTAAAGATGACAATTACTACTAGAGGTTTTCCCGGCCAATTTCAACAAAACTCATTCAATGTAACACCCGGCTCATTCAATTTTGTTTGAAAGTGAATGCTCAGCTGAATAAGCATTCAACAGCCAAAGGAGTCAACTTTGTGTAGCCACTATTCTGATGTGGAATTACTGCAGTTCAAAACAACAGTCTGCTTGTTTCAATTGCTTTGAAAACTGCATTGGAATTCAAAGTTTATGATTGAAAATGGTATCAGATAAACATGAGAATAAACATTGTAATTCTTATTCCTTTAATTTTTGAAAAAAAAATCAGAATTGGTAATTGATTAGTTTCAATCTGAAAGCTCACTCACTATTAAGTTCATACTAGTACCAATCTTCCAGAGAAGACTTTCTGTCTGAAATGCTATCAAAGGCAAGGAAATTGTATTTGAAGACCCCCATGTCACTATTGCTTATTTTGATTGCCACACATTACTTTTGTAATAACTTCAATCCATCTGAGGTTTTACCAATCGTCATTTTTTAGAACGATTGGAAGGTATCTTTTCATTGTCATCACATTAAAAGTACAACACTGTTTTCATTTTTTGATTGATTATCGTTATTGCTTTCCTGTCATTTAATCCCAATGTCACAATAATTGAAGTTTTTATATATTCTTTTATTTGCATGTCACTGGCTGAGTGTGGGAGCCTGGAGTTTCACACAGCTTTTACAACGGAACCTACCAACGCCCCAAACAACGAACCGTGCAACACCAGGGGCTCTTTACCCATGCCCTGGAGCTCTGTGTACACTAGACTTGGGCTGGTCAGCTTGTATCATCACTGTAGGCAATCAGCTGAAATACTGCTAGATTGCTTGGACTTGCACTTCTTCAATAAACCTGCACTTATTATTTGTTAATATTAATCTTTCACTTGGTCAAGCTTTATTACTTGCACCATAACTAAGTCTGTTACAAACAATCTTACAAACATCAATCTCTTTCCTTCACATTTTATTATCTTTCACTCAACAAACACTGCACAGTGCACAGTGCACACCTTATGCACCCTCTTATGCATAACCCCAATACATAACTTTACATTGCATGAAATTTTGAACTGAATTTTATTAATATCGTTTTGTTTTGCTTGTTGCTATGGTGGCTTGCTGCAAGGGCCAAGATGACAACAGAGAACAGTTTCTGTCTCTTCGGTGGGTTGAAAGATTCCGATGCAGTCTGAAGATGCTACTGAGTTGACAGTTCAATCAGGTAAAGCTATTCACGCCTAAGTACTTAGATAGCGGGAAATATTTGAATTACCTCCTTTGTGTATGTGCTGAGCATCTTAAGATAAATTGCCTGGGTGGAAAAATAGGGGCACTGACAGAATAGGGAGACTGCCATCTTTAGGGCTAGATGGCTCAGTTGGTAGATCAGCAGCATGTTAATCTGGAGGTCCTATGTTCAAGTCCTGCTTTATGAGAAATCAATGTTTCTTTGTTGAACAAAAAATTATAAAGGAAAAGGCTTACAACTGTACCAGGTTTTATTTATGTTTTTCCAGGATATCTTGAAGACATTAAAGAAGATATGATGTTGACAAGTGACGTCTTGGAGATAAATGCATCACTAAATCGAGGAATGAGTATCAAATTTTGTTTTCTTAACTGTGTTCTTGGCCAGGTCCTGATGACCACTCAGGATGATAACAAATTAAACTTAAAGGCTTGACACATAATTGGTGGTGATCTGAGGAACAGAATCGATGATTGCTATCTTTGTAAATGTAAATACTTGATACCAGTACCAAATGTCTTGACATTTGTTTTGAATTGGTATACATCAAGAAAGATAATTTTTTGAAAAATGGGACATCAATTGCAGCACATGTACATCTTGTACATTTCTTAGTTTGATGAAAACATCACAGGCAGTTTAGCTAACGAATAGTAATAGTTTCATTCTTACAAATGCCATATCTAGTTCAGGATCTTTTTGTTTTGAGTTTTACTTTGTGTTATTCAGTTTGTTGTTTGTTTGATGACTGTGACTTCTGCATTTACTGAACGATCTGACTGAGTTGCTGGGATTGGCCAGATGTATCTAGATTCACTCACTACAACAAGACAACAAGAGGTAGATATTGTTACGGTTATCTCATTACAAAGCTACATCCTTTGGATAAATGTCTGTATTCTGTCCGACTTGTTTTAAACAATTTCTTTTTGACTTGCCAAGGAGGGTTCCCAAGCAGTATTCCTGTGCTGATCATTTGACTATATTTTCTCTAAACTATTTGTACTGATGTGATTACAACTTCTGTTTTACAGGTGATTGTGAAAACTTCTTTGATGTAGGCTTTCCCTTTCAACATGGAACTTGAAGGTGGAGTGATGTCATTGTGCAAGGAGAGTGACATGACAGCATGAGGAGACTGACATCCGTGTACCTACATCCCCATATCACCAGGTTCACTTATGGAATTTGAAGGTGAGATTTCTTCTCTGAAGTTGAAAGGGACACACTGGCTTCGTTGGGCTATTTGGGCTTTCAGGTGATTGTGAAAGCTTGTCCAGCGGATAAGTGCAATAAAATGAAAATTTTGTAACTCGGAAACTAAGAGGCCTAGATTCTTCATTCCAGTGGCTATGTATATGTCTACAGAGGCAAACAGTTTAAAAAGGCATTATTGAGTGTGCCAGATTATTTGGGAGCCATTTGTTAAATGGTGTCTTTATTTTTCAAAATGGTGGTCTTCAATGGCCATAAATTCCATACAATTGTATCTAAAGAACTCAACGGCATGGAGCCTTCATTCTGGTGACAAATTATAGAGTTTTAGGATCAAAGGCTCGAATAAAGACAAATTTGCTACTCTGCACATAGTGGATATCACAATATTGCTCACCTGTTTTAATTGAGCGAAATTAAAGGCCCAAACCCCCCCCCCCCCAAAAAAGGCACAAACAATAATTTGAAATCCGGCACACTAGCAAGCGCCTCCACCTTTTGCACAGGGTTGTGCATGTCAGTGGAGCTTTCATGCACTTGCAATTAGCTAGACATCCCTTGGTGCAACCACAGCGCAAAAGTTCTCTGCACACTTTGCTTGCCTCAGGACGGTTGCTCAAAATGACTTCCACTTTCCTCCCTCGATCCTTGTCCAGCCCCACACTTCGGGTGAGGATAGGATAAAAAATGTTGGTGCTATCCCATCCAGTGACGCTGTACTTGTTGTAATTTGAAACAATGTATTTGTGTCAATACAATTCCAAATAATATGGTAACTGTGCTGGACTATTTCCACTTGTGTTATCTTAACTGGGAAGTGGTGGGGAAATAGTTCAACCGAAATAGTGTGACCTTTTTTTGACCATAGGGGTCGGTAGTGAACGTTTTTTTTTTTTTTTTTTTTTTTTTTGAGCTCAAGGATAATTTTGCAGTTCTTTGATTAGCAATAGCTAGCTTTCGGAAGTCTTGTTCGCTTCCTCTTCAGATGCATGTGGGTCGATTCAGAAAATCCTGTAAATCTGGTGGCAGTTTCGCTCTGACGATCATTTCCCATTTATATTTTTGCCTTTTTTGAAGGCAATAAAAGGTGGGTTCGGAAATATTTCCGAGAGTGTGTCATCGCTCTGAATTTGAGGCTGAAAAACCTTTCGGAATAGTGCAGGGTTGTAGGTTGTCGTGAAGACGTGAGGTGTTTTTGCATTTTGTTGTGCTTCCAGTTTCTTATGAATCATGTTTGCCCGTTCATGTGATACTTTTTTTGAAATCCTCTTTGTTGTTTGTGTTTCTTGCAAAACGGAGGGTTTTGTAAATGAATGCGTTGAACACGTGTGGGGGATGAGACGAGGATTTGTGTAGGTATAAGTAGGTTTCAGTGAGTTTGGTATAGACTTTGGTGTCTAGTATACTTATTTCCCAGAACCTATCGTCTTTGAATATGGTTATGTAGGTCAAGATAGTTGATTGGGCAGTTCGAGGCCTCAAAAGTGAATTTGAGGGTGGGTTGATTTGATTCATGGTATAGTTACCAGTTTTTTAAATTCTTCAATTTTGCGGCCATAGATTACGAGAATGTCGTCTCTATTGCGCCACCAAGTGAGAATGTGCTCAGCTTGTCGGATGATTTGATTTTTGAGATCATGGAGGGTATGTCATAGATTTCTGGACTGGCTGTGGAGCCCATGGCACAACCGACTTTCTGTAGTAAATATTTATTTCCAAATAGGAAGCAATTTCATCCAATTATGAGTTGTAGAAGGGTACGGATGTGTGCGGTTTGTTGATGGTATATTGGTGGTTGGTTCGGTCGAGTGCATCGCATACACAATTGATTGCCTCTGTTTGGCGGACATGTACATTGAAACTACATCAATACCGGTAATAAGTACTTCTTGTGGGAATGAGGCTTCTTATAGTTTTTGCAAGATATCTGCAGTGTCGCTGACATAATGTGGGTTGCAGAGGAAGGAGGAAAAAGTCCACAAATTCAGAAATTTTTGCTGTGGGGCCTGTGCATCCACTGATAATAGGTCTACCAATGAATTGTTCTCCTGGTGGTGGAGTTTTGTGTATTTTGGGTAGAAAGTACATAGTCGGGCACGCCACTTTCTGTGTGAGGGGGTCGAGGTACTCATATGTTGATCGGGAATTGATGATGTTTTGTTTTACCATCTTTGTAAGAGCATTGTGGACCAACTGACTTGTAGCTTGTGTAACATCTTGTTCTAGCTCTTCATAATGCTGAGATCTAAGATGGCGGTAGCCTACGGCCAGATAGTCAGTGAAATTCACAATGAAGATTCCTATGCCTTTGTCATATGGTTTCATCACGGGTTGGTTGTTGTTTTTCAACTGAGATAAAGCTGATATTTGACTCTTTGTCATTAAAGACCACCATTTTAAAAAATAAAAAAAACATTTAACAAATGGCTTACCAAATAATCTGGAACACTCAATAATGCCTTTTCGAGGGAGGAAAGTGGGAAGTCTTTTTGAGCAACCGTCCTGAGGCAAGCAAAGTGTGCAAAGAGCTTTTGCGCTGTGGTTGCACCAAGGGATGTCTAGCTAATTGCAAGTGCATGAAAGCTCCACTGACATGCACAACCCTGTGCAAAAGGTGGAGGCGCTTGCTAGTGTGCCGGATTTCAAATGATTGTTTGTGCCTTTTGGGGGGGGGGGGCTTGGGCTTTTAATTTTGCTCAATTAAAACAGGTGAGCAATATTGTGATATCCACTATGTGCAGAGTAGCAAATTTGTCTTTATTCAGCCTTTGATCCTAAAAATCTATAATTTGTCACCAGAATGAAGGCTCCATGCTGTTGAGTTCTTTAGATACAATTGTATAAAAATTTATGGCCATTGAAGACCACCATTTTGAAAAATAAAGACACCAGTACCAAATGTCCTGAGAAATGTTTTGATCTGATATACAGCATGAAAGAAATTTAGCCTCCAATACTCGATTCTTATTTCAATTTATCAAATCACAGTGAACATATTTGTGAAAAATGTGACATCAATTGCAGCACATGTACATCTTGTATATTTCTTAGTTTGTTGAAAACATCACAGTCAGTTTAGCTGAAGAATATCACAGGCAGTTTAGCTAAAAAATAATAGTAGTTGCATTCTTACAAATGCCATATTTAATGCAGAATTTCTTTTTGTTTTGAGTTTTACTTTGTGTTATTCAGTTTGCTGTTTGTTTGATGACTGTGACTTTGGCGTTTACTGAATGATCTGACTGAGTTTCTGGGATTGGCCTGTCACTGTATTCAGATTCACTCTCTGCTTTCACAGGTAGATTTTGTTTCTGTTATTTCATTACAAAGTTCCATCCTTTGGATGAATGTTTTTAAATGTATTCTTTCAACTTTTTTTTAAACCAGTACTTTTTGACTTGCTACGGAGTAGTATTCTTGTAAACATCTGATCATTGGATCATATTTTCTCTAAACTATTTGTACTGATGTGATTACATCTTAACTGTCGTGTCATGGCCAAGCGGATAAGAGCACCAAACTCAAACTCTGGTGTTTCTGTTCAGCAGAGTGTGGGTTCGAATCCCGGTCGTGACACCTGCGTCCCTGAGCAAGACACTTTACTATAATTGCTTCTCTCCACCGAGGGGTAAACGGGTACCTGTGAGGGCAGAGATGGTTCTTGTGATTGATTTAGCTTAGTGCGCTACATATTTGGCAGCACAGGCTGTATACTCCCCAGGGAGCTGAGATGGTTTATGGAATGAAATGGCCGAGTGATCAGGGTACTAATGTTAGAAGCGCTTTGAGACATAGTGTATAAAGCGCTATATCAAAACCGAATATTATTATTATTATTATTATTATTTTAGGTGATTGTGACAACTGCTTTGATACTATCAACATGGACCATGTTGATGGACTGATGTCATGGTGCAAGGAGAGTGACATCATGGCATGAGGAGACTGACATCCATGTACTTACATCCCCATAGGACTAGGTTCACATATGGAATTTGAAGGTGAGTTTGCTTCTCTGGAGTTGAATCTTACCTTGAAATAGAACAAGAACATAACAATGAACTCTGAAGGTAATAGAGCCTAACAAATGAGCAACATTTACCAATAAACACTAAGCATGTTCATGTACCACAGCATGTTTGACCCTCAGCCTAGATTCATACAACCAGGCATGCAACTTTTCCTCAGATCAGCTGATTTCTTCTTTTTTATTTTCAGTTTTACCATTCAAAATTGAAAAATACTGTACAAAATCATTGAAATTTAGTAATTTCCTCTTTTTTGGTGAAGTTACAGTTGCATGCCTGATACGATGATACAACAGCAACCTACATGAACATGACCTAATACTTCCACTAGTCATAACCTTAAACAATCAAGTCAGTAAAGAACTCTCCTTTGAGTGATTAGTTTCTACTCGGCAAACGGGTTTCCTTCAGGGTAACTATATTGGCACTGTTTAAGTTTTGAATGTCTGTGACCAAAGTGGCGTAACGTTAGTTGCGATTCACACATGGAAAAGTAAGTAGTTTCATAACAATTATTAAACTGCAAGTTTTACCGCAAAGCCTGATTAAATAAACACTTTCTTCAAATACATAATGACATATTACTATACCTCCATGCCGGTTTGCTCGCAGCAATCACACTTAGATTATGTTCTTCAGAAAACTTCTCTTGCTATTTATTCTACTGCCTTGGAATAGATTTTTAGAAATCGGTAGACTTCTCAGTTCTGAAAAGAACTATCCTGCTTATTAACTACTACTGGGGCCGAAGGTAGGAAATCGGCCAGGACCAAATAAGAACTCACTCTGCGGCAGTAAAGTTAATAACGAGAAGTCCCCTCGATCCACTAAGCGAAAGTAGTAGTCCCATATCAAGTTTTCTGTAACGCACTAAGTTGTTCATCAAGCATTAATATATGGGTTTTGAGGCATTGCATGGTGAGGTATCAATATATATTCAGTTTGTGGTAACATTTGTGTGTAGATTTCTGTGAAGATTTTTTTCTTTACAGAACTTGTCTTGCTATTTATTCTACTACCGCAGAGTAGATTTTCGGAATTCGGGAGACTTCTCAGTTCTGAAAAGAACTGTCCTGCTTATTAACTACTACCTGGGCGGGAGGTAGGAAATCGGCCTGGACTACTACTTTAGCTTTGTGGATCGGGGAACTTTTTGTAATTAACTGCACTGCAGCGGAGTGAGTTCTTTTTAGTCTCAACGTTTCGACTAGCTTGCTCTAGTAATCGTCAGGAGACTGAAGAGTGTATAAGACATGCTGGACTATTTATAAGGATTCAGAGGTTTCAGTGTAGAGTCAGTCACTGTTCTGATTGGTTCTTCTGAAAGGAGAACTGTGATTGGAGGGCTCAGAGTTATTGTGTGGGTTGCCCATTGTGTGTGAGTGCCCTGTGTAGTGGGGCGTGTCAGTAGACTGTGGGATACCAGTAGAGTAGGGTGGTAGGGTTGTGTGCCAAATATTGCTGATGAAGTAGCCGATATCTTGATGCACTGTATTGTGCTTATGTTTTTCAATAGTTTCCCTGATGCAACGTGTATACCAATGTCTCTCAGGAGCTATGATTCAAGCCTGATCCAAATCTATGACATGGTCTAGATCAGCAGAATGTTTGACAATGGCAGATTTGTCATATTCCCCTCTGCGGCCATGGGCTTTGTGTTCTTTCAGCCTTGTGTTAAGGTCCCTACTACCCGTCTCGCCAATGTACACTTTACCACATCGGTACAATCCATAACAACTGTGGCATTAGCTTTGTCAGCCTTCAGGATGTGTATTGAGGGATCCCTGAGTAAGCTATTGATAGCTTGGAATTCCTGTTTTGTTAGATTCGATTTTGGGGGTTTAGAGTTTTTCAAGACCTCATGAATCTGAATACGGATATCGTTCGGCTTTTGCTTATCAAGCTTACGGATGGAGGATTCGATTGCCTGAATGAACTCCTCGAACTCCTACCACCCTACTCTACTGGTATCCCAGTCTACTGACACGCCCCACTACACAAGGCACTCACACATAATATATTTTTTGAAACTGTTGTCATAACAATTTTACTGTCTCCAATATTTGTTTCAGTGGAGTTGAACATAAACCTGGAATGGGGTTAACCTTGATATACAACTGAAAGTTGTGTTTGTAGTCATACCCAAACAATTTTTAGTAAAATCTTTAAAAGCATCAGCACTGGCCCAATGTTAGATACTATAACCTGGTTTAAGGTAAGATCTCTTGTCGCTCAGTATAATTATACAATTTTGTGTGTCATGTTTCATTTGCCATTAAGCTGTTATTAATTCATATTTGCAGGTGGTTGTGATGAATCCCTTGGATCATTTTGCTGTCGTCAACACGGAGACATTGGTGGAGTTGTTGGGAAAATCGATGACATCCGTTCTCATCCAGGTTGAACGATGCAATTTAAAGATAAGGTTTCTTAAAGGAACATTACAGAATCGGTTTTTGCTACTAAAACAGTTGCCGGCAGTGTAAGCACTTTATATAATCCACCATATACATAAACTGACAAACCTGTAGAAGTTTGAGATCGATCGACCATCTGGGTCACGAAAAAATAATGAAAAACCGATTACACATTTGCATGAAATCATATAGATTCAACAGATGAATAAAACGCTCACTGAGCGATAAACTCCAATCGGAAAATTAGTTTATTCATTTCTCATCAAATATGGCATTTCAGACAGAAATATTTTAAGGGATGTTTTCTACTATCATCATCATTAGACTGTAAGTTTTATGTAAATCTGTGATCAAAAAGTATATTTTACAAGTTTTTTTCGATTAGACACAGAGTAAAATTTCATATCCATTGATTACTTCATCAAGAATGTTTTGATTTTCATTCACAAATGCACACAGAAACTATCATCCCAAAATAATTTAGTGGCTCAAAATTTATTTGGACAAATTGGGCATCCAAATAACTTTTGTGATTTTGTCATATTTATCATTTGCAGTTTGACTTGTATCATATAATATTTTTGAAATTTTAGGAATTCAAGTTAACTTTGGAGCTATGCTGTTGAAGTCAAGAACAGGTACCAGGTGCTACAAAGTGACGACGACGAGTTTGGAGGGCTGGTCTCAACGATGACATCAAGAGACGTCTGTTCGTTGCTACAGTTGAGTCTGTACTTCTGTATGGAGCCGAGACATGGACTCTGACAGCCAATCAAGAAAGAGCACTAGACGGCATCTATACAAGAATGCTACGGATGGCCCTTGATGTATACACTGGGAAGACCATATGCCCAACTTTCAGCTCTACGATTCCCTACCAAGAGTATCTGTCAAGATCAGGGAAAGAAGGATGAGGCTGGCTGGCCACTGTGTCCGTCATCCAGAGCTAGCTGTAAGCCCCCTATTAGTTCTTTGGGAACCCATCGATGGAAACATGAGCAAGGAGGAGACTAACTTTCATGGATCAGCTGAAGAGGGACGTAACACAACAAGAAACAACTGAGCTTAGGACGCTGATGCTGGACCGGGATGCGTGGAAGACGACCATCAGAGTTTCCCGAGAAGGCGTCGGCTGACGACAACCTCTCGCTCAACTACTAACTACATCATGAGGAATAGTTTTGTACATAGTGTTGTGATCGATTGCTACTGTGAAGATTCACTCTCCATGCAGTGTTCTGTTCTCAACCCGGACCACAAAAACATCAATGGAGATCTGTTATAGGTACAATCAGAATCTTCTTATTTACAGCTCATTACCAAGGTAAAATCTCTTCTGTAGATGTAGAATTGATTGCACCGAGTCTACTCTTGATTTATATCAGAATAATTTTTTGAAAAGAATTACAACTTTGCACCTCTAAGTTCAAGAAAGTCATTTTAAGCTAAGATCTCTTGTCGCTCAGCTTGATTTGATAATTAAGAAATACATAAAAGTGCAGGAAAATAATCGAAAGTTATGTTTATACCCAAAAGGTTTTTGTTATCCTCTGTCACTCCTAGTTGATGGTGACTTTATTCATGTGTCAATATCGAAAGCAGTAACCTGCTGTCAAACAGAACTATAAAGACATGCATACGTCTTCATACTTACATCTACTCATCAATTTAAAGAATAGAATCCTTTAAAACTCTGGATACTACAACAGTTTCAGAAGCATGTGTACATGTAGAATCTTATCATATTACTGTAAATCAATTCTTTTTTTACATGGTGAAGTAATTTGACAAAAAACAAATGTGACACAGATTGAAAATTATGTGTAAATCATCAACCTCTGGCCTTGCAAGTACCTTTTTACTCCAGGGTGATGAAAAGGAATTATAATTGATTTTCTTGATCATTGACCACTTTGACCAGGTTAAGATTCAGTGAGTAGAATTCATGTACAAAGGATAGTGTTTCAAAACAGTGGGACACAATGTCAGGTTGTAAAAAAGTTGGTGACAATGGACATAAACTTACCATATTTTAACTTTATTTTAACCTGTTTAACTACAGGTTTGCATGATGAACCACTCTTATGCAGCGCTCTGTTTTCAATCTGGACCATAAAAACACCAGCGGATGTGTTTCAAGGTATGAGCAGTGTTTATTACTTAACAGTGTGTCCTTTAATAAATAAATTTGCAGTGTGTTAACCTCTGTTTAAAGACATACATGTATGAGGCTCTGGTAATTGTTGGCATCAATTGTTTTGATCATCTGTGTTGTGATGTAACGCGCTAATGTCAGCCATGTACCATGAAGACGCTGATTGAGTCTCGTCAGTGAGTCAGGAGAATGACGTCTTTGTACTTGCATCTTCATCATGAAGATGAAGAGTGGAAGTTCTAGATAAGATCTCTTCCAAAGTTGAACAAATTCTTGAAGATTTTAGACATTGTTTAATTTTGACAAAAGATTTTACAAAAATTATTCGTTGTTTATGCAACCATTTGATTGTTAACTTGTCAATGAAACCCACATGTGTAACAATTGTTATTACAGATAACCTTGCGTCTCTGCTTCAGCATCGATATGAATGGAATTGTGTCACTGCATGTATTAACCCAACGGTGAAGGCCATAGATGTTTTGGGGAATAGTGTGTTCTTTGGTACAAAGGTATTTAATTGGTAAAACTGTTAACCTAAACTTGAAGACAAATGTGAATGTTGCTCTTTAAACTGATAGCATTTGACAAAATTAGCATAATTTAGATGGATAAAGATTTACAATTTGGTAGAGTTTTAACTAAGTAATTTAGTCACGATTAGTTTGATAGAAAGAGATGTCATGTGACCCCTAGCTTGGTTGAGAATTGTTAACTTGAATTTATCCTTTTTATTTGTATCCTTTCCTTTGTCACACAGATGTTCAGTGGCAAGATATGAATCTTTGGATGAAGAGTCATATGACTTGAAGTATGTCATTACAAGATTTTATGCAGTAACTAATGCAACTGTTCCGTCATCAGCATTTTTCTTCATGATTACCTCAACCGAATTTATCAGTTTTGCGGCCCACCGGATAATTGAGGCAATTTACAGCATTTAGTCTCGAGAGGATATGAACAATTCGATCAGAAATCTGCATTGGATATTTGTGAACACTTGAAACTGTTGAGTTTGCTCCAGAGGGAAACTGCAGGCTGAACTCGTGATTAAGTTTCAGTTACTTTTATTTGATTAGAAAAACTGTTACTTAGACAAAATATTTGATTGTCCAGAGCATGTGTCCATTGTTTAAAAATTTATTTTAAGAATGAAAATGTAAAGCTGTTTGGCCATTCAGTTGATTTTATTTTGGCAGCACGGATGATGCTTTTCGTAAAAAAAGTAAAAGGAAATAGTTTTCACTTAAAGTTGGGAAGTTTTTGTCCACATGTTAGAAACATTTAACTCTGATGGAAAAGGTGGTTTGTGTAGAAACTATCAACTTAATACTTGTAACAAGTATTTTGACCGAATAAATGTACATACTTGTAATGAGGTACTTTCCTTACAAGTACATGTATTCAAATAAAAGATTTTTAATGCAGTGGCTCATTACAAAATATAAATCAATTTAAGGTTGTTTGTAAAAAAAAGTAAACTCATTACAATTAGAAAAAAAATGCAAGCTTGTAGGGAGTGTATTGGAGCACTAGTTATTAATAAGTTACATTTTAACATTACTTATTTTGAATTACAATTTATTGATGTAAGGTGAATCATATTGTCTTGTGTTTGAAGCTGTCTTCCAATTATTCATCCCAAATGGAATAAATGTTTGGGGTTATGGAGTGGGTTATGACAACCTTCAGGTTGTCCACTCTGGTCAATGTCATCAAAGCGATGTATGATTTATCGTAGTTTATCTATTTAGTATTTGTTTTTCATTGCTACTAGTAAGATTTAAAAGTTTTTATTGCAATTGAAGTACGTTTAAATATTCAAGTTCTGTTGCCAGGTTGTTAAACAAATACATGTATGCTTATAGTGTGAAATAAATACATATTATAATGTGTCGATCATGAAAAAAAAAACTTTTGTTTTGTAAATTTTCCATTCTATTGTAAACTTCCCCTGAATCATAGAATTGCCATATTGAATAGTGCAGGACGCTTTCTCCTTTCTCCTTTGTCCATCATCCTTTCTCCAGCACCCATGACAAATTGTCCAATGTGCAGTCCATTTTTATAGGATGCATTGTCCAAAGTCCTCCACATTCCTGGACACAATGTCCAAAAAATGAGCACAGTTCATTGTACAGTTCAAGTCCAATGCACTTTCTCCACAAAATGTCCAAAGTGAAATGTCTCCATTGTCTCCTTTGTATGCAGGTAGGGTCCTTTGTCTCCATTGTCTCCTTTGTATGCAGGTAGGGTCCTTTGTCTCCATTGTATCCTTTGTATGCAGGTAGGGTCCTTTGTCTCCATTGTCTCCTTTGTATGCAGGTAGGGTCCTTTGTCTCCATTGTATCCTTTGTATGCAGGTAGGGTCCTTTGTCTCCATTGTCTCCTTTGTATGCAGGTAGGGTCCTTTGTCTCCATTGTCTCCTTTGTATGCAGGTAGGGTCCTTTGTCTCCATTGTCTCCTTTGTATGCAGGTAGGGTCTTTTGTCTCCATGGACGCAGGACGCAGGACGCAGGACGCAGGACGCAGGACGAACGCAGGACGCAGGACGCAGGACGCAGGACGCAGGACGCAGGACGCAGGACGCAGGACGCAGGACGCAGGACGCAGGAGAGACGCAGGACGCAGGACGCAGGACGCAGGACGCAGGACGCAGGACGCAGAGAACGCAGGACGCAGGACGCAGGACGCAGGACGCAGGACGCACGCAGGACGCAGGACGCAGGAACGCAGGACGCAGGACGCAGGACGCAGGACGCAGGACGCAGGACGCAGGACGCAAGAGACGCAGGACGAGACGAGGACGCAGGACGCAGGACGAGGACGCAGGACGACAGGACGCAGGACGAACGCAGGAAGACAAGGACGACAGGACGAAGGACGAGGACGAGGACGAAGGACGAAGGACGAGGACAGCGAAGGACGAAGGACGAAGGACGAAGGACAGGACAAGGGCGCGAAGGACGAAGGACGAAGACGAAGGACGAAGGACGAAGGACGAAGGACGAAGGACGAAAGCGACGAAGGACGAAGGACGAAGGACGAAGGACGAAGGACGAAGGACGAAGGAACGAAGGACGAAGGACGAAGGACGAAGGACGAAGGAGAAGGACGAAGGACGAAGCAGGAACGAAGGACGAAGGACGAAGGACGAAGGACGAAGGACGAAGGACGAAGGACG
The DNA here is from genome assembly GCA_032158295.1 of Pycnopodia helianthoides. Classification (NCBI taxonomy): domain Eukaryota; kingdom Metazoa; phylum Echinodermata; class Asteroidea; order Forcipulatida; family Asteriidae; genus Pycnopodia; species Pycnopodia helianthoides. The sequence goes on along the minus strand of CM063247.1, from coordinate 21,687,837 downwards.
AAGGACGAAGGACGAAGGACGAAGGACGAAGGACGAAGGAAAGGACGAAGGACGAAGGACGAAGGACGAAGGACGAGGACGAAGGACGAAGGACGAAGGACGAAGGACGAAGGACGAAGGACGAAGGACGAAGGACGAAGGACGAACAGGACGAAGGACGAAGGACGAAGGACGAAGGACGAAGGACGAAGGACGAAGGACGAAGGACGAAGGACGAAGCGAGGACGAAGGACGAAGGACGAGACGAAGGACGAAGGACGAAGGACGAAGGACGAAGGACGAAGGACGAAGGACGAAGGACGAAGGACGAAGGCAAGCGAAGGACGAAGGACGAAGGACGAAGGACGAGAAGGACAGGACGAAAGAGGACGAAGGACGAAAGGACGAAGAGAAACGAAGGACGAAGGAAAGACGAAGGACGAAGGACAAGAAAGGACGAAGGACAAGGACGAAGGACGACAAGGACGAAGGAAAGAAGGACGAAGGACGAAGGACGAAGGACGAAGGAGCGAAGGACGAAGGACGAAGGACGAAGGACGAAGGACGAAGGACGAAGGACGAAGGACGAGAAGGACGAAGGACGACAAGGACGAAGACGAAGGACGAAGGACGAAGGACGAAGGACGAAGGACGAAGGACGAAGGACGAAGGACAAGGACAGAAGGACGAAGGACGAAGGACGAAGGACGAAGGAACGAAGGAACGAAGGACGAAGCGGACGAAGGACGAAGGACGAAGGACAAGGACAAGGACGAAGGACGGAAGGAACGAAGGACGAAGGACGAAGGACGAAGGACAAGGACGAAGGACGAAGGACGAAGGACGAAGGACAAGGACGAAGGACGAAGGACGAAGGACAAGACGAAGGACGAAGGACGAAGGACGAAGGACGAAGGACGAAGGACGAAAGGACGAAGGACAAGGACAAAGGACAAGGACAAAGGACAAGGACAAGGACGAAGGACAAGGACAAGGACGAAGGACGGAAGGACGAAGGACGAAGGAAAGAAAAGGACAAAGGACAAGGACAAAGGACAAAGGACAAAGGACAAAGGACAAGGACAAAGGAAAGACAAAGGACAAAGGACAAAGGACAAAGGACAAAGGACAAAGGACAAAGGACAAAGGACAAAGGACAAAGGACAAAGGACAAAGGACAAAGGACAAAGGACAAAGGACAAAGGACAAAGGACAAAGGACAAAGGACAAAGGACAAAGGACAAAGGACAAAGGACAAAGGACCAAAGGACAAAGGACAAAGGACAAGGACAAAGGACAAAGGACAAAGGACAAAGGACAAAGGACAAAGGACAAAGACAAGGACAAGGACAAAGGACAAAGGACAAAGGACAAAGGACAAAGGACAAGACAAGGACAAAGGACAGAGACAAAGGACAAAGGACAAAGGACAAAGGGACAAAGGACAAAGGACAAAGGACAAAGGACAAAGACAAGGACAAGGACAAAGGACAAAGGACAAAGGACAAAGACAAAGGAGGACAAAGGACAAGGACAAAGGAAAGACAAAGGACAAGGAAAAGGAAAGGACAAAGGACAAAGGACAAAGGACAAAGACAAAGGACAAAGGACAAAGGACAAAGGACAAGGAAGACAAAGGACAAAGGACAAAGGACAAGACAAGGACAAAGGACAAAGACAAAGGAAAAGACAAAGGACAAAGGACAAAGGACAAAGGACAAAGCAAAGGCAAAGACAAAGGACAAAGGAAAGCAAAGGACAAAGGACAAAGGACAAAGGACAGGACAAGGACAAGGACAAAGGACAAAAGGACAAAGGACAAAGGACAAAGGACAAAGGACAAAGGACAAGGACAAGGACAAAGGGACAAAGGACAAAGGAACAAAGGACAGGAAAGGACAAAAGGACAGAAAAGAAAAGGAACAGGAAAAGGACAAAGGAAAAGGACAAAGGACAAAGGACAAAGGACAAAAGGACAAAGGGACAAAGGACAAGGCAAAGACAAGAAAAGGACAAAGGAGGACAAAGGACGAAAGGACAAAGGGACAAAGGACGAAAGGACAAAGGACAAGGACAAAGGACAAGGACAAAGGACAAAGGACAAGGACAAAGGACAAAGGACAAGGACAAAGACAAGGACAAAGGACAAAGGACAAAGGACAAAGGACAAAGGACAAAGGACAAAGGACAAAGGACAAAGGACAAAGACAAAGGACAAAGGAAAGACAAAGGACAAAGGACAAAGGACAAAGGACAAACAAGAAAAGGACAAAGGACAAAGACAAAGGAGAAAGGACAAAGGAAAAGGACAAAGGACAAAGGACAAAGGAAAGGAGAAAAGGAAAGGAAAAGGAAAGGAAAAGGAAAAGGAGAAAGGAAAAGAAAGGAAGAAAGGAGAAAAGGAGAAAGGAGAGGGAAAGGAGAAAGGAGAAAGGAGAAAGGAAGGAGAAAGGAAAAGGAGAAAGAAAGGAAAAGGAGAAAGGAAGGAAAGGAAAAGAAAGGAGGAGAAAGGAGAAAGGAAAAGAAAGGAGAAAAGGAAAAAGGGAAAGGAGAAAGGAGAAGGAAAAGGAAAAGGAGAAAGGAGAAAAGGAGAAAGGAGAAAGGAGAAAGAGAGAAAGGAGAAAGGAGAAAGGAAGGAAAGGAGAAAGGAGAAAGGAGAAAGGAGAAAGGAGAAAGGAGAAAGGAGAAAGGAAAAGGAGAAAGGAGAAAGGAGAAAGGAGAAAGGAGAAAGGAGAAAGGAGAAAGGAGAAAGGAGGGAAAAGGAGAAAGGAGAAAGGAGAAAGGAGAAAGGAGAAAGGAAGAAAGGAGAAAGAGAAAGGAGAAGAAAAGGAGAAAGGAGAAAGGAGAAAGGAGAAAGGAGAAAGGAGAAAGGAGAAAGAGAAGGAGAAAGGAGAAAGGAGAAAGGAGAAAGGAGAAAGGAGAAAGGAGAAAGGAGAAAGGAGAAAGGGAAGAAAGGAGAAAGGAGAAAGGAGAAAGGAGAAAGGAGAAAGGAAAGGAGAAAGGAGAAAGGAGAAAGGAGAAAGGAAGGAAAGGAGAAAGGAGAAAGGAGAAAGGAGAAAGGAGAAAGGAAAAGGAGAAAAAGGAGAAAGGAGAGGAAAGGAGAAAGGAGAAAGGAGAAAGGAGAAAGGAGAGAGAAGGAGAAAGGAGAAAGGAGAAGAAAAGGAGAATTTTTGGATTCTTGGATTCTTGGATTCTTGGATTCTTGGATTCTTGGATTCTTGGATTCTTGGATTCTTGGATTCTTGGATTCTTGGATTCTTGGATTCTTGGATTCTTGGATTCTTGGATTCTTGGATTCTTGGATTCTTGGATTCTTGGATTCTTGGATTCTTGGATTCTTGGATTCTTGGATTCTTGGATTCTTGGATTCTTGGATTCTTGGATTCTTGGATTCTTGGATTCTTGGGCCCTTTGCCCTTTGCCCTTTGCCCTTTGCCCTTTGCCCTTTTGACCTTTTGACCTTTTGACCTTTTGACCTTTTGACCTTTTGAACCCTTAAAAACGTTTATCTCACGTTTTGTACAGTTTGTATAGGGTTTTCTTATTCTATTTAAATTATGGACTCATAAGAAGGACTCTTCATTACTACTATTTTTGTTTATTTCTATGACTCTGATTATCCAAGCACATTACAACAAGATGTACTCTTTTACTTCTAATTGTTTAGATACAAGTTTTACATTCAAATAAACTCTTTAGATAAAAGATCAACATTCAATAATAAGTTTATTTGAATGCTAAAGAGTTAACAGTTCACAGTAAAATTACTTTATTTGATGCAAACTTCCAACTGTTTAAACACAAGTTTAACATTCAAATAAACTTAGATTTTAACACAATTACAGTTAAGATATAGGGTAAATAAGTGCAAGGATGTGGGTGATACTTAAACGCAAGTAGTAACTGAACCCTAGGATGGAAGTGATAAATAAACACAAGGATTAACGTAATACGGAAACACAAGGATGGAAGAAATAAAGAAACGCAACGATAGAAGTGGTAAATAAACGTTAAGATGGAAGTTGGAATTAAAGGCAAGGAGGGACATGATAAAGAAAGGCAAGGATGGAAGTGATAAATAAACCTAAGGATAGGTGATACAGAAACACAAGGACGGAAGTGATTAAGAAATGCAAAGATAAAAGTGGTAAGAAAACACAAGGAGGGAAGTGATAAAAAAAACCGAAAGGATAGAAGAAATAAAGAAACGCAACGATACAAGTGATATATAAATGCAAAGATGGAAGTTGTAAATAAAGACAAGGAGGGACGTGGTATAGAAACGCAAGGATGGAAGTGGTAAAAACACAAGGAGGGAGGTGATAAATAAGTGCAAAGAGGGTAGTGGTAAATAAGCCCACAAATGGAAGTGGTATTGAAACGGGAAGTGGTACATAAAGGCAAGGATGTAAGTGGTAAATAAAGGCAAGGCTAAATAGACACAAGGTGGGAAGTGCTAAATAAATGCATCAAGTGCTAATTAAACGCATGAAATGGTCAATAAAAGCAAGAAGGGAAGTGGTGAAAAACGCATGGAGGAAAATGGTAAATAGACACAGGGTGGGAAGGGTAACAAAAATGCAGGATGGAAGTAATAAATAGACCCATAGTAGGAAGTGTTAAAAACACTAAAGGGATGTGGTAAATAAGCACAGAGAAGGAAGTGGTCAATAAACGCAGCTTAATGGGAAACTGTAAATAGGTGCAAGTTGGGAAGTGCTAATTTGACGCAAGGTTGGATGAGCTAAATAGACGCAAGGAGGGAAGTGGTAAACAAATGCAGCTTATTGGGATGCAATGTTTGAAGTGCTAAATAGACGCAAGGTTGGAAGTGGTAAATAGGCACAAGGAGAGAAGTGGCCAATAAACGCAGCTTAATGGGTTATTAAGCCGCAGGGTGGGAAGTGCTAAAAAGACGCAAGGTGGGAAGTGCTAAATATACGCAAGGAGGGAAGTGCTAAATATACGCAAGGAGGGAAGTGATCAATAAAGACAGCTTATTGGGAAAAAGTAATTAGATGCAAGGTGGGAAGTGCTAAAATAAATAGACACAAGGAGGGATGTGGTAAATAAGCGCAAGGAAAAAGCTTCTTGGGAAAAAGTAAATAGATGCGAGGTTGGAAAAGCTAAACAGACGTGAGGAGGGAAGTGGTAAAAAATGCAGCTTATTGGGAAGTAGTTAGACAAAAGGAGGGAAGTGGTCAACGCAGCTTATTGGGAAATTGTAAATAGACACCAGAGAGAAAGAGTAAATAGACGCAAGGTGGCAACTGCTAAATATATGCAAAGAGGGAAGAGATAAAAAAACGCAGCTTATTGGGAAATTGTAATTAAACGCAAGGTGGAAAAAGCTAAATAAATGCAAGGATGGAAGTGGTAAGTAAACGCAAGGAGGGATATGGTAAATTTATGGGCATATTGGGAAATAGTTAATAGACGTGGGAAGTGGTCAATAATTGCAGCTTATGGGAAATAGTAAATAGATGCAAGGTTGGAAGAGCTAAATAGACGCAAGGAGGGAAGTGCTAATTAGACGCAAGGAAGGATGTGGTAAATAAGCGCAAGGAAGTGCTTAATATAAGCAAGGAGAGAAGTGGACAGTAATCGCAGCTTAATAGGAAAATGTAAATAGATGCAAGGTAAGAAGTGGTAAATAGACGCAATGTGGGAAGTGGTAAACAAATGCAGCCTACTGGGAAATACTAAATAGACGCAAGGTGGGAAGTGCTAAATAGACACAAGGAGGGAAGTGGTAAACAAATGCAGGTTTTGGGGGAATTAGTAATTGGATGCAAGGTGGGAAGTGCTAAATAGACACAAGGAGGGATGTAGTAAATAAACGCAAGGAAAGAAGTGGTCAATAAACGCAGCTTCTTGGGAAAAAGTAAATAGACGCGAGGTTGGAAAAGCTAAATAGATGCGAGGAGGAAAGTGGTAAACAACCGCAGCTTATTGGGAAGTAGTATATAGACGCGAGGAGGGATGTGGTATGAATTTGTGATGTAAAGTAATCTGTTCAAACAGTCAGCGGGCGCGCGCCGTGCCGCGCTGTGTACAAATTTTCTTCAAAACCGGGGTTCTTGGCCATGATTGTTATTATAGCTTTGCAACCGTTTATCGTAAAGCTTAGTCCAAAACGGAAATATAAAGGATAAAACCTCCTCTTTCGACTCGTAAAACATTGGTTTCAAATGAAATATGTTTTGCCACGTCTTTTGGGGGTTCATTCGTACAATTGCGGTCACATTTCCTATGGAGAGCGCTACAAAATTTGTCTTTTTTGTCGCATGAGGGCTCTTAATTCGACCATAAGTCAACAAGCCGACGGCTGATTCCTTAGTCCTAAACGGATTTGGAAAGTTTACTAACTGACCAACACAGTGCTCTAACAAATTTTGTGATTGGACAAATTTTACCAACGTCATTTTTGAGTTGAACTAAAGACCAATGAAAAGTTATTTTACATCTTCTAAAAAAGCCGTTGCTAAAACGTCTGTTTTACAAACTTCCGCAGTGTCAACTCTGAAACCACAACACAATTTTCTAAAATGATAAGTTCATGTACTAATAGGAAGGTTTCACTGGCAAAACTTATATGAGCAGAATCAGTAATGTATACACTTTCTTCTTGTGAACATTTTTTTCTAAGATAGTGTCACACATTTTTATAATGGCAAGTTAAGTTTTGCTTCACTGATGAAAATTGTGCACTGGTTGTGTGTACGTTTTTGTGTGTGGCGATGACATGGACTATACCACCATTGGTTCAGGGTTGAACAGATTTGCACGATAAAATTTGTTATTTAGCAACAGCGTTGCTCTTTGTTGTGTTCATAATGTGCTGGAAAGTTGGTTACAATTTAGTTAGTAAATTGTTAATAACAATAACATGTCGCATTTCCTTCTCTGCCTCAAATTGTTTGCACTAATAACGTGATACTTATTGAGTTACACGGAAACACCCCTGTCCACACAATGGTATCTACCATGAAACTGTTTAGGCGCGCACGGACCACGCTCGCTGTGTGTGTGTACTCGTATGGTATGAGCTATTTACGTGGGGAAATAAGTTTACATATTTGTACACAACAAATTCATATAAATAAACGCGAAGAGAAGTGGTCAATAAACGCAGCTTATTGGGAAATTGTAAATAGACACCAGAGAGAAAGAGTAAATAGACGCAAGGTGGCAACTGCTAAATATATGCAAAGAGGGAAGAGATTAAAAAAACGCAGCTTATTGGGAAATTGTAATTAAACGCAAGGTGGAAAAAGCTAAATAAATGCAAGGATGGAAGTGGTAAGTAAACGCAAGGCGGGATATGGTAAATATATGGGCATATTGGGAGATAGTTAATAGACGTGGGAAGTGGTCAATAATTGCAGATATTTGGAAATAGTAAATAGATGTAAGGTGGGAAGGGCTAAATAGATGCAAGGAGGGAAGTTGTTAATAAACCAAGGAAGGAAGTGGACTTTAAATGCATGGAGGGAAATTGGTGGGAAGTGGTAAATAAACGCAAGGAGAATTGTGATAAATAAGCGCACCTTTTGGGGAAATGGTAAATAGACCGAAGGTTGGAAGTGCCAAATAAATGCAAGTAGGGAAGTTGTAAATAAACCAAGGAAGGAAGTGGACTTTAAATGCAAGGAGGGAAATTGTAAATAGACGCAAGGTGGGAAGTGGTAAATAAACGTAAGGAGAATTGTGGTAAATAAGCGCACCTTTTTGGGAAATGCTAAATAGACCGAAGGTTGGAAGTGCTAAATAAATGCAAGTAGGGAAGTTGTAAATAAACCAAGGAAGGAAGTGGACTTTAAATGCATGGAGGAAAATTGTAAATAGACGCAAGGTGAGATGTGGTAAATAAGCGCACGGAAAGAAGTGGTAAATAAATGCAGCTTTTTGGTAAATAGTAAATAGACACAAGGATGGAAGTGGTAAATAAGCGAAAGGAGTAAAAGTGGTACCTAAACGCAAGGTGGGAAGTGGTAAAAAAGATGCAAAGGTGGGAAGTACTAAATAAACACATGAAGTGCTTATTAAACACATGAAGTGGTAAGTGGTCAATAAACGCATGGAGGGAAGTGCTAAAGAAACACAAGGACTGAAATATATCCAAGTTCTATAGTAGCTTAATAAGATTCTGTCCATTACGGCTCAGCAAGGTAAAAATCAGTCTTTCTAAGATGATTTGTTGACGCTCGGTATCTTCACTCAATATATCCAACTTCCATGATGGCTTAATAAGATTTTGTCCATTACGGCTTAGCAAGGTAAAATCAGTCTTTCTTGACGCTCGGTATCTTTACTCAATAAATCCAAGTTCAATGATAGCTTCATAAGATTCTGTCCATGACTGCTTAATAGATTCTGTCCGTGATGGCTGTTCTCTAAAGACAAAAGATAAAGATACATGAACGGTTACTACGAACAAAAATGTAGTGAACTTTTCGTTTTGGTTCAGCTCTTGCTTGATTATCAAACCAATATGTTTTAGTCCAACAGCCAAAACCAAAACCAAGAAGAGGAAACTGCAGTGCCAGAGTGTGGGTCTTAATTGGTTGGACAAAGACCATTTTAGCCATCTGAAGGAAAATAAATGCAGTTTAAATGTTTTTTTTTAGTGTCCATGAAAGAGTTATTCAAGTCTTCAACTTTTGTGAAAATTTTGGAAATTCATGAATTTTGATGTTGCATTCTCCAGAGCTCTTCTTATGAAATCTTTAAGTACCTTCCATATTGTCCTTGCACAGCATTCCAGTTTTGTAGCTCTTGCTGCAGCGATGGCCCTTCAAACTGTAAAGCTGGCCGAAATCATCTGTAATGTTGGCTCGTATGTATTACAGGCTGACACTTGCTTTGATGTGTAATCCTGTTAAAATATAACATCATTGCTTAGCTTAATTTTTTGTAAACATAAACTGTACCCTCAGTTGCACTTGACTGTTGAAAACATTTTTAAAATTTTTAAACCAGTTTACAGGCAGAGTGATTCTAGACAACGATAAAACGGTTTGATTACATATGCTTTTCCAGAGCATGACACTGTATCATCTAGGGTATTAATTTGTAACCTGTTGGGAAGTCATGTTGCATGCGCACACATTTTGTGTATGCTTAGTTTTTTATTGCTACGTCAAGCTCTAAAGCTGGCATATTACATTTGTAATAAGACCTTGGGTCTTTACAAAACTGGGTGTGAAACAAAAATGTCTCAGGTAAATCCTGAAAAAATTGCTCAAAGATTTTCCTAGTCCTTCCAATAAATGTTGGAGCTAAACTATGTTAAGTAGCTAGGGCTAATGATGGAATTGTATAACAACAACCAACATGATTGTCCACAACCTAAGAAACTATCAACACTGCAATATGATTTCACAGTGAACAGTTTTCAGGGAAAATATTCACAAGACCGCAGTGATTGTAGATTAAAAATTTTACTGGACTAGATTTTTGTTTTACAAGACCAAAATCAAAATGAGAATAAAAACTTTCTGAACAGTTTAATATATAAACTAAAAGAAGATTTCCTCATGAGTTTACTGGTCCAGTGTCAATTTCAATCCTTGCATTTTGTAACATGTTGTCTTGGTTTTCAAGAAACAGTAGTTTTGCAAACCATGATTGAATACCATGGGGCTGCAATTTTGCCTCACTGTTTGAACTCATAATGTACTGTTTAAAAAAAACTGAATACAAAGATAATTCAAGGCAGTTAATTGTTCTTACTTCTATATCTGACTGGCCACAATGGTTGTTGTGATGTTAGCTGGTAGTTTGGGTCATCACATGGTTGTTGCTGTGATGTTGGATTGCAGTTTTCTGAAGTTGACATGGCTTCAAGGGCTACGACTGTGAAATATAACATATATTCTTAGATTACTTTATTTTCCATCTAAAAATACAATTGGATAAGAGAAAATTAAAACCTTTTTTCTTAAAATTTGGTTGTTGTATCTTTTTTAAATCACAAAAACATTGATAATTTTTAAACCAAATGGCAAGAAAAACTGTAAACAGGTGCTTCTAAACTTTAAATCATGTTTGAATCAGGTCTTGTTTGTGCTAACTTGCAAGTTTGGAGAAATAGCATGTCAGATATAACAAAATATGCAGCTAACATAATATGATTTTAATTAAACAAAACGGCCTCACATTATCACGATAAGAATTGCAAACATGAAGCTAACGATACTACATGTACTGAGCTTTACACTTTTTCACCCAGATTTCCCCACGATGAACATTTTATCTTAAAACAAAACTTGCATCTAATTGCTTCCAAAACGTTTTGCAATTCCAATGTTTTTGCTTTTCAGTGAAGACAAAATTGTTTCCTAAACATTTCTTGACATTAACAATCAGTCATATTGATTCGGTGTGTTCAAAATTACAGTTGGATTTGAAGCTTTGCATGCTGGAGAATACAATCTAGTAAAAAGGTTTGCAGCAACACCATGAAAATGAAGTTCTGTTCCATTTACCAGACATGTATAACCCACATTAACTCAACATCTGAAATGGCAATGTGATGCACTTAAGACTTTAAAGGAATGCATGAAACATCCACATCCAAGATTCATTTAAATAATATTTATATTTGTCCTTGTAATTGCAACTTATGATGGTATTTGTAAAAAGAAAATTGATGTGGTACCTCTTTCAGCAATTACACATCAGCCGTCCTTCCAGTACAGCTTTACTCCCCATGTTCATTCACCTCTCACTGTAGAAATGACATTGGTGACTCTACATGTAGAAGCTGCTTTACTATTAACACTTATCAGTCAAGTGGTTGACATTGGTCCCCAGGAGATGTTGTTGTAATGTCACCTTGCAGTTGCATTGTCTGTAAAATACAGCAATCAATTCTCACATTAATTAGTCTTGTTCTAATAAACAACAATGTTATTGAGGTTTTGGTGGGGCTTTGGGTTTGGTTTTTTTTTTCCCCCAGTTTGCCTCTTCCCCCTTCCTCTTCCCTTTCAACTGTGATAAGATGGCTCTGTAGAGGTGCTGGTCACATGTTCCATCTTGCCACTCACTGGAAATTTGCTGTAACTTGGTAACCTTTGTTTATTTTTTTTATTTTTTTTTTTTTATTAAGAATTTTGCCTCTGAAATACAGAGTAATGGATAGTGAAAATTCCATTGACTGAAGTCTTACTTGTCCAAAAACTAAATACAGCACAACTTTTTTAAGCGTTGTAAGTTTCTATCATTTCGTACCTTGGCTTTATAAATGATCAGTGATTTTAATGTTAACTAAATATCTAAGACATCTTCTTTAAGATATTTCAATTTTATTACCATGGCAGTGTGTTCTATCGATGAAGGTAGGCAATTATACACAACAATTGTACACAAAAAGCTTCCAGATTGTGGAGGTTTGATAGACAGTTTTTTGATAACAAAAAAGCAAAGAACTGATGATAACTTACCGAGATAGATAGACTCTTCATACTTGGTATTTTCCTCAGCTGGATTGGACCAAGGTTGGCCATCATGGCCGATGATTCTGTCCAGCAGCAGCTGTAAAGACAAAGGATAACGATACAGGCAAGGTATGTAACAAAAAACATATTGAATCCAAAGACATAATGGGATATTTTCTTTTCTTATGTGTCCCACTTCAGATGTAGAGTTCTTAAACTACCATCAAGATCTAGCATTCTGAGATTGACAACAAGACATATCCAAAGGAAGATTTTAAAATGTTGGAAACACAAAATGATACCTAATTTCTCTTTGCCATTTTACTCTGTGTACGAACAACGACCATAGGTCATGTTTGTTGAGGTTAGAAAATAACTCAAGGTGTGACACACAGCTCACAGTGAGACACTCACACAACATGTATTCATGATCTGAATAACAAGTATAAGCTTTAGTGTTTCATGTAGCCTTGATGCATCAAAACCAACTCTTACTTTGGTGGTAAACTTGCCTTTAATCTACAGGCTTTGTGAAAGACTGCAGACTAAAATTTAATAAAAAGACATATTGGAATTTTGCTTTAAATTTTGCTTGATTACAAAAACCATTATGATCGTGTTTACACTTAATCTGGCAAGGGCGATCAAAGGAGGATCAGATCCTGCAAGGACGATCAAACTGATCGCTGACGTGTTTACACTTGAGTCTGATCTCGCATTGATCCCTTTTGCCAAGCGCTTGTTGAACCGGAATTCCACACTGCTGGTGTAAAAGGTCAACTGAACGAGGTGATTGATAAATAATTGACTGATAAACTTGCCAGCTCCCCCTCCGATCACATTTGCCCCCGGATAACAACCTCAGCTACGGCCATGTCGTCCAAGAAACAACGTAAAAAACACCAACAAAACTATAACCTTACATCATGGAGCAATAAACTACTGCTCCATGCTTACATATACTAATACTGCGACAAGAAAATACAAATAATGGAATAAACAAAATAATTTTCAAATGCTAATGAAAACTGTGTTAAAGATAAATGAATACAAAAACGATAAGGAAACAGGTTGAAGCGTGTGGTTCGTCACGTTTATTGCAGAGCAATGGCGTCATGCGAGAAGGGATGCAAATGCCAATTACCATTGAAATTTGTAATGTTCTTTGTGCACAGAAATGCTGTGTTACGTGTTGGAACCAGTGTACGGGGACGCTGGCATTGCATAAAAAAAATAACCAAGGCTTGCACTGGTTGTTTAAAGCTTTCGTGGTTTCTGTTTTCAACTCGCCGCACCCCAGTCTGTTCGACGAGACCGGAAGTCGGTAGGTCAAATTGCGGGGTCTGATCCTGCTTTGCGTTTACACTTGGTTTTTGATCCACCTTGCGGGATCTGATCCTCCTTTGATCCCGCAATAAAGGGGGATCAAAAAGGAGGATCAGATTCTGATCGCTCTTCCATTTACACTAGCTGTTGATCGCCCTTTGATTGCCCTGGCAGGATCTGATCCTCCTTTGATCGCCCTTGCCAGATCAGGTGTAAATGCGGTCCTTGTTTCAGTCCACCAGGCAAAACTAACCAATTAGAAACAGTTCCAGTGCCAGCGTTTGGTTGAATTGGAGTGTTAAAAGTAATTTCAACCAAAATGAATTGATGCTGTTCAAACCTTAATTAGGTTTCAGCATGTATGATCTACTCAATCTTTGAGATGCTTTTCCTTCTGGGAAAACTTCTATATTTGTGAGAATTTATTTTATAGTGAACACTTCGTGCAGAGAGTTGCATTCTGCAGACATCTTCTTCTAGAAACTGAGTGTACCTTTTTCATATTGTCCTTGCATAACATTCCAGTTTTGTAGCTCTTGCTGCAGCGATGGCCCTTCAAACTGTAAAGCTGGCCGAAATCATCTGTAATGTTGGCTCGTATGTATTACAGGCTGACACTTGCTTTGATGTGTAATCCTGTTAAAATATAACATCATTTCATAGCTTAATTTTTTGTAAACATAAACTGTACCCTCAGTTGCAATTGCCTGTTGAAAACACTTAAAATTCTTCTAATTTCTTAATAAATAAACTGTAGAGTTTCAAATCTAACATCTATTTGTAAAACAGTGATGCTTCCAGAAAATTATTGTTTGAGTCTACTGTATATCTTGCTTTGGGAGGCACAGAGAATGCTAATCTTTTGTGCATCAGAAACAACAGAACTAAGTAACAGTTAGATGCTGTATTCTCCTATGAGCACATACTCATTTAAACCAACCAGTTTACAGTCAAAGTGATTCTACACAATGATAAAACGGTTTGATAACATAAACTTTTCCAGAGTGTGACACTGTGTCATCTACAGTCTTAATTTGTAACCTGTTGTGAAGTCAATACGTTGCATGCGCACACATTTTGTGTATGCTTAGTTTTTTATTGCTACGTCACCATGATGATAATGAATGAAATTAAGCTGGGCGTACTTCCGTGCAAAAGTTAAGCACATTTCACATTTTATCTTGAGGTACGATTTCGTCAAATTCAACCAGAAATATCTACTTGCTTTTGTGTCAAGAATTATCTTGCCTGGTGAGGGAAACACAAAGAAACAAAAATTACACAGACTTTGGGACGCAAAACTTACCCGAGGTTAAAGATCATCTCTGGTGCATTGTCAAACTGCGCTTTCACCATTCTAATACAGCCATCAAATGGTTTAGACACCTGATTAGTCAATAAGAAGTCATTGTAAGTTTTTCTCTTTTAATGATACATTTGACTTTGAAATAGAACGCAGTGTGAAATGTTAAAATCTGTCATTTTTCTGTTGACCTGCATTTTCTCTTCAAAATTAAAGTACTAGATCACGAGCTATCTAGCCCTAATGTTGGCGGTCTCCCTATTTGTCAATATCTTTGGTCAGGGATGACAGTCAGAAGTCATACAACCTCATACAGCCATAAAGCCACAGGGATCCAACCAGGTTAATGGATGAACACCATGGGGGGGGGGGCAATTTTATCATCAAAATATTGACACTTTGCATTAGGTTAAGGGTTTAAAAGGAAATAACAGTATGAGAACTTGGTCTTCACTGAAAGGTAATGACCAGGTTGGTGACTGGCTGCTGTTTATAGATCAGGCCAGGGTGAGGTCCATGAAAAGTGGCCAGCCACCAACCAAGGTTATTACCACACAATGAAGACAGTGTACTACTACTCCTATATTATAATTGTTGTAACCCTTCCCAAGGGTGATGGGGGTATGTTCCTATTGTGAAATTACACAAGATATCAGTCGATCACTCAATCAAGGTTTAACAGTTGTTCATAACTGGCTGATGAGAAAAACTATAGTAGTAAACATGCAGGTGCAGCCCTGTAGCCCTACTCAAACCTCAGCATCATCAGCGGTCCAGTATTCTCCTGAAGACAAACAGAGTAAACTGTTCCAAACGACGAGACCATACCGGTTCTTCCCGAACCAACACTCCTCACAACAGAGTTTCTACATGGTTGTACCTGCAAGTTTACTACTATAGTTTTTCTTGTGACTGGCCAATGAACGTTTTCTTAAAAAATGGCGGCTGGACTTACCACCAATTGGGACCCGGCAGCAACCAAAGGCCCCATTCCTCCTATGTAGAAATCTGTATTGATGGAGAGGCTGGAAGTCACCGAACTCACAGACACTTGGTTGTTAGTATAGTCTCGTGTTGCTTCGACCAGAATGGCTACAAAATCATTGATGCGAAGGATGGTCACCTACAGTCATGACAGAGAGATGGGGGTAGAAAGAGAGTATTATACACCACGATAATACAGACAAATATTTGTCATAAATGAACAATCATCCCCTTATGTCTTTTTCCCATTAACACGTTGACTGCCGGTCATATATTCATAGGGCGTTCCCATTTGCCAAGCACGATGCGCATGCGCGCATACCAAATAAAAACAAAATTGAACATGCACATTCTAAGGATGTATGTCCTCACCACTTTGTTCAACCCAAATTAAGATTCAATTCATTTATCTGTTATCCTACAAATAGAAAAGTGTTATGTCACAAAACAGTAAAATTAACCTCAAAAGAGATTGTTTGGGGTTCAATAAAGAAAATTTGACTAGAGCGGGATTTGAACCAATGACCTCCTGATTAACCTGCCGCGCTCCACCAATTAAGCTATCTAGCCCTATGTTGGCAGTCTCCCTATTATAACAATCACTTTGTTCGGGGGTGCCAGTCAGAAGCCATAGAACCTTTAAATGCCGGGTAGCCAGGGAACACACCCAAGTTTACAATACAACCTGGGAAGCGGCAGCAAAGGGGATCACCTTAAGGGAATGCAACTTTTTTATTTAAAATATCAAGTATTTAACCACAAGGAAAACTGACTGGGTAGTGTTTAAATAATTTGAGGTTGAAAAAAGAAAAATTGACTAGAGTAGGATTTGAACCAACGACCTCCGGATTAATGTGTGGGCGCTCTACAATGAATATTTTATTTTGAGCTGCCTGTCGCAACTTTGTGTTTAGGATTTCAGAGTTTTTGTTACAGAACAAACTCCTAAACTTACCTCCTGCCACTCCTTATTGTCATACCGATTATCCGTCTGAATGTTCAATCCTGTCATTGCCCGGGAGTCCGTCAGGATATTGAAGGACAGTTTGCCCTCCGTCATGACAAGGCCGATGAATTGACGAGGCCGCGTGTTGCCGCTGGCTGTGTACAGCAAGACGCCATTTGCCGAGATTGCACGGAAGGACATCACAATCACAAAGCTACCAAAACAGACAATGTCAAGTTGAATACACAAGCACTATCTACAAAAGTGGTCAGTTTTTCATAAGTTTTAACTCTTAAATGCAATTAGCTTAATACATGTAGCTGCATAAGGATATCACCACTCAAGACAACTGACTATCAGTCAGTCAGGTCGGTTAGGTCGGTCAGGTCGGTCAGTCAGGTTGGTCGATCAGTCAATAGGTCAATCATTCAATCGATCAATCAATCAATCAATCAATCAATCAATCAATCAAAACAATTTACATAGCCCCGGTGTCCATAAAAAATATGTTTAAAGGCACCTTGAAATTTGTCTTTAAAATTATCATCATTTATATTAGTATATATTTCTGGTATTGAAACCAAGGATGCCTCATAAGTGAACTTAATCACCGTAGCTCGCAAGCTCAAGGAAACCTGTAAACAAGGGTGCTTGCTACTTCCACGATAAGTGTTCTGGGTTCTTTTACATGCACTACCTAGCCTAGTAAACAGGAGATTTCACAGGCCTGTGATAAAACAAACAGTTGGAAACCTTAATTTTCCCAGAATGCAAAGCGAAATCACCGCAGCATAGGATTAGCTTCGTTTCGTGGCTACCACAAAGTGTAAATCCCCGGTACACGCGGAAACTTAAAACGAAAGCACCCAGGGAAAGCTTCAGTCACTTGATGGCGGGCAGGGTACCACAAAGTGACAGAGTACACGTAAAGGAGCAAGAGTTGCTGAAAACAATAAGAGACAGAAAACTGTGGGGGGGCAATAATCATAGACCTCCTGAAGAGAAATGGAAGTGAATGAACTTACAGAAAAAAGAAAAAAAAAAAAAAAAGCAAATGAAACAAAATCAAGAGCTTTCTGCAAACAGGAATCAAAATACAGGAGTTTGGATTAGAAAGAAAATTACCTGTTAGAAAACAAAGCAGCCTGTTGGGAATCAAGACGATAAGCCTGATAGCTGGAATCAGTAGCACCGAATCGTCTCACTCCTGGATAAGGCATGACTGTGGTTGGGGCACTACACAATGCAGGGGGTGGGGAACCACTGGGTGAGGGCTGACTTGGATAGGGCAGTGGGGGTAGCTCCGACACAGGTGGGCTTACTCCTGACAGGTCTAACCCATGCTGTTCACGGAGTATGGATCCATCATTGAAATTCACCACCCTATAGTATTTCAACAAAAAAAAGGTTCCAACAAGTATAAAAATTGATGATGGATTGTACTTATTTTTTTTTTTTTAAGTGGGTGATACCTTTCAG
Source organism: Pycnopodia helianthoides (assembly GCA_032158295.1). Taxonomy (NCBI): domain Eukaryota; kingdom Metazoa; phylum Echinodermata; class Asteroidea; order Forcipulatida; family Asteriidae; genus Pycnopodia; species Pycnopodia helianthoides. Next base: position 21,670,379 of record CM063247.1, on the reverse strand, counting down.
TGGAACACAGCGTTTCTCAGGTACCTTCCGTAAGAATCACCTGCTATATGTATTAGAACCAGAATTAATAAATACCTCAGGAGTTTATGCACTCTGATTGGTTGAAGACTGGTCCCGTGGGGGGTGTAATAACTTGTGATATAAAGACCGACTCTGTGAACTTGCGAACGAAAAGGCCCCATAACAAGCATTTTGTTGTGTATAATTTATGTATGCACTGTGGCTTGTTGTGAGGGAACTATCAAAATCAACGGTTTTCTTTGTGCGTATTGTTTTTGGCAAGAACAGATTGTGCTGGGTGCAAGCCCATACCTTGTGTCAAATTAACGCGCAGAAAATTTATCAATTTAAGGTAGCTGGTCTGCGCATGAAACCAACATATGCATGGTGCTATTTATTTTCAATGCTCATAGCCTGGTTCTTCAAAATATGCATAGTTAAATGTGCAAGAGATCAAGGTCCCATGCAAAAATTCAACAGTCTAAAGAATGGCCCTAGAACGTAATAATGTAACAATTCTCAAAATATCGGCGATAGAAACATCACACATTTTGATGATTTTTATCGATTCATTTTTTGTTAAAGGTGTCTATTAATAGCAATAACAGTGTGAGGAGCCGGTCTTTACTGAATGGTCAAGACCTAGAGTGATGGCTGGCCGCTGTTAATGGACTTCCCCATCGGCTCGGTCCATTAACAGCGGCCAGCCACCAGCCCGGTCATACCCATTTAGTGAAGACCGGCTCCTCACACCGATATTGGCTAAATATTGTAGTTACCTCCAAAAATTCATAATGTGTTTCTTTTTAATCCACTTACAAATTCACTTCACTGCTCAAAAGGCTTAAAGGAACATTACAGAATTGATTTTTGCTAACAAAACAGTTGCTGGCAGTGTAAGCACTTTATGTAATCCACCATATACATAAACTGACAAACCTGTAGAAGTTTGAGATCGATCGGCCATCTGGGTCACAAGAAAATAGTGAAAAAACGATTACACATTTGCATGAAATCATATAGATTCAACAAATGAATAAAACGCTCACTGAGCGATAAACTCCAATCGGAAAATTAGTTTATTCATTTCTCATCAAATATGAATATTTCAAGGGATGTTTTCTACTACCATCATCATTAGGCCAGGTAAGTTTTATGTAAATCTGTGATCAAAAAGTATATTTTACAAGTTTTTTTCTTACCAATTCTGTAATGTTCCTTTAAAATACGATAAAGACACGACACAAAGCAACTATGCCAAAATGCAAGGCCAGGACCCGAGTTCACAGAGCTGCAATAACATGGAACAAGGTTACCAGCCAAAATACATATAGCATGTCACATTTACCATCTCGTCACCGCAGTGCTACATGTTTAAGGTCTTTAATTGCAATTTCAAATCCGTATTGATCAAAAGGTTGTTAAGTGAAAAATGCAAATAAGTTTGTAAAAACTAAACCAAAATCCACAAGGAAATTTTTTTTGTTGGAAACTAAATGTTTTGTTTTGCCAAACTTATTTTCAGAGACCACTCTTGATCAATAAACTCCATTTACCATGTGCTCCAAAACATGCAAAAGCAATGTACTATGAAATCCATACAAATTGCACTAACGACCTTATAGTCCTGAGCCGACAATCTGTGACTGGTATCCCACTTAGTTTTGTCTCAGCAGGAAATGCTTAAGTGCACAGCCACAATCATGGGTACACGTTTTGTTTGCGCCCATGTTATGAACAACAGTTTGGAAACCAGTGATGCAACAGTTATCTCAATGTTGTTTGTAAACTAATTAACCAGCGCTGTGTTCACGAATGAAGAGTAGAAAGTACTTGAGTTTGTCAAATACAAGATCTGCAAAGAGTTACTCAATATTGATGCGTTGTTCATTTTGTGTCTTTGTAACAAAAAGTGTACCCATGATTGTGGCTGTGCACTTAAGCAATGTTTTCTGCCTAAAACCAGCTCTATGACAATGGGCTCAGGATTCGGTCACTCGTTCTGTTCAAGCAGAACTTGAGAAGTTGAAACTACTCAGCCTCGTCCCTCAACAGGATCCACTTACTCCGAGTTGATCATGAAGTTCCTCAAATCGCCAGAAAGTGATTCTCGCACAGGGAAATCCCCTCCAATCAGGACAGGGGTGGTGTGCGGTACTCCGCCCAATTACAGGAAACTGTTGGTGCCTCGTATTTCTATGCCATCGGTCGGCAGGTGACGCATGCTGTAGATCCTTGGGAAGCCATTCACCTTAAGAGAAGCTCTGGTGTATCACACAGGAAGGAATAGGCATAACAAGTTATAAAATAAACATATAATAATAGTCTTATATAGCGCATGAGTACCTTATTGGTAGATACGTGCGCTATATTATAGTCTTATATAGCGCATGTATCTACCAATAAGGTACTCAAGGCGCTTGAACAAACAGAAACATTTTAAGACAGGTTTTTGAATTTTTTGAATTATCACTAATTGATGTAGCCCCTTAATAAGAGTTTATAAGGTGCTGCAGCGCAATCAGCAGCCACAGCCAGAAACACCGGGGCAAACCCCTTCTCTTAGCGATAAGTTTATGAGCTTCTTTAAATTACACGATACACAGGACCTATGGCTTTACGTCCCATCCAATAGACGAGGCAGTAATGGTTAAGTGTCTTGCTTAAGGACACAGTGTCAAGATCGGGACCCAAACCTACACACTGCTGACCAGAAACACCAGAGCTTGAGTCTGGTGCTCTTAATCCTTTTGCCACAGTTTCAATTTGTGGAACGGGCCCCTAAAGCTACTCTATCCAAAATTATGTAGAATATATTTAAAAACGATTTCCTTGATTATTCTGAGAGTAGGTAAAACAAAATTTGAAAGTCAAATTAGAGTAGGAAGAATATCATGCCTCCTGTGAAAAGCAGAATACACAGAGGTTATCACGAAGCGCTGCAGCCCAAATACATATGGGATGCATTCGCTATATTTTTTCAACTTCCACTGGCTTGTGTGATAACTAGTACATTGTGTATTTCTCCTGATGCATTTATTACATCTATTAAATTAATGAATACTGTCCGAGGCCACTGATTACAGAAAAACTATTTCTTAAAATATTTCCTGAGATTTCATCCCCCTCAACCATGTCAACAATCATTCTACAACAATTTTAGTATATTACTCACAAAGCTGAGTGTTCCATAGCTGTAGGCCAGGGTTCCGTGGGGCTGAGTGGTCTTGAAGTCGAAACTGACTGTTTGGGTGAGTGACAACTCATTCGGGAGATGGAGCTTAGCGAAGGCAAAAGTTCCGGAGAAACCCACACCTGCTGCCACCTGAAAAGCGGAAAGAGAGAATCGAGGGAAGACATTTACAGAAAGATTCAATTATGATACATGACGTAGTATAAGCAATGTTTGAAGTTTTGCATGGGGTGGATAGTGGAAAGTAACTATAACCGGTAAATTTGCTGTACGACAATGAGTAAATCTCTTTTGGGAGGAGTGTTGCCTCTGAAATGAGCTATTGTGGTCTTGACATTTTGAAAAATACTTCGTTCGTCATCAGTGAGAATTATTGTTCACTTATTTATTGGTTTATTTTGGTCTAAAAACACAAAACATGGTTGGTAGTATCACAAGGTAGTACTAAGAATGACATGCTTACAAAATAAAACACTAAGTATTGCAAAGACAATAAAAAAATACTAGTAATGGTTACTTTCCAAAACACTTAGTCGTTTATTTATTTCTCGTTTTAAATTACCCTGGGTTACACCTTCCTTCGTATGACTGTATGCTCATGGGCAACAACAAATGTTGCTGTCAATGTAATTACTCTGAAAGACATGACATTTACTATGGGCCACCATCTGTAAATGGGCTATCATCAATAAATTGGCAGTCATGCATAAATGGGCCATCATCTATGTTCTATCATCTATAAATGGGCCAACATCTACAAACAGGCTAGCAACTGTAAATGGACCAACATCAAGCACTTTAAACAATTCTTCAACCTCCCATTTCCATCCTCTATACACGTTGAAACTGAGTTTTAAGCAGAGTGAAGTTACTTGAAACCAGATGGTTTCCATTATATGTTGTGCTATTAGGTAAAATCATTTTTTTGTAAACGTTATATATGGCCGCCCGACACATTTTTCAAGACAACCGGCTGGGCAATTTTTCAAGATGGTTGCCAGCTTTTTTCTGTGTTCTAAAGTCAAAAAATACAATCTTAGTTATTTAAGAATTTTTTTTTTTTCTCCCCCCCCCCAAAAAAAAGGGAGAAAAAAAAGGAGGGGGGCCTCTAAAGGAAGTGGGCGGGGACGCTAAACATTTTTAAAATTATTATTTGGCCTTATAGCAATGATGTAAGCCTAAGACTATAATTTTTCTTCAACTTACACCTCCTCGGCATCCATCAAATGTGACTCCATCGAAGGACACGGCTGTTGTGTCATTAAGAGGACGGCTGACCATCTCGCTTGAAGTGCCATTTGACAACATGACGTTCCTCATGCAACCAGCAAAGCGAAGATTGGTCGGTCCTCGCCTGCAAATCATAAAGTATAAACACAAATGAATGTGGATGTACTTCGTGACAAAAAAATGTACGAGTGTATAAGGAAGCTTGTGCTTAACCCTTTTCTTAAAAATTGATTCCTATGAATATATGCTGGCAAAGCTTGCCCAAGAAAAGGCTCCCTCTACCAGTGTTTGGTACTTGAACTCAGTACTTGTACTTGAGGACTACTCGAGTAACATTTTTATGGTACTTGTATTCCAACTCAGCTAGCAAAGTACTCATACTTGAAGTCTACTCTCGATACTCCACTTAAAAAATAACCTGTACTCGAAGTCATACATTCGATACTCCACTAAAGATGTACTCGGAACCGCAATCCAAGAAATAGAGAAATAAAAGCGCTACAAAAAGTAAAAGTAAAATTTCTTTGATGTTTTTATGTTTTAAAGATAGTTTCCATAACAAGCACACATTGTCACCTAGATATCAGTCCCCCAAACAATCAATATGTTGACACCTCATTTTGCAGTATTTTTCTCCTAATCCTACTCGAGATCCAAGTACTTGGTACTCGGCTGTTGGACTCAGTATTTGGATATTAAAATACTCAGTACTCAGACACGTAAACTCGTACTCGATGGCCCAAGTAGTCGTGTACTACACGTAAACTCGTACTCGATGGCCCAAGTAGTCGTGTACTACTCGACCACCCTAGTACTCGGAAGTACTTGATACTCAACTTGAAAATACTTGACTACAACACTGCCCCTCGCTGTGGTCCCATAAATAACACACCATGTTTTCTTTAAGCGTAATCATCCCAAGGACCAACAACAGATACATTCTATTAGGATACTTTTCATTGGAACACATTTTTTACAAATTTCCCATACCTAATTTGAACGAATACGTGACTTGTTATGAAAATTTAAAAATCAGAAGCATGAAAAATATTTTTTTAAACAGTACATGGGAATGACACACCGATGAGCATACATGCCGGAATTGTTTTCTGGTAAGAGGTAAACATCAGGTGAAATGCCAACTTGCCCAAGCGTTTCATTGTGAACAAATATAGACAAAAGGTACTGGAATTCTTACCCAAAATCTCTCTTTCACCTTGTGTAGTCCCCCAATCCAGATATTCGTCCCTTTTTTTTGTTCAAACGAGGATTACAAGAGATAGATAGGCAGCACTGTATTCACCAGAGGAGGTAAGTCTGAGATTCCAGCATGCCATGGCCGATTATTGGCCATGACTTAAATGGCCAAGGGTTGGCCAATTGCAGTGAACATAAACCTGTTTTCTCAAAAATCAACAAGAAACCCTGGTGCACTTTATGAGATTGTTTGTTGTCTTTGCTTGGGTTAGTCATAGTTTCATTGTGCCAATGATTACCTTAAAATAATAATAAACTTGTTACGAAATTCCAAAAACTAGTTAAAATTGGGCTCTGATAATTACATGTTATTTTAATATGGCACACATTACAAGTTTGCTTACATAAAGGAAGTTGAAGGATCTGGGGAGCCCAGCATTAGTTTGAAGGCATAGCCTAGATTGGTGAAGAGCAGTGGGGCAAGGGTGCGCATCTGGTAGCTCTCTAGTATAACATCGGTCTGGTTGGCATAGCGGATATCCATGCTGTAGTGGGAGCTGTTGTATGCCACATTGACCTACATCGCACAAAGAGGAGGCAAACAGAATTGGGTAATTAACACTAATCTTCTCAGTGTCTTTGCCTAGAGATCCTCCCATATCCTTCAAAGAACTCCCCCATTTTTTAAAATTTTTTATTTTTTTTGGGGGGGGAGGGGTTGTAGTGGCCGAGCAGTTTAGTGTATCGGACCCAAGTTCTAATAGATAAGTCTTCAGGAAATGGGTTCCAATCCCGGCACCGAAATTTCCAGCGTATAAGGCCCAGTACCCTAAAATCACCGATATAAGATTCAAGTGTTAACGTACAAGGCACACCGCCGTATAAGACACAACGTGCCTGTCAGTAGAGGCTTGCCAACCCATTCACCGTTGGTGCATCACCACATTATGGGTTTAACTTTGTTGGTAGGACACTTACCATAAAGTAAAGAGATTGTAATATAATATCGCTTCTATTTTCATTTTTTAAATTTTTTCATTTTCGTTTAAAGAGCGCGCACTCAAACACGTTGTGCTAACAATTCCCGCTTAATGAGCTGCTGGTCTTTCTACAAAACTACAAGTCAGATAAGACGCGTCTTATACGCAGAAAATTACAGTAATTGCTTTTATTACCCAGGGGTAAATGGGCACCTGTCAGGGCAGAAATGGTTCTAGTGATTGAAAGTGTCGACGCTCCCAAGCCAGTCTGGCAGCTGAGTTATGAACTCAATGTAACTTAGCAATCTGGGAATCGGGGTGAGGCATAGAAAAGAGAGACTGTCAAACATCAACGTAGACGCTTTACCTGATACCATCTTGCGTCGTTGTAGGTCTTGCGACTCCTCAAGATGTACCTGGCATTGCCAGCAGTGTTCATCTCAAAGATGACATTACCGGCTTCCATGAAGATCCTGATGTAGGAGATGAGATCCGGTTCTGGTGACCAGGAACAGGATGGACTCCGGCAGGGAGGTCTGGAACTCCAAGGACACACTGGCAGCCCGGTGTACGTCAAACTCATCGTTAGGAATCTAGGGGGGTAGAAGGACACAAGAGAATTAAAAGCAGTAAATAATTAAAATCCCTATAGAATGAACTATTCGTGAAACTGAAAAACTCATCTAAAAGATAACGTAGTATTCCAACAAAAATCATGCAATGTAGCAACTTATGTTAATCTAATGAGCTGCCAACTCTCCCTGATTCTGCAAGAAAGTTCTTTGAAAATAAACCAATCTTTCCATGTTTTGACGAACAAATTTGACAAAAAATATCCCTGATTATGGAAGCTTTTGTCCCTATTATGTTGAATGGAATTTTTAAATGTCTCCCTGATTGTTGTACAAAAATCTCCCCGATTGCAAGATGCAAATGTTGGCAGCTCTGCTAATGTGAAACACACACATGATGAGCTAAACTATACAGAGTGAATTAAAGACCTGCATCAGGAGTTTTATGGTGGGTTTATACCTTGTCAATTAGAGCTAAGTTGCATTATTATGAATGAAGGAATGACAAACATATGTGATTATGTGATTTTTTTCAACAGCAGGCCAAGTATCAACATCAGCAGCAGGCCAAGTATCAACATCAGCAGCAGGCCAAGTATCAACATCAGCAGCAGGCCAAGTATCAACATCAGCAGCAGGTCAAGTATCAACATCAGCAGCAGGTCAAGTGCCATCATCAGCAGCAGGCCAACTGTCAACACCAGCAGCAGGTCGAGTATTAACGCCAGCAGCGGATCAAGTATCAACATCAGCAGCAAGCCATCAAGTATCAACAACAGCACCAAGCTGAGTATCGATATCAGCAGCAGGCCAAGTGCCATCATCAGCAGCAGGTCAAGTATCAGCTTCAGCAGCAGTCAAGTATCAACACCAGCAGCAGGCCAAGTAGCAACATCAGCAGCAGGCCAAGTACAGTGTATCAACATCAGCAGCAAGCCAAGAATCATCATCACCAACAGGTGAACTGTCAACATCAGCAGCAGGCCAAATATCAACATCAGCAGCAGGTCAAGTATCAACATCAGCAGCAGGTCAAGTATCAACATCAACAGCGCAGGTCAAGTATCTCCGGGGATTACTGAGGTGGTCGTAGTTTTAACCATAGCACAAGTAAAAGCAATAAATATTTGTTTTATGACACCCCATAGATGTCAAGGTACAAAGAAGCTGTTGATGCTACAGGTATAGCATAATGGTTATTATGGGTTGCAATAGATATAGTATGGGTAAAGAGCATCATGCTAGCGGGACTTTCTAGTAAAAATGAGACACGTCATATGACATGCCCTAAACCAATCACAAGGTAGAATCTAAGAATGGGGTGTTATAATACCTGATAGTAACCAAAGCCACTGAAACTAGCTCCTGGTGTGACGTCCGGCTGAGGAACGACTGGTAGAACGGCACCTTCGCAGCAGGACGTGGAGCCCTCTTGTGAGGATGGATGCCACAGGTTCAACTCCTTCTTGTCAAACATCACGTTGGAGATACACCCTGTGAAATAAGGGCTTCGCACATTTGAATTCTGCGTAAAGACAAAGAAGAGGGAACGAGTGAGAGAGGGCTGGTGCAAGACAAGGAAATACATCTGTTCAAACGTTCTTGTTTAACAATATAAACAGAATAAATCTGTCCCCACAGAATGTCTTTGAGACTCACCTGATAAGAGGTTGGGACACCACCGATGTAGAATGATGTCTTATTCACAGGGAAGGAGAAGTACTTGTCATAAGTCAAGAGGCAAGATCCATAATTAATAGACGCCCCACCAGTTCTCAGCTCAATGACCGACAGGTGGCCCTCATTGGCATGTCTAGAGAAAAATTAGTAATAGTACAGGATGTTATACAGCAAGCAACTACATGTACCGTACAACTTTCTTGTTAACCACTTGGTTTGGTGTCTCTTACAGCAAAGAGTTTCCAAACTGATTAATGGTGAGCGCTCATGCACGTTTCAGAACAATGTTGGAATGCTATCTTTTGGTTGCAGTTGGTTAATCATATGAAGTATAATTACACCCCTGGACATTCCACTGTGTGGTGTACACAGGCATGCACATACCGTACAATGTTTTGTTTCCCCTATACAAAGAGGGACAAAGGGTACTGAATTTCATGCTTGAAATCTCACTTTTTTCAGGGACATTGAGTAATCCCCAATTTGAGACCTTTTGTTGTACAAACAAGGATTTTGAGAGATGGATAGGCTGCCACCATTGTTTATTATTGTAGTCCGAAATTCCTGCATAACAAGACTGATTATTGCCTGTGACTTGACATTCCATAATTTCTTGATTTTATGAGAACATTAGTTGTCTTAACTTTGTTTAGCCTGGATTTCATTGTGACAAAGATATTCTCAACAAAGACAATTATTTTGAAAGTTTCTTAAAGTTCAGAGAAAAATAACACTGCGCAGAGGCAGGGTAACGATTTGGTTAAGAGTGTAGTCTTTAAACATAAAGGCAAACCTCACCACTGGCGATCATCTAAATCATTGAATATAATATTACAAGCTTCACATGAACACGCTCAGTGCAGCTCATCTTACATTGATCACAGATCCACGAGACATTTCTGGCTTTCTGAAAAAATGTGGGATTTGAAAATTTGAACAAATATAACAAAAATAAAGTCTTGAAAGTTATCATACGATCAGATTTTCGAACACTGTGGTCGCTGTAACAATCATGTATTGAAATTGCCTCAAATTGCACTTTTGCAAAACCAGAACCATCAACTACAGTTTATACTCCATCAAAACATTTCTCATACTATATATGCTCAGAGCCAACTGCACAATTCAAATAATTTTCACAAAATAATATATATTGCGCCAATTCCATACCAATGCACAATTCAAATACGATAAACAAAATTATTCCTTTATATTGTGCAAATTTCGTATTAATGTGTTCAAAAATGCACATTAAATAAACCAAACATGCTCAGAGTGGACGCATTATGCAGTCGGTTCAGAAACACTGGGGGTAGTGCTGGGTGTTTTTATGTGCATTACACAATGTAAAAGACCTGCAGTTTTTACATCCCATCCGAAAGATGCGGGCTGGATGGTAACAAGCCTTATCATGTCCCAGACAAGCCACCAACCGTGACAATATGTGATGCGATCAAGCTAAACGAGTCTTTTGTCGACCCTTGTCGATTCTTGTTCTTTTTGTTATCTATTTGAACGAAGTACAATCTCAGCTTTAAGGGTATGAAAACCTCGTGTTGATACCACCTTTGGTTCAAAAGTTATGGAAGTCGAAACACCAAGAGATGTATAGAAATGTAGACCCCTGTCGACCTATTTTGGCCTGTTGTTCAATAATGCATTTACCGACAAGCGACTCATTTAGCTTGATCGCATCACATATGTGGAATGGTCTCCCACCCATTAGACCCTTCCCATGAAATATGCAAATTGAACATCGCGTGTGCGCACTCTACCTACTGGTTGGCAAAATGAGTGAACATCGCGCCTTTTTGCATGGGACTGATGGTGGCGTGACGCACACGCGTTTGTGCGTCTGCCTTGTGCACAACTCTATGGCGTTTGCCAACCAGCAGCGTCTGTACGCATGCGTGAATGTAATTAACATATTTCATGGGAAGGGTCTATTACTGACGACAGTCGATGGTGCTTAACTTGGCAGTTTATACTACTAGCTCTTCAACTGAGGCTACCCCCCTAGGACTTATCAAAAAATCCACTGACCTTGTCCCAATGACGTGGTACCATTCTCCACAGCAAACTTCAATGGGACTGCTCATCGTGACCGTGTCTTGACTGACGTCGAAGCTGAACTGAACTTTACCTCCCACTATCTCTACACTCAAGAACTGTGACTGGGGTGTCTCTATTAGAAACACCAGCCCATCGGGACGATCAGCCTAAAACAGAGGACATAAACGTCGGGCCAGACATGAACACAATTTCAAGTGATGTGATATCCCTCAATTATACTCACTCATTTGGAATCCGTAATGATATTATGTGTACTGGCATACATACTTTATAAAAACCTCTCACTAAAACAAAATTCTCATTAAAAAAAAGTTGTAATAATAATAATGAATTTTTATATAGCATTTTATCTAAAACTGGTATACAGAGCTATTTTGAGTTACAAGACCAATTTATACAGCAGCTTGTAAGGGTTTAAAAGGTGCTGCAACTAATTGTGCCAGAAACACCAGGGCAAGCCCCTTCTCTGAACAATAAGTGTTCTGGGTTTTTTAACAAGCATTACACACTACCTAGGACCTACAGCATTTCGTCCTATCTATCCGAAGCAATTGTGTTGAAGGGCAGAAGTGCCATGACAGGGACTCGAACCCTCCCTCTGAACACGCCAGACCTTGAGCCCAGTGCAGTACACCCGCTCAGCCACGACACTCCATCAGTAAAATCGAACACTATAATAAATTGATCAGTAATTTACTCTACCTTGAAATTAACTTGGATCTCGTTGGATAGTGTTGAACTTCCCGATAGATCCAGCTCGACTTCCAGCGACGTTTGGCCGGGGAAGCGCGCCGGCTGCTTGGTGTCGGCGATCCTATTCTGCACGCTGCGGAGTTTCTCGCGGAGGCGGGCCATTCGCTCGTCGATCACACTGCGTATTGATATGGTCTCGTTGCGCAGGGAGACAAGGACGTCCGTTTTCTCGGTCAAGACTGTGATGTCTGATTCAACTTGGTCAACTATGGGAGAAGAAAACCAGACAGTGAGTTAGAAAATATCTTAGAGATGGTTTAGTTCAAAATACTTGAAATGATAATGCAAGATCAGAGTGAACATTGAGACTGAAAGAATCTAGACCACAGCTGGCTTGGAGGAGGGGGGAGGGTAGGTTAAGGGCACAAAGTTTAAACAAATTCTTGGCTAAAAACACTTGCAGTTAAAGTTCCTTAAAAGCACACTCTACCTCAAAAATCACCAGTTTCTTCCCTTTTTTAACCCTAGCAGTTGGCCTTGAATCTAAGACGATAATGTAGTGCATTTTACAGCTGTAAAATTTTTGTTTTAGTTGTTTTTATTTGTTGTTTATTAAATTATCAATGAAGATTCTAGAAAAAATGACTGCCATCAAGGTAGACGTGTCGTGTCGTGGCCGAGCGGATAAGGGCACCAGAGTCAAGCTCTTGTGTTTCTGTTCAACAGAGTGTGGGTTCGAGTCCCGGTCGTGACATTTGTGTCCTTAAGCAACACACTTAACCATTATTGCTGCGTCCTTCGGATGGGACGTAAAGCCGTTGGTCCCGTCTGTTGTGTAATGCACATAAAAAAAACCAGTGCACTTATCGAAAAGAGAAGGGGTTCGCCCCGGTGTTCCTGGTTTGATTGGCTGCATATTGCGCCACAGCACCTTGTAAACCATTACATGGTGCTATGTAAAGGAATAGGTCTAATACTTCAAAACGTAGCTCCACAATACCTTGCAGGAAAAATAATGAATGTTGAAGCGCCTTGAGCGTCACTGAGTGACGGATATGAGCGCTATATAAGAAGCCACTATTATTATTATTATAATAATAATAGTGGCTTCTTATAGCCACTATTATTATTATAATAATAATAATAATAGTGGCTTCTTATATAGCGCTCATATCCGTCACTCAGTGACGCTCAAGGCGCTTCAACATTGGCCCAAATAAAGTTTGGGAAGTGGCCTTTGAACTTGTGTATATATACACAAGTTCAAAGGCCACTTCCCAAACTTTATTTGGGCCACAACATGAACTTTCACAAAAGGTCATTTTATGGTCATGTGGTGTCTTGAAACCAATACAAATGATGCGTTACAAATAAGGGCTGATTTAGTGGGCCCTTCCAACACACAATCCGAAATTGGATGGATTTCGGCCCATGACACAGCTAAGGTTAGTTTAAATTTACCAGTAAATGTTTACACTCAAGTTTGACTCTTCTCTTTTTTTCATCTGGGGGAGGACACTTACTGTCTCAGCCAAGACAGTATGAAGGGTTGGCGTCCTAAACTTACCGACAGCCGGAATGCCAGCTAGTTGACTGGTTGTGTTGTTGTTAGTGCTCTGAATGGCCAGAATTTCAGCCTCTTTAGCGGCCAGGGTGCTACCCAGGGCCCGGGTGCTGTTGAGGGTGGCTATGCTGGTTTCTAAGGCAGAGTTTGCCGAGGCCAGGCCTTGGTCGATGGCTGGTTGAATCCCAGGGGCTGTTGACAAGAGCAAAATGCAGTTCAGGCGATCAGATTGTCAGGGCATACTTCAGGGTTTCATTCAAATTGGAAAACTAAAGATGTTAAACAAAATAAATGTCTTAAAACCGATAGCTAGAAATCAAGTCAAACTGTTGTGTATAGAAATGTCTGCATAGGGAAAACTGTTCACAAAACCGCACACGCTACAGTCGTTTATCAAATAAATTGTTATTTTACGTATTTATTTATTTATTTATTTATCTGTTACAAATCAAACAGATGAAATGCCAATAATAGGATGAATAGGAAGAGGATGAAGAAATGTTTTCGATGCAGGAAGAAAACCCCCAAATGGGGAAACTCAGTCAGGTAAGGATCGGAAACCCAATCCAAATATTGAGACTCTGGTCCGAGGCAGGATACAACACCAGGGATCTACAGAGGCGACAGGTACGGCAAGAACCCACTGGATCAACCCGATTCCCTCATCTAAAGAAACATGCCACCATCAAAGTCAGGACACTTTGAACATTTCTTATTAACTACTGCCACTTTACCATTTGCTACTTTTGACAGCGCCAAAGCTTCCTCTTGCAGAGTGACATGATTAGCCGTAATGGTGTTCCACATTTCCTCGGCATATATGAGTGTCTCGTTGGCTGTTTGCAGGGACTGCTCCAAAGCTGAAGATCATCCAAAGAGAGTAAGAGTGTTTTTTTGCAAACAAACATGTGTCGGTCATTAGCATTGGTTATACTCAGTCTCCTGGCCAAATGAACTGATTTCTACAATTTGAACCATAAAACTAGATCACAGGCCAGTTGAACCGTCAAACTAATTTCTACTAATTGAACAATGAAACTAGTTTCTTTAGCCATTTAAACTGTAAAACAAGTGTCTGGGCCAATTGTTATATACATGTATGTACAAGATTAAGGAATGACTGAGATTAATAAGTTTGCTCATCATTAAGCGATAAAATGCAATGTGCAAGGCAAAAAGTGATCTCACAAAATAGAAAATTAAAGTCAATTATGGTAATGAATAAAGTTAACATCATGAAATGTCATCGTCTTAGTAAGAACTGGGGAACATTGAATCTCTAACAAGTGCACTGAAAAAATACAGAGCTAACACAGTCCGATGAATAATTTTTAAGATGGTATTTTGTGTGTAAATTACACAACCTTAACAGCTTTAAGAAATCTTAACCACTTCAAGAAATCTTAACCACTTCAAGTTGAAAAACATGTACACATGCAAAATGTTTCTGGACTGGCCTTTGGCAGATGTGTTTTGTTATGCCAGGAACAACTTTAAAGCGCCCTCAATTGTTTGCTGTCATTCAGACGGCCGACATGAATATCAATCCCGACATTTCACTGTGTAGAGTGCACAGGCATGCTCATAATGTGCTACACTTTGTGTCACCCTGTACAATGAGGACAGGTGGTTCTGGAAATCATGCTCGTAATATTCCTTTTTCTGGGGGCTGTTTTGTAATCCCGAATTCCAGGCCTTTTTCCTTTGGTTTTATACAAATGTGGCATACTAAAAAATGGACAGGCTGCCACCATTGTTTATCATTGATTTCAGATCAAGTCCGAGTGTTCCGAGATTCCAGTGTACTATTGGCCATGGCTTATGGCCAATAGTTCTGCCATTCACTGTGAGTGCCCACCCATATTTTCTCCTAGGACAACAAAAAATCCTGATGCTAATCATGAGATCCTTTGATGTCTTTCCTTTGTCAAGTTAGGGTTTCATTAATAATAATAATAATAATAATAATAATAATAATAATAATAATAATAACTAGTTCTTATATAGCGCATTTTACAATAACGTTTCAATGCACTTTACATTAGTGCCCTGGTCATTGGGCCAATAACATTCCTGTAATCTTTCTCAGCTCCCTGGGGAGTATACAGCCCCAAGCTGCCGTGGCGCTCCCAAGGCTTTTTTTTATACCCCTGGGTGGAGAGGAGCAATTATAGTAAAGCATCTTGCTCAAGGACACAAGTGTCATGACCGGGATTTGAACCCACATTGTGCGAGTTATATTTTCAAAGGAAAACAATAACTCCAGAAGCTCCAAAAGGTTCAGAGTTTGTTTGTGAACACCGACTCAAAGTGGTTAAATTACTAAGCAGGAAAAGCTTGCCGTGGAAATATTTCTCACCTGCCACATCAGTGCTTCTGCCGGTCACCTCCGTCTCCAACACCACGCTGTCATCCTCAGACTTCTGGGCATCAGACTGAAGCACTTCCAGCGTTCTGGTATACTATGCAGGTGGTCATGATACTACTGTTGCTGTCTGCGACGTACTCTCCGCCTCAGTAATGGAGGACACACGTCTTGTAGCTTTTGATGACTCTACAGCTTGCCGGCCGCTGACCTGGACTCCCTCAACAGCCTGGTGCATGAGTTAGATTCATTACAAGAACTTTTTAAGTATTCGGGGCGTTTCCGGACAGCATTATTTCTCTACTGTCTCCTCTCTCTATCCATTTCTTTCCACTAGACGCTTCTGTTACACAGTAACCTTTGTGTGTTGTGCTGTCATTTAGCTTCAAGAAGGACTCTGCTAGGGTCAAAATCAGGCCACTAACTACTTTTGCATTTTTCATAGGTCTTTAAGTTGTAAACATTTGCACAGCTAATTCTATTTTCCAGCATTATCTTAAATGACATAAATTGAAAAAAATATATAAAGGGCAACAGCTGCATTTCAGCTGATTTTATCAACTTTAACAAGGCATATTGACATGATGAAAAGTCTCACACGGACATAAAATCTATCAGTTCCAAGTTTCAAAACAGGATTCAAACTGCCAAGCATTCAAATATTGGACACTTCTTGATGCACTGGCATAAATAATAATAACATATATAATAAAACAAACTTACATTGCAGATTCCTGAGCCTGTGTAGTCAACGTCTCCAAGTAGTTCTCTGCAAGTATTAGACTACCGTCTGTGCTTGGCTGATATGATTCCACCTCCTGAATCTGGGTCCTGGCAGCCGACTCAGCTTCAATCCACCCGTTAAACCCTAAAAGATAATGGACATTATACTTTGTTCAAAGACATGCATGACTCTTTGCTTACTTATAGTAGGATTTAGAATTTTCCATGGTGGAGATACAATCTAGTGAGGTTTGCAGTAACACCATGTACATGAGTAGGATTTGAAACTTTGCATGGTGGAGATACAATCTAGTGAGGTTTGCAGTAACACCATTACATGAGTAGGATTTGAAACTTTGTATGGTGGAGATACAATCTAGTGAGGTTTGCAGTAACACCATGTCCAATGAGTAGGATTTGAAACTTTGCATGGTGGAGATACAATCTAGTGAGGTTTGCAGTAACACCATGTCCATGAGTAGGATTTGAAACTTTGCATGATGGAGATACAATCTAAGTAAGGTTTGCAGTAACACCATGTCCATGAGTAGGATTTGAAACTTTGCATGGTGGAGATACAATCTAGTAAGGTTTGTAGCAACATCAAGTGCATGATGAGTAGGATTTGAAACTTTGCATGGTGGAGATACAATCTAGTAAGGTTTGCAGTAACACCATGTCCATGAGTAGGATTTGAAACTTTGCATGGTGGAGATACAATCTAGTAAGGTTTGCGTAACACCATGTACATGAGTAGGATTTGAAACTTTGCATGGTGGAGATAAAAATCTAGTAAGGTTTGCAGTAACACCATGTCCATGAGTAGGATTTGAAACTTTGCATGGTGGAGATACAATCTAGTAAGGTTTGCAGTAACACCATGTCCATGAGTAGGATTTGAAACTTTGCATGGTGGAGATAACAATCTAGTAAGGTTTGCAGTAACACCATGTCCATGAGTAGGATTTGAAAATTTGCATGGTGGAGATACAATCTAGTGAGGTTTGCAGTAACACCATGTACATGAGTAGGATTTGAAAACTTTGCATGGTGGAGATACAATCTAAGTGGAGTTTGCGATAACACAATGCCATGAGTAGGATTTGACACTTAAGATTTTACAACCTATACTTTGGCTTTTAAACAGCACCACATCACCTTGCAACTCTCACAAGGCCCAATGATAAATGGGCTTTACGCAAATAGCTCTTTGAGACCAGTTGATGATAATTTTCAAAGGTTTGTGAATGGATAACGGTGAGATCTGAAGTTCATTTACGTAATACTATAAATGTAACCGTTACTAATCAGACCTTTCTGGTTGACGCTGGGGTCAACAGGAATCCCGGATGTCCCACTCGGGCTTCCCTGCCTGATGGTATTCGCATCAAGGAAAGCTTGGTCACCCTCAGCGATGTCCGCATTGCTCATCGCGAGCATGGTGTCGACCCTCTGTAGGGTGCCTCTAGACTGGGATAGCAGCTGGCCGGAGTAGTTCAACTGGACCTGAGTGAGAGTCAAGAAACCCGTTTTCTACTCTGTAATACTCATAAAGACCTTTCCATTGTTGATAAACAAACTGCGCTGGTTGGCATGGAAGGCCGAATGTTAGCAAAACACTCAATCGTGTTAACAGATGTTTCAACAAAATTCAACATTTTCTGCAAACTTTCAATTAAGTAAAGTACCTCTCATGATTGATTGCTTTGTTTCCAACAAATTCAACACTATTTTTTGATATTTGTGTAACATTGTCAAAAACTGTGGCTATCTGTTTTTGTTTTGCATTTATGGCTTTCCATAGTTTTCTGACCTCGGTTGGCAAAAACTCGGGCTGTGACGTTGCAATAAAAGGTCTATAGATGTCAAGTATTCAATGCTACTCTATGCTCTCAAAGAGCGAGTTCATCTCAGTAAAATTCCATCCATATTTTTTAGTGTGAAAAGATATGTATTCAAAGAAACAAAATAATGAAGGCAGTGGAGGCCTGCAGACAATTGTTAAAAGCTGACTTTCCAAACTCTAGTTTGGTCACAACTTGAACTTCCATAACGTTCTTGTTAATGTCATGCGGTGTGTTGTGAAAAAAAAACACTGTCCTAAAAAGTTAGCCCTGCCACTACACAGTCCAAGAAATGGGTGGATATCGGATCGTGACATTGGTGGTGTAAAATGTCAAGTTTGTGCATTTTCTTATGTATAAAGAGATCATTGTCCAGTGATACAGTTCAACATTTCAAGCTTTCTACAAAATTAGGAAAGTTTTTGGACTCCACAAGATGGTGGACCGTGTTAGTTCACAAAGTAAGAGGAAAAGCACACAATTTTGAGGTATATTTGTGTGAATCATTATGTTTTACCTTTAAAACATCTTTCCAACCATATTCATTTCATAACAAATGCTTTTTATATCACAAAGCGCCCAATCCCCGGCAATGTGTCCATTCAAATATCTTTTTTTTATGCAAAGATATTGATGACTATTCACATCAATATTTCGGACCATTACTAAATTTTTAAGAGGAAATATAGGAAAACATGGCACTTATGTGTTCTATACACAACCAGGCCTACATGTTGAACAAAGGACAACAAATGTCAACAATGAAAGTTTCTTAATTTAATGACCATATAAAAACTGACCTCAGTTTGCGTGATGACGGTGTTGACTTGATTGAGAGTGGCTTCGACATCATCCAGCAAGCTGTGAGTATCGGCTACAAGCTGGCCTGCCAACAAGAGCTGAGCCTGTGCTGTACTCACCAAGGCGTTGAGGGTGTTACTCTTTGATGCCTAAATAGAAACAAAGCCACAGGAGAATAACCTACTTGATATAGGATCTGTGCCCAACATCATGGCTCTGCTAACATTTCACCATTCTCCACTTCCAGGGCAAGCGCAAAATTTCTTCACTAACTGTGCAAGCAAAGATTGGTTAAGTAATGTACATGTAAAGTACGCACACGCAGCAACAGAATTTCCTTGCTAATCTGTGAATTAAAAATCTAATACAGCCTTTTTGGCCCGAAAGATAGGCAGAGCGAAAATGGGCCTTGACCTTCCACAAAGAATTGATCAACCTTTTAACTCGTTGACTGCCGGTCATAGATTCGTAGGGCGTTCCCATTTGCCAAATGCAGTGCACATGCAAGCATACCAAATAGGTACTATACACACAAAAAATTGAACATACACAATTTAAGGATGTACAGTGTATGTCCTCACCGCAGCCATAAGCGTATGTGTTGGGTGCTCAGTGATGCCAGTGTATTTAAATGACGACACAAAGCCCTTTCATTCTCTACGAGTCTACTCGTAGTGGCAGAATCCGTTACACCTGTTACTACGAATATACTAGGCGGCAGTCAACGTGTTAAACAGTCCTCATAGAAGCTCTACCTAAGAGTAGCATACCATAAACTTTCCATGAAGTATTACTTTTTTGGGGGTTGCGTAACAGCCCTATCCCGTATCTAACTGGATTGTTAAATGACATGTTTAAAGACTGATTTTTTTTCTCTTTTATAAAATAATGTTTGTATTGGTGCTTGTGCTTGTATCTGCGTCCTGTTTTTTTTAAATGATTTACATCGCTCGTGTTCCTTGCGTTTTAAAGTTTTTATGGTCTAGTGACTTTTTAAATTACCTTCTGTGTATTGTTGTTTTTTACCTACTGTAACCACTGTGCAATAAACCAATAATAAATAAATAATAAATGAACAAAGAAAAAAGTGGTACTTGCCTGTGACGAGATCACTGCAGACAAAGCGTCGGCATCTCTGGACACATTCAGACTTCTAGTCAACTCGGCCCGTACAAGCCCGTCTTGGCTGTCAAATGACACCATATCAAGCTCTGTTTCCTTCGCAGCAGCAGCATCCAGAAAAGCCTGTGACGTCACACTCCACTGACCGAAGGTACTGATGTAGCCAAAAGCAGTCTGGTTGGTCTGCTGGACTTCGAGGAGGACTGCATTGGCCTGGGATTGAAGGACTTGAATCTGCTGCAGCTGAGCACTGGCCTGGTTCAGGAGGGTCTTGGAATTCTCCCTGGCTTGTCCGACCTAGGATGAAGGAGAAGATGAGCAGGATAGGTATTGGGGCTTTGGGTTCAGGAACCAATCCAATAAAACAACTCTCAGCGAGAAAAACATTGCTTTTGTAAATCAATCAAGACGTCTTGATTGAAACAGAATAGGAATAAAGATGGCAGAGACATCAACAAATAAACCTTGGCTTAGGCACGCTATTCTTTCTCAAAAAATACCTACATGTAGATTAAACTGGAAATATATTTGAGTATTAAACCTATTGCAGCGTTTTTTCCTTTAACAGTGGTCCGCTGGCCAAATGCAAGTTAAAACACCCGAGGACCGGTCAAAATTCACTCCATGTGGTCCAGCCGGCTAGCTCAGTGTTGAATAGCATCCACATCCACATCTCATTGGAATTAATATGGACTCGTGAAAAAGCTGGTGGACTGTTGAAATGATAAGCTAACTGGTCCTGCTGGCCAGTCACTAAACACGTTAAGGGCAACCCCTGTGTTGTAAGTATGAGGACCAGCAAGGACCAACAAAATAGCCGGTGAGCAATTTCTACATCAACGCTAGAGATATCCCTAATTACCACAAGCCAAAATCCAACAGCACATGTTTTGTTTGATTCTGTTGGATTGAATACTGCACTGATTAGGCTTTACACAGAATTTTTGCAAACCACCACAATCAGAGTCCAACAAGTTTGGGTTCTGAGTTACCATATGGTGTTGCATTTCGATGGAGTGAGGAAGGATCCTTGTAAATAAAGGCCAAAGGAGAAAGCTGTAACTTCTACACTGTTGTAAACCTACAAAACACATCCCTCTTGACTCATTTTATTATATTCAACTTGTGGTTAGTACAACTTTTAAGAATGAAGCCACCTTTAGTTCAGCAGACAGCTTTTTACAACAGAAATAGGATGTTGAAAAGCAGAGGATGAAGTGAAGCTCATAGAATCAGAATGCATTGAAAACTTTGCATTGCGCCACCATTCAACTGTTTGCTAGACTAATGTCGGTTAAAATCTCCGTGTTAATTGGCTACTTTGAAGAAAGAGCATCGGATGTAAATTAAATGAGTTACCATGGTACCAGTGACAGTGGATACCTGTGATATCAAAGAAAAACAGGAACCAGAAGAATTACCCCCAAAAGATGATGAATGTCAAACATGCAAATTTATGAAAAATTACCAGGATTAACTTTGTACATACACCTGTACATTGTAAATTTCAAAAAGCAAAATTGACACTTGACTTTCAATTTGAATCAATTATGGAAAACATGACACAGCTGAAGTAACTGTCAATAACTAAAATAACCTGTCAACAACTGAAATAACCTGTCAATAACTGAAATAACCTGTCAATAACTGAAATAACCTGTCATAAAACTGAAATAACCAGTCATAAAACTGGACATCTACAGACATGTTTGACTTTTCATGTATGGCGCTTTGCTCACACTTCAATTCCAATAAATTTTATTTTGTTACATATCAATCAAAACAAATGCATGAACAAAAGTCCATGGAGTGTATGTTTGCATCAAATTACTTTCAAAATATTCTACCCTCAAACCAGTGTGGCTGCAAAAAACTTCCCATGGGTTAGTCAAAATAACAGTTAACTAGCCCGGACGACTGCTTTAAAAAAAAAGTGTAAGGAAAAAGAGTCTTACTAATTAACTGGGGACAAGAACTTGAGACACTTAAAAAATTGAGGAAAAAATTGACAAAAGACGATTTACATGTACAGCTATTGACCCCTTGTACAATGCGCAGCACACTTACATGAACCATGTCTGCCATTTTGGGAGTCAAAATGTACACGACTCAATAGTCTCCCAAAATGGGGGTAAACGGTAGACGCACGATGTGCAGAGGTGTGTTCCGCGTTGTGCAAGGAGGCAGTAAAGTATTTGAAATATTGACCCACCATTAAGACAAAGGTGTCCACTTCGGTAATATACTGCTGCTCATCAATTCCCTCAATCTGCAGCCTCAGTGCATCGAACCTGGTCAGAGTGTCCGTCAGTTCGGTCACCGTGGCGTTGACCTGGGGTCGTAGCACTTCAAGCTCCACATCTCGCTGCTGCAGCTCGTTCAAGAGGCTCGTTGACCCCAGAGTTGGGACCAGAGGTCGTACAGGTCGACTGTGGAGTTCTGCAGAGTTTCTACACACTGGTCACATCCTGGTGATAGAGAAAGGTGAGACTTGGCTATTCAAGGCAGGGATAACTATTATAAAGTAAACCTACTTTCTTTGCTAAAAGAAAATGTATTTGTTTATGTATTTATTTATTTATCTTGATATTTATTTAATTACCTATTTGAAATGGATGAAAAATAATATTACCTCAGTAGGGCCGTTTTCATCATTTGTAAAGAATAATTAAAATATGGCTGATGTTTTTAAAGCCATTTCACTATTTTCATGAAGTGCTTGATTTCGGCATGGGGGGGGGTTGTCTTATATTTTGTGGATACTCACTACTGCAACCAGAATCAGTGAAGTTGACATATGTCGGTAAGCACTCGCCACAGCGTCGCGATCCCACTCCTAGCTTACAGGGACACTGTCCGTCGATGACATCACAAACAGCATTGGCTCCTCCCACTGATCCTGTTACATCACAGTCGCAATCTGTCGAGGGAAAGTGGGACAAGGCTTTCATTCTATCATTATTTCAAAACAATTACTTCCTGTTTGTGGACTAGATGCAATGGCAGGCCTTGCGCTTAAGCTTTTTGTAAAGCAGCCCGCTGGGCCAGTAAACTGTGCATTTTACTTGCCCCCAGGAAGTTTTAGCAGCCAAGATTTTAAACAGGAATTGCCATAAATGTAATGTTCTGAATGTTTACGATCACAGCCAGTTTATTGATCAAATGAAGTTATATTCACACACTCAATAACGATTAACACATTCTATACATTAATTATTCACATCTGAAAAGGAAGAAATGAGCATTTTAAACAAGTAGGTTGCACAGTTTTTAGTAGCCCACAGGGCAAGTTGAGAAGTGGTGTTTATTAGCCCATAGCTTTTTTTACTAGACAATGTACGTCGGGCTAGTGTTAAGGGCGAGCCCTGAATGATATGTAAAAATTAATTGCAAGGCTGGGGCGCTACCTACACATGAGCTTGCATATGTTATTGAGAAGTTTGTGAATTTCAAAAAAACAAATTAAAACAAAAATTAACAAATTAAAACAAACATGGAAATGAACCAAACTCCACCCCATAATACATTGACCAATCACAAACATGATCACAAGCTCCAAAAGCTGATGAAAGTCTGACTTTTGGATTGCTGCATCATATCTTTTGTATCTGACGCAGGGAAAGACGTAAAGTTTGTGTCTGCGTTGACCACGTGGATGCTGTCAGACAGTTGCTACGGTGGGACTGTCTTAATAGATCATACTGATCTATAGTTTTGACCTCTTTTTTTTTAATCAGAAAACAACAACAATAATTAGCAGGATAAGACTCAACTCCAACTTTCTAGACAGTAACACTCCAAAGTACCAACTTTAAACCAGATTTGGGTTTACAACTAAAATTTCTCAATGTAATTAAACTCTTCATAATTACGAAACTATGTATTAAACAGTGTATTCACTATCCCCTACCTGCACATGCTTGACCCGGCAAACCGTACATCCCGACCACACATTGGTCACACTTCATACCCAGTACGCCAGAACGACAACTACACACTCCACTGTTATCGCACTGCTGGGTCAGGGAACCATACTCGTTACATTCGCAGAACTGACAACCCTGATTGGTGAAACCATAGAAGTTTGGTAGGCAGGTGCTGCAGCGGCGGTCACCAATGCCTGGCTGGCACGGACACTGACCAGTGGTATAGTTGCAAAGCAAAGCAGTGGAGCCTACTGGATCACAGTTACAATCTAAAAGTGAAAAAGAATGAAGTATATTTGAACTCTTGTATTATGAGAAATCACTCTTTAGAGGATTGTTGTGACACCATTTAAATATATCTCATGAGTAGCAGTTCAAGGTTGTTTATACTGCACACATAGATCCTGGTCCCTTGATTGGTTCAGCACACGTCATGTGTCATACTTTATTTTCCCATGTGTTTACTGCCGCGACGCAAGACACTCTAAAATTTATTATAGAACTCTATATATATATATTGATATGGACGCCTAGGGCACTTAACAACGACGTTTCCAATAAATTCCCTGCCCATGTCACAAAGGACAAGGTTAGTGTCCACATGGAGTCGTCAACATTTTCTAGAAGGGGTTTTAGAATTTTCAAAGTAAGGGTTGAACGAGTTTCCGTGTCTATTCTGTGTTTATTGAGAAAAAAATGTTCAAATGACTAAGAGCTGTGTGATTTATTGAATGCACTTGGTTTGTGCATTGTCGCAGAATATAATCACTCGATAAAATCTGGCTTTTCCATTTTACTCGACTTCGCCTCGTGAAACGGAATAGTCCAGAATTCACCTCGTGATTATATTCTGAGACAATGCACTTATACGCATCAAACATTTGAATAATATTGTGGGAACAGAATTGTAAGAGTTTTATAACTTTAGCATTGAAGTATTTGTGACACCCAACACAACAATCAGGCAATACTCCGACTTTGCAATGTGGCTAATTTGTGATGTGTACATAAATAGGAATTTTTAAAAAATTAAACACGAAACAACAATCACTTCATGTCCAAGGAACATTAAACCAACTGCGACCACTTGAAGGGGCTCCCCAGAGTGAACCCTCAAGTAATCGTTAATACTTCCCTCTGATTTGACTCATTGGTTGAAGCTAGTTGCCTGGCGTTTCGACCCTAGCAGAGTCTTTCTCTTTTAGCCTTCGAGAAAGACTCTGCTAGGGTTGAAACGTCAGGCCAGTAACTCATTTTTTGCATTTATACGACAGGTCCTTTTGGTTGGTAAGCAGTTTGCAACAGCTAATTCTATTTTCTGGTTGAAGCTCTGTGGAAGTTTTCAAATAATTTGACAAACAACTTGTGCATCCGGGGTGACATTACAGGGAAGCTGCTGCAACGAGATGTTGACTTAAAAAGTTCGCTTCATTTTTGCACTTCCTGTGAAATATATGAACCCTTCTTTTAGTTTTACCCACCTTGGCAGTTGCGCAATGATGCATCCCGTACGCGAAGTTCTCGCATCGTTCGCAGTTGAAGCCAACAGTCCTGGAGCCACAATCCAAGCACTGACCGGTAATGCTGTCACACTGGTCAGTGTTTCCGTTACATGAGCAAGGCGTACAGAAGCCATCGGGGAGTTGAGGCTGGCCATAGTGAAATGTGTCACACCTGTTTCATTTCAGAAAATGAGAATTTGAAATTTGTTTACAATAAGCCATTTACGAGTAAGATTTGAATAATGTCTGGTACAATAACTTGCTTTAGTCACTAGTTAGCCCTTAAATTTGAATTCCTCAGACAATAGAGACAGTTGCTACGTCAAATGTTCGGGCAAGCTTTTGTACAGTAACCTCCAGATGAGCAAACCTTGATACCATTATGCCATACACTTTCATTCAGAATTTGTATGGTTATTCGCCGTCTCTAACGTAACTACGCAAAAGCTTGCCCTGAATCATTTGACATGGCAACTGTCGAAATATAGAGTGAGGAATTCAAATTTAAGCGTGAACTTGTGACTAAGCAAGTCACTGTACCAGACAATCAAATCTAACTTGCAAATGGCTTATTGAAACAAATGAGAGGTGTCATATTTATATAACTACCAGACTATGCACAAACGGACGACCTTTTTTTTGAGAGAGAATTTTGTTGATGTATAAACAATAACAGACCAAAAAAAGGTTAAATAGAGACAACAATTGCAAGACAATTAGATGGTCTTCACATCACTCATTTACTTTGAAAAGCAAAACCACAAACCTTTGTACGTTCTATACAATTGATGCCCTCAAGACAACATTAAACAGTATACAATTGTTGCCTGCAGTGACATGGTCCATGGTGTTTTGTACACCCGAGGGGGCAAATGGCACTCGAGGCGAAGCCGAGGGTGCCATTTGCCCACGAGGGTGTACAAAACCCATGGACCATGTCACATCAGGCAACAATTGTTTTGTTATACCTCCGTCTTGAATTCTTAGTAATATTTTCCTCATCTGAAGAACTCCAATTTCATCGAAACGATGATAATCTTGATCCTTTGCTGCACAGAAAGTTGTACGACGCGCACGCGTGAGAGGAGAGTGGTACATAGATAATTGTTGCCCACTCATGATTGCACCACAGCACCTTGTAAACTATTACATGGTGCTACATGTTGATGGAACGTGTCGAGGCCAAGCCGCGGTTAAGAGCACCGCACTCAAGCTTTGGTGTTTCTGATCAGCATAGTGTGGGTTCGAGTCAACGGCTTTACATCCCATCCGAAGGACGAAGCAATTATGGTCAAGCGCGTCTTGCTTAAGGACACAAGTGTCACGACCAGATCTCGAACCCACACTCTGCTGATCAGAAACACCAGAGCTCGAGTCCAGTGTTCTTATCCGCGGCCACAACTTCCAGAAAGTGCTACATACGAGGACTGCGTATTATCATGACATTTTAAAGGAGTCATTAATATTCACCTGTCACAGAGTGGGCCTAGGTGACCCGGAGAACATGCAGAACAAGTCACAGTGCCTTCTACCACAGAACATGAGGTGTTCTCAGCTTTAGGCGGACTACACGGACATACTGCACAGTCATTGGCTGTTCCTAGGGTAGCTTCACCATAGTAACCATCGTCACAAATCTCACAATTGAAACCTGAACACAAATGCAGTGGATTGTTGGGGAACAGCGTTAAAGTAAAGCAGAAAAAAACAAATTTTCTCTGTGCATAATATAGCTGTACTGAGTAGATATCACTACTTTAAACAATACTGTATTAACAGTATCAGGAATCAAGAATGTTAGTTTGCTCTTAGCCTTTAAAGATGCTAGGTGCAATCCACCCCTTGATGGCCGGTTTAAGAGGTATAAGGCGAGGAAGAAACCACTACGCAAAGTGGACTGCCCTCACTTGGACAATATTACATGCGGACAACTGCTATTGGTGGGCAAAACATTGGGCCATTTTGTATGGGGCTGATGGTGGCGTGAAGCATAACATTTGTGTGTCTGCCTAATACACAATTCTACGGTGTTTGCCAACCAATAGTGTCTGTACCCATGCATGAAAGCTATTAGCATATTTCATGTGAAGGGCT
Organism: Pycnopodia helianthoides; assembly: GCA_032158295.1. NCBI lineage: Eukaryota > Metazoa > Echinodermata > Asteroidea > Forcipulatida > Asteriidae > Pycnopodia > Pycnopodia helianthoides. The sequence continues at coordinate 21,642,820 of CM063247.1, read as the reverse complement.
ACTTACCTGTGGTGTTGTGCATGCATTCAAGACATTGACCAGTGTTTGCATCGCATGACTGACTGTGTCCGTTACAGTCACATGCTGTACACTCCCCGAAGAATGCATGGCCTGTCACATTGACTCTGCTGTATCCCATGGCACAGTCCTACAATAAAGAGGTCAACAAGCTTTTATGATAACTGTGGAATACAACTCACTTTACAGTCTTCTTATTGGTGCTTAATTTCTCCTGTTGTACATAGCTAAGGTTAATGTCTAACCAGTTTGTGGTAACACCATGTGTATGTATCCACTATCCCCTGTAGATATTGTTCTTTGAGAACTTGTCTTGCTATTTATTCTGCTGCCACGAAGTAGATTTATTAACATACTACCTGGGTGGGAGGTAGGAAATTGGCTGGGACTACTACTTTTGCTTAGTGGATCGTGGGGACTTCTCATTATTAACTTCACTGCCGCGGAGTGAGTCCATGGTCTCAAGTTTCAACTAGCCAGCTCTAGTCATCGTCACTGAGAGACCTTTAGAAGGACTGTTGTGGCCGAGCAGTCTAGCAACGGACTCAAGTGCTTTTGTGGCCCCAAGTGTGGGTTTGGGTCCTGGTAGTGGTACTATGAGCACGGCACTTAAAAATAACTGGTCCTTCAAGTAAGGTCCCGTGTGTTTTGTAACACATGTACATGTAAAAGAACCATGGAGCTATATGAAAAGAACCCAGTACACTTGTGAAGAATGAGAAGAGGGGTTGCCCCATAAGCCTGTGCCTCTGTTGTTACCAAACAGTGCCTTATAACGCTTATAAAGGCACAGTACACGTTTGGTAATGACTCTGAAAATTTATGGCAATAAAAACTTACTTGGTAAGAAGGACAGCAGCTTTGGGTAGTATAATGAATTTTGAGAAACTTTTAACTTCGAAGTACTCTGGTTATTGAAAATATATCACTTTTTATTCCCCAAAATTTGAATCTGAGAAGCGTTTCTGTAGACTGTGTATTCTTATGAGGAATATTCTTCCTGCGTGGAAATATTCGCTCCGGTTTTTTCGGTGATATCTCAAAAACGCGACCACCTTTTGAAGTGAAATTTTCACATGTTAGTTTTATGGTATGTACCTACATTTATATAGGATTAACACAATCAGTAGGCTCCAATTACCAAACGTGTACTGTGCCTTTGAAGCACGCAGACAACATTACATATTATTAACCCTCCCTGGTTGACCATACATTACCTCACATGAATAGCCTCTATAACCATTTCCACAGCTACACTGCTCAACAGACAGAGCTGTCATAGCCTGGGAATCAGACATTGTAGCTGAAGCGATTGACACTTGACCAATACTACGAGAGGAAACAAAGCATGGGTATGTGATATTTATAGGGTGAAAGGGACCAGATCTTTCATGGTCAACTAAACTTTTTCACACCTTGAATGGTGAGCTGCAATCTTGAGACAGTGCCATGAATGCTGTTGTTAAAGGTAGGGTCAGAGATTGGTTTTTGTCAACGTAATGCTGATTTATATGCAAAATTATCAAGAAAGATCCACTAAAAGTCACATGTGAAAATTTCAGCTGAATACATGTGTCTAACTTGCTGAGAAAACAGCAAAAAACTGTCATGGTATTTTCACAAGAACTTTGAAACAATCCACGTTTATAGTTAGGTGATAGCGGGTACCAACCGCGTCTCTGGCTGCAGCATTCGAGAACAGACACCAAAATCTGAAAAACGATTCATGCATGAGTCATTTCTCAGGTTCAAATGTTTTTGGGTGACACATTATCCAATCCATGTTACTTCGAAGGGAATCCTTTCTCAAAATAGTTTATACTATCAACAGCAGCTGCAGTACTTCTCACCAACCTGACCAAGCAAGTTTTTATGGTCCTTAATTCTTGGAGTATTTACCAATCTATGACCCTACCTTTAAAGATGCTAGGTCAAATTTTTAGCAGATGTAATCCCAAAAATATCTTTGAATTTTAAACATGACTTTGTATTTGATAGAAAAAGTATGCGGGATGTGGGGGTTAGCTTTGTACAAAGTGCTGACATCCTTTTGTTATTTAATCAAAAAGTTGGATTTCCGATTTAAATCGAGAAAGCTGCATCTCTGTTTGTTTTACTTTTCGATCCAGGAACCTTACCTCGACTGATGAGCAACATTTGTGAGCGACGCCGATATGAAAACATCTCTGACTTCAACGAGGGTCTTCAAGAACTGCCCTCGGCCGATGGCTGCATTTGTACCCTGCATCAGGAACTCCGTCTCTGTGATGGCCACCGAGAAGTCATGGAAGATACTTGGAGACAGAGACCCAAGACTACGTACGAACATGTTTTCAAGACCCTTTCGTGAGAGAAGTAACACTGACATTATTTAACTATGTCGGATGTTATGGAAATTCTAGATCAAGTACTAAGCCACAAGAGGAAATTGACTGGGTAAATTTTTTTAAATTAAATTTGGCTTGAACAAAGAATAATTGACAACAGTGGGATTTGAACCTGTGACCTCGGGTTAACGTGCCTTCCCTCTACCAACTGAGCATCCCTTTAAAGGAACATTACAGAATTGGTAAGAAAAAAACATGTAAAACATACTTTTTGATCACAGATTTACATAAAACTTACACGGTCTAATGATGATGATAGTAGAAAACATCCCTTGAAATGCCATATTTGATGAAAAATTAATAAACTAATTTTCCAATTGGAGTTTATATGATTTCATGCAAATGTGTTATCGGTTTTTCACTATTTTCTTGTGACCCAGATGGCCGATCGATCTCAAACTTCTACAGGTTTGTCAGTTTATGTATATGGTGGATTACATAAAGTAGTTACACTGCCAGCAACTGTTTTGTTTGCAAAAACCAATTCTGTAATGTTCCTTGAATAAAGTGAACCCTCTCCTGCCGTTTCCCAGCATGCCCAGTTTATACCGTATACTTGGGTGAAGTGCCGTGAGCCTGGTTATATGGCAGTTACAGGTTGAATGGCTTCTGAAAGGCAACTGCTTTGTGATAGTTTTTTTCGTTGCTACACTGTATGTCTCAGCCAGTTAGTGAAGCCACCTGTTCTGAAGCATTAACCTACTTTCCATTTAGGTAGTCTACTCAGTTGTAAACCACAGTGTAAACATAATCACACAATGAAAAATAGTGGGTTTTTTTTGCCCCGAGTTTGGGGCCTGAAGACAAAGCATTGCCTCAACATGCTTAATGAAATATCTTTAATTATCTGTACAATTTTTAATTTTGTTATATGTATTATTAATATATATAATTTTTGTATTTATCTATTTCATTTTGTTTTATTTTATTTTTTATTTTGTTTTTATATACTTTTTGTTGTTGTGGGGGGGGGGGGGGGCTGGGGTTGCTGCCCGTTATTGAAACATGAAATGTTGGCGGTCTCCCTATTTTGTCAATATCTGTTTCAGATGTGCCAGTCAGACGCCATTCAACCTATAAGTAATGACAAATGTGTCCTACTTGATCATATTAAATCAAACCAAGCAAACAAAAACAAGCCTTCCTTTTCTTGAAAATTTTAACCGCAGACGATTGACATCCTTTTTGTTGGTGAAACTGTGTTATCTTAATCCCCTGCAAAAATACATTATTTTCAATACAGTTTGTTATACATGTGTGTACATTTTGCTTTGTACCCTGCCACATCAGTGATTTGTGGTTTTGTGACAGTGAAGACCAGCTAAAAAAGTTTTTTTTTTTTTTTTAAATCCTGGCCGATCCTTGGAAGGTGTGTTGACATTTGCTTCATTTACAGCTCGCTCAAAGTTTGGATTGGAATCGGTATAAATGGTTAAATGGTTAGCCGGAAGTCGCAAGCTCCATTTAACCGTTCAGGGAAAATGAACGTAGATGCAAAACCCTACCTGTATGACCAGGCTAGCTTCTCTCGGTGCGGCAACTTCCAGTGGATCCTCCAGCGTGTAGTATAATGACATCTGTAGACTGCTCCCATACACACCGAGGAGATTGCCACCAAGATACTGGGATGGGACACTCCAGGACGCATCCGTGCTTGCTGGCACCGAGACGGTGACTACAGCAGTGGAGTTGATCATGCCAGTCGTCGGGGAGTTTGGGAAGAGTGACTGAGCCGACACCACAGACCAGTTGCCGAGGACGTCTGTTGGGATGTCGTACTGCAACGACACACAAGAGGAAGGTGAAATTGTTTCCATTACATGCAGATGTTACATTTATACATGTGCGTATTTCTGAAAAGTTTTGTATTTCAAGGGGTGAGAGTCATTGCTGATAAAAAGGTCTGAAACTGGTTTGCTAAAATGATGGCTTTGCAATTCCCTTAAAGGTAGGGTCATAAATTGGTTTTTGTCAACCTAATGCTGATTTATTGGCAAAATTACAAAGAAAGATACACTAAAAGTTAATTAATTGAAAAGCACAAGACCGCCGGACTTGTTTGGTCATGAGTTTACTGGCCCAATGCTAAAACCACTGGCCTCGGGCCAGCGGTCCAGTGTCGAATTCGAGCCCTGTGACTACAACGAACATAAAAAAACTGCTAGCCATACCTGTACAGCCCTATCGCTGGTGCTATCACACACTGTGGTGATGCCCATGCACACACACTGCAGGCAACCGGTCTGATGTACAGGAGAGATGTAGAAGCTATCAGCTGCACAGTCACTGCAAGTTAAGCCCGTTGCCAAAGTCTAACATGGTGAAAAAAAAGAGGGTATAGTGAATTCATTCAATTCATATTCAAATCAAAAGACTTTACTTATCCTTGATCCGGCATTTACATCAGATTGGGGTCAAGCGCACCGGACTCAAGCTCAGGTGTTTCTAATCAGCAGAGTGTGGGTTCGAGGCCCGATGTTGACACCTGTGTCCTTAAGTAAGACACTCAACCATTATTGCTTCGTCCTTCAGACGGGTTGTAAAGCCGCAGGTCGCGTGTGTTGTGTAATTGTGCACAAAAAAAGAACCCACACTTATCGATAAGAAAAGCGGTTTGCCCCAGTGTTTCTGGCAGTGGCAACCGAGTGTACCACAGTGCTCCATAAATGGGTGTCATTGATCGTAAAATCCAAAACCTGTCTTATAAAGTGTTTCTCTTTGTTCATGCGCCTTGAGCACCTTATTGGAGGATACGAGCGCTATATAAGACTCCAATAAGTTAAAGGCTACATTTTAGGATTATCGATACGAAAAGCCCCGGTGTTTCTGACAGTGGCTGCTGAGTGTGCCACAGTACCTTATAAACCTTTATAAGGTGCTCCATCAATGGGTCTCATAATTCATAAAAACTTCAAACATGTCAAAACCTGTTTTTATCTTGTGTTTCTCTTTGTTCAAGCGCCTTTCAAGACCACCTTATTGGTGGATACGGGTGCTATATAAGACTCCAATATTTTAAAGGCTACATTTTAGGATTTGAGATACTTGTGGTCATAATCTTCATTCCCAAAAATGTAGGTAATTCAATTTTTCCCAATAATGGCTTACACTGCACAATTCCTTGTGCAGAACGACCCACGGAAACCTTACCTTGCATTGGCACTGCCCAGTCGTTTTGTTGCACACAGCACTCTGGCTACCAGCGAGGTGGCACTGGCAGGCTGTACAACCATCGGACGCCAACCCTTTGTACTCGTCCAGACATTCGTCACACTTCATGCCTCCTACCCCGGGCTGACAGGTGCAGTCACCCGTGGTGGAGTCGCACTGGGGATTGATTGACCCGACGGGGTCGCAGTTACACATCTGAAAGAAAAAGTAAGAAATAAAGCGGACGAGATGAGCCTTTAGGTCACAGTATTGATTGAAACCCTAAATTGTTCAAATTTGTTTTGATTCAACTAACTGTAGAATAAAAATAAAGGCATAATGCACAATTAATATTCATAATGGACTTTTATACAGCACCGGTATCCGCCATTTTTGAAGCTCATGACGCATTATTACCCCGGTCACTGGGCCGCTTTATTTCATTTCTTTCCGAGTCCTTTGCTCTTAACCACTCGGCCACAACACACCACTAAAAGGTACATGTATAATATTTATATGTTAAACCGCTTGTCCCAAGAATTTCTTTCCAAGCTGTTACATCTCTGTATGCAAAAACAAAAGCAAGTATCTGTCTTCACCACATCCACTTTAGTCTCTACAGTTCAATCTCCTTGTCCGATATACAAAAATACAACCTTACCTGGCACCCGTTGGTGCTGTCCAACCCCCATGAATAGATCACACAGCGATCACATTGTCGGCGTGCCGTATTGGGAGGGCAGTCACATTGACCAGTAGTCATGTCACACACGTTGTTGGTACCGAAACAGTTGCATGCTGAAAATACAAACAGTAATTATCTATGTCAGAAAAAGTAATCATGTCAGTGGGTGAGTTTGATTTAGCTTCCCCTTGTTGATACACATCTGACCCCAAAGCATTCCAGTAGCTTTGGCGTAGTTGTCGTGGCTGTCCTGGGTCAGACCCAAGTGGGGCTGACCATGACCCAAGTAACCCTACGAGCAGGGTTACTTGGGTATTAACTTGAGCTTGTAAACAAATCCAACATTGCAGATTTACCATGAGAATAACTATTTTCTGATCTTTCCGATTGGCTGTCCCATGATGCATTGGTAAATGCCAGGGAAAGTTGGCTTTCAAATACGCCAAAAGTAGTCAAGTTTACAGGGCACTAGCTGCCATCATCACCCTGAGCTTCCAGTCAACAAGCTTGCGCTTTGGGAGCTCAAGCAAGGTCAAGCCCAAACAGGTCAAGGTCACCTGACCTATGTGGACATACTACGAAGGGACACTGGGTTTCTGACATTATGAAATATTGACACCAATGAAGGACAGGGAGATCTGGGGACAGTTCTATTGTAAAATCATTGACCCAAGGACACCACCCGACATAGAATAAATAGCTCTTGTCAGAGGCTCACCTGGATGAGCACACCCGGGTTGACCTGGGCAAGCTAAATCTTTTTTACGTACTTTATTTTATTACACTTCTTCACTGGCACAACACCACAAAAAGAAAAATACAAGGAATAAAAGGATAAAAAAGCAAAAACAAATATAGTACAGTATATACATGTACAATAAAGAAACATTTAAAAAGTTACAACAAATTGCAAGTGAGGGGCAAGATGGAACAGGTGATCAGCACCTCTACAGAGCCATCCTACTACAGTTGAAGGGGAGGATGTGGGGTTGGGTGATGGTGGAGGGGGGGGGGGAAGAGGGAGCGAAAGGAGGCAAACTGATAGAAAGAAAAGGGACAAAAAGAAGGACTCTCAATACCGGCAGCTAGCACCACGGTAGCTAGAAACCCAAGAGCAGACGTTGTCAGATTGAAAAGTGGAATTAAATATTTAATCGTAAAATTCAAGCACACAAGTTTTGAAAGAAGAGACTGATGTATCAGGTCTAGTCGCCAATGGGAGTTGATTCCAAGTAGAAATAAAGTGCTAAAAGAAATTAATGCATCAAATAAAGGTAAGAGTTTGCAGTGTTTTTATAAGACTTGCTATCAGAATTGATGGCATCTTTAAAAAAAACAAAAAGGGATGAGAAGGGGCTAAAGATGTAGAACTTACGTGTACATCCAGTGCTACGGTAGGCAAAATACTCTGGCAGGCACATGTCACAGGTTCTCCCTCCTACACCAGATTTACACTGACACTGTCCACCATTCTGTTCACACTGCAATGTGACGCTGCCGGTCGGGTTACAGTTACATGGTCGGGCCCCGTCAAAGTAGTATGTAGTCAGGGTGAAGACATTAGAGAGGCAGAAGGATTCCCGACTGGTACCGATACTGTGGAACATCAAGTTGCAATACGTGTTTATTCACTGTATTATTATTGTGGTATGAGGCAATTATCGTGTATACAACAAAAGCATCAAACTACAGTAAACAATATTTCCAGAAACTGGAACAAAGTCTATAACTATCAAAGCTTTAATTGGTGAAAACAAGCATACCAAACACAAACACAGAAAATATTGTGGCGGCACCGACAATCGTGAGTCTATCCCCTCTGCAGAGTAGTTCCATTCTCAATTTAGATTGGAATTGGTAGAAACAGTTAAACAGTTAACCACGTGAAGTGGAATGACGTGTAAACATGCCATTCCACTGTTTTTGGACTGGCCTCCAGAAATTTTGTTTTAATGCCCAGAACAATTTCAGAGCACCCTTTATTTTTTCCAGTCAGTAGGATGGCAGACGTGAACATCCACCCCAACATTCCAATGTGTAGTGTGCACAGGCATGCAACTATTGTGCTATACTTTGTTTCACCCGTACAGAGGGACACAAGGTGCTGGAATGCATGCTCTTAATATCCCTTTTTCCGAGGGTTATTGATTCCAGACCTTAGTCCTGTTGTTACACAAACGTTGCATACACAAACGGACAGGCTGCTACCATTATTTATCATTGTACTCAGCTCAATGGGAGGTAAGTCTGAGCGTTCCGAGATTCCAGCATACCATGGCAGATTATCGGCCGTGGCTCCCAGCCAAGGTTCTGTGAATCATGGGCCTACTCGTACTTTCTCACAAGACAACAACGAATCGTGGTGCTTAATTACGACAACCTTTGTTGTCTTTCCTTGGTCCCAAGTCAGGGTTTCATTGTGGCGACAATATTTTCAAAGGAAACCGATTACTCCAAAAGCTCGAAAAAGTTCCAAAAAGTACTGCCGTTCTTGCACAATTTATTTCCCGGAATACCAACATTGAGTGGTTGATTGAAAGATCTGTTTGACAGTTTATGAAAATAAACATAGATGCACAACCCTAATTAAAATGTATGCTCATGTTTGCTTCCAAAGAAAAATGCCAGAGTCTTGAATTTTTCATGAAAGATTTTAACAAATAAAAATATAAACTGTTTTATTTTTTTTCATTTAAACTGTTAAGAGGATTAGAGAGATCTATATTCACCCCATGTCATTCCGATAAACGTCACAATTACTAGTGAAATTGGCGGCATCATCACCCAGCAATGTAGGGTCTGAAAACTCCACAGGAATAGCAATAACTTGATCCTGCAAGAAAACAAAATTACTTTCTTATTTTTAGTTTGGGGTTGAACAAAGAAAAATTTACTAGAGCGGGATTTGAACCAACAACCTCCGGATTAACGTACCGGCACTCTACCAACTAAGCTATCTCGCCCTATGTTGGCGTCTCCCTATTTTGTCAATATCTTTATTTCAGAGTTACCAGTCAGAGGCAATTCAACCTGGAACTGCCGCATATACTGAAGTTTAGGGCACAACCGAGGAAGTGACAGGAGAGGGATCACCTAAAGGCGATGTGAACATCAAGTAAAAAACCACAAGGGAAACTGACTGGGTTAAATTGTATTAAATTTTGGCTAGAATAAAAAAAAGGAACTAGAGCAAGACTTGAACTTACGACCTCTGGATTAACCTAATGTTGGTGGTCTCCCTATTTTGTCAATATCTTTGTTCAGAGGTGCCAGTCAGAACCCATTCAACCTGTAACTGCCGCATAACCAGAGATCACACCCATGTTTAGATACATCCTTGGAAGCGGCAGGAGAGGGATCATCTTAAGGGGATGCAACTTTTTGTTTTAAATATCAAGTAATAAGGTCATAAAGATTTACTTTATTCTCAACATCTGCATCAAGTTATAAACAACAAATGTGTGGGTTCCAGATTTGGGTAAATTTGTTGTATACACCCAAACCAAACATGCACTCCTATACTGTCCATTAATCTCAAAAAGGCCAACGGTATCTCATGATCCATTCAAACCTATAGGAAGGTAGTTTCCTGTCCAACCATTTACAGCCAACTGAACCTCCTACAACAAACCTTCCTGGACTATACCAGCAAATTAGCCTCAAAACGTGATTAGCTTTTTTTTTTATATCTTATTAACTACTGAAGGTCAGACTGTAATTAGTTTCTGTTTGCTGCTGGAAAAATTTCACAGTGAAATGAAACAGTATTTGGAAGTGGTTTTGTATTGATAATATCTAGCAGGAAAACAATGCTAATGTTACTTACGAATAGCACATTTGCACCACCCTGGACGTTCAAGCTGACAGTGAGGTCCCATTCCCCGACACCAAGCATGAACTGGGACCCCAAACTCGCATTTAGATTCTGTGCACTGCCCTCATAGCACCAAGATGCACACAAGGGTAGACTGACTGTCCCCCTCTGCACAGTCCCACTGGTCACCCCTTTGGGTGTAATGGTCAAGTCCAGTTGAGTTGGACCTTCATTGGCAGCCCGAAGGACGATCTCGAACCTGCCACTCAGTTGGGAGGGGGGTACAGTCAACGTTGTAGTTGTGGTCATCTGCAAATCCAATTTGAAAAAAACAATTGTTTGTTTGTTTTTCTTTCTAAATCAAAGGATTGATCAGGTTGGCTTGGTAGTTTCTTTCCCTGCCTTTCACCTCTGTGGACCCCGTTTTAATTCCCGGACCAGAGCCTTGCATGTAGATTAGGTTTTCAGTCCCTACTAGGGCCCAATTTCAAAAAGTAGCTAAGCACAACAAAATTATGCTTAATACCAGAATAAGGTTACCAGCCAAACTACATGTCACATTTACAATTTGTGACTGGTATCCTGCTCATTTCTGCTTTGCGGACAATATAAATCAGATTCAGATTCAGTTCTTAAATTTTGGGCCTATAGCAGTGCCGATGAAGATGCCGTTTGAAAGTCAAGTAAGACACATTTGAAATTGAAACAAATTTAATGTAAACTGATGTTATTATATGCACACATATTTTATATTATATCAACCAGTCAACTGCATGATGTTATTCTGAGATTGACTGCCATCGTGGAAACTTAATAACTATTTAAGAAACTTTATGTTTGGGTGAACCAAGAAAAATTGAATACAGCGGGATTTTGGCATGCAACCATCAAATTTACGCGCCGGTGCTGTACCAATTGAGCTGTCTGCATGGTCTAGCATTGTCTAGCCTCAATAAATAACTTCAATTTCACTGTTACTACATGTAGTTGAACTACAAGGGAAACTGACTATCAATAAATTTTGGGTAAACAAGAATTTACAAGAGCGAATTTGAATCTGCGACCTCCGGATTAATGTGCCAGCGTTCCACCAACTGAGTTTCTTATCTAGCCCGTGTGTTGGTGGTCTCCCTATTTGTCAACATCTTTGCTCAATGGTGCCAGTCAGAAGCAAGCAGGCTGCTGTCAAAATAGCTCAGTTGGTAGAGCGCAGGCACGTTAATCCAGAGGTCACAGGTTCAAATCCCGCTCTAGTAAATATTTCTTTGTTCAACCCAAAATTTACAACTAGTATTGTGGCGGAAAACGCTGGATCTGATCAATAGCAAATTAACACCTACCTGGCCAGTGAGAGTGACGTAGCCATACCAGCTGAACCCAGCGTAATTCACAATGTCCCTCCCCCAGTTGGGATGGCCGATTGATTCAAACTCAGCACTGACTGAGTGGAGAGTTGGGTAGTATGCAAAGGTTGCAACACTGTATGGGCAAACACAAACAGAAGTGAGGATTCAACACATGCAGAGTCAATCAATCAATCAATCAATCTGAAATTCCTCCCTGAAATATGAAGACGTTAATAATGTTTTGTCTAAGTTTAGCAATGTTTTGGGTTTCAAAAACTGACATTTTGTGTAGTACCCTGACTACCACTACCAGGAAATGCCACGGAATGTACAAGGTCAATTGTTTTGTAACCAAGGAGACATGGTCAATACATCTTAATTAGCTTTGTAGCTCAGTATGATCATTGAGTGTGTACCATTGAATGGAAATTATGTTTAGTTTCAAAACAAGAATTAACATTTCAAAATTTTAACTAACAGGAAATATAAAGCATTGAATAAACTGAATAACCAAGGGAAATTGTAGTTGACTAACACTTGTAAAGACAAACTTGGAATGAGAGCATTATTGCTACACTGTAGGCCAGTACCCACCTCTTACACTGTCTCCCTTCCACCTGCACCCGGCAGGTACAGTCCCCGTTAATCTTGTTACAGGTTGCACTTCTTGCCCCTCCAGCATCGCATCCACAGGGTGAACACCCCTCGGAGCTCTCTGCCGTTAGTCCATAGTAGCCGTTCATGCACTCCCCACAACTCTGCCCAGTGGTGAATGTTTTGCAGGGCACTGGCCGGTGGCATTCTTGTTGCAAATGTTGGAAGATGCTACGGTTCCAGAGGTGAAGCAGTTACAGTCTGCAGCAAAAAATGTAAAACAAATAATACGTAATACGTCGTTTTTATAAAGCGCTTTATCACACCCGATGGGCATCTCAAAGCGCTCCGTATTTTTTGTTGCAAGGTATGTGGAGCTGCGTTTTAAAGTATGAGACCCATTCCTTTACATAGCACCATGTAATGGTTTACAAGGTGTTTGTGGCGCAATTGCTGCCAATCAAACCAGAACACGAGGGCAAACCCCTTCTCTTTACGATAAGTGCACTGGGTTCTTTTACGTGCATCACACAACACACGGGACCTACGGCTTTACGTCCCATCCGAAGGACCTTATAGTTCTAATTTGTTACCACTTAGGCATTCATGTAACGAAAGCACCACTAGAACATAAACTAATTAATCAGTACCAGAAGTGCTGCACACCCCACCGTCATTGCTGGGGTGCTTACAGCGCAAGACATGGCAAATCATTGTCTTCTTTAATTTTTTACTGAACTAGGTGTCTTGCCCAACGGTTTACACAATTTCCATGACAGGACAGCCGACATTATTGGTGTATAACACTGACCATAAATATTTGCAACCAAAAAAAACATAAACTGAATCCTGAAGACGGCGCAGAGTGAGTTTTAGTGTGATAGACACGGGAAATGCATGGACTGGTTAAAAATGTGTTACATCAGGAAAGGTTTTTTGTCAGAATTTCAGTATGTTCTACATCATTATGTCATGCTGTCCTGTCAGGGAAATTGTGTAAATTGTTGATAAAGACACCTAATTCGCATAAAAAGTATAAAAGCTTGGACATGTATGCACACGTACACGCTCATTTCCTGTTTATTACATATACAGGAACTCGGCTAGCCAATGGCCAACAGACAAGCTTCTTGAGCTTGCATCTTGAGCTTGCATCATTGTAAACATTCAAAGGTTCCTTTTCCTGCTGCATGCAGGTCACAAGACGAGGAAAGCACCAGGTACAAGGTGTTTATGGCAAATATTAACATCACTTGTTTATCATCTCAATGCAAGAGATGTTGTGGCGTGTTGTGGCCGAACAGTGTAGGCACCGGACTCGAGCTCTGGTGTTTCTGATCAGCAGAGTGTGGGTTCGAGTCCTCGTTGTGGCACTTGTGTCCTTGTGTATAAGATACTTTACTATAAATTGCCTTGTCCTTCGGTGGGACATTGAGCTGTAGGTCACGTGTAAGCTTACTAAGACTGGTAGTGCACATTAAGAAGGCCCAGAACACTTATCGTGGAAGAGTAGCCCCTGGGTTAACCCCGGTGTTTCTGGTTCACATAGCAAGCACCCTTGTTTACAGGTTTCCTCAGGCTTGCTACTGCAGTGATTAAGCTCACTTATGAGGCATCATTGGGTAATCCCATCTTAATCATGGCTTGAAATACCCACTGGACCAGCGGCCAAGCCAAGTAAATCCTCATGGGCCAGTAATACCGGCTGACCATTCCGACAGTCCTCTGTTTTTTTCCAAACTTATATGTTTAAGATCAACTCATTAGAACTTGAGCATGTCAAGTCCAATCCTCTTGAAAATTTCAGCAAATAAAGAAGAGAAAGAATTTGTTTAAGGTTATCTGGAACTGTTTTCCGGTTCTGTGTAAATATTGAGCTAGACAGGACCTCGGGGCCCAATTTCATAGCGCTGCTCCCCACCACATAATTCTGGGCTTACGTGTCTAACCCCTGTAAAGCTTATTATTCTATGGACCTCAAGCCCAGTATTCTGCACTTCTGGTGCCATGTACAGCTCATAATTCTATCATGTCTATGGGCCAAATTCCCCCATGAGCAGTACCATAAATTTGAGCTCGGCTGATAGAATATTATATCAACACTGTATGTTTAATCACTATTATTAAATCACTCACTCAGACATCCGTTGGAGTTAGCGTCAGTCAAATCATAGAATCCATCCCTGCATTGGTCACATTTGGTTCCTTGGACATAGACCTTGCAGTAGCATTCACCTGGGAGCTGACAAATCAAATATTCATCTCAGTCAGTACACAGTACAGCTATATGGAGTGTATATTTAGAAACTCAATTTGAAAATCCATCGGGTAAAGACTTTTTTGCGCTTAAAGGTAAAAATAATCATAATAATAATAAAACCACATTTATTTTGCGCATTTCACCATAAAATGTTCAAAAGCGCATTACAAAAAATCTACAATATCATTGAAAGTCAGCACAATGGAGTAAAACAGCAAAGAGTTAAAAAAATAACAATGTAGGGTCATCGTTTGGTTTCTGCCAACTAATAGCAAAACTTTCAAGAGAGATACAATAAAAGTCACCCTCGAAAGATTCAGCTGAATACAGTTTCTACTGTGAAAGCAGAAGGAAAAAAACATCACAGTATTTTCTGCAGAAACGATTTACGCATGGATTGTTTCTCAGATTCAAAGTTTTTTATTTATTTCTAATCGAGGGGGTGTTTCACACAAAATAATTTTGCAGGATGCTTATTACCATCTTTAAATCAAGTAAGCTTTCAGATAGGAATTACACAATTCTTTTTCCCCCGGGTCATTACCAAACGATGACCCTACCTTTAAAGTGGTGCATTCGGACGAATAGTACACAGTTTGTTCCAAGAGTTTGTAGTCTGATCTCATGTACATGGAAGTTCAGGCAAAAAAACACAACAAAAATAAGAACAGTATTAACCCTCTTGCTGTTTGACCATTCAATACCATTCAAGTGGTTTTGAATGATAGATAAACTATGCCAGCCTGAAATATGATACCATGAGGAAATGCATGTACACAGTACACAGTTAGTTCTGTGCACAGTTGTGCCACCGTACACAACCTTGGCAGTCGAATGGTTTCAAATGGTTGGTCAACTCACTGGAAAATGTTGCCAAGAGTCACTGACAGTAGGAGGGTTAAATCATAGCAGCTGTAGCTTACATGTGAAAAACAATAAACTACTGAACTTTATCCTCCGGCACACGTGAGTCTGCAATCCTGATTGGTCAACAGCCCTGTAATATATTGTTATTTACATACTCCACTTACAGATCATTGTTGATTTGTGATTGGTGGAACACGCGTCACGTGTCATACTTTATTTTGCCTTGTATACTGTCCCGACACTCCAAAATTTATAGGAGTCCCATATTGAAAAAAATATATAAGAAAACACTTAAAGATGCTTCCCAGCTGACCTTCGCGCGTACTGTAATAGATTTTACATTGACATGATTGAGTACCACGTTATGTACTGATTGCGTTACGCGTTATTAGCGCCCGCGTAAGTTTGCGCAGCAACAAGCATATGGCTGTGAATGCCGAACGCCCTTTAGCCAACCGTCTTAAACAGCTTCAGCTATGTCTTTGTCTTTGTCAGCCTTTAATACCTTAAGTGTTGAAATAAATTATGAATTGTTCAAAACATTTTAGGAGGGAGCAGTTGCTCTATGACTTGATACCTCTTTTACGGGCTACCATGCTTGAGGGCATGAATAGAATGGATCGACCACAGGTCTAATTGAGTAGACCCCTTAAATATGGCGTCACAAGCTTGAACAGCACACTCACTGAGGTCAAGGGAAGACCTATCATTGGCTGAGAGTAGTCCGCGGCGTGTACGCGCTTAAACATTTCCATTGTTTCACCTCAGTGATGGCGGTCCATGCAGGGGGTCTATTGTGTCATATGCAAATTAGCTAATTCCAGGGGTCATGACTGAGCAAGGCATGCTAGACAAAAATGAGGCGGTGAGATCACACATGGGAACGAGGTTGAGTACATTGGAAGTAACAAAGTTACCATAGTATTTGGATTAGGCGCTTCATTATTGATGAGGCATTCTCCTTTGACCAGGCCAGTGTTTGGGTCTTCCCTAGTACCAGGGAGGTAGCAGTTACAAGGGCTACAAGCATCCTCGTCTGTCTGAAGCTTGGTTGAAGGGCGGAAATAAAGTCTCTCACACTCTTGGCAGTTGACACCTTGAGGAAAAAAAAACAAAGATATGTCATAAAGCCTCTCGTTGGGTCATTGACCCTGGAGTTATCCCAACATGGCTAAATAGTGGAGAAGTGAAAACAGCCATTGCTTGGTCCATGAAAGGTGCAATACATCATTGGGTTTGGGAAGAGGACATTCAGATCATTCTGGTACTGTGTTACTGCAACTTGTAGACCTGTGTTACTGCAAACCTTGCTAGACACATGGTGTTACTGCAAACCTTGCTAGACACATAGTGTTACTGCAAACCTTGCTAGACACATGGTGTTACTGCAAACCTTACTTTAGGCACATGGTGTTACTGCAAAACTTACTAGGCAATGGTGTAACGCAAAACTTACAGGTACATTAGTATGGTGTTATGCAAAACCTACTAGGTACATGGTGTTACTGCAAACCTTAGTACACAGTATAGGCACACAGAGTTACTCTTATATACATAGGTTACAAGGTGTTGCCACGAAATTAATACATGGTGTACTGTTACCACAAACCCTTTCTACAATGATGGTGTTACTGCAATCTTTCAAGGCATAAGGTGTTCTCGCAAACTTTCAAGGTACATGTGTTATCACAAGCCTACTAGGTACGTACATGGTGTTACCTCAAACTTTACTATATTGTATCTCCACCGTGCAAAGCTTCAAATCCTGTATTTACATTCATTTCAAACATGTAGTTTTCATTGAGCACATCAGACAACCAATCAAAAGCAATCTAATCAAATTGATATTTGTGAGAAAACAACAATGATGGTACTATGCTCTGTCTTCAACTTGTTGGCAAAATTTATAAGGGCTTTGTGTTAAGCACAACTGAATTAAGATGAAATTTAGGTAAAAATTGTCTGGCAGCATTACGCATTATTTCAGAATCATAGATGCAGAAACATTATTTGTTCCATAAGTTTGAGCTGATTTACCTGCAGTAAAGTTGCGACAGTCCCGGCAGACACCGCCACCGTTGTAGTTACCATTTGCATCCAGGCTTGAATTGAGACTAGCTTCCACGGCATTAAAATAACAAACATCACTATGCCCAAAGCAGTTACACTCTGAAATACAGAACCAAAATATCACTAAGTCGGTGTATTCTGCTAACATCTTGTGATAGACCAAAGGGAAACTAGCTGGGTAAATTTTAGTACAATTTTCAAATGAACACAGAAAATTTCGCTAGAACGAGATTTGAGCCTCCGAGTTAAGTGCCGGCGCTCTACCAACTGGGCCATCAAGTGCCTAGCCCTTGTGTTGGTGGTCTCTACTCTGTCTTGTCAATATATTTTGCTTCAGGGATGCCAGTCAGAAGCCATTAGTAACTGCCATATTGCCAGAATTCCAGAGGTTGCAGGTTCAGGTCTCGCTCTAGTAATTTTTTCTTTGTTCAACCCAAAATTGCATCAACAAGTTAACAGATTTCTTCATCATCTTCTCTACACAGGCATCTTCAGGCCTAAGGTTACGGTGCCAGGCACTTTTGAGGTTGCATAATCAGGAATAAAAGAATAAATAAATCAAATCGGACGAGTAGATAGTTAGGTTTGCCAATATGCAACGATTGACTTATTTACTCAAGCAATTAAATACACGTCGCATACAGGTACCTTGGCAACTGAAACCTCCTTCCCCGGTCTGGTAGGCAAGCTGGTTGTAGAATGGCAGGCACTGATCACAAGCAGACCCCTGGGTGTTGCCACCACACTCGCACCTGTAGGTCATTCTGGTGGGATCCTCCATCAGCGGCTGCAGGATGCAGTCCGATGCGTGTCCATTGCACTCGCATTTGGCAAGAATATCAATGTTGCGTACAGTGTAGTGATGCTGTAAAGACCGAAATCAGTGAAGTTTTTGAGATAAGTACGAGGGAGAAAACAGAGGAAGCACTCGGAACCATTCTCTCTATTGATCTTAATTTATATATATTTCGTGTTTTGTTTTTTTGTGTGTAAGCTTGGTCAGCTAAAGTCGCCAATAGTAAGGAAAGGGGGTATGAGTGCAGTGGACTAAAGACACCTATGGTAAGGAAGAGGGGTATGAGTGCAGTGGACTAAAGACACCTATGGTAAGGAAGAGGGGGTATGAGTGCAGTGGACTAAAGACACCTATGGTAAGGAAGAGGGGGTATGAGTGCAGTGGACTAAAGACACCTATGGTAAGGAAGAGGGGGTATGAGTGCAGTGGACTAAAGACACCTATGGTAAGGAAGAGGGGGTATGAGTGCAGTGGACTAAAGACACCTATGGTAAGGAAGAGGGGGTATGAGTGCAGTGGACTAAAGACGCCTATGGTAAGAAAGAGGGGGTATGAGTGCAGTGGACTAAAGACACCTATGGTAAGGAAGAGGGGGTATGAGTGCAGTGGATTAAAGACACCTATGGTAAGGAGAGGTAGAGTGCAGTGGACTAAAGTCCTATTAGAGAGGGTATAGTGCATGGACTAAAGACGCCTATGTAAGGAAGAGGGGGTATGAGTGCAGTGGACTAAAGACACCTATGGTAAGGAAGAGGGGGTATGAGTGCAGTGGACTAAAGACACCTATGGTAAGGAAGAGGGGGTATGAGTGCAGTGGACTAAAGACCCTATGGTAAGGAAGAGGGGGTATGAGTGCAGTGGACTAAAGACCCTATGGTAAGGAAGAGGGGGTATGAGTGCAGTGGACTAAAGACACCTATGGTAAGGAAGAGGGGGTATGAGTGCAGTGGACTAAAGACACCTATGGTAAGGAAGAGGGGGTATGAGTGCAGTGGACTAAAGACGCCTATGGTAAGGAAGAGGGGGTATGAGTGCAGTGGACTAAAGACGCCTATGGTAAGGAAGAGGAGGTATGAGTGCAGTGGACTAAAGACGCCTATGGTAAGGAAAAGGAGGTATGAGTGCAGTGGACTAAAGACGCCTATGGTAAGGAAGAGGGGTATGAGTGCAGTGGACTAAAGACGCCTATGGTAAGGAAGAGGGGGTATGAGTGCAGTGGACTAAAGACGCCTATGGTAAGAAAGAGGGGGTATGAGTGCAGTGGACTAAAGACACCTATGGTAAGGAAAGAGGGGGTATGAGTGCAGTGGACTAAAGACGCCTATGGTAAGGAAGAGGGGGTATGAGTGCAGTGGACTAAAGACGCCTATGGTAAGGAAGAGGGGGTATGAGTGCAGTGGACTAAAGACGCCTATGGTAAGGAAGAGGGGGTATGAGTGCAGTGGACTAAAGACGCCTATGGTAAGGAAGAGGGGGTATGAGTGCAGTGGACTAAAGACGCCTATGGTAAGAAGAGGGGGTATGAGTGCAGTGGACTAAAGACGCCTATGGTAAGAAAGAGGGGGTATGAGTGCAGTGGACTAAAGACCCTATGGTAAGGAAGAGGGGGTATGAGTGCAGTGGACTAAAGACGCCTATGGTAAGGAAGAGGGGGTATGAGTGCAGTGGACTAAAGACGCCTATGGTAAGAAGAGGGGGTATGAGTGCAGTGGACTAAAGACGCCTATGGTAAGAAAGAGGGGGTATGAGTGCAGTGGACTAAAGACCTATGGTAAGGAAGAGGGGGTATGAGTGCAGTGGACTAAAGACGCCTATGGTAAGAAAGAGGGGGTATGAGTGCAGTGGACTAAAGACGCCTATGGTAAGGAAGAGGGGGTATGAGTGCAGTGGACTAAAGACGCCTATGGTAAGGAAGAGGGGGTATGAGTGCAGTGGACTAAAGACACCTATGGTAAGGAAGAGGGGGTATGAGTGCAGTGGACTAAAGCACCTATGGTAAGGAAGAGGGGGTATGAGTGCAGTGGACTAAAGACACCTATGGTAAGGAAGAGGGGGTATGAGTGCAGTGGACTAAAGACGCCTATGGTAAGGAAGAGGGGGTATGAGTGCAGTGGACTAAAGACGCCTATGGTAAGGAAGAGGGGGTATGAGTGCAGTGGACTAAAGACACCTATGGTAAGGAAGAGGGGGTATGAGTGCAGTGGACTAAAGTCACCTATGGTAAGAAGAGGGGGTATGAGTGCAGTGGACTAAAGACGCCTATGGTAAAGGAAGAGGGGGTATGAGTGCAGTGGACTAAAGACGACCTATGGTAAGGAAGAGGGGGTATGAGTGCAGTGGACTAAAGACACCTATGGTAAGGAAGAGGGGGTATGAGTGCAGTGGACTAAAGTACCTATGTTAAGAAAGAGGGGGTATGAGTGCAGTGGACTAAAGACGCCTATGGTAAGGAAGAGGGGGTATGAGTGCAGTGGACAAAAGACACCTATGGTAAGGAAGAGGGGGTATGAGTGCAGTGGACTAAAGACACCTATGTAAGGAAGAGGGGGTATGAGTGCAGTGGACTAAAGACGCCTATGGTAAGGAAGAGGGGGTATGAGTGCAGTGGACTAAAGACACCTATGGTAAGGAAGAGGGGGTATGAGTGCAGTGGACTAAAGACCCTATGGTAAGGAAGAGGGGGTATGAGTGCAGTGGACTAAAGACACCTATGGTAAGGAAGAGGGGGTATGAGTGCAGTGGACTAAAGACGCCTATGGTAAGGAAGAGGGGGTATGAGTGCAGTGGACTAAAGACGCCTATGGTAAGAAGAGGGGGTATGAGTGCAGTGGACTAAAGACGCCTATGGTAAGGAAGAGGGGGTATGAGTGCAGTGGACTAAAAGACAGCCTATGGTAAGGAAGAGGGGGTATGAGTGCAGTGGACTAAAGACGCCTATGGTAAGGAAGAGGGGGTATGAGTGCAGTGGACTAAAGACGCCTATGGTAAGGAAGAGGGGGTATGAGTGCAGTGGACTAAAGACACCTATGGTAAGGAAGAGGGGGTATGAGTGCAGTGGACTAAAAATTTACTTGGTAACGAGCAATGGAGAGTTGTTGATAGTATAAAACATTGTGTGAAATGGCTCCCTCTGAAGTAATGTAGTTTTTGAAAAAGAAGTAACTTCTCAGTAAAATATTTGAATTGATTTGGAGACCTCACGCGTGAGGTCTCGAAATCAAGCATCTGAAAGCACACAACTTGGTGTGACAAGGGTGTTTTTCTCTTCCATTGTTATCTCGCAACTTCGACGACCAATTGAGTTCAAATTTTCACAGGTTTGTTATTTTGTGCATATATGTTGAGATACACCAAGTGAGAAGACTGGTCTTAGACAATTACCAAAGTTGTCCAGTGTCTTTAATGAATGTTTACATGACTTACATCTCTGTGAATTCAGATGTATATGTAATTCAGCCCTTAGGCTACAAAATTTGAGTTTTTAAGTGAGCTCAAGAGCTAGTGGTGACTGCATGCTAAGTTAAGCACCATCATTGAAAGTGGTTGGTAATTTGATGGGAGGCTGTTCAAAGCACTGTCATGGTTGGTGGCCTGCTGATGTCAGACTGTAGGTCATGTGCGTTATGTTAGGCACATAAAACACCCAGGACTTATCAAGAAAGAGAAGAGGCTTGCCCCGGTGTTTCTTGATCGGCTGCATAATGCACCCTCTCTGAAAAATGTTTGGAGTGTACAGTAGTTGTGGTGTGCATTTCAACATACTGATATGGAATTTGCACAATCTGACAATATAAATGAAGAAATTTATTCATTATTCTTTTAATAATGATGAGGTGTTAAAAAAATTTTTTTCATTCAGAACAATGTCCGATATCCGAGGCTTGGTCCTCAGAATCTGGACTAAGACACTAGACACACAATTTAAACTTACGTAGTCATCGGAAAAGATACCAAAGCTCGTTTCCATATTGTAGAAGTTGAATCGCACATACTTGGCTCTCTGCCATTCTATCAGCTCAGTTGGCGGTGAGAAATCAAACGAGATCTTCGGACGAAAAAATAATGAAGACAACTTATATTGTTTGCTCTCTACTGCTATGATTGAATACAATATAAAATATCACAGCTTTAATATATGTAAATTTTTTTAATTTCTGAAGTGAGTTTACAATGTACATGATGCATGTGCATAATTCTGCAAGTAGTCAGCATTATGTAAACTTTACCGAAAAGATATTAGCAGTCCTCCCCCCCCAAAAAAAAAGGTTTGGAATATTGTTCAACTTTGAGCGCATCTTTCTCCAAACATGTAACTTTGGCTGTACATGCTGTAGGGTGGATTCGTGGCTTTGCAAAAATTATGCAATGATTATTATTTTGACATTAAAGAATGAATGATATCAAGTAATAAACCACATGGGAAACTGACTGGGTACGGTAAACTTTAAATAATTTTGGGGTTGAATTACAAAGAAAAAATTTACTAGAGCGAGACTGCGACCTCCGGATTAACATGCCGGCAATCTACCCACCAAGCTATCCAGCCCTTATGTTGACATTAAAGATACAAGAAGTTTGTTTGAAAAGTGTTCAACACCCTGATTGAAGTTCACAATTTTGTTTTTTCAAAATCGGGCTCGCAAGTGTCGGGTCGACAAATATGAAACACATCAGAATAAATGTCTCACCACTTCATTTCTTAGTTGGCCATTGATGGAGTACTGAGTACATAGCACGGAGCTTGCCCCACTCACAGAGGTGCTGGGTGGTGTGCTAAACTCAGCCTGACACTGACTGTTAAATTCTACTTTGTATTCCCACGGAGTGAAGGCGATACCATCGGTGGACTTGAAGACTCCCATTTGCCTAGGACGAACCGCATCCCCCATTTGAATACGGATTGTTTCCACTAGGTAAGCCTGTAAGAAAACAAAAACGAGACATAGCAATAATAAGAATAGACAGCTCTATACAGCGTTTATCTATAGGGTTAAGCATGATCTACATTTATTTTACATGGGACATACGGCTTAACATTCCATCCAAAGGACGACGCAATTACATGTAGGTTAAGTGTCTTGATTAGTGCCTTGACCAGGACCCTACATGCCCTACTCCACACTCTGGCAACACCAGAACATGATACATGTACTGTATATGTATGTAGATGGGGGCGTGTCGTGGCCGAGCAGAAAAGAACACCGGGCTAAAGCTCTGGTGTTTCTGATCAGCAGAGTGTGGGTTCGAGTCCTGGTCGTGACACTTGTGTCCTTAAGCAAGACACTTAACCATTATTGCTACGTCCTTCCAGATGGGACATAAAGCCGGTAAGTCCCAAGTGCTGTGTAATGCAAGTAAAAGAACCCAGTGCACTTATCGCTACAGCACCCTGTAAACCATGGTACTACTACTGCATGTAAAGGAAAAAGGTGTCATACTTCAAAATCGTAGCTCGTGCCTTAAACTGTTAGTTTTTACATGCACCTGTATGTACAAATGCAGGCCTATTGAGCTATTGTCATGGAATGTATTCATGTTAACCCATGCGTGATGTTGCTACAAGACTAAGTATGCCACGGCACGTACCACCGCTTGCGTGGACCCCGTTGCTCCCCCGCAAAATCCCCGCGTGGGTGCGGGGGTCCCCGTACCCGCCACGCAGTTTACTCGCGGGTACCTGTTCCCTACTCGCGGGGATTTGGAATTACTTGTGGCCAGTACTGTATACCTGCAGGAAAAAATACTGAGTGCTCTGAGATGCCAATCCGATGTGATATAGCGCTATAAGAACTGCGTATTATTATTATTTGGACACGAAACTCACAGTGGTAATTCAAAATTAAGAAATGACTGTAATTGATTCTTATAGGTAAACAACATTAGAACAGACACATGACAGAGAACACTTTGGGTATTTTCTGTGCCAAAGACTTAATTTAAGTGCTTCATTCTAGAGGTTCAGATTTGAAAGTCACTGCCACAGAATACAGCAAATTTTTATTACCCCTTTGCCTAAATTAGCAGAGTTACTTTGAATATGAAAAACGCAATTTTCGCTCTAAGAATAAAAAATTAAAAAAACGAACAACAATTTGATTTATAAAATTTTACCTTATTGTTAATGATAGCATATTAGTAGTAAATGTAAATAACCAAGTGCATCAGATACACCCTATTAAAATGGTGAACAATGAAAACTTGTTTTTAACCTAGAAATTATTATCATTTGTAATGCAGGGCGTATACAAGTATGATTTGCATATACAGTAGTTGCCAAGGAACAGCTGGAGTTAAATCTAACTCCCTTAGGCCTTACAGAATCACACACGTACATATATGTAAATAACCTAAGTTAATGTAAGTGCATCAGGTGAAATAACAACGAATGGTAAAATAACAACGAAATAACAACAAAACCTAATTTTTAACCTAGAAAGTTATTATCATTTGTAATACAGGGCGTACAAGTATTTGCATTCAAGTACGTGCCAGTGAACAGCTGGATTTAAATCTTACAGAATCACTACGTAGAACAGTATCTGTTTTGACAACATGTTTGAGGCTGTAGAGAAAATAGACATCCTCCCTTTTTGAATAAGGGCATAATAGAGTGACGACGAGGTCTTAAACAGCCGTTTGAAATCAAAAGGGTCATGGCCGTGCGATAAAGGACACAGCAGAAGGCGAGGTCATTTATCGCACGTCCACAACCCCGCAAGGTCATAAAGGGCCGTTTTAGACTGAGTCACTACATGTTTGATTTCATTCATAAATATACCTTTCCTTAAAAACATCCAAAAACCTTTAAAAGTTGAGAACAAATCTGACAGTTTAGCCTCAGCTCGCCTCAAATCTGCATTAAAATTTCATCTATGTAAAGCACTATGTACCTCCTTGCGAAAGTTGCCAACATGCACGCTTAAGTTTCAAACTATCACACGCAAGGTTTCAAACCTGCAAGCCAAATATCCGACCTACATGTACCAAATTAAAATGGGCCGTGAAATTTACGCAATTCTTTTGACTTAATTTCCTCAGGCCTTGTTTCAAAACACTCCTCACCATGTTTATAGCGCAGTACGTTATGGTCATGTGATCTCTCGACCAATCAGAATGGATAAACTATCCCAAGCGCTTACGAATATTTCATAAAATTTATGTAAACAATCATGACAATCGGCAAAATTTACAATTTTCATTTCATCTCCAGGAAAAAACAAACAATTCACAGGATATACACAAACGCTAAGTAATTTACGCAAAATGGTTTCGATGATCCTCTTGTGTTCAAAATATCCTTTTTCCTCTATAGTACACATTATTCACAAAAATGCCTGCTTGCTTATTAATGTAATTCAGCATACACGACAGTAGCAGATGGTTGACATCACAGCATGAACAGGGCTTTTGTTCCAACAGAAAAAAGAACAATGACTTTCTAGCTGCAAGCCATTAATTGAATTCATCCACACCCCTCCACTAACAAATGAGTCACAGGTTTAGACAAGACAGCTGTTGGGTTGGTCATGCAAGCGTAAACATCTGTTTGCGATTGAATTATGATTTTCCAAACAAAATGAGACTGTGAATTTTTCGAGAAAGGTTTGTATAATTTGAGAATAATATGGGTATCTGGACAAATAGTTAGTCATTTATTAGGCGCTTTTAAACATTGTACTAATACCCAGTTCATCTAGCCCTACCTGAAACCATGAACTCCTTTGGAGTACAGCACCAGCAGCCAAATTGGGGCACAGGTTGCGAATCATTCACATCCAGAATCTCTACCTTCGCAATTCGCTAGTACACAATCAATACAAACTTTTGGGGGGACGTAAAGCCGTAGGTCTCGTGTGTTGTGTAATGCACGTAAAAGAACCCAGTTACACTTATCGTAAAGAGAAGGGGTTCGCCCCGGTGTTGCTGGTTTGATCAGCAGCATATTGCGCCAAAGCACCTTGTAAACCATTACATGGTGCTATGGAAAGGAACAGGTCTCATGCTTCAAAACGCTCTTCGCATACCTTGCAGGAAAAAAATGCTGAGTGCTTTGAGACGCCAATTGGTGTGATAAAGCACTATACAAGTCAGTATTATTATTAAGTGCATGAAGTGATAACCTCAGCTGGTTCTATTGCTTCCCAAAGCCCATTTTCACAGATTGTTCGAAAAACAAGTTTCAAATTCAAGTCCCATTATACAATATCAGAAAAGGACCAGTTAACAAATCTCAATTACTGGAGAAAAGACAAGTTTGCTGAGTACCAGCCAGTAATCACTTATTTTTTTATATATAAATAATTGATAGAGGCTTCTTTTGTGTAAATAGCCCTCTGATCCATCACTCAGTGATGCTCATGGCACTCCAACATTATTACCCCTGGTCACTGGGCCATTGAATTTCATTCCTAAAACCCTCTCAACAACCTCGGGAGTATACAGCCTGTGCTGCCAAAAATGTGCAGCACACCAAGCTGAATCAATCCCAAGAACCATCTCTTCCCTCACCGGTAACCATTTACCCTTCTGTGAAGAGAAGCAATTACTATAAGTGTTTCGCTCAAGGAGACAAGTGTCATGACCGAGATTCAAACCCACACCCTGATGACAAACAACCACCAGAACTTGTTGAGTCCTTGAGAACTTGAGTCCGATGCACTAAACCACTCAGCCACCACATGCTACCAAAAAGGTTTCCGGGAAAACCTGTGTGTCGCAAGTTTTATGTGCATTTTATACAACACACAGGGCCTACATTGTACGATGTAGACTTAAAATCCATCTGACAGACAAGCTCAAGTATAGTTAATAAGCATCTTGCTTAAAGGCACAGTACACGTTTGGTAATGACTCTGAACATTAATGGCAATAAAAACTTACTTACTAAGAAGTACAGCAGCCTTGAGTAGTATAATGAATTTTGAGAAACTTTTAGCTTCGAAGTACTACGATTATGGAAAATATATCACTTTTTATTCCCCCAAATTTGAATCTGAGAAGCGTTTCTGTCAGAAACGCTTCTCAGACTGTGTATTCCTATGGGGAATATTCTTCCTGCATGGAAATATTTGCTCCGGTTTTTCAGTGATATCTCAAAAACAAGACCACATTTCGAAGTGAAATTTTCACAGGTTAGTTTTATTGTATGTATGCACCTACATTTATATAGGATGAAAACACAATCAGGCGAAAGCCTCGGGTGCCATTTGCCCCCGAGGGTGTACAAAACCCATGAACCATGTCACCACAGGCAACAATTGTTTTGTTTTACCTCTGTCTTGAATTCTTAGTAATATTTTCCTCATCTGAAGGACTCCAATTTCATCGAAACGATGATAATCTCGATCCTTTGCTGCACAGAAAGTTGTACGACGCGCGCGCGTGAGAGGAGAGTGGTACATGGATATTTGTTGCCCGCTCATGTGATCGTTCTGCGCCAATGAAAATTCAGCATTAAAGACAGAGGTATAACAAGACGAATTGTACCGTCTCATTTCTTACCTCTTGCAAATCTATAGTGATTTCCGTGTCAGGGCTAACCATAGCGGCATTCAGGAGGGCATTCCTAGAGGCACTCTGCCACCACGTGTAAACTTCCCCAGTCGCCGAGTCTTGATCGACCATGTTCTCTGGACCGTGGGCCAACGCTGGATCGCTAGCATCGCACGTGGACGCATCCCGCTGACCGGACGGCTTGGTGATCTCCATGTGAGCGAAGAAGCTCTCCGGGGAGTTGAGACCACAGGTGATCCTGGCCGTTATGGGTTTGTTCAGAGCAACGTTGACTGGTGCAACCTGTGCTGAGCTCTGATGGATCTGTAGGGATTGAATTAAAAGGTAGGGTCATCGTTTGGTTTTTTGTCAACGTAATGCTTATTTTATAGGCAGAATTATAAAGAAAGTAACAATAAAAGTCACTTGTGAAAGTTTCAGCTGAATACATTGTCTACTTGCTGAGAAAACAGCAAAAAATTTTCACTGTATTTTCACACGATTGTTGAATCCACATCCACGTTTAGCGAGGTGACAGTGGGTATACCCACTGCATCTCTGGCCTCAGCATTCGTTTACGGCCACCAATCCTCAGAAATCTCAACAATTATTCATACATGAATCGTTTCTCAGGTTCAAATGATTTTAATGATTTCTAATCAACGAGGGCATCATCTTAGACGAAATAAATTCGCAGGATGCTTACTACTGTTTCCATCTTTCGGATAAAAATATACAAAAATTGTCATGGTCATTACCAAAGTATTTGGGTCCAGAACATGCAGAATGTCCCACATTTGAAAAAAAATCCTGGTGAGATTCCTGCTGAATCTTACTGCCACTTTTTCATTCACTTTAAAATACATGACCATAAGCATTTTCCTTGTGGGGGTAATTTGAAAGATACTGTTGCACTACTCCTACCAATGGAGGAAGGAAAAGCAGGGATGGATACTACTTGGTCAAACCGAGTGAAAAAGTGGCGGCTGGTTTCGGCATGCTCTTTTCAAAGTATCAAACATCCCAAGTCCTAACAAATTTGCCCCAAACATGTGATGACCAAAAAAGAGTACGGTTGGAAATACAAACCATGGAATACATAAAATGGGATCATAATTCCAATCCCTCAATTTATAAACATTGTTTAGAATTATGCCTACTACAGGAGTACAGAGCGCTGTGTGGTCCCATAAATCGCACTAATACGAGTATCAGTCCGACTAGTAATAATTCAAATAAAAATTTAAGGATTTAAAAATATGAACAATTAGGCACCTTTTTTAATAGGCCTTGATTGCTTGTTTTATTATTTATTGGAAAAGTAAAGTATTTCGCACCTCCATTATTGTACCATATTATATTTTATAGAGCACCTGCTCCAAAGCAGTACTAACATACTAATAATGATTAATGAAATGTACAAATTAAGGATCGTGATCAGACTTTCTTAGCAGAAATTCTAATGGAACGAAACTAGCTTTTTTAATAACGGATCCCGGCAAGTGCCCAAAGTTACGGTGATGTGGTGTAATACAGTAGTCAGTACAGTAGATCAAGGACAGATTGCTCTGTGGCACAATACAGTGTACAGTGTGGTATCATACGCACCTGTTGCAAGCACAACAAACCGAAGAGTAGGGCCTCGCAAAACACGACGATTTTGCCTCCTTTCTGCGCCATTTTAAAACCACTTATCTGTCTTTCGTGTTACTTCTAGCACTTCATGGAGCATCGGAGTCAATCAGGGCTTTTCTTGAGAGTGACAACAAGAAGATCGCTAGATAAAAACTTGTTTTTAGGACTTCTCGACGGCACGTACATGTACACGTCCAGTCAACGGCCGTTCATGTTATAAATGACTTTCCCTTATTGTTGTCACTCATTTGCATATCAAAGTGATTGACGGACGGGTACAGTTGAGTTGCACTTTTTGTGCATCTTCGTTCCCCAAAATGAAGCAAAGTTCGGCTTATGTATTCATCAGTTACGGAAGATTTAGAAAATTAATGAGGATAATACTTTTTCAAGCAAGTTTTCTATTCAAAAGGGAATCATTTGTCTCAATCTCAACAGAGGGGGCTAGTCGAAATCGCTGGGCAACGGTTTAGGACAGCCCAAATGACGCGTTGCTATACCAACCGATTTTGTTCAAGTGAAACTGCTTTTCCCGAAGGTCATGCAAGGTGCATCACTCTGAATAAACTCACACTGACCTAATAAACTCTCCAACTTCACAGCGAGAAAATAAATCTATTTTCTTAGTTATCCTCAACAAAGATTTTAAATAATGTGATTATCAAATTAGTGACCTGATAAAATTGAAACAATATATTCAATGATAATGAAGACGATTTCTTTTTGTGGGCTACAAGTGCTAGCTGCGTGATGTTTATTTTCGAACACAACACTTGACACTCACATGTTTTGTTTGATAAATTTAGATTAGTTGCATGAAAACATGATCATACAGCTACATATAGATAAATAATTTTTGGAAAATAACATTTTGGACAGGACACCCTGTATACAGTTCAAAAGCTAGCTGCTGTACCGTGTCCCAATTTCATTTGTTGCAGTGTCCATAATCATTTTCCTTGTTGGTCAACGTTTTGGTATCAGGTGTCTGATCGTACCTCTTTTAAAGAGCACAGAGCTGTAAGGCCGGCCCTGGACCCCACCCATTTTTGAACCCTCTAAAATAAAATCCTGGTTGCACTGTTGTGCCCCCCGGTTTAAAAAATCCTGGATCCGCCCCTGCAAGTGGACACTGTATTCAAGTGAAACTTTCACGGGTGATTTTTATTGTATCTGTCTTGATAATTCTTGATAATTCTGCCTATAAATCAGCATTATATGAGCGAAGAAGCAAACGATGACCGTACCTTTAAAAATAAAACGCCTATTTCCATCATTATAACTAGCAACACATTTTTCGAAACGATTGTACCGCGGCATCACTGACGCAAAATCGGTGGACATCCGGGGATGATTTCAAATCCTGAAAGCATGAACGTTGTGCACCAAACAACCAACCGAAATTACCTCGCTTACAGGTTGTTTTTTCAGAGCCTGACAGCATGAACTTCGGGAAAATCCCCGTTTTATTTCGTTTTTCTAAAGGAAAACACAGGTATTTCCGAAGCGGCCCTTTGGAATAACCAGGCTGCCAGTTTTTCTGAGCCCAAAAACCTGCGTTTCGAAAAGATCTTTTTTTTTTTAAAGGAAAAACACGGGTATTTTGGAAACGGCGCACCGGAGCTTCAACCTTTCTCAAGTATTTTGCAAACGCCTTTATCCACCCCCCCCCCCCCATAGGAAATGTTTTCGATATCTTCGAAACTCCGCACTGGAATTACCTAGCTTCAAGTCTTTTCTTCAATCCTGAAAGTATGGGTGTCGCAAATACCTTGAATATTTAACAAGAAATACAAGGGCATTTTCGAAATGACACACCAAAATTTTAGCAAAATTGCAAGATTTTATATTTCATGGAGTGACTAGGTCATATGATGTCAAGCTAGGCTAAACATGTATGGTACTATGCTTAGGTTTTTTTTTTTAATATAAAATTTAAATATCAACTGGCCAAAATAGGCCTACAACATAGCTATCTAAAAAAAATAGCACTTTAACAAATGTTTAAAAATTGTGAAAGTGTTATCAAATAATATGTCCAGATTTGAAATTAAAGCCTATTATTATAAAACAACATCAATCAAACACAAAAACGCTATTAATGTCAACAGTATAAAAATACAATCATTGTTTTTATTTAACTTCATAACTTAAAGGCCCTGTACACTATTGGTAAGATCGAAAAAACAATGTCCACAGATTCACACATAACTTACATGATTTAAAGTAAGTAATGGTAGAAAGGGTTCCTTAAAATATTTCTGCCTAAAATTCTATCGTTTCTGAGAAAAACAATAGTAATTATCGCGCGCGATAATTTGAAAAAACAGAAAACACATAAGAGCTCTTTTCACTATTTTCTTGTGACCTCGATGACCAATTGAGCTCAAACTTTCACAGGTTTGTTTGCTCATGCATATGTTTAATCACACAAAATGTGTACAATACCTTAAAAGGAACATTACAAAATTGGTTTTTGCTAACAAAACAGTTGCTGGCAGTGTAAGCACTTTATGTAATCCACCATATACATAAACTGACAAACCTGTAGAAGTTTGAGATCGATCGGCCATCTGGGTCACGAGAAAATAGTGAAAAACCGATTACACGTTTGCATGAAATCATATAGATTCAACAAATGAATAAAACGCTCACTGAGCGATAAGCTCCAATCGGAAAATTAGTTTATTCATTTCTCATCAAATATGGCATTTCAGACAAAAATATTTCAAGGGATGTTTTCTACTATCATCATCATTAGATCGTGTAAGTTTTATGTAAATCTGTGATCAAAAAGTATATTTTACAAGTTTTCTTCTTACCAATTCTGTAATGTTCCTTTAACAACTAGAAAATTTAGCATAAAAAACAAACAATAGTTGAGTAGTGAAAGTGACATTAGACATTCACTACTAAACAGCCCTCCCCAATCCGATTTCTAAGTATGTCAGGGTTTGCCCTTAACTTATTTAATGACTGGCCTGCAGTACTAGTCAGCTTGACATTTCCCTGGTCCACTAGTTCTTTCACTTGTCCATATTTCATATTAAATAGGAATGCTTTTCAACACTGAGCTAGCCGGCCGGACCACTTGGAGAGAGTTTTGACTGGTCCTCTGGCATTTGGATGTATGTTATGTGATGGCAAGATTGGCCCTGGTGATAATTGTTTCACCTCTTTGTCCTACACTCATTTGTAAAAAAAAAAATGTTAACTGTGTTCTCGTGTTTATTGCCTATTCATTCATTGTAAACTACTGTATAATTGTTTATTGTTAACAAAGGTTATATTCTCTGTGCTTTCAGTTACATTATGGAGCAATAAACTTGCTTCATAGCTTGCTCCATGGTTACAATAAACGTGTAATGGGCTCAAGGATAAATAATACAAGGATAGGGCTTGCACCTGAAAAATACTGCCCTTTGCAAACCCCCTTTGCCTCTCTATTGTTTTATGTCATGTTCTTTTCATCACATTTCGTCATATCCATGATTTACCTTAATCATCCAGAAAATTTGAACACAGAAAAATTGACTAGAATGGGATTTGAACAAATGACCTCCGGATTAGGGATTAGGATTAACGTGCCAGCGCTCTACATTGCTCAACCAACTGAGGTATCTAGCCCTGTTTTATTGTAGTACTCAAACTAAGAAGCAAACAAGCGCTTTAATGTGGAAATAAGGTGATTTGAAATTGAACTGAATAATTTCAAAAGAAAACATAGATTATGTTCATTCCAACTTCATTTTGGTAAACCCAACATGGCTTTCCCCAGATATAATTGTAAAAAGAAAGTAAATAATCATGACAATTAGGATATTAACTGTCTGGGAAAAAAATATGTCAAAAGTTGACCAAAATAAATCAACCCCCACCCCCCCCACCCCCCCCCCAACAAAAAAGCAACAACAAAAATTTTTTTTAAAATGTGTAATTCACAGCTGCACACCTCACAGATAATTTGTTAGTACATAATGGCAGTTGCTAATATTTTGAAAAACAAAGACACATGATTAGCGTTTGAAAATTTCAAAATAACGATTTTTTTCAAATTTAACGACTTTTTAAAGGCAATGGATACTTTTGGTAATTACTCAAGAATTGTATTACCATAAGAATTTACTTGGTAAGGAGCACCTGAGAGCTGCTGTTAGAATAAAACATAGTGTGAAAGGGCTCCCTCTGAAATAATACAGTTTTTGAGAACGAGGTAATTTCTCACTAAAATATTTGAATCTGAGAAAGGCTTCAGGCATGAAGCCTTTCTCAGGCATTTAAAAGCACACAATTCTATGCAACAAGGGTGTTTTTTCTTTCATTACTTTCTTGCAACTTCGATGACCAATTGAGCCCAAATTTTCACAGGTTTATGTTTTATGTATATGTCGGGATACACCAACTGGGGATACTAGTCATTGACAATTACCAAAAGATTATCCGGCCCTTTAAGTTTGGAAGAAAAGCTTGCTGCACTTTAATGAACAAACAAGTACAGTGTCTGTGTACATGTACATGTATGTCATGTATGTGTGAACTCAAACTTGACGCAACTGTTAAAGGAACACGTTGCCTTCGATTGGGCTATTTGGGCTATAAAAAGCATTTGAAAGCTTTCGTTATCAATTGGATAATGGTTGGAAAGATGGTTAAAAAGTAGAACAAAATGATCCATATAAATATGCCTCGAAATTGTGTGCTTTTCCTTTGACTTTGTGAACTAACACGGTCCACCATTTTGTAGAACCAAGTTTTTGACTCTACAAAATGACGGACCCTGTTATTACAACAAGTGAAAGGAAAAATACCGGCTTTCGAAGCATATTTGTGTAGATCATGATATTCTACTTATGAAACATCTGTCCAACCATATTCATTTCATAACAAACGCTTCCAAGCACTTTTTATAGCCCAAATTGCCCAATCCAAGGCAACGTGTCCCTTTAATGAAACAAGGCATAAATGAAAATAATATGCACTGATAAGCATTGGTAGGTAGAGTTAGGTAGAATCAAGCGACTTTGGCTGCGGCTATAGCAGGCAGTCCGCTGCAATGCAGAACAGGACTTTTCAGCGTTATGGCCGTAGCCACTGCCAAAGCCATTCAAAGGTACTATACAGGATTGGTAGAGCTAAGTAGTCACAGACAGTGTTAAGTTTTGTGTACAGTGATCAACCATACACATGAAATAAACCTGTGAAAATTTGGACTTAATCCGTTGTGTGAGTCAGGAGAAAATAGTTGAAAAACCATGCACAATTTTCAGCATGTATACACATTAGCCTTAATTTTGGTTGTAACAACCAAAATCAGCTGCATTTTTTAAAGGTTTTCAGATACAGTTTTCTCAAAAATGTATTCATTTTCAGAGGGAAATTTTTCACAGAAAAAATTGTTTTAGTATGAACTTCATTATCGGTACGTCTCTGACTAAAATTAAAAAATTTTGTTTTTTTTGACCTTACCAATCCTGTATTATAATCTCTTTAATTCAGACAAGGCCTTAAAGGGACACATTGCCTTAGGATTTGGTGCTTTTGGCTATAAATGCGTTTGTCATGAAATTAATATGGCTGGAAAGGTGTTTTAAAAGTAGAATATTGGTTCACATAACTATCCCTGAAATTGTGTGGTTCTCCTTTTGTTTTATGAACTAACACGGTCTACCATTTTGTAGAACCAAATTTGTTGATGCACAACATGGTGGACTGTGTTAGTTCATGAAGTAAAAGAAAAAACACAACTTCGAGGGATAGTTGTGTGAATTATTATAGTCTACTTTTAAAATATCTTTCCAATCATACTAGCTTCATGAAAAATGCTTTTACAGCCCAAAGCGCCCAATCCGAAGGCAATGTGTCCCTTTAATCTTGGTGCAATACCTTCTCATTATTGTACTGGTAGATGATCTCCCCACACAACATTTATCCCGTGAGAGGGCGCTATCACTCACCAGTCCAGTATCACCCCCGATTGTGTATGTTGGAAATTCTGTATCAAAGTCAATTGAGAGGGTCTTGCATCAAGACTGTTTATTGTGAAGTATTAAATAAACGTGACAGTCAAGTAGCAGCTACTAATTTCGCACATGGGTCAAACATACCTCAGGAGCTGTACACATGGTTGAAATAATGGAACAATTTTTGAGGCGGGGAGGGTGGTCATCGAGATTGTTGCAGTGAAACATAATTTTAATATTTTATTTTGAACAATCAAATTGGATATTCTTTTTAAAAGAAAGACAAAAACTTTCATAAACGAAAGACAAAAACTTCCAAAAACATTATTGATTCTATGTAAGAATTAGTGCATTTGTTATGGGAACTGTTTTCTTGTCAAAGCATGTGGAGGACATCATCATGAAATCAAAATGAGCCTGTAATAGTTTAAAGGGGCTGCGTGTGTCGTCATGATCGGAGCAGGCCTGCGGATGTACGTGGAATTGTGAAACTCTCACTCTAATACTGTACACGCGCGCCATTCCTCAGTATGGAGGGCGCAGGCGCGTACAGTAACTGGTTGAGAGTTCACAATTCCATACTCAGCCACAGGCCTACTTTGATCATGACGACACGGCCCCTCTAAGGTCAATCAATCACAGCTACAAGACAGTGAAAAACCCCATTTTATGTTTTCACTGTGTTCAAACAGCAGGTTTTGGACTAATGAGATCAAAACTCATGTTACTCATTTTTCAAAAACTAGCATTTCTGGGGAAGTTTTCCACCATGACCACCTTTATACCATGTAAGTTAAATGTGTAATTCCATGAAAATTTATATTTTCAATCTTGCCAATGTTAATGAATGTAAACTCTCCGTAGGATCTCAGTAAATAAGCCAGGTAAATAAGTCATTGAAGAAAACAACAGTGTCCATGAAGGAAAAAAAATTGTCAATGTAAAATCAAAACAACAAGTATGGGTTACTTTTTCACAAATGAAGCTACCATCATCCCATAATAGCTCGGGTGGTAGTTAGCATACAGTTTGGGACTCCAACTACTCAGCGATGCCTCTCTCATCAAGCCATGCAACATAACCATCCCTGTGTAGCCACAAGAGAGGGCGCTGTTTACATACCCCGCTGCCGTTGTCAGGAGTGCTTCTTCATCCAAGGTAGATGCCCACTTGCTGCAAGCCTGTGCAGAAAAATAGCAAATTAACAAAATCAGCTAGGCAATTGGTCCACCATTGGTTTTTGAATGAGCTGGAACCAATTTCATAGAGCTGCTTAAAGCACGCACATTTACTAAGAACCAAACAATTTTGCTTACTTGAAAAAAGGTTACAAGCCGAAATACCACGAAACACAACAATCGCTCAGGTGACTTGATTTTATTATCTACTGTACAATCCAGAAAATATCCCATGTATGCGTTAGGCCGTAAAGATCCATCTGTCCGTAAATAATGCGTTGTGAATAATGCATGGTGCGAAATGTTTTTAAAATGAAAGTAAATGCCCAGCAACGCACAGATTTCTATGCATTATCTATACGAATTACATGTATGAGCATTGCTTGGCTTGATTTTTTTTTCAAGGATTGCGCACTACCCATTCAGCACATCGGATGACAGACACATGGATTGCACGCCTTAAAGTGAGCAATTTCCCCTTGCAGGCCTCATGATGCCCGATGCTTCACAATCACAGCTCTAGGCAATTGCCTCCATCATGTCCATGCACATGGTCATTGCCTTGATGCCCCTTGAAACTTTCCATTAGGTGCCCTTTACCAAGGACAAAACGCTGTGTGCCCTTGATCTTTAATTAAAACCCTGCATATTGCCATTGCTCACTTATTAAGTGTCTGTTTTTAATTAAAAAGTTGGTACTCTGCCATTTTTTTATTTTTTATCTAAGAAATTCCAAGTTCAACAACTACACCTAGCCGAATAGCATGCCAACTGTCTTAATTACCATTGGGGTTTTTTCTTTTTCACAAAAAAATCTATCAATGACCAGCTTTCCCGGAATTCCCATTTATAGGAGTTGTCAAATGTGCCCAAGAGGATTGCGACATAGACCGACCAGGACGTGCTTAGTGTGTCATCGCTTCAAGTGTAAGGATCACAGCATTAGCATTTTGCTTGAATTGATTTTATTCAGTAAAGGGTCTGTATCTAATGCTTTGGGCGATTTAAAAGTGATAGGGTTTTCCACAAAAATGTATTACACGCTAAAATCAAGCTGACACTCAATAAGTGAGCGATGGAAAGCCTGTGAGTTGCTTTTGATGGTGTCAAGCAAGCATCAGGCCTGCCCTTGTATAATGTAGCAAAATGCTTCACCAAATGTATCAGTTGCTACTTAAAAAAAAACACTCATTGCAAGACACACTATATTAGCATTCAGTGTGCACAAACATGTTCAGTCTGAACATTTGGCTTTGCAAAATGGCTGGATGAAATCATTCGCTGCAATAGTGTGGAGAGATCCAGAAGTGTGTGTATAAGTGTCCTTCACTTATGTGGTTAACTTTGGGGATTTTGAAATTAGAAATCAATACTATGTGAACCCTGTCTTAAAGGCAAAGTATACCTTTGGTTTTTGGAACCGTTCGAATGTTCTAATCCTATATAAATGTAGATAAGTATAACCAAACTAAACTGTGAAAATTTCAGTTCAAATGGTGGTAGCATTTTTTAGATATTGCCAAAAAACTGGAGCGGTTTTGCCCATGCAGGAAGAATAATCCATGATTGGAATACACAATCTGAGAAACGTTTCATGCCAGAAACGTTTCTCTGATTGAAATGTTTTTGAGTCCCTCTCTCTTAAACCACATTCCTTTGAGGGGAATCGTTTCTCAAAATGTTATACATTGTCAACAGCTGCAGTGCTTCTTACCGAGAAAGTTTTTATGGTCTTAAATTTTTTGGAGTAATTACCAAAGGTATACCATCCCTTTAAAGAGGGGCTCCAAGGTCAAATTCAGTTTTGTGATTCACTCATTTTCCAATAGATAGAGTCCTCATGAAAGTGGGTAAACAATTTACAAGTCTCTAATCCTCTAATCCTGAAATTGGTGTGAAATGTTTTATTTAATACTCTTTCAGAGCGAAATTTTAAAAATGTGACATCAGCAGACAGCAAAAACAAATGCGTCTGCACATTCCAGAGGAATTTTTGCACCAGTCAAAATTCAGGAATGAGCTGAAAATTCTTTGTAGAAAAATGTATAGACCATGTATTTGAAATGTGACGCTATCGAACGCTTTTGGATTTGGACAAAAAAAATGCACTTGAAGGGTACCAAACACAGTTGCATTTTACACCATTTTAGCGTGAGGTTAGAGACTTGCTTCGTTTCCATTCTCATAAGGACTCTATCTATTGGAAAAATGAGTGGATCACAAAACTGAATTTGACCTTGGAGTCGCTCTTTAAAAAGACCGGGACTGCACTTAATTCCTACCACTGAGGAACTGCCTCCATGATCCAGGGACCAAAAACCTCTGGATTTTTTGCCCAGTGGGAAAACCATCATCAGTTCACACAGGATTTCCCCCTTGACTTGTTGCATGCCCTGGGCGGACGGATAACATTTAATTTGAGCCGCCGCTAATGTCACGTACGTAAAAATGTACTCACCTGATCAAATGGCTCAGCGCTGGGTGAGAAGCCATAGGGCCCGTTTTTATCGTGTGTATGGGCCAGATCAGCACTTACGATGACTACGATCCGTTGCCGTAGTAACAACAGCTGCCGGTGAAGCAGGGCTCCTGAGATGCAATTCGGCAATAGAATGGAAGAATCATTACACCAACACTACACATATTGTTATTTCAAAAATCTGTTTTACAAGCAAAGATCCATGCCTGGTATTTCATCTATAAGAAGGCGAGGCCATTTTCATTGAAGGGCACTCCCATTGGAAAATCTTAAAGGGTATGTGCATAACATTGGTAAGTTTGAAAATATAAATGTTCACAGTTTTCCATTAAACATGTTAAAACTTGTTTAATGGTGGAAAACTTCCCTTGAAATAATTACTTTTGATCTCCGAGTCCAAAATCTGATGCTTGAAAACAGTGAAAACATTGATGGGGGTTTTCACTATTCTCTTAGGACTCCAACGACCGATTGAGCTTAAACTTTCACAAGTTTGTAATTTCATTGTATGTCGGGGCACAAAGTGAAAGTATTGGTGTTTGATATAAATGATCAATGTTAGCCGGAGGACTTAAAGTCAACAATGGTCTATACGAAACTTCTGAAGGGACACCAAGGCCAAGACCAGGGCAACAGAGGCCATGGCCTCCGTGGCCTTGATTGCAAGGCTGTCTTATTGTCCACACACACAAGTGTGTAAACACCTGCAAGC
The DNA here is from genome assembly GCA_032158295.1 of Pycnopodia helianthoides. Lineage (NCBI taxonomy): Eukaryota > Metazoa > Echinodermata > Asteroidea > Forcipulatida > Asteriidae > Pycnopodia > Pycnopodia helianthoides. The sequence goes on along the minus strand of CM063247.1, from coordinate 21,603,377 downwards.
GGGGACCTCCTATTGTCCCTCTTTGTTTGTACTAACTTTTTGGCAACAGCTCTTATTGGTTTTGTACACGTTTTCCAACTGGGGACCTTCGGGGGCCCTATTGTCCTCTTTTGTTATACATGTAGGTCCCGGTTTGAATGTGTATACCTACCCATACATACACATGTACACCAAGTCTGTCCATGCACACGCAGTACACTGATTCCATGCATGGAGTCTGTCAGCGTCCTAATGGACTCCATAGCACATCAAAGCAGTCAATATTTGTAAACTATAACACCCCATAAAAATATTCTGCCTTTTGATTGGTTTAGAGCGTGTCACATGACATGTCTTATTCAGACTAGAAAGCCGCACTTACACGATGTGCTGTCACGCAGCAAACAATGTATTATAAATACCTGTGGCACCAATGTACATGTACATGTACAACCCACAGAAACCATTGTTATACCTCGGTAACAAATTGTGAAGTTTTATTGGTCAAGAACCAATCATGTGATGTGATACAAAAACGCATGTACCATGGCTAAAGATGCGCACAACGCATGACGCACAGCGCCAGAGGGTAACATGAGTTTTGTTTACCAGTGTACATTACCTTGATCGTACCGTTGGTCAATTTCCAGCGCTTTGTACAAAACAACTGCGGGTTCGAGGGAACAGTGAAGAATTGTTTCTTATTTGAACAACTGTTCATCTGCTTGTTAAACTAGTGGTTTATACTCTGTCGTAATAATGTTTGAAGATGACAACAGAACTTCGAGAAGAGGAATAATAATGTAATTGTTACAAAGGTATAACAAAACGATTGTTGCACGCTGTGACTGGGGTCCATGGGTTTGTACACTCTCGGGGGGGGGGGGGGGGGTGCCATTTTCCCCCTCGGGTGTACAAAACACCATGGACCCCGTCACAGCGTGCAACAATTGTATAATGTACATGTACTACACCCATATCTATGATAGCAACAGCAGCTTCTTGGTTGGTACCTAGCCGTCTAGGCACATGTATAATGGCGTGTTAGAAAACAACTATTGACTGCTTTTACTCCTACTGTGGTTCAAACTCTCTGACTCCCTCGGTGATCCCCTGGAGCTGTCTATTTTCCCCCTTCGGATCCATCTCGGGATAAAAAGAACGCGCCGAGGATCACCTCAGGAGTCGTAGTCTTAACCAAGGCTCTGGAAGAATATCAATATTTGTATATTGTTCACATCCTTATGTTACTTTTACCGCCCTTCCATTTGGACTGCATGCCTCCAGAGCAATTACTATGGAAATATTGCCGACTGGATGGTAAATATAAATTTACAAATTGATCAAATACAACATAGTGCGTCATGTCCTCAAACCAACTAACAAAAACATGTTTTTTTTTAACCCCCTAAAAAAAAACCAAGAATCACACCTCCTATTTTTGTTGGGGGGAAAATTTATGAATAATTAAGGTCTCCGACTAGCACAACACTTTGTTCTTGTAAGATGGGCAAGCCACGGCTTGCATGTAAATTGCCTAACTTCGATTAACAGGCAACTTCTGTACAATGATCGAGGGAATTTTAACTCTCTCAGATGGCACCAACATGACCAAGGCAATGACCAGGGGCAAGGAGGCAATTGCTTTCCTTACCTCCATAATGCATCAGGGCTTTCCAGTTTGCCAGTATTGTATGTTAAACGCTTGAACTGCAAAAGTTAAAAGCACCAGAAATTTATTAGTGGCTGCTATTTTGTAACAACAATATTGTCCGGCCCAAACTGCATAGCAGCTTTAAACCCCCCCCCCCCCCCTTTACTAAGATTCCACCTTGTGATCGATTTAGTGTGCGTCACATGGCAGCTTCTTGGTACCTGGACATCTGGTAATAAAACAAAAACAAATATTGACTGCCATAACTTGTGTTATGGTTAAAGGCAGTGGATACTTTTGGTAATTACTCAAGAAGTACTTTACCATAAAAACTTACTTGGCAAGGAGCACCTGAGAGCTGCTGATAGTATACAACATTTTGAGAAACAACTTCCTCTGAAGTTATGTAGTTTTTGAGAAAGAGGTAATTTCTCACTAAAATATTTGAATCTGAGAAAGGCTTCAGGCATGAAGCCTTTCTCAGGCATTTGAAAGCACACAATTCTATGCAACATGGGTGTTTTCTTCTTTCATTATTTTCTCGCAACTTTGATGACCAATTGAGCCCACATTTTCACAGGTTTGTTATTTTATGCATACATTGTCAGGATACACCAAGTGAAGATACTAGTCTTTGACGATTACCAAAAGCTTTAAAAAAAATATCCTGCCTTCCAAACTACGACTCCCTCGGTGATCCGGGGAGCGTTCTATTTTCATGTGTATTAAGCTGAAGGAAAACAGACTGCTCCGCAGATCATCTCTGGACTAGCAGTGTTAAGCAGCTAAAGTAGTCAATATTTGCACACTGTGAAATTGCTCAAGATAACAATTAAGGGCTAGAATTTCATAAAGCCTGTAAGCACACAAACTTTTTTGAAACATGACGTCATTGGATTTCAACAGCTAATGGGTCATTACATTACAAGGGGGAATTTGTTGTCAGTCAAAAGGTCAAATTCAAGACCGTTTTGATTGAATATCATTGAAAGTCAGGCATGAACCAAAACGTCCTTGTACAAAAATGTACTGACCCATTTTTCTCAGAATTATGTCATCGGATGTTTTGGATGTTGACAAATTTTGCACTGGAAGGGTATCGAATACAATGGCAATTTACACCATTTAAAAATGAGGTTAGAGACTTCTTATTTTGTCCCCACTCACATGAGGACTCTATCTATTGGAAAGTGAGTCACAAAATTGTATTTGACATTTCCCTTCCTCTTTAAACATGATAAAGTTCTGATTTACCTAAGTGGAGAAGTTCAGGGATCATTTTGACGCTTTGGTTGTAGCGACGACTCGGTTGAGAGATGATCATGACCTTCATTGACTCAAGACCGGCGACAAACGACAAAGGGACAACTTCACCCCATCTGTAAATAAAAGACAAGTTTTTATTACTGTCAATACACTCTCCTGCCCGCCTGGCCCTCGCTACACAATTCCACAGGAGACTGTGTGGAGGCTAAGCTCACAGTACACAAGCCATGGGGTGTCCTGATAATACCAGCTGTACAGACTGAAGAAACCCAAGCACCCAATGCTAGCCTGGAAGGTTCATAAGGGTGCATGTATGTACTTTTTTTGTGGGAGTCTGCGGTATCAGTGTATAAGAGGGTTTTAATAATTTTTGGGAAAGTACATCATTTGTTGCCTTCGGATTAGGTGCTTTTGGCTATAAAAGTGTTTGAAATGAATTAGGTTGGAAAAAGTTTTAAAAACTTCACATATAAATATCCCTTGAAATTGTGTGGTTTTTCCTTTTACTTTGTGAACTAACACAGTCCGCCATTTTGTAGAACCAAATTTTTGACTCCATAAAATGCAGACTGTGTATAGTTCATGAAGTAAAAGTACACAATTTGAAGAACATTTGTGTGAATCAATTTGTTCTACTTTTAAAACATCTTTCCAACCATATTCATTTCATAACAAATGCTTTTATAGCCCAAAGCATCCAATTAATGATATTCCTCTCAGGTTTTCAATAAACACACCAACCTGTGACAATTTCAGCAGTCACGTTTATATTCAGTGAAAACAATACAAAATGGTTTACACTTTGTTCGGGATTTTGTGCTAGTTCAAATCACCATTACTTCAACCGCGGCGATAAAAAATAACAAACACAGCATCTTCAAATACTAGAATTTTCTGCACTTTGACAGTCTTTTAAAAAGAACAAAAGAAAAAATATATGTACTGTAAATTTGAGCTGGTATTAAACTTCATGAGTGAGCTTTCATATTGAAATAAATCAACCTGCAATTCAGGTTGGGTTCATCGGAATCATGGTCTTCGCTGCCCTAGCCTTTTGCCAAGGCCTTCGTGTATTGGAGCTGCGATGCCAAGCGACTGAAATGGGAGACCACACACGCGAGTGGCGCAGCCACGAGGGCCTTTTCCAACTTGTTTGCGGTTTTTGTAATGAATTATTCAAGTACGAAACGTGCGTTATGCATTGGTTTGGACTTTGCTCCCGTCGGGTAGCAAAAGTCCAAACCAATGCATAACGCACGTTTCATACTTCATGAATAATTCATTACAAAAACCGCAAACAAGTTGGAAAAGGCCTTCGCCACTCGGCTCTCGCGCGTGGTCTCTCGTTCCAGTCGCTCCACTGTTTACAAAGCTGTCCAAGCCACGATGGCCTTGACAAAAGGCTATCGCTGCCCTGGTCTTTGCCTTCCTTCCATTCAAACATGTCACAAAAAGGTCTCATACATTAGACTGCAAGATTAAAATGGCCTTGCCTTCTCAAAATCTCAAGTCCTGGGCCCAATTTCATAGAGCTGCTAAGCACAACAATTTGCTTAGCATGAAATTTCTTCATTGAAAAAAACAGGATTACCAACCAAATTTCCATGTGATTTTCAGGAATAAGCAAACAACAGCTGAATACCAGTATGCAATCTCATGGAAATTTGGTTGATAACCCTGTTTTTATCAAGGAAGAAATTTCATGCTAAGCAAATTGTTGTGCTTAGCAGCTCTATGAAATTGGGCCCTTGTCTTTAACTAGTTCTTATTCTTCAGATTGTTCCGACATGTCCAACGTGTGTAGATTTCATGTAGCCATGGAGGCCCCTGTAGTTTGATCAGCAATTGATTTCAACTTGAACTTCACTTCATCAAAAATGAACCATCACCAGGCCTGGAATTACACGGAGGCCATGACCTGTGCTGCCCCTGTCTTGGCCTTGGTGCCCCTTCAAAAAATTCCCTAAAGACTTTAAGATTTTCCAATGGAAGCCCTTTGAAAAATGAAAATGACCTTGCCCTCTCAAAGATGAAATTCCAGGCCTGATTTTAACAAACAACTTTGTGCAGCTCATACAATGTACATATGTGACAGAGCAATATTAGACAAAGCAAGTCTCACGCGTATTCGAACCTCTGGGACCAAGTTGGTCCCAACCATACGTGTGTTCAATTAGGTTTCCTAAAATACCTTTTAAATAGAATTCACAAAGAAGATTTGATTTAACAGAAAAAAAAGTCTTTGTTCGAGTTGTTTTCTCGTTTTTTATATGCATGAGACTTGCAAAGTCTATTACACAGTGTAATACATCAGCGAGACAAAGTTTTGGTGTACATGTAAAGTAATAATAATAATAATAATAATATATTGATTTATATAGCGCCTAATATAAAGTTATCTCTAGGCGCTTTACAAAAACTCAAATAAATAACCTGTTATATTATGTACAATTGACTGAATGATTAACACACAAGCAAGGTAATTAATGCTGTATAGAAAAAAGGTGGGTTTTCAGGGCACTTTGTATAATTTAAAGGAGGTGATCGAACGAATGTGATGGGGGAGATTGTTCCAGAGAGTAGGTGCAGTAACGCTGAACGACCGGTTTCCGTAGTGCTGTACATATGTACAAGACTGAGAGATTTATTACAAACTACATGTAAAATGCATGCTACACTGTAAGACAGTTTCAGATCCAAGTGGCGACTGAAAGAACATCTGATAAAAAATGGAGATGGAGGAAGAAGGATGTAGTTCAATCATCTTTGAGTATGAGGAACGGCATGGGCAAGAACATGAAGAACAGTAAGAATATTTCACCCTTCTTGAAAAATAATGAAGACAAATTTGATTGAGAACAACACTGTACAATGGCCAACTTGTACATGTATACAGTTTGGGGCTAAATAATTTAGGGGGTAGGCCCCTACTGATTTTCTGGAGGTAAACAAATTGTAAAACAGATTTTTAAAAGGAATTAACAACATATGCCTGAAGAACAGAAAAAATACTAACTTTTAAGCATTATAATGAGGGCCACATTCTACAACAACATGAAAACAGATTCTTAACTAAAATAATTTATTCTTGAATCAGCCAGATGCTTGGCTTGGTTAGGGCCCAACCTCGCAATAATGTTAAATTGACCAATTCCACTGTGCACTTTACATAAAAAGTACAACTAAAATTTTAGTAAAACTTGCTGTTAACCTTCAATTATATGATTTACCTGCAATAAACTTTTCATATCCCTCTTTTTTTGAGTAATCTAGACATCCTAGACATGCTAGAGATACATGTAGTCTGCATTTAACACTAGATCAGCAACTAAAATTCATATTGGAAAGGCTAGGACCACATTATTTAGGAAAACAGTCAGACATCACGGCCCCCTACCAGCCTACTCTGGAATCAGCTCACCCCAAGACAACATTTGAAGCACCGCGCACAGTTCAAAACCTACTTATTTCCAATCTAAGACATTTAAGATGTAAGTAAACACCTGAAATGGGATGTAACATGATTACATTCCAATTATTTACCAAGTCTTCTAATTTACTTAAAAATACTATTCTGTTTTTTTCTGTGTTTTTTTTCCAGACATTAATTCAATTCTGTATTAGGGCCCTAGTTTATTAATTTTAAAACTATTGTATTAAACTACACATATGTAGTTTACTAAACGAACTATTGTTTGCTGTAGGCCCCTATATAATGTACACTTCTCCTTATTACACTTTTCCAATAATTATTAAGTTATTTCCTGAACTGTTATCAATTCATTTATTAAAACTAAAAGGACCAGGTTTCACGAAAAGCCCCCTCAGCACCTACATGTAGGAATAAAAAAAAGCATTTTGACATCACACTACGGACTCGATCCAAACAAGACAATGAAAAGTAAATAGCAACGAAGATAAACAACCTTCCTCCAGTCCGTGTTGTGACATATAGGCCTATTTTACTCACAACACAGACTGGTTACGCTGGTTTTCTGAGGCACTTGTACAAGTTTCAGTGTTGAATTCACTTTTTATTTTTATTGATCTCTGCTGGAAACCATGCAGGACGCCACCAACAGTTAGAAAAAACAACTACATTCGTACAAACATGTAGTTCAACAATCGAAGAAGGGGGTGGGGGCTACAGTACTTTTTTCCAATCAAATTTCAACAAAATTAATGGGAAGAAAACTTCCCCCCAAATAATAACAAAACACAAAATAAACATAGGATAAATAATCAAATTAGGGCAAGTGAGTCACTTCATTTGGTTGATCTTTTAAAAAAAGTATCGAGGCTGCAGCGCTCAAAGACCTGTAGACTCACAACAGGTATTACAGCCCTGCTTTGTAATGGAGTAAATTCTGTAATGGTGCCCTCCGCATTTGGGAAAACACTTCAGCACTCCAGTGATGAGATTTTTTCGCTCGTCAGTTTTAACTGTCACACATCTCCCGAGTAACCATGGTAACCAGTAACAGACTGGAATAGCGAAAACAATCTCAAGCCAGTTTCATTCTCCCGTTTCGTGTCCAATGGGGAAATTCGCCCGATGAGATCAGGGACGGTCCAAATGAGATTTTCTGCGTGTATTATTCTCATTGATGACATCAATGAATGAGCGTTGTAAACACAAACCTAGATTTAAGAGCTGAGCGGAGAGTTTATCATCACACGTGCAGTTTACCGATCACGTGCTGTGTGCCGTGGTGCAGGTTACCGGTTACATTAGTTTCCAATGCCTCACGGGGACTGAACAGTAAAACTAGTAGTTCAAATAAGATGTTTTCTCTATTCACGTTGGAACTTTTGTTGATCTGCACGAGATGGAAGTTAATTCTCAGCAGAGAATGCAGTTTGAGCCCCCCAAACAGGCATGATGATTCCACTTTTAATCAACAACACCATGTAGAAAGCATTAGGATTAGCATAGATCTGTTAAAAATACCGATATAAGTGCTGAATATTTTGTATTTAATGGTAGAGTCAAAGATAGGCTTAAATGTTTTTAAGTAGTGTACTCCAGATATTAATGGCCATAAAAGTTTGTGAGAAGCACTGCAGCTGTTGATAAACTATTCATTGAGAAAGGAGTCCCTTCAAAGTAATGGTTTGGATTATTTGTCACCTCAAAATATTTGAATCTGAGAAACGATTCATGCATGTTACCACTGAAAGTTGTACTATCATTATCAAGGAGAGCAAGAGAGCCACCTACTACTGTACCTCATTTTTGTAGAGACACGGGAAGGAGGCCGGTCCTCTATTAAAAAAGGACGAGGATTCACCAAAATACAATATGCAAGTCCATAAGATGACATCAAGAATATAAAGTGATCTCCTGTACTGAATTAATCCTTCAATGCAATACAGCACATTGAATACAAAATAACCTTGACACAATAACACAGTCACTTAAATGTAAAGGGCAAGAGATCAGAACAACACAAGGCTGGCTGCATAGTACACAAGTTTACAATACGATTCAAAAAGTCCTAGAAATGACAATGTTTCTCTAATCGAAAGATAATTTAAGACAAAGTGATACTCACAGAGAGCTCTAAAACCCTCCCAGGTATTTGGAACATGGCCAGAGCCATGCTCCCCACAAAATGGAAAGAAATACAGACCAAAAATATATGTGCTCTCTCTCTTGCTAAAAGCTACAAATGGAAAAGCGTGTGAGCCGAAAGGTCGCGACCTCAAAGTAAACTTTTTTCGTAAATATTTTAATTACAAAAGTTGGAGTACTTATTTGAACACTGAGGGTGCACTTGAGTTCCCTACATTTATTTTCACTCATTAGGGCCTATGACAAGAAATATTATCTCGTTCACCCAAATACAAGTACTGGATGCATGTGGGCATTGTTGCAGAATAATATTCTCGAGGTGAATTCTGGACTATTCCATTTTACGAGGTGAAGGCGAGTGAAATGGAAAAGCCAGATTTCTCCAAGTGAAAAATGTTCTGCAATTATGCACGAACGAAATGCATTCATAATTCAATACTTCTTTTTATTTAAAACACATCCTTGTCATTTAAATTTTGCTCACAAAAAATTTAAAAAACATGTAGACACGGACATTTCAATCCACCCCACACTCTGAAAAAACAAACCTAAACAATGTGGACAACTCCATGTAGACACCAACCTCGTCCAGTGCACCATGACACGACCTTGTGTTGTTGGGACAAACGGGCGCCGGGAACGATTGTTTTGGAAACGACGCTGCAAAGCTTTGCTGTGAAGTGTCCAAACGTCCTATAGGCCTATTGATCAATATAGGACTCCTACATTATATTTTGAAGCGTCACCCATCGCGACAGTAAATACATGGCAAAATGAAGTATATGACACGTGACCACGTGAATCAAATGACAAGGATCTATGTGTGCAGTATACATGTACACCAGCTTCTGGTTATAAAAACACTTGGCATTCATCATGATAAGATTTGGCGTCTTCGTGTTTGTCAGTGTTTGTGTTCTGAGCTGGCTATGGTTTTTTATTGAAGCTACATTTTATGAGCATACTACCTTCAGAAGTTCAGATTGTATACTCTTAAAAAAGTATTTGTACAGGCTCTACATGTTTACTAGATGCTAACCCTATTGACAACTGTCTGGCTTGTCAGGACTGTGGCCTAGGGAAATCTGGCAAACGGCATCCCTAGAGGCGGGCTGTTCAGAGCTACTTTGACTTAATTTCAGGCAACAGGCACAAAAAATGGAGCATACAAAAAAATGACAAAATGTTGAGCACTAAAGTTTAATAATGTTGAATCTAATGGCAAGGCCTCAGCGGTACTGATACCTTACCTAAAGGTTGGGTCATAGATTGGGTTTTGTCAACGTAATGCAGATTTATTGGCAAAATTATCCAGACAGATGCAATAAAAGTGACCTGCGAAAGCTTTAAGGTGAATAAAGTGTTTACTTCATACTTTGAGAAAACAGCAATCACGGTATTTTCACAAGAACAGAGAATCCATACAAGTGTTGCGAGGCAACAGTGGGTACCAACCGCATCTCTGGCCACAGCAATCGCAAATGAACACCAACCCTCAGAAATCTTTGCATGAATTCGCATTTCTCAGATTCAAATGTGTTCATTATCATTGATTTCATATCAACGGGGGCATTTCAGGACAGTAGTTGCAATAATCATAATCCTGCATCCTCCCGACGATCGCAGACTGGAGGGTTACGAGACAACTAAATGTAAACAATCTCAGTATTTTAAATTTTGACCATTTTTGCCAGACTAGTCACTAGGTTTGCCCAATTTTTACCACTTTCAAAAATCATGACACACATTCTAAGAACACGTATTTGATCTTCAATGTGTAATGAACTGTTTATAATAGGCCTACTCAAAACATCATTGAGAAAATATTTTGAAGAAAAAAAAGAACAAAAACTTATGTACTTCCCACTCTAACACTAACATTAATACATCACCTCAGTGGGAAGGGGTCATCTGCTTTCCCCGGAGGCCCGAAGGCACTCAGGCCACTGATATTCTCGCCAGCTTTGCGAAGCTCTTCGACTACACTTTGGCTCGAAGCGCTGTCCAAATTCACCGATAATGTGTAAGACCCGTTGTAGTTGTCCGTGTCGGCAGTCCCAGAGCCTCTGGGATTCAAGTACAAGAGAAAATTGTCCAGATCGGCAATGCCGTGCGGGGTGCTAAGGAGAATCAGGTCCGGATTGAGTTTACTGACGAGGTCACCGACCGCTCTGGCTGAGTCATGGAGTTGCCAGGCCTCTTCTTCGGCTGTCTTGTTGGTCGTGTTGAAGTGTTTGGGATCAAAGGCGATCCCCCCGTGTGGAAGAACGAAGGCCCCGACAACTGCTCCGACAGGACCTACGGAAGACATTTTATTTTTAACTGGGTAACTGTCAGTTTCGGTGTCAGTTTCGGGAGCGTGTTCCTGCTGCTGACATGCCGCCTGTATTAAAACTACACTTAGTAGTTGTACTAGGACAGCAAATGAAGACAGATTTTGTTTCATTACAAGTTTACTCCAGGAATAACTGACTTTATTGATAGTTAATTGTGCGTGCCTGGTGATTGTTGGTACAAGAAATACAACTAAATCATGACCTGAGTTTAGCTAATGAGTTGCACAGTCATCACTGGAGGGCGGTCTGTAACAACAAATCCACCCATTAATTTCAGAAGACCTTTTCGAAACCTCGGCTTCCGCCCCCTTTGGTTCCGTGGCCTGGTAGGCTCGGCAGTACCGAAAGAGCATTGACATTTGTTCAATGAGCCTAAGCCGAGGAGGCCAAAGCTATAGCTTCGAAAAGGCCCTAATACAGAGATTATTATTATTTTTGGAGGACATGTCCCGTCCCAAATGTATTTTTTGGTTTTTTTTAACACCAGTTTTTCCCTGAACGTTGTCCAATACAAACATCACTGGTTGCTGCATTTTCTTCCCTAGATTTAATGTGTGTATTTTTTTTCTTTTTACCTCGTAACCTTTTGTCTTACCCTACAAAAATTGTGTGTTGTTACTTGTGCTTCTGCTCAAATAAAATGGTGCAGGACTGTTACTGCACGCGAAGGGGAGGGGGGGGGGGGTCGCTGGACAAATTAAAAGTGAATAAAAGTCATATCATGTATGGACTAAAAGTAGTTCAATCTGAGTCTGATGATGGTTGTAGGGCATATATTGAATTGTAGATTCCGGTAATTAATTGTGTATTAATTATAGGCCTACATTACATTTTTTACGCAGTTATGCCCCGGTTAAAACTGGTTCCATTGTTGAGCCATGCATTCATACTAGGCCTACATGATAATTTTATGCTGATCTTAAAGGCCCTGTACACTATTGGTAAGATCGAAAAACACAAATATTCACAGATTCACACAAAACTTACATGATTTAAAGTAAGTAATGGTAGAAAGGGTTCCTTAAAATATTTCTGCCTAAAATGCTATCGTTTCTGAGAAATGAGTAAAACAATAGTTTTTATCACGCGTGATAAAAACTCAATGTTTGAAAAAACAGAAAACACATACGGTCTTTTTTCACTATTTTCTCGTGACCTCGATGACCAATTGAGCTCAAACTTTCACAGGTTTGTTTGTGCATGCTTATGTTGAATCGCACAAAATCTGGACACTGATTTTGAGCCGTTACCAAAAGTGTACAATACCTTTAAAATCAGCAAAACGCCGCTTTGTACCTGTCTTTTGTGTTTTGCGATGCACTCATCTTCCAATAGATATAGTCCTCATGAAAAGTGGGAAAAAATTGGAAGTCTCTTACCTCATGTTAAAGTGGCGTAAAAATGTCAGTTTGTTTGATACTCCTTCGAAATTTGAAACATGACGTCATCGGACATCAACAACAATTAATGGGTCTGTACATTCCAAAGGGGTTGAGCCAGTCAAAAGGTAAAATTCAATGCTGGTTTAATTTTATTTCCATCAAGATTCAGGTAATGAACTGAAAATTCTCAGTACAAAAATGTAAAGTCTAAGAAATGTATCGTCAGCATTGACAGTTTTTAAAATTTATTATCTGTTTATTTTTTTTAATTGCACTTGAAGAGTACCAAACACCGTAAGTGGCATTTCACACAATTTTAACGTGAGGTTAGAGACTTGTAATGTTTTTCCGATTTCATAAGGATTCTATCTTTTGGAAAACGGGTGGATCACAAAACTGAATTTGACCTTCGAGCCCCCCTTTTAATAATTATAACGAACCCGTACTTCCCATTGGCATTTCTACACATTAGCAATGCGACATTGTATTATAGGCAAACAAAATAATGGCAATATTTTGTTTTCTTCTCCTGTCAGTATAGTGTTAGCTCAAACCAAATCCCTAGGAGCGACGAAGGATTGTTCAGCGAGTGAGGAAATTGCAGATCCCATCTAAAAATAAAAAAATAAAAAAATGTCCGGAAATTGACAAGTCTTACGGTGGTCCAATGAAATGTGAAGTTATAATCCCATATCATCAAAATTATTAAGAAACAAAGTTTCAGCCAATATGTGTTTAAACCACGAGTTTCTTTGTAGTTTCTAACCAAAAGGTAGGCGAAAATCTCATTCGGTGAACTTTCCCAGACATATAGGAATATGCAGGTCGACAGAAAAAAAGAGAGAATATTAGTATCAGCAATAGCCTATATACTGAGAAACCATCAGAAAGCTCGTTTAGCTTCAAAGTGTTGACAATTTCAAAATTCAAGTTATTGAACGGTAGGCTATGCCAAATTGTGCTAACTTTTCTTCACACTAACATAATAATTATCGGGGATCACGTTATGCAAAGTTGATAAGTTTCGTCTTTCAAAAACTGTTTATAATTATCTTTGTGATTAAAAACTATTCTTCTTGCATTCTTGATCTTCTTGATGATTGCTTCCAAAAAAAATATCCGGGTTAGAATTGACCCGGATTCCGGGTTCCAGGGGCCTGACCCATTTTAGAGTCAAATTGACCCATTTTAGAGTCAGGCTGACCCGAACAGTGGTTTAAAAAAAAAATTGGTATTTTAACTCGGATTCTGCGTCAGTTTGACCCATTTCCGAGTCATTTCAGCACATGTTCTTGGTCATCTGACACAGAAAAGGGTCAGTCCCCAAAGGGACCTGGGTTGGAGCCGGAATCTGAGTCAATTTTGATAAGAAAGTTTTAATAGCGTAGTGATCTTCTGACCGATGACTGCCAATAATGCTCTCATGCTTGTTTTAGAAAACAATTAGCCTCAAATTAAACAATTGTTATCTTAAAGACCATTCAAAATGAACAATTTCGTATGAAATCATTCTCTCGGGTTTTTTAAAAAGTTTTTTCCTCAAAACGAAATATTTCTTAGAATGACTCATCCAAACCAATAGTGTAGTGATCTTCTGACCGATGACTGCCAATAATGCTCTCATGGTCGTTTTAGAAAACGATTCCTCAAATTAAACAATCTTAAAAAAAACACATGCAAAGCGAACAATTCATATGAAATTATTCTCTCAGTTTTGTTGTGATGTTTTTTCCCCTCAAAATGAATGACTCTTCCAAACCAATGCCGTCTCCTACCTTATACGGTCATCTTACCATCTCCAAATGATCACAGTAGACATTACTATCGCACAGCAAGATGGCCGAAGTGAATTATTTGCATATTGAGAGATATATATATGCGTATGTCTCAAATTAAGCTACGATTAGATGATATAATTGGTGTCAGTTAGCCATTGTTTGGCCAGATTGTCTAGATCATGTAGATTGGCCAGATTGTGTTGAGATAAAGAACTGCGGAATGCTCTTGTCTATAGATATATTTTTTCCTATTGCTCAGACTGGAGCAGTGAAAAAGTAAACCCGGGTCATTCTTTTTTCTTTTTTAGGATTTTATCAAAGGCGACCTTTTTCCCCCCTCTGGGCGACGTCGACCCGTTGCCTCCGGTGTGACGCATGTGAGCAGTCAATATGAGCAGGCCTATTATCAATCAATGGACAGACTATAGCTCTTACTATCGCGAATAATGTGTCCTTCTGGATACTGCTGTCGCCTTAAGACCATTGTATAGGCACTGACTGTTTTTTTGCCCTCCACATTAATGTATGTATTTTGCATGGTACAAAACACCAAATAAAAATCAATACTAACAAATTTAATATAATATCAGATGTGCCAACACCCCCCTGCCCGTGAATGATAACAAAAAGTAATATCTCCTCCGTGAGAAAAGAACCCTTGGCGCAATCAATTGAAATGATTGCGTCAAAATGTCCATAAATCTGGGCAATTGATGAACTAATTATTGCAGTGTGTGCTCAATTATGAATGTATTTGTTATTTTCTTTCGAGTAACCAAGCAATAAAGTAATTGTTACACAACCTCCTTCCCTTGACTGATACGACCCTCATACTACAATCAGAAAGCGGGGATAATTATGTCAAATCTGGGCCCAATTTCATAGAGCTGCTAAGCACGACAATTGCTCATTTTATCTTCCTTGATAAAAACAGGGTTACCACCAAATCTCCATGTGTTGCATATTGCTTGTTACTGAAGCAAATTGTTGTGCTTAGCAGCTCTATGAAATTGGGCCCTGGACATGTCACAAGAATAACCATGAAACAAGCAAAGGGAGTGGTACGGTATGGGCTAGAGCAGAGACAATTTTCAAATAATCACAGTCAGACAAGCCGTTCTCTTTTTCTAAAAAGTACTGTATTAAAAAGATGACATACCCAAATGAGTTGTCCTCATTTACATAATGATGATGATGTAATGATGATAATAATGATGATAATAATAACAATAATAGTAATTATCATGATATATTCTTGGCACCACGTATTATTTGCAAAACGAATCACAGTCACGAGAAGTCCTCGGCAGCAATGCTGCGTCACGTGGTTTCCCGCCTTGCACTGCGACAATTGAAATGATCTGGTTATGTGTGACAAGTTAGGGCGTATCCCAACAACGATTTAAGTCCAAGGATCAATGACGCTAAAGTACACTAATGCTCGATTATGTGGAAACGGTGGTAACCCCCCCCCGCCTTTTGTGTCTTCAATGTGTGTTTAGAATCTCGGGAATTCTTTAGAGGATTATAGGGGGTAACTTCTGTACAAGAGGAAAATAATGTGTTAAATGGGGGGGGGGGGGGGAGTACCCTCCCCCTCATATGGAATGGTACACTGAAGTGTGAAAGGACTAAAATGGTTTGTAAGTCTGAACCCAATAGCTCACTACTTGGGTAAGACGAGTCTGGAGCCCTATTCTGGGATACCGGTATTATAACAACGCAGATTGCTTTGCACACTTGTCACTTGAGCAGTCGAGGTACCCGTGCTTCATTTGACACGTTCAAGGAACGTAAAAGTAAATGGCGTGGTTATACCACTGTGCTTGAATTATAATTGTTGATAAATGTAACTTAAACGTGCACAATTCTTTGGAAATCTGGGCCTACCTTGACAATGTCTCGAAATGGAACATGTGGAACACAATTCCGAGTTGCATGTTTTCCTCGTGCCCAAAGATGGACGCATTTTTTAATACGGTGTACTGCATGAAACTATGGGGCAATTTCACAATACGGTTGGTCACCCACGTCAATGACGTCACGGGTGCCTGTCGAATGTTTTGGTCGAAGGATGACGTATTGACACAATGTACATAACATGTGACTGCACACCATCCATGTATTTAAAAACCCCACTATTTATGGGTTATGGCTATTGGGAAAAAATAACTGCCATACATTTCGTAAGGAGTCTGTGTTTGTTCATTTCAATGTGTTTCGCAGTGCATGGCGGGATACCTCATTTCGTCCTCCACCTAACAGGCAACATAAGACTATTAAATGCCATGTAAATTTAAAATTTGAACACTAAAAATACAGTAAACGTTCGGTACATAGCTTCCATCTAAATAATGTCAGCGTGGATACAGCTAAATATACAATTAAACTCTCGTCAAATTAAAATAAAAATGTCACATTACTACACTGTTTGTCGTAGGTTATACATAATTGTAAACGTGGTACAAGCTCTGGGACATGAACCTGTATTGATTGGAGGAGGGGGAAGGGGTGGCCATGGTAACCGATAATGGCTCTGGCTTCATTGTTTAACTTAATTCATGAAGCTGCTCATTAATTAAACCGCAAATAATAATTACCCAGATGTTGAATATGAAACAATTATTATATAAAGACCATAATGGGGGATTGTTCCTCGGTTTAAATTACATGTAACATTACATGTTAAATTTCCCAACGTGCTTTATTGTTCAAAGACAAAACTTTATCGAGCCTATAGCGAGACTCTGCGCTGTTATCCGTGTGTGTGTGCAATAGCAAATTCGCGGATGCCCACGAGGTTTAAAGGTAACAGACTAAGTTCCCTGCTGCCTCGATATGGTTACATTGATTTGCATGGGGAAAAAAGACGGCTGCACTATTATATGGAGTACAATTAACTAATTATATGACTCATAGGCAATTATTTTTGCAATATATTGAACCATTTTGCGCGGAAAATTTTCCCACCACCACATTGGATGAAGTAGTCCCTTTCATTTTTAAACCAATCTGAAGATTAAACAGTTGGGTGGCATTTTTTACGGTTTTAGCAATAACATTTATACACGATCTCTGCCCACGGAAAAAAAAGGCAAGAAGCCATTTGCGTGTTACATTTTGAATGATGCCTGGCACAGTGCCTAGTAGGATCACAAGTGAATGCTCACTTTGAATTCCTCAGAATAAAACAAAGGGTTGCGATGTCACATGGCTCGGGTGTCTGCCGTGTCTGATGTAACTTTTAAGAACTTGAAGGCTTGGCTGTCACCAGGTAACATAAGCAGCACTAGATGTAGTCTGTTGGGAACTTCAAATTGAGCATTCACTTTGGGGGTGAACAGGGCATTATGCACACGTACCAATAGTTTTGGTGCAAGACGTTGTTGTTCATTATCACTACGTAAGAACGTCTTGTACCAAGACTAGCGTACCAGTCATTATTGAAATCAAACTCGGCGCCTAAAAAAAACCTTGACAAAACCCTCTGGTTTCTACAACTTGCTAGTCGTCTACAACATGTTCGTTTTTTCCTCTATCGTTACGTTATTCCATTTATGCAAACAAGTCAGATGGGCTGTTCACCCGAGAAACGCATACTTGTCATCAATCCCGTCTATGTCATCGGGACCGAGTGATTAATTCAGCAAGATTATAAATGAAGGCACATATATCGTACAATAAGTCTAAAATATATAAATATGTATGTACACTCATTATATACATACATACATATATAGGGAAACAAAATAGGAGCTATATTGTGTTTATTTTATACAATGTTTTTTGTTGTTGTTAATATACACATAATTATGCATGTACAGTTCAGTGGCGACTGGTGACGTCAGAGCGGCAAACACCATTCAGACGATGACATCACAGACAAACATAAACTGAATGTGAACACTCCAGTTAATCATGTTAATAAGGTGGTTCTACTGAAAATGTGTTTACCATTGTAACTGTCCTGTCCCAAAACTGTAGAAACATCAAGAGGTTTTTTTTTTTTTTTTTTTTTTTTTGGACATCTGTATATAAAAAATAATGATAAATAACATTACATTTTAAAAAAAAATTGAGAAAATAAAGAGACAAACTTTTGGTATCAACTGGAGAGAGAAAGATGGAGAGAGAAAAATGAGTGTGTCAATTCCTCGTAGTTTGGTCTAAGAAGATCAATTTCGTGGAAAATATGTTTCAGTTCCAGTCACACTGTGTTTCGCATTAACGTCTCAGGTTCAGAAATTAATAGACCGCAACATTAAGCCCCGCCCACTACACCAAACGCGAGTAATGAGTTTTCCCCAATAGCGCACGTCATCAGTGTACACGTCACACTTAGACGAGATTTTCAATCTTGCAACCTCTTTGTCCATTCGTTTTGAGGCGGGACTTAAAATATTTATTTCTCTTGTGCAAGCCCATTCTTTTGTTTTCGCAATTAGAACTGTTCTGAGTCGAGTCGAATCTTTCGATATCGTTGCTATTCTTCACGAAAACATCAACAGCAGGTTTAACGGGACACACACACACACACACACACAGACACATAAAAATGGAGTCAATCTCGGTTTGGAAAAGCTTGAATTTTGAATTGCGGTGTCTACTGCTACGCTAGTACGATGAAGGTAAATGAAAACGGGGAATTATCTCAGACTTTACTTCTGCTTGGCGCACACCCCCCCCCCAAAAAAAAAACCCAAAACACTTTGTTTGTGACCTGTAAGAAACCCAGACTTTTCGCAAGTCTAGTCTCCAGACGTTTGATGCAGACAGGGAACCCAACAATTCAATGGGACGCACATCTTCACGGTGCTTGATTGCGACTCAGCTTTGTCTACCACTATTTTGGAAGAGTGGTCCAGTCCTCCAACTTCCGCAGTTTTGGATTTTACCAGAAGCACGTGTCATCCCTTATCATTGAACATATAAAAAGCCTTCGAGGAAACCACAGAGATGTGTAAACTTAAACCGATTAATGTGTATCGATTAACTTCTCGTATTGAATGTCACTTTAATTGTTAAACCCTTGATTATCTTTGGTTTATACCCAAACCTGCCCACCTACCCCATTTAGTCTCCGTCAAAGGCTACAAACTAAAATATAAAACAATAAAATAATAAGTAAACTGATGCAAACTATTTGTAAATCAATGTCTGAATATTATTTAGTTAATAAAGTACAATAATATCATTTCCATAAAAAAAGTACGGTACAATTCCCGGGCTGCAATCAAACTAAGAGATGTTAAAGTAATTTTTGTCCCCGTTTATATAAAAACAAAAACAAAAAAATGGACACCACCATTTTGTACAGTTAACTTTTACACAAAAAACATGAAACAGCCGTTTACAGATTGTTACAAGATCAAAATTGATTGTCGATATACAACTTTTTGTTAGCAATGTAATGAATGCTAAAACCAAAAGAATGTCATAATAATATTAAGTGCATTTCATACGCTCTTGATTTTTTTCTCTCTCTCAAATGTACACTATAACAACTTCACTTTGCAAATCACTTGATAACGAAGCCATGGGCCGACACAACAGACAACTCTTTTTAACGGGAATGTTCCACTCGTGGTAGTTCCAATAATTCGTAAGACGAAGGTTCGTGGTCAAGTCTTGTTTTTTTTGTCAATTCGACAATCTTTCGTTTGTCACGTGCGGTTACCTCTAAAATATCCAAAAACAGAATTGATCCCAAATTCGGATCCAATGGGACCGGACTCATATTAATTGTATTCGGGTCAGTCTCAGACCTGTATCCTATATAGGTCAATATAACTCAGAAATGGAGTTAAAAAATACGTAATATTGTTTGTTTACAGACCAGTTGATCAGGAAAATGGTCAGCCCCACTGGGATAGAGACCACACTGGGATCAGAGAGACCCACTGGGATAGAGACCCATGATAGCCCACTGGGATAGAGACCCCACTGGGATAGAGACCCCACTGGGATAGAGACCCCATGGGATAGAGACCCCATGGGATAGAGACCCACTGGGATAGAGACCCCACTGGGATAGAGACCCCACTGGGATAGAGACCCCACTGGGATAGAGACCCCACTGGGATAGAGACCCCACTGGGATAGAGACCCCTGGAAGAGCCATGGGATAGAGACCCCACTGGATAGAGACCCCACTGGGATAGAGACTCCACTGGTTAACAGATTACACTCTAAACACTCCCGGACAGAACTTGACCCGGATTCCGGACCCCTAAGGGCCTGCTGGTTCGGGCTGATGACCCAGAAAGTGGTCAACAATTGGGTTTTTAACTCGGATTCTGCGTCAGTTTGACGAAGATTGTGGGTCATACTGAGCAAGACATGGGTCAGGCCCCAGGGGACCCCAAATCCGGGTAATTTTCTGACCAAGAAGCTTGTGTAGAGTGTACTGTCCTATAGCATTAAGTCTGACCCATGGGAACTTGCTGCGGGTCAATTTCGAAATGGACATGTCAGAGGCAGGTCTCGCGTCTTCCCTTTCCTCTGTGGTAAACTGAATCGTTAGTAGTGTGTCATCAACGGTCATCAACGGTCATCAAGTCCGTCTGCGTGTCGGTCAGTCTTGTCTAGTCGATTGCCATACGATCACTGTGGATGTCTTTAGTCTGAACCATGGGCCTTAGAGAGGTTTTACAGTCACGTGATGTTATCACGTGACTGTGTGTTTGAGACGCCATATTGCCGGTCAATGACCAGAGGCAAGATCACAGTTCATTACCGTAACCACGACCGGCAAGATGGCTGCCGTTGCGGTAGTCTGGGCCAGTGACGTCAGCTGAAAAACCTCTATTGTATGATGTCACTTACTAAGACTTACTTATCATTAAAGCCACAAATCTTAACAAAAACTTAAACAAAAACCCTTCCTACAAATATTATTCAAACTTGACTACAAATATTTTGTTGTAAATTTCTATTTTTTGGACCGCGATCCCTACGTTTTGTGTAGCCAGACATGAAGTGATGCCATCCAACCCCCTGCTCTACATTTGGATGTTTCAAATAGGTTTGTTTTTCTTCGTAATGCACTGTTTCCAAAGTTCACATTATGGGGAGATAGAACAATTCACCTTTTGTGCGAAGCCTCAAGAAACACCCACATGCAACAGTGGCGAGGCACAGCACACAAGTATTCGTGCCGTGTAACGATTATTGACAGACAACAACACTTGCTCACCCCCAACTAACTTCCACAGTTCAAGCCGATACGTAGATAAAGTCGTACGTCAAACAGTCGTTCAGTCCAACAACGTAATACCAATTTTCGAACATGGCGTCTTTTTCTTCACAGTCTATCTCAACAGTCCGTCCGGAACAGAAGAAAGACATTATACCCTTATAAAGCTTTTAAAAATACGAATTCCTTTTTTAAGACTATCGTGTAACGAAGAATTTATGACTAAAAATGTTAAAATTTGTTCTGCAATGCCACCCGTAAAACGAATATACAATATGTTGTTTTAAATATAACACCCAGGTTGCACTTTACACTATAAACAATCTTTGAATCTTTTTTTTTTTTTTACAATACCTTTCTTCCTTAATTATTGTTGTTAAACATGTGCATAGGTTTTGAATTTTAAAAGAGAAAAAGAATTACGCGATGGAAGATGCATACACACGTCTCTGAACACGTAACAGCCTCTAAATACTTTTTTAAACTGCAGAACTTGTCAGAGTACATTTTATAATAGTTTTTTTTTGTAGATTATGATAACACCAACGCAGTACCTTCGATTTCGAGTCTTTGGTAAGTAAATAGAGTCGAGATGAAATATGAAAGTTTTGAAATATCAAATAGATACAAATGGATTCCAAAGGTCAACGGAGAGTCTCAAGTAATTATTGAGGGAAAAAATGTGAAGTTAAAAAGATTGTTTTCGTAGATGCTGAGATTGTTCTTTTGTTTCGTGTAGTTCTCGTTGATTTTTTGTTTTTTTTTCTTATCAAAATGTGTGAAGCAAACTCTCCAAATTCTGAATTTAACTATGAAGATTATTGGAACATTCCTCAGAATCAGGTAACTCTTTTTTTACAACGATTTTTCATCCCAAAATTAGAGTTAAAAAGTTGAACAACAATTCTTATTCTCTTTGAGAGTACAGTGGCTCAGTTTAAAACTTTCACGTTTTGGTATGAACACTCGCGGGCAAGCCTTCAAGTGTACACGCATGCTTTGAAGGGATTCACTTTTACAACCCACCACGTCATTTTGACACTGTGTGAATGCTGCCGAGTATTCAGGAATAAACGACGCTTATTTTAACATCGATGTGTACAAAGCAAATAAGTGTGGATCTCGTCACTGACAGGCCAAGGCTAATGGCCAGGTGTATTTTCTTTTAAGTGTGCAATAAAAGTGTGAAAACACATTTAAGGGGCTCCGTTTAAATGCAGAAGAGCGGGGATACTGAAATTGATTTCACATGACGCAAGGCAATTAACAATGCATGAGCGCAGTGACGAAGAAAGTGATATATATTTATATATAAATTATAAATATGTATAATGACAACATCAGTATTTTGCTCACTGTCTGACAATAGACCCGGATATACATTGCTCAAAAGAGTGACGCGGCCGGTACTGCTTTTGGTTTGAGTGTGTTCGTCTTCACCGAAGGCGCAATATTTGAGAAGGCACGCGTATTTGTTGGATCTGCATACGCCAATTGTGCTATTGTGATATTATACTCGAGACGATAATTGTATCACCTGTATCCTGTGCACTCACTATGCAAATCCAACGGCACGCATGTTTCGACTTGTGCCTTCGTCGACACTCAATCGCTATGATTTCCATCCAGCGTAAATGTTTCGGGGGATAAAAATCATAAAATGGAATGTGTCAAGAGACCGCAACTGCTCTTCAAGAAAAACAGAGAGTAACACTCCAACGTCAAAAAAAAGAAGGTTTGCTCGAGGGAAAAACAAAGTTATGTAACAAGGCAGCTGCACAATTTCGCTGACATGATAATTCTTCATGAAGTAATCAAACATAATGTGACAAGGTGACGACTTACTAGCAAAACAATACCGGTTGCGAAACTATTTTTGAGCGAGTGATATCGCGTGTACTGTGTTATAAATGTATTCATTGTTTACAGCCGGAGGCTTACGTGTAGTTGGTACCCGCGTGAACTCCATCCACACTTATGGACTTTCCATTCCTACTGTCAGATACAATAGTTTCCTGTATTAAGCCGACATGTTGTCATTGATGGCCAACTTTCAAGATGTATACGGGTTATGGATGTTAATGGTGGGGGAATTACTATTGTACATTCAGGATGCGGCTGTTGCTGACGTCAGGACTACTGTACGCACGTGACCTCTCCACGTCACGTTCCTCTCGCCTCGATGCCGGCGATTCCTCGAACGAAGCCGACGTTCCTTGGGCGGGAAACGAGCGTAATCTCAAAGACTTGGGCGGCTCCGCTGCCGCTGACGTGTCCTGGGTAACTTCAACGAATGGGTTTCCTGAACTGTGTAGCAATGGAGGACTGTCCTCAATGGTCCTTTGTAATTGCAAAGTCGGCCGTCTCTGTTGCTGCTGTTGCTGCTGCTGCTGTTGCTGCTGCTGCTGTTGTTGTTGTTGTTGCTGCTGCTGTTGCTGCTGTTGCTGCTGTTGCTGCTGCTGATGTTGTTGCTGCTGCATCAGCAAATATTGTTGTTGTGACTGCTTCATTTGTTGTTGGGCTGACTCGAGGAATGAGTTCAAAACCTGCGGCAGATTTTCCAAAGTGGTCTGCAATTGTTCCATCTTTTCTTCTAAATGCGACACCCGGTCGTCTATGCCCGTCCTCGTTGCATGCATATCGGAAACCATTTCAAACATGATATTTTGTGTCTGTGGAAGGAAATAAAACAACCAGTATGGTTAATACAACGATCTTTCCCACATTTTCGCGGCGGGGCTTGAAGAAACAATCGCCATTTTTTTTTACAGAGCCATGGCACGCGAAGCAAAGCCAGCACACAGTGTAATGGACTCAATAATGCGATCGATAATGTAGCTACTGTTACAAGATATGTTTGCTAAGGCTGTCTGCTGTGTACGGCACCTAAAACAATTCAGAGAGTGCTGGTTTATTTGCCCGTTCAGACATTCAACAAACTAAATTTATTTACTTGTTAGCTTGGCATAAATAAAATTGATAACAGTGGCTGATCCACATGAAACGAACAACGAACGTACACAAAACTGATAACCTGAAATAAACGCCACGATGTAGTAGAAACATATAACACCCTAATGGCCGTGACGGAATTCCTTGATCCTACCACTGTCGGGAAGATGTGCCCATGCCAAATTATTGTTGCCCAATATACCCAGGTTGCTAGACCCTTTTTACTGTTTGACTACGTAAAATAGTGTGCACCCCCCCATTTTAATGTGACAATTCAAGATGGCGGAAACCGCAATAAATGCCCAGAAAAGTTTGCGGTAGTATCATTGAATTGACACGCTTATGGGTGTTGGTTATTTAAAAAAAAAGGGAGCAACTTGACGTTTTGATCAGTACACCCGATGTGTCTTAAGCAGAGATATATCTTCCTAATACTTTCTACTGAAGATAAACAGGGCGTATTGATCGAAACGTCAACTAGTTACATCACAGACTGTTTTCAGAACCACTCGAATTCCTTGCAACCACTTGTTTCCCCACTGTATCAACGAAATTCTCACTGAATTGTCTTTCCATCACGCAAAAGGTTGAACTCTTAAACTCTGAACATTGCCGGGTCAGAATTGACCCGGATTCCGGCTGACCAAGTTCGACCGAACCCGGAATTGGGTCATCCTGATCCGGAAAGTGGTTAACCTTTCTTGATTTTAGCTCGGATTTTGCGTGAGTTTGAACCATTTCCAGGTCATTTTGTCAAAGATTCCGGGTCACAGTCACCCCAAAATGAGTCAGGCCCGGATCCGGGTCGATTTTGACCCAGAAGTTTTCAGAGTGTAATGGCATTGAACGTGCACCAAGGTGAAATATTTTCTTGCAAATAGCCGATGAAGAAAGACACAATTCCAAGGCTTGGACCTTGGAAAGCGAACTTGTTTTAAATGTATTTATTTATTATTTTTTATAGGGGAGGGAGGAGGGCAATCGATAGGCGAAGTAAGATCACAAAATAATTGAAACACTTTAGAAAAAAAGTAGACTTTAACTGGAAAAGGAAAAACTGTTTAAGGAGAGACGAAGCTCTTAGTGCTTTCTGTTATACTTCGATCAAGTGACTGGAGAGCATACTTAACCTCTATTTAACTTCCGGCTTGAGCACCACAATCGTGGTCAAGTTCGGGAAGCATTGAGCGTACGCTATGCCGTGGAGACGAATATTTTTCAGGTGGTGAAATTATTTTCCAAACAAGTGCGTCCCGTCCCTAGGTTGAAGATCTGACTGAAAGCACTACGAGTACGTCTCAAGAATAACACACTAAAAAATTGCAGCTAAACAATGCACTTAAATTCTACGTCAGCTAAAACTGAATAAAAGTTCAAAAAGGCACAGATAGACCGGACTGAATTGTGCGACCTGGGAAAAAAAAACAAATCATAACCACCCATTGTACAGACATTTATCACGCTGTGGCGGCCATCTTTGTACGGTCATCTGAGCACGGTGATATATCTTAAAGCGATCAGCATTTTTTTGTTTTCGTGCACAGCACTCCAAAGTGGTTTGCAATAAAAAAATATTGACAAGAAAGACAAATGTGTACACTCTTTTAGAGAGCAAGGTATCTTTCTTTTCAGTTTGTGTTTGTATTTTCACGATCAACTTGTTTTCCTGGAGTATATATTAAAAAACATAAAAAACAGAGTAATGTATAACCAGTAGGCCAAGCTACGGCTGTGACGCAACTAAATCAATTAATGCAGCCTTCCCTTTTTTAATCACGTGACTTTGCGTGTAAGTTAAATAAAAAATGGCCAAAGCATGATAACGGTCCAGTGCATAAGTTAAAATGATGACTGAATGCAAAGATAAGAAAATAATTGTCAGAATTTTTAGCTCGGTTGAATATAACAAAATATATAAGGGAAAAAAGAAAAGAAAAAAAAAACATGTTTAGCGTCCTGCCTTTTTGAAAAAAGGAAGGAGGGCCTTTTTTTTTTTTTTTTTTTTTTTAATGGCCTTCCGACACATTTTTCAAGACAACCGGCCGGTCTATTTTTCAAGACGGTTGCCAGCTTTTTTTCTGTGTGCTTAAGTCTAAAAATACGATCTTATTTATTTAAATTTCTTTCTTTTTTTCGTCAGAGATCGTTAAAATTTATACTAAAAAAAAATATATCTAAAATAAAAGAGAGGATGCAGCCTCTACAATGAGAGCGGGCGGGGACGCAAAACATGTTGTTGTTTTTTTGCCTAAATTGATAAACATGTTCGGCGCAACAAGAGTCCGGCCATCACCATTAAAATAATAAATTCAAAAACTGAATGGAACATAACGCAGTGGAGCATCGGATAATCTGCACCCCATTAATATCAGAGGAGAAAGGGTGCGAACCAATTAAAATGTAGGTTACAAATTGTTGGTTTAAAAGTGCAAGAGAGTATGCATAATTTAGAACTGTGCCATGCAAAATGAATTGATTGCAATTCGCATGCGTGAAGTAACAACATAAACAAAGCATGCTCACATACGGGTAAATGTACGAGTAGACGTCAACGACATGGCGTGTACGACAGAACGAAACAAAACTTATATAAAACTACAAATCGCGGATTTAAATCTCACGTGAAAAAAAAGAGAATAAACGAAGGACTAATGTAGATCAAACTGACGAAGAGTTAAAATCATTGTTATGCAAAGTTTTATAAATATTAGCGCGCCATGCAGACAAAAGGAATTCTGACCTACAGTTGTGGGTTAGTAAAAAACAAAAAACAAAAACAAATCCACCCCAAAGAAATACGGATAGATAGAATGGAACAGTCTAAAACGCGTCTTGGAAACACTTTTTGGACACTTTGTTCTTCTTCAGATGAGCTCCAAGATTGGTCAACAAGGAAAAACTTTGTGTTCACCTCTTGGTATAGTTTTATTAATAAGTTCATTATAAATTGTTGTATTCCGTGTACGAGTTACCGTTGAATGACGCCGATTTAAGGCATTTTTAATTTTGTATTTTTAGAGTGAGGTAACCATCGAAATGATGGCAAGGTTGATACACATCACATAGTGATAATGAACAAATTTTAACGTCGTCTGTGCTAACCAGAAAAGTTCGACATTTTAGGCCTTCATTAAAAGTGAACGATTCCGATTCCCCCTCCCCTCCATTCCACGTAGTCCGACAATACTGTTCGAATGATTTTAGCTCAAGTGAGTCTTCTCCTATACTTGGCAAACACTGATGGCGACGACTTGGTTGACATTACACGGTGTGATTTTAACACTTTCAACTGCTCAGTGTACATGAGGGGCTGCAATAAAAATCACTGTTGATCAATGGCTGTGACCGTGACGTGTTCTGACGTCACCATGACGTCCATACATATTGAGAACGGGAGCATGTACAAACATCAATTTTGTTGAAAGCTCTGCAAAGATTCCCCAATGACTACCTAATCGGAGCTCACTGATTAAAATAATATCTTCAAGGTTGGCATTCTGTTCGATTTTCATTTTCGAAAGTTGCAAACTGATTAGTGAGTTTCTTCGAGAATGAACGGCATTATGGGGCAAAATTTGCAGCATCGAATTGTAAAGCTGTCAAATTCTTATTTCTGAACTTTTGACTTAAAATAAAAAACAAACGAAAAACTCACAGTCCCCAAGGCTAAATTGATATATCTTTGCGAGTAGGACATGCATGTTCGTTGTTTCACTGTCCTGGTATCTTCTAGATTCAAAGAGAGTCGGAGTTTTACAATGCATCGATTGGTTTGCGGAAGTCAAGGATACTTTTTTTAATCCAAGCCTTCTATATTTACAAGACACGGGTTTTTCACAAAAATACGGGTATCCCATCAGAAATCCTGTTTGTCTTTTTTTCAGGTACAATATATGCTTATGGTCAAAAGCCTCCAGAGGCAAATTAAAAGGAACAAATTCGGATTCAAATCAATGTTTCTTAAAAAGTGGCAGGGTTTACCCGAAAATGTGTATTTTTTCAGGATGATTTGTTATTTCATTTCAACTTTTCTGATAGAAATGATATCAATCTCGGACCTTAAGTGTCTCTACAAGCTGGGCAGAATGTCCCGATTCTGGTCAGGCTGACCCGCAAATTGTGTGTCCCCCCCCCCCCCACAAAAAGGATTGTGACCCGGATTATGCGTCAGTTTGACCCATTCCTTTGACATTTTGAAACAGATTCCGGGTCATAATAACAACCCAGAAATGGGTTCAGTTCCCATGGGTTCATTTTTGACACGGGCATTTTTGAGAGAGTAATGCTATCTGGGCGAATATACCCACAAAATAACATGAACTCCATTATGTGATAATACGTAGGTTCAGTTTCAGGGAGGCATCACTCGTACTGAAGTCATCTGGAGGTAATTCAGTTGAGTTTTTTTTTCTTATATCAGACCATGAATACCTATTATCACAACGGAAGTACACATTAGGTATAGATGGGAACTGGAGTTGCAGCCTGCCATTTATCTCGCTGTAAACGAGAAAGCGTGACGCCATCTCTCTACCCATTGGTACATAACGGATACTTCCCGTACGGAATTTCTGAGTGTTCATCCACGCGTGCAAAAATGCTTTTCGTAATGAAATGATTGATCGAGTAACTTATTTCTTGTTTTGTTCTAAGAAAAAAAGGTTTTGAAAAAACATTTATATATGTTACTATTTTGAGCATCGTAGATTTTTCAAAAGAATTGCATGACTTAAGCAAACCAACCTCGGCCCATTTTTAGAGACTATCATGATTTTGCATCCAGAATTCACAGTAAGACTTTAAACAGTGATTCTGGACATAGGTGACACTTAGTGTTCGATACCAGCCTTTTAACAGCTAGTTTGTAGATACCAAGATAATTGTGTTGAACGCCGCAATGCCAGAAACAAAAAATAATAATAACAAACGGTAATTTGACAACACGAAAAACATCAGAAACTTGACTCCTCGTAACACACAAATCATGCACAAAAGCATGCTTCCACTACTGTAGACACGGCGACATAATGTGTATGCAATATAGCTTGACTCATGCTGTTGATGACGTCACTTGATGTAGACTGGTGCGCGGATGTGAAATGAAGCAAAAGCAATAGGCGTGTTCATGATTCCTGACGCGGGCGCCATTTTGAGGCCGACGGCGGGGCCACATGACCTGAACGAACTGAACTTCTTAACGAAACTTCGTTCATTGACATCTCTCTTGTCATTGCAGAGGGATACTGCATACACATTAAGGCCTTGCTGTCCAAAATGCTGAGGGAGTGAAAGGGTTTACTGTACGTGAATACCTACATGTATGTACAACACCGGAGGTTTGGATGTGTACATGGCCATTTCTGCTCGGGAAGCGCGTACAAGTAATGGCTGCAGAGAGGGCAAGGGGCGTGATGAGACAAAAGTTGAGAAAGATCGTCTATCATAATGCACATTGGGTTACAGAGAAAGAGAAGCAGTGATGGAGGGGGGATACGGCGGACTAATTATTCATACCCGGGTTTATTTTTCTTCTTCTTTTTTTGGTCATTTTCATTTCACACTGATATACACTTAGACGTGGAAAAAGAGGTGAGTGTGTTTCCCAAAGCGTTTAGAGTTTAAAGTGTGTGGGTGCAAGACCACCTGGAGCCTCAAGCCAGAGAGCAACATCGGGGTCAACGGTCATCATGTTATGACCGAGAAGTGACGGTGATATGGGAGGTTGCTTCCAATTTGCTTTGTTTGTTTTGATTTGACGCTACTTTTTTATTTTCCCCTCTTTTTTCTTTTCTTTCAATCATTCATTTTGATCCTTCACAGTGCTACTCATGCAAATGGGGGGGAGGGTGTATAATGTGTGTATGTGCTGACATGCAGTGAACACGATGGACAGGGTTTACCCACTTTCTTGACTGATAATGAAGCATGCAATTCGGATCCCACATGACGTGACAATTCATATTACAGCAAGTGGATGAACAGTGCGTTTCTTAAAAATGCATTTTTATCTGTTCACGAGAGATGAGGGGGGAAGGTGCAAATTGAAAGAACTTTCCAATCACCGAGGCACATAGTGGGGCAAACAAGAAAGACAAAGGCTTGATTTGAAAGCATTTTTTTGGTTGCAAACTAA
Source organism: Pycnopodia helianthoides (assembly GCA_032158295.1). Taxonomy (NCBI): domain Eukaryota; kingdom Metazoa; phylum Echinodermata; class Asteroidea; order Forcipulatida; family Asteriidae; genus Pycnopodia; species Pycnopodia helianthoides. The sequence continues at coordinate 21,573,127 of CM063247.1, read as the reverse complement.
CGATCTCCAACGATGTGTGGACATTTAGAGATATTTTTGGCAGTGTTTCTTTACTTCTCAGCCAAATTGCACAATGTTCAACAAAATGGCTGAATCGACTGAAGAGCTTTTTTGGGGGAGTGTTAAATACACTGTCCCCTTTAGCGTAAAGGCAGGACATGCAGGACGAAGAAAGGGCTGATTCGGGGATGAATTTTGGTGCCAAAAAACTGAAGGATAGAATTTTTGTTTTGAAAGGAATTGGACCAGATGGTGCTCCCTCTACGCCCCAGAGCTCGAAGTGGCCATTTACAACATCCAACACCAAATAAAAACCGAAACCCAACGCCAGATACACAAACAAGAAAACTACACCTTTATGAATAATAGAAAAAGAAAATCCCCACACCGTCTCAAATGAGTGAAATGGTTCCCATCACCATATATCACACACGTTCCTGGCTATGACGTCACTGGTCCCCGTGTGTGACGTCAAAGCCACATAATACAGATCCAACATCAATATAATTATGCAGGGCTGAAACCATGTGGCTTTTCAAGTGTAAGGGATTTTCTGGTTGAACTGCAATCGGGCATTATTATTGGTCGGTTGATGGCAGTCACGTGTGTGAAGCCAAACCCTTACAACTAGTGACTCATACACCGCTCGCTAATTGCTCTGATTAAAGTAACAGTCATTAAATAGCACAACCTTGATCACGTGACTCATCGGTAATCGTCCTGATTAATTTGGGCGACCCTATCAAAATAACACACTTAGATTAAATGTCACAAGTTAAACAACAATAATTGCCGCCATCATTCTCTCCAACCATCACGATGCCATGATACAGGCATCTGTCAAACAGAAGGGGGGAAAAACAAGCATGAAATCTGATCAGAAAAAAGCCGTCTGGACACACACACACACACTTCTCAACGGAGCCTGAGTAATTACTGGCCAAGAAATTGGACACTGGTCTAAACAAATCCACCATCTTTTAATATCCCCGAACAGCAAATAAATGTTTCATGGCTGCTTTCAGGCTGGTGTTTGCCAGTGTACAAGCACACAGGATCGGTGCCGTGTTCCACGGCCGCGAGTGTTTGTCTGAAGTGGAGAAACGCCGCGATTTCCACCGTGGCTTCCTTGAAGACCCGATTGTGCAATGACAACTTTAACTTTTGACAGATTTCAATGACCAATAAAAAACATGATGGCAGCCAGCGTGCAAATTCTTTACCCGCTGTTGGAGAAACCCAAAAAGTACAGTAGCACTCGCCATGGTGTATAAGGCCTATATACATGTCTATAGGTTTCGTTTTGTAACTATACTATTAAAATATTGTTTTGAAGTCCACACGACTACGATATTGGTAGCAATTACAGCAATGGTCACGACATGCACCATGGACAAAACTAGAAAAGGGCTCAACACAACAAATCCAAGGCAATCAAAACAACCAGGGAGACTTTAACGTGAAAATGCGAAGAAACGCGAGACATGAACCAGAAAAGACACGCTTGACTCTCCTTTATCAAACGAATTGAGAATCTATGCACAAATAACTTGCCGAATCCAGACAACTTTATCGACCTCTAAGCTTGGTCGATGGCGATCAGTTTTAGGAGTGAACTCACACAGCCTGAGGACTGCCTGAGTACAACATTAAATGAATGTATCCAAAGCATGTCAGTTTCCACTGTATAGAGGTTGTTTTCATGGTACAACCACCATGTTGTTCCTTCCGTTCACACCAATGAAACCAAACCGAGGCTGGAGGGTAAAAAGGCAGTCTGTCCACTCTTTGACACAGTGTGAATCAGCGTTACCGAACAAACAACAAGGCTATAATGACATTAAAGGGTGAATTTTGAACATTTGCTTGTGTGTAATCGCGAATGTATGTGTCCCAGCAAAGGCGGGCAACAAACTTGGTACAGGATAAATTAACATTGACCTTCAATGGAGTGGTCTATAGAATGGTGGTATGGTGTTGGCCATTTAAAGGTTTTTATTGAAATAGTGAAATGGCATTCAAAACGAAAACTACCGAAACATTTAGCCATGTGATGTGATGTTTTAAACATTCTTTATGTTGAGAGATATTTACCTTTTAGGCCCCAATTAGATGTTTTTTCTTGCAAGTTTTTCTCATCATGTGGTTGATGAGAAGATAAACATATCTATTGTGAGTTTTTGGCAACAATTCCCTCGTTTTGGCACGTTCAGTATGTATTACCATGTGTTATGTTTCCAGCTAACAAGTAAAACGTCACCCTGATGATTCCTGAAAGCTACCAATCATGTACAGCTAGGCCCTTTTCGAATCCACGGCTTCGGCTCCGGATTGGGCTTCAGGCCCAGTTTTCTTGTCTGAAACCTGACCGCAAAGCATGCGTAAGTTAAAATAATTGAGGGAGCCTAGCTAGCCTGAGCCGATTTTGGAGCCGAAGCCGTGAATTTAAAAAGGGCCCTAGTTTCCCCTGAACAAGAATGCGTCATCCCAGAAACGAGTTGCACTGATGTGGGGGGGGGGGGGTAGTTTAAGCAGCAGTTATGAATGAGCCTACAATCTCAAAAATGTTGTGACCATCTTTCATCAATCGAGCCCCCCCCCCCCCCCCTGCGGCCCCGTTTCAATGTTGAGAGCCCGTGCTCGTTCTCTTCTGCCCGCAAAAATTACTACCGAAATTGTTTACTAAGCTGTGCGTGGGCGCGTGGGATACGAGCTCCCAGTGTGTGAAGTTGATCAGAGTTGTTGCCGAGCACAAATAGACCATGTGACCTGTGACATCACATGACCACAAAACAGCCACACAGCCTGGACTTCCTGCAGGCACGATTTGTACACAGCTCAACAGAAGAAAACATGACATCTTGTATGTTACGGTGGTTGCACTGTCTGTTTTTTTTTTTTGTAATGAGCTTTTGGTTTGAAGAAAGGGAGGCATGTCTCAAAACTTGCTCAGTTGTTAATTGTGTAACTCTTCAATTTATGTGGAAAGTGTGACACGAATGTAACTTTCCTACATGACCAGTGTAGTATCTTACCAGCCAGAAAGGCACTGGAAAGCACAAGGTCACTCTTTTTGTAAAAAAAGGTTATATGCTCTGTAAAGGATGGAATGGGGCAACACCCAGCAATGGCTACACACTAACGAACAAGTATCCAACGCCAATGGCTTCTAGTTCGTGATTAACACTTGTGAAAAATTATTACCGAATAAATATGCAGAGTTGAATTTTTAAAGCTTGAAAATAAAAAAAAAATTGAATTGCAAGGCAAACTCTGAGATCCACCCCGTTTTGGTTCACGAGAAGGAGACAGGCATTTGAGCTAATGATATTCCTTGCGAATTTTAAGATGTTTCTTTATATGCAGTTGAAGATAATAAGATAGGGAACGTTCGTTGTTGTTTTGGGGGAAGAATCAACTCCCTCCCTCCCTCTAACTTTCAATACAAACACCGTGAAGTGTTTTGCCAAGAAATTCTGTGCACAATCAAACTGTGGTCTTATTTTAAAATATATAATATATATATAAAGTGTGGAGTTTAATTTACTTAATTTTTAGTCAAGAGTCTTCATCAGCTTTCTACCGAACTTAAAAAAAAAAAAAATCAGACGGAAACAATCTGCAGGATTGGCAATAGTATGAACTTGACACCGGGCTTGAAACTAGTAATTTCTTCCTATCTAGTCATCTTTCCTTTTGTCTGTAAGCGTGCATTAGAAAAAAACGGAGAGAGGAAGAAAAAAAAAAACACGTTCCAGACAGCCACAGATTATGCACCCGATATAAAGATGTACGAGTGCGTGTTTGGACTGCACAAGTCTTCTCAAGTGGGAGACCGGCAGGAGCTGCGATGAAACGGCCGGGTGCGGGGTTCGGTTTCCCCTCGCCTGATGCTGGAGTATTCCCGTCTCATCCAGCGGTCATCTAACGGATTCCGAATATACTCTGCGCTCGTAGTAAAGTGGAGATTATCTCCGCGATGAGAGTGGTACTTAAACCCTTCATACCTGGTCATGTTGTTCTAGGACCGTGTCTCGGGTAGAAATGCCGATGTTTTTGTTCCCCCTCTTTCTCTCTCTATATATATTCGTCAATCTGCAAAGGCCAACGCCATTTTGACCTTCTTGCATTACCAGTAACACAGATTGAATAATCATCTTCAATGTCAGTATCGGATTTAGTTGGGCCAGGGTCTGAATTATGAGTGAGAATTAGATCACTGGGTTTGAATGAGTACATTAAAGTAAAACACGTACAAGTTGTCAATACGAGGAGTGACAACTGTTTTAGAAAACACCAAAGACGGGCTAAGTTTTGAAGATGGGCTCGTTTTGGTCTAGCTGTATTTACATTGTCAAGCAAAGCCTTCGTTGACAATGTTTTCCCATGGCATTGCGGCAGTAATTCGGACTGAACACTCCTCAGAACGGCAGTAGTTTCAAGTCCACACGAATGGTTAACCAATCATTATCAAAGTCTTGGACAACCTTTACGGTTTTAAAATGCATGGAGAATAATTACGGGTGGTGATTATATGAGTTGAGGAGACGGATATCGATCACAACGCCAGACTACACAGCTATCAAATCCCTGCGTCTCCACAAACTACCAACCATTCACAATAAAACTGCATAAGACTCCATCACCAATAATCCAAATGACGCCGATGAGAACCTTTTGTTTGCAAAGCAGCAAAATGTCAATGTGGCGACAGCAACGTACCCAGGAATTTGTCCGGACTCTCCACCCAGCAAACCAAATAATTCAACCTTGGCATCAGGCCGCTTGGCTAGCCTTCAATATGTCAGTCTATTATCAGGGAACCTACAAACCGTGGAAAACTAACACCCACAACAGTCGGGTGCTGTCAAGCAAAGGGTAAGCCCCCCCCCCGCATGTCCGAAAACCTTACGTATTCTCTTAGACCCTGGATAAATCCACTGATTATCCGACGGCTATTTGGCTCTGAGGGATATACCATGTTTTGCGCATATAATATAATTTCAAAGCACAATCGTGTACTCGTGTACCATCAGAATGAGAAATTTTACTGGGAATAACCCTACATCTCTGTCAACCAATCACAAGTTGGAATTTAGAAAACAGCTACTTTCGAGGTGATTTCTTTCGATCAACACGCATACTCTGACGAGCTGATCTGCATAGATCTGTACATTTTTCACTTTGCTGGTAATGGCACAAAGAGTAACACATAGAACAGTCGTTCACTTTCCATAATGGGTGGGTGAAACGACAGATAATGTGTTTGCATTTTGCGCGTTCGAGGCCAAGCCCAGCTGTTGAATGCTGGGGGGCCACGCACTGGGTGTTTGCGCATTTTGTTTTTCAAGTTCATCCATATCAATAATAACATATTAAAGGTATTTTGATCAGCTGTATGCGGAAGACGGTTGCAAATGTAAAACTGTGCGCGCAGTACTAGTCTGTATAAATTCATGCCCTGGTTGGTACAGAATGCCCCGAAAAACTTCAATACTGTTCATCGCCGTGCTTTTCGGCAATTTATGTCATGGCCAATTATAGCGTACGCTCTTCACTGACGGGTTAAGGGGTGCTACGGCGTATTTTCTTAATTTATGGAGGCAGAATGGCCCTGACCTATTCGAAGGTAACGATTAATGGAACAACATGAAAAGCCAAGCAGTACAAATACATTCGAGGTCTCCTTTTCTAGAAAACAAAAATCGAACTAAATAAATACAAAACAGACCTCCTCATGCGAGGCAAAGACCGAGGAGCGTAACAACGCCCTCTGTTGACTATTCTATCTCTTCATAATATACTCCGGCCTCACGCCGTTCGGTGAGAACATGATATGCTTCTGGCACTTCCCCCAGGCAAATTTACCCGGTCCCTTGATGCAAAAATGGCCTTGATGGGTACGGCATTCCATCGCATCGACGGTGTCGCATTTCGTATACAACTTGTGGGATTTTGGTCGACACTTCATACAATAATGATGTACAAATAAAATGACAAACACTTTCCTACTCATGTTCAGATAATATTGGTTGTTATAAAGCAATGACACATTTTCAGTCAAAGTGAAAAACACGGAGATACCAAATGCGTTACGAGCAACGTCAACGTTATCTTATACACACTCTCTCACCTTAGCCATATCGACGACCGTGCTGGCCTCGTCCGCTAACTTTCTTTGATCTAATTTTGTTTTTCTCAGCCTGTGACAATAAGGGAGAAAAAAAAGAAAGAGAGAAAAAGTTGAATCAATTGTGAATTATGAATGATATTTCTGCTGCAGGGCCTTTCTTAAATGAGCGAACCCATTTCACCCCGATGGCTGTGGGTTACCACAGACAATCTACGTGTGTGATAAGGAGAATACGAAAAAACAACGAGAGAAAAAAACACCCACAAAACACACACACTCGCATAAAAACAGTACCGAAACAAATGCAAAATACTTTTCCATATTGCAGTCACTCAAGGTGATGGTTAGAGGGATATTTAAGACAAGGTGTCTTGCAAAGTGTGTTCCTGACACAATGGTGCGATCAATCATTGTGACATGCTCTTTCTAGAGTATTCAACGAGCGAAGTATAATCTCTCTCTCAAACAACAGCGATCTCTGCAGAAGGTTTTTTTTTTGAGAGTACACTGTGCTTATGCACCATTAGTGATATTTGTGTTGTTTGTGTTTGCGGATTCAACGAGGAGAGGAGGACGCGCAGCGCGAGGGGGATTGGAAACGTCGTCACGTCTCCGACCTCTGGCGAATCTGCCAATATAACTCATAATGAATAATTAAGAGCACTATTTTTAAAGGTTTTTTCTTTCTTCTTTTTCCCATTTTTTTTTAGGGGGAGAGGGGGAAACGATCCTTAAGAGTTAAGACCTAGCAGCAGCAAAATACCAGCAATGCAGTAATTAATGGCCATTGAGGAAAACCCAGCGGCCTTGTCTGGGTTCAAACACTTTCAGGAAATGCCTCGTTCACCCAAAACAGAACCCCTTTTCCTCATTTGTGGAAATTAACCAAGCGCATGAATCAAGCAACTCATCACGGAGCGACAGCGACAGATTTCCCCGAAGAGAAATCTCCGTCACTGTGAAGCCACAGTTTCTGATTTGTTTTCCATTAGCCTCATAACTCGGTGGCTGATACGTGGTCCTGCATGGAAAATGATAACAAAGGGGAATGTTTCTTTTTTATCGAGAGGTCACATGGGTCAGTCACTGAACTGCGATTGGTTGGTGGCTGCTTACACAAAGTGGTTTTTTTTTTTTTGGGGGGGGGGGGGCTTTCGTGTAACGATCAGATTCAATGTACTACAATGTTTGTCTCCTTCCTAAACACCGATTAATTTTGTCAAAGTGAAGAAATACAAAGTGGTCGTGGTTTGAATTTACGAAGAAGAATTTCTAGCAGGAAATGAACGCACTCTCAGTTCAATTAATAACAAGCGGTTATAAATCAAGGAGATTTGTTCTCCCTGACGCTTGTTCAAATTTTCTCACCCATGAGACCTTAAGCTATAACAAAAATACCATCAAAAACGCTGTGTCAGCCAATCACAGAAATATAATCGGAAAAAAATACAACAAATATAAAGTAATCATACTAATAAATATATCAAGAAAAAAGTCATACAAGGAGAAGAAGAAGAAGAAGAAGAAGAATAGAGAAAGAGAGAGAGAGAAAAAAACACAACCCGAAAATCTAATTCAAATCTTGATATGACGCCTTTGCTCCGTCATTCGTACCAATTATGCCTCGAAGGTCGCACAGTGCAAACTGTTTTTCATCAATGTAGGTTTGTGCACTGATTACGATTGTTACTATCAGGGACGCACGCAATTAATATATCACACGCATCCTTTCTTCGGTTGCCATGGCGACGAAGGTTTGTATTTTTTTCCTTCTCATTTTAGATGACGTTTTTTTTTTCCTTTTTTTTCCTCACAGGGACTGGTATTCCCATCGGGCGAGTTACGCTCTGGTACAATTAGTTTCCAAGCGAGTAGTATAGTAGCCTATTCGCGCACGTTAGATACTCACTGTGATAAGATGAGAAATCAACATACAGTGTTAGGGTCGGTCCAGTATGCATACTAATCATCCCAGTCTTGCCCCAGTATATTCGTTTCTTTGTGCAATACAACTATCTACATTGTTTTTTTTTTTTCAGACAACCTTTCTAACATTGTGGAATTCGAATATTCTTTAATCCTCTAGCAAGGGACCTGTTTGGTTGCAACGCCCCCGCGGTACGTTGTAAGCACATGCTGACAAGCTTTTTCATGTGTGATTAGCATTTTCCAACGATTTTTAAAATTAACTAAGTGTGTTGCTTACATGTCCAGGTATTGCCTGGGTTAATTTAAGCTTATTTGCTCGTTTACTTAATTAAGATGTATAATGTGTTTCCATCCTATACCATTGACAATCTACAATTGACATAATAGGATGCTGGAAGGGTCTTGTCCTGCCCCTCCTCACCAAATCACTGACCCGTGGTGATTGACACCCCCTCTAGGAACGTGTGGCACGGTCAAGCTTCGGATATCATGGCAGATGAGCTGACGTCACCAGTGTGTACGATGTGGAAAGACAATGGATATGTTAATATGCCAGCATGTGCCGACAGTGACCCTCGCTGCAGGGTTCCAAGAAGTGAGTGTTGTTGGGTTTTTTTGCGTTTGATTCGACAAGCAAAACAAGGCCTAAAACGCCTGTGTACTTGCACACTGCCTAATAAACTTTGCCTGGATGGATAGGATTGTTAAATTATTTAAACAGCGTGTAATACATTATTTAAGCAGCATGTGTTAGAAAGGGTTGTGTACAGCGAGATATATAACTATTTTACCACCTGTACTGTTTAGGCGACAATTATTATCTCATGATTTCTTGTTTTCCTCTGTGCAGGCTACAACACTCTTTGTACGTTTGAAAATTTGGTTTTATTATATATCTATATCAACAACTACTACCTCTTCTTCTACTTCAGTTCAACCTGTTATAAAATGATAATTTCTATGTCACGGCATGATCCATGTGCGTTGCCTTACTATCTGACATATTCAGCTGACACCTGGCAAATTATTCATATCAGATGATAAACACCAAACAACAGCTTCATATGCCTGTATAAAAATGCAGTATTAAGAGGTTCTTGGAACTAGAACGCTGAGTGCGAGTCAATCGATAGAATTAATGTCCCCTTCAGTAAAGTAACCGAACCTCAGCGGCCCAGAGTAGAAAATGTAGCTGACTGTGCATAACATCGACAGGGCAATATTTTTGCTCTTTGCGCTCCTGGAGGCACATGGTTCCACGGTGCGTGCACCAAGAAAACGGGCCGATCGTGTCCCGTTACAAACCGTCTACCTTCCCCCCATGGGGGCCGAAACGCGCTGTCCCCGGCGAGCCGGAAAGCCCGTCGCCGGGAACTTTTCTCCACTCCGTGGTCTCAAGAAAGGCGTATCTGACACGAGCACGAAAATAAATTCGGCCTGAAGGCCATTTATTAATGTCATCCATTATTTGCACCTGATGTTCGTAATAATTTTTTTCGCGCGGCAACAGAATAAGGAGAGAGAAAGAGAGAGAACAATTTACAACAGAAACCCGCGGCTGTTTATGGATGGACGATGCTTCAATTTAGGGGACATCGAGGTGCGTGCGTCAAATGTCACCACACACGCGAGATAAACTAATCAATAACGGGACATCAACAAAATGACAGAAGTAAAGGTTTCAAGGCAATTAATATTTCAGTTTTTAGTCCAATTAGTGGGTATACATGATTGATGTGGTCCAAACTTCTTGGTCATTGTAGCTTGGATTCTCCACACTGCCTCACTCGTGGCTTTAAATCGCATGTGTTTATATATTCACTTTATAGGATAAGAGCGTTCTTAAGGGCAAATTTAATGCACATTACAATTCAACAAATGAATCGTACATCTGGGGTCGATTTCACAGAGAGCTGTTAGATTGACCTTTAGATCTGTATCAATCTTAATTTCTAAGCAAAGTGTGATGTCACAATACAAATCACTATGACCTTATGGGAATCTTAGTGCCTTCCGAAATTGAGCACTGACTCTGCAGTGAGATTTTGGATACTTGATATGCTAATTGAGTAAAATTTAACATGTCATTTCCCAAATATCATTAAGACAACGAGATTTCTGATCCCTATGGTCAGTATAAGACGAGTACCGTGCCGGGTCCGTGACACAAGTTTACTGGTCGGGCTGCCGGGGCTTATACTAACCCCAGTACCACTACACTGTTCACAACCACCACTTTCTCAAACTGTGACCGCCGTTTACCAACAGACTTCAGAAATGTTTCTATACAAGTAACGATATGAACAGAGTTGACCCGAAAAGGGTCAAAATGATGACAGACAAAAATAAAATCGTGAACACAGAATGAACATTGAGCTGTGTATGGGTAGTTAGAAGGGAACCACAAACCTGTGAAGATAAAACTCCACCGGTTTCAGAGTGTAGTCTGGTGGGGATTGCAGTATAAGTATGTCTACGAGTTGTGGTAGTTCTGAAGAGAACGGGTGACGTTTCGATCAGTATGCTATGATTGTCTTCAGGAGAAGGGTTTGGAGTGTGGTTTTTTTGGTTGGGGTTAAACCTCAACCACATTTCAATCTACGCAATAGACAATGGTGTAAAATATAACACCAACGTTTGGTGTTGAAATGTCATAGCGGTGTTTTTATACTCATGCAGAGTATGAAGGTGGAAACGTCGTTAACTTTTTTATGGGCTTCTGATAAAAACGCATGAGCCGAAACGTAGAGCAACTCTTACCAGCCTCTCTACGAGTAGATAGGCCGACACGGTGTACTGTTCGAATAAATAGTCATCCCCCTTGTTTAAGTTGTTGATTTAATATTACGAAACCTCCGGGTTGGCAGCTGTCGAGACGTGAGTGGCCAGCCCATGAGTGTCTGACAATCAAGAGCTTCTAAAACATAAAATCCGACATTTCACGAGTGAGGCAACGATCTTTGCATTATAGACAGTAGTTTCAAGTGACGACCAAGGATTCATTAATCTTGGAGTGCATTTTTTTTGCCTGATCATCTTGCATGACAGTAAGTCCATGCCGATGCTTGAACTTCGCATGAGTACTGAATTCACGCGCTGAGAACCGTTATCCAAGATGGCGCCAATAGTGACGAGACCCATGCCCCTTTGACGGATGATGCATGGGCATGCGCAGTGCATCGATTCCGTCTCGGTCCGTTTTCAAATCACGTCCACTCACTCATAAGTGTTCAGCGAGGCTGAGTATTTACATGGCTGACACCGTGAAATCTCGAGTATTCTCGCGAGCCATCACTCGTAATTGTATGCCGGGCACGAACGGCATGAACTCTTTTTGCAGAAGCGAATTTTTTGATCTTCCAGGAATATTATACGCATCTACAACCGGAGACAAATAGACTGGCTTCCTTTATTAAACGGTCAATAGATATGCGACGGAAACGGTTTCATTCAAGCATTTATTTCATTCAGCATTTTAGGACCAATGTAGATGGCGTCGCACCTATGATATAATTTTGTTAATTTGTTTTATTTTGTTTAAGTAAAAATTTTCCTTTCTTAAATTTATCTAATTTAAAAATCGAACCAAGCAAAGTTGTTCCAGAGCCAAGGTAAAAAATACTGTAGTTTTTATTTTATTCTATTATTTTTGGTAAATTGACGAACACCGGGAATGTATGGGGAACGCCCCCCTCCATCCCCAAGGCTCGCGAATCTATGTATCACATGATAGGAGAATGATGGCCGTGCATTTTAAGATGCAGTTAAATTTCTTTAAACTGGTCGTCATTAAGATTGTGCGAGCGTGGATGCACTTCAGCGTGTCAACTGCAGTTTTCATTTACACCCCGTGGCATTGTCACGGGCTCCATCGTAACGAAGCGGTGTACGCCGCAAGAGCCCGCCAGGAAAAACAGAATATATTTTATATAAAAAAATAGCAAAACCCGAAGATGAATAATGAGTGGCCATCAAACATGGCGGACACACAACAACGATGTCATCTAGTGTTCCTATCATCAAAACGCGGCGCAGCATAGAGACACGCGATACGTGTATGCTCCAGGGCAGGCGAATATGCATGACTGGCGCACACAGGTGATGTTGGTCCCTCGACGGCCGGCGTTGAAGGGCTAGGGAAAGCTACAGGTCATCTCCGAGACAAGAACTACATGAATAGTGTTGTTCCGGTTTGTTTTCTTCTTCTTCTCGTTTTTTTTTCTTTGCATGGGAATAGAAAGGTCAAGGAACGGGCATCTTCTGATTTGCACTTATCGATTGGCCCTGGAATGACGTCACAACAACCACTTAATGCGTTTCAACAGCCTTCAAATATTGGTTTGGAGTTGTTATTGATGTAGTCCTCAATTTGTGAGGAGATATGGAATAAGACAATTGAGAATACATGTATATTGGCAAGAACCGAAGATTATGACGATTTGAGTTCGACCAGAAAATTCGCTTAAGGTAAACGACATCATGCTCACCAGAGCTCGGGCCGTCGTTTCTACGCAAATGTTGATCAGTGTACGTATGCCTGTAAACGATGGTAGAAACCCACTGCGTACTTCACACAGGGATATCTTATAAACGGATACATTTTGTAACACTAATTATTTCTCACCATCTATTCCTTTTTTTTTAAAAGAACATTTCACCCAATCTCGCAAATAATTATTGCGAGAAACTGAAATCTCATGAAATTTTTTTTGAAAAGGAATACCATTTCAGCTCTCATCTTTGTTGTGAGGGAAAACAAATAGGCCTAGCAATAGACAGAACCCGGTGAAATTGCAATCGAATAGCTGCTCAACAGTGGTAATGGTTTAAGAATTCATGTTCTTGAACATGCTATTGTGCTTAATTAAACTGCAAATTGGGGTCTCACTTAATCTAGAGCACAAACAGAAACCTTTGTGAAAAGGATAGTAAAATAATTTGTTTCCAGGGATGAATGGTATTTGTGCAAATTTTATAATAAAGTAAGTGTCAATTTTAAAACCTTCAATTTTTTTGCATTGTTACTATTACTGCCATTGACTAATTCCCTAAAAGCACCTTTTTCAAGCACTCCCCTGCAAAAATTTCAAATTTTTATCAGTGTCCACTGTTTTGTTACAAGTTTCAAATATATTTTGTGAATTTTTTTTTTCAAGACTTGGCAAAAATGGGTCTGGAAATGTGATTTTAAGGCAATTGTCTTATTTAATAATCACAATAGTTTGTTATTGTCAAAAATAAATAGCCACAAAAAAATAGTTTTTTCCTATTCTAGAAAAACAAACATAATCTGAGTGCAAAGAGTTGCACTGGTAAACAAAAATTAATAAATTTTCCCTCGACTGAGCAACCCTTCCAGCAGGCTAATATAGCTAGTGCAAAAAAAAATGTCACCCTGTTTTCATATCAACCATCGGCTCCCCACACGAGCAGTTTTACTAGCCCGTATAAAAAAAAGCATACATGATTATAGCATTATTGTCATGTTCAATCGCCGTACACGAGAAGACAAGCATTGACAATGCGCGCGAAGGCAGCCGAACCTCGAGGCGGTAATTAACCGTCCGATCCCCATACCCAACGCACAACCCCTTAAGCCATGGCTATTTTAAACCATTGGCATTTCTATGGAAGAGCAGGTTTTTCTCTTTTTTTTGGATATATTATATTTTGATCGATTATCACGAGAGCCTGGGCACAGAGTCAGGAAAATCTGTCGCTGCGAGCGAAGAAGAGGTATACGATGGGTTGACCACTGTTTGTATCTTGTCGTGTGACAATCCTAAACTACGTACACGTGGATGGCACAAATTAATTGGTGCTATTTTTAATTTTCTCCTCAAATTGAACGTGAGAGGTTTTAAAATATGTCCCTTTTTCGTAAATATGCCTCTACAAGACATTAAATTTGCAGAGAAGATTTACAGATTTTAAGTAAAAACAAAACCTACTCCATTATTATACAAGAGCATTTTATAACAGGCAAGTTCAGTGTAATTATGTTAGTTTCTTCCTTTCTTTTCTCCTCGTCGTATCAAGCAACATAATGGCAACAACAACATAACAAACAAACAAACAAACAACACACAACATATGTAAGTTCACTGCAACCTGCAAAAAAACAATATGAGCTCCTAAATTTCTCTAAAGAAGAAACGCTCTATTTTTCCCTAAAAAACTGTCGTTATTTCCTTGGTCCGGGCACACGACTATTTGTATAAAAAGCTAATGCTACAAAGAATTATTCATTAACTAATATAAAAAACGAAATCAAGATGCACGAAGCTAATGTATAAAAAACAAAAAACTAATAACTAAAACGAAGAAGTGTATTTGAAATTATATTGAAATTGAAAGGTAACCTGCGTTTGTTGAAGATTACATTGGTTTGATCGGAGCAATTAAGCTCATTTCATTTCGAGCCTCAAGAGCGTTCAAGAAAATTTACCTTGAATTATTAATCAAGAATATTCTCAAATTTGTGGGTGTATAAACGGGAAAACATATTTCGTAACGTTTTCATTATTATTTTTTTTTGTTTAAATATAAATTAAATTATTCTAAGACGGTCAAACCAGGAGTTATGCTACCTAATTTTACACATTCAGCCATCAGTGCGAAGTATAGGGTTGCCAACACAAACCCTAACCTTTCGGTTAAATTATATATTTGTACTATCAAATTTGGAACTAGGACGTTACCTTCTTATCAAAATCTCATGAAGCTGTGGGCTTTGAGATTCTAAAAGAACTCACCTGTCCCCCGTCATTAGCAGTGACACTCGTGCCTCTAAAAATCGCTTTAAAAATTGATTGAGCTTGACATAAACTCCTTAAAATAGACCTAAAAACGTCACAGTTAATGAAAACGTATGATTCCCTGGTGCCCCGTTAGCACTGCACACCAACTTCGCATTTACAGTGCAAGTTTGTGTTCGTACTATAATGGACAATCGTCATCACGGTGTGGCCATATTGTTGGAATTTTTTCCTCCAAACCAATGAAATCAAAACGAGGCAGGAAGCGCTTAGTATGGTCTCGCCCCACGGCAGCGGACAAGTGGGACACGGTAATCAAGGGAGCTATTACTAGACAATATTGCAACAATAACAAACATGGCGGCAGCAAGGTCAAAGCGTTAACACTCTCTCAACATTTTCAACATCAAAGGTCTAGTTTAAAATGAGATTCCTTAAATGTTTGCATATAAATTAATCGTTTTGGGAAGTAATTTAGTTCTTAAATACAATTCAAGGGTAAAGAGGACCTAATTCAACGTACTGCGTTATGTGTTTGGAATGTTCATACGTTTATTATAGCCTAATAACTGCCATTTTTGAAGTTGTCTCCACTCGTTTGCATTCGTTAATCACATTAGGCACTGCAGGTTTACAGGGCTAAGAGTGATTGTTGACAGAAAGGAGCTAAAATCAAGAGCCAGACTTCATAGGAGGTACGATGAATAATGAAAGTCTTTCAATTACAGACCTCAAGAGTGAGTTTTGGAGGACAGTATCCTACAATCTAGCAAACTCCCGGATCAGAAGTAACCCGGATCCAGGGGTCCCAGGGGCCCAAACTGATCCGGAAACTTGCTTACAAATGGGATTTCAGCTCGGATTCTGCATCAGTTTTCTGACCCACTTCTGTGTCGTTTTGACACAGATTCCGGGTTACCGTGAACATTTCGGGTCTCGGGCTACATTTAGGTCCTGTGCAACAATTATGCCCCGGGGCTGAATTTAGGCCCTGGGTAACATTTAGGTCCCGGGCTATCCAGGGCTACAGCCCCCCTTCCCCCCACCCTGGAACCCGGAACAGGAGGCGCTAGAGGAGGAGATCAAAGAGCTTCATTTTATTACAAGTGATTTCCTTCAAGAGCCAGACATAAAAAACTAAATAAATCAATTCAATTGAGAATGCAAGTCTAAATTGTCTTATCTCTAGCAATTTTAAGGAGTTTTTTTTTTTAAAGGGAAGTGAGGGTTTCGACTGACTCGGACAACAATGCAAACAGAACTTGACGAATCGCCAGAGATCGTGATTTTTTGGCTCATGGTAGATTCACAAGATGGCGGATAACTTGCATTTTCTAAATTTCATTTCACCATTCGTCATGTTATGACATGTTTATTTGCCTGTTTATTTCCAAAGAATCGATTATTTGGAACTGGGAAGAGATGGGGGGAAAATGTCAGAAAAGTCCCAGAATAAACACTGCCCCGGATGCACATTCTTCATCAGCGCTTTATTTGTTTTCATAGAAAAAAAACTGACCCGTTGTTTAAAATGGGGCTCGATAAATAGTTTCTGGGTCATTTCAAGTCATTTTGGACATTGTATAAAAATCTGGTAAAAAATGGCACATGAGTATAACGTTATATACAAAGAAAAAAACGAGCTTTGGTTTCTTTGCTAAACCTTGGTTTGTGAGATTAGATTTCTATATATCACATGGTTCTGATGCCAATGCTGATAGGATTTCTCGGTCTTATTCTTTCGGCATCGAATTGTTATTCGAAGAAAATTCAACAAATCTTAAGGCGTGCGTGCTGCAGTCCAATGTAACATTTACCATCGACTGAAGCCATAATAAAAAAGAAACGGGGGCCCAAGACTGATCCGCTGTTATTCTAAAGGCTTTCTTGATATTAACGTAATAGCCACGTCTGATCCATTTCGCCCGTGCATAAGGTAGCGGCATTCGCCAGTCATTGACGTAATATGACTTTCAAACCATTACCAGTCATTGACGTAATATAACTTTCAAACCCTTACCAGTCATTGACGTAATATGACTTTCAAACCTTTACCAGTCATTGATGTAACCTTCAAACCCTTACCAGTCATTAACGTAATATGACTTTCATTTGTTTGCTAAAGTCAGCGTGCATACACCTTTAAGCCTAATCCCATATGCCCTGCCGCCTTCCCAAGTTCAAGTAAACAAATTTGAAGATGGTATTTGAACTTCCCCCACACGTTTGCCCCAACTTTTATAAACACGTTGCCATCTCGATCTGTACTTTGGCATTTAACAGACTTGTTATGGCGCCTCCATGTGATATATCGCGAGGAGAAGCACTCGCCACCAACGGAACCACTAGAAGTTCACATTGGCCATTATTAATAAACAAGATCGTGCGAGTTCGTGTACTTTTAAGACTAAAAACGAAGAAAGAACGTCGCTGGCGGTTGGTGAGCGTGTTGCGATCTCTCACAGGGAGCCTACTTGGGTTTTTAAATTTACTTTGATGACAGGCGAAACAACCGCGAAATACAAATCGATAGAGACTGAATAACATGAATGATCAAAGAACATTACCACCACACACCGTGAACTGAAAGACACGATGGCCACAATGCAAAGGAGGAGCTCCTAAAGAGAGAATGTTAGGAGAGCCACATTATACGTGCTCTGAAGACAGAATCACGGCTCGCTATGTGGTACGGTAAAAAAAAAATTTGCGCGTGTTTTTAATCAATACAACCAATCATTTTCGCTAATCGAATGTGCAGCTTCCTTGGAGCTAAAAACAAAATGTCGCAGGGTTTTCTCACACGAGAGCGAGATGCAAACTTAATCCCCGAAGCATTCCCTTCGCATAAATCTCAATTTGTTACGGGACAGGAATCGAAGCTGAATTATTTAGGTTGATTAATTAGAAAGCATGGGGAGAAAAAAGAGAGAGAGAAATACAGAGAGAGAGAGAAAAAAACACACACGAATCATTTATAGCGAAAGGTCATTGCGAAATCCGGCCGATCACGATTATGAAGCAAACTTCGACGCCACCAATTCGAAAAGAATGAAATGCAACCCGAGTTGAGCCTGTTCTGTTCCTTTACACAAATCTTTTTAGATTAAAAAAAAATAAATAAATAAATGATATCACATCTGCATATTAACGTCTTGTATCTTTCTGGTCGGGTGGAAACCTGTGTAGATTTGTCCACTTTGCATTCGCCTGTTAGTACGAGTGACGTGTGGTAAATAAACATATCACGAGTCTTGAAATATAACATGTAATGACAGCTCATAAAATATGATGAAGCAGAATGAGATCATTATCTTCATCACACTTCGCGTGGCATGATCATGTGGATGAGCATGACATCACATCATGTCTGCAGCTGACGAAGGACATGAGGTCGTCCTCACACGTATAGGTGTGCGGACGGAATACCGATCACACTTGATGAAGGAGATACCACGGCTGACCTAACACTTATGAAATAGAGCGAGGAAATGACCTCTATTCACAACATAATCTCAACCCTTCACCAACTTTGTTAAGACATTGTACCCTTATCACAGGGGATGTAAGGTTACATCATTATCTAGCTTGGAACTTGTTGGAAGGTCGCGATGTCAACGCCTCCTATCGGGGATCTCCGTTTCAAACGGGGGGGGGGGGGATTATGATATCATATCCGCCTGCATTATTCTTGTCCAGGTGTTCAGCTGAATACTATTAAAAGTTCTTCCCGTTATCATGGTGACGTGAATGGCGTGCAGGGGACGCGTCACGGGACGGACTTGAAATAGATATTCGATCGCGTCCATCACCGCACAAAGGCACCTGGTAAAGAACGGGTGACGTCAGAGGGAATTCTGGCGAGAATTCACCAAGGTCACACGTGGACCTGCGGGATGACCACAACCTCATTACTATTAAGTTAAGAGCTCGGGGAGATCGTGGTGAAAATTACGTACGTTGTGATAATTTTTGACTCTACAGCTGCTGCATCATGTCGCTAGATTATTCGACGGTCAGGAACGGTCGGACCTCAAGATAAAATAAATTATAGATTTTGTTTCCTGCTGAATATCGTTGCGAATCGGTCAGTGTATCTGGCCATTTGTTGAAAGAGTGAATAACTCTATTGAATAAGTGGTTTAATATTACTACTTTATGAAAAGCAAGCATGTGCGCTACGGAACGTCTCGAGAAGAATGACAAATCTTAATCAAAATGCAGCTGCTACTGCTGCATAAACACAAGCCGATCCCACGAATCCCTTATGAATAGTAAGCAGGAATTAGAAGCAATGATATAGAAGGGGAAACATTAATAAAAAAACCAAAAAACTACTTACTTGTGGATTGCGCTGAGAAACTTCCGCTGGTGTTTTCGTATTCGCCTCGAACTGACGTTTTTCACCAGTTTGGTGTATTTGTAGATTAGCCACGTCTCGCGGAGAACATTTGCAGCTGCACTCTTTAACTGTAATTGGAAAAACAAGGAAGGGTAAGATTAATATCATAAAAAAGATTACTATATCATCAAGGTATTTATGTATAAGTAATAAAAAATAAAGCAAACATTGTAGGGTATTTTGCACAATGGAACAATTTTTCCCCACAGAGATTTTCTTTGCTCAACCTTGACCCCACAGATGAATTCTTTAGAAAAGGGAATAATAGAACAACAATAGCTGGACCCCACAAACCAGATCCGTAAGGTTGTGTGAACAGGTCTTTAGATTATGACCATTTTGACCGTGTCTTGGTCAAGCGTTCTAGTGCATTCAAGTTCTGACCGATGAAACATCTGGGTATGGGTTCGGTACCTGGTCATGACACTTAAGTCATCGAGCAAGACACTTAACCATCATTGCTTTCGTTAACCCAGGTGTATAAGTGCGAACCTCTGCAAGGCCTGATTGTGTTGGATTAACCTCTTAGCGCTGATACAAGCAGCTTCGGGTTGCATACTCCCCAGGGAGTTGAGAAAGTTTGAGGAGTGGTCTAAGTATGCCTGGTGAGCAATGATGATTATGTTGTAAAATGCATTAATGCTCTTCATAAGAATCGATTATTATCATCATTATTAGTTATATAAATACGTAATATAGATGTTTCTAGAAAACCGTAAACCCTTTAATACTGTAGCGATGGAGATTTCGAGCCAGGATTTAAAATTTTCGAGGACTAGAAGCTTTAGAAACTTGATAAGCTCTCGGAGACTTAAAGTTTTTGAGGACACATTTTGTCTTAGTTTCGAAGAAGTGAAGTGACAGCTGCTTGTTTCCGTGAGGGAAGTCACCGTGACGGTGTCACTTGGAAGCTTTGCACAGAGGAACGATTCATTTTGAGCTGCCTGTAGATCGGCATTTGGGGGGGATCGTTTGTACCGACTGTGCGCGTCTCGCACGTATTCGAACTTCCGGGACCAAGTCGGTCCCAACCATCGAGCTCTGCGTGTGCACGATTCTGTTTCTTCAAATACATTAGTTCAACGTAGGTTATGGCTATACAATTCAATCATATTGCTAGGAAAATGAAATTTAGCCACGAAATATATGGAAGTAAAATAAGTTTAAAGGAAGATTACAGAATTGTTAAATGTAAAATATACTTTTGATCACAGATTTACATAAAACTTACACGGTCTAAGGATGATGATAGTAGAAAACATCCCTTGAAATATTTCTGTCTGAAATGCCATATTTGATGAGAAATGAATAACCAATTTTCCGGTTGGAGTTTATCGCTCAGTGAGCGTTTTATTCACTTTGAATCTATATGATTTCATGCAAATGTGTAATCGGTTTTTCACTATTTTCTCGTGACCCAGATGGCGATCGATCTCAAAATTCTACAGGTTTGTCAGTTTATGTAATGGTGGATTACATAAAGTGCTTAAACTGCCAGCAACTGTTTTGTTAGCAAAAACCAATTCTGTAATGTTCCTTTAACAAAGAAAACCCAAGAATAAGACTTGACCTCTGTTTCCGGTTACTTGTATACGATTTTTTTTTCATGTTAAAAGTGCTAAGCATTTGATCATTGTGAATTTCTAACAGAATTACATTCAGAGTTTGGTTGTTACTTTTGAAAATATTCTCACTTATAATTAAAATGAAATTCAGTGTTTTGGACCTCGACTTGACCCCGTGTGGAGATCAAGTATTCCTAACAAACGAGGTAAAAGCAAACGAAGAGACCGCAAGAAAAAAGAAAGAAAACAATGAATGACAACGCCAGTTGGAGATGTGACATCTATGGTATAAAAAAGTGAATGTGACAACTACAGTGTAAAGACATCTTGTTTTAGCCGTTGGCATGGCGTTCGGAGTCCTTGAAAAATCCTGAGATCTCCTCCATTAAAATTCCGACACCAAGTCCAATCGAGTGGCGATAGAGGTGCATATGGCGCCTATATAAGCAGTATAAAGATCTCCAAGGTGCACCACGGCATGACAACCTTGCGTTTATTCCGCACATTTAATCTGGTAAGGTGTTTTTTTTAAATGGCAATAGTATTGACTTCGCCAGTGGCTCGTGGATGCTATTCCTGGATCTAAATTCCCGAAATCACACCGATTCAACACAGCCTATATACCTAACCCAAAGCTGTGATATCGAAAAAAAGACAGATGTGACCAATTTGCAGATGGTTGGAAGCCTGAAGTATACAAGGTCTGGCTTCCACTTTCATACGAAACTCGGCGACGATGTAGTTACTGTGATTTTTTGTGTACGGCGAACTTGACAAAGATAGCGAAGGTCTGTTATAGTGTACTTCTTGCCCCGGTCGCTCAGGCCCTTTAGTTCGGATCAATGCAGCTCAGGTGCAACCAGTTGATCGGATTACGAACCTCGATCATGCAGACAAGGCTCTGCGCATCGATCTCAGATTCCACCTGGTTATTTTCACCGTTTGGCCTGAACTTTTCTGACTAGATATCAATTACCCTCTCAGGCCCTGATTTTGGACCTTTTAGACCGTGGCCATCTCTCAGACCGAACCCCCCGGCTAAGAGCGTGGATAATTATCAGACGATGGTCATCCACAAATTGATAACGCACCAACATCTTCTCTTTTCGCTTAAAGGTATGATTACAAATGATCGAAAAATAATTAACTTTTTTTGGGGGGGGGGGTGCTTACTTAAAAAAGAAGAAGCTCGGTACAAATACCAAGTACTTCGGTAAAAGACCCCTTGCATTGGTCTACATCACTGAGGTCAAACAATAAAAACGTGCACGCCTGTATAAGCCAGTGAAAGGCCTCAGTGAGCCTTCATTGACCTCAGTGAGGGCGCTGTTTGGGCTTGTGACATCATATGCTTGGAGTCTACACTGCCATGTACGAGAAAAAGAAGAAAAAAAAGAAAGAAACAAAACAACAACATCTCACCGCTTCGGTATGCAAAATCAAAATATAAGCAAATATGCAGCTATTCCCTGTCCAAAATAGACAGGCAAATACTCGGGTGTTTTCTCGAAGAAAATGACCAATGGTTGCTGTATTTACCAACAATTGGGTGCACAGTATACAGCGTTCATTGAAACCTAGAGGTGAGCGAGGATACGGTACTCAAAAACCAATGATACATTTTATCATTAAGGCTGTGCGTGAGTAGTTGCGAAAAGTTTGGTTTACTCTCAGAACCCACATGTATCAACAATATATGAGGAGACTGCATCCAACAGGTTTATTTTTGATTACCAGATCCAAATGTGAAAAAAACACCGGACAGTGACCTACAGGTCACGATAATTGACAAGATACAAACAAACTTGTCAAATAGGAACTTAGTTTACCGTGTTTTCCCACAGGTGAGGATTTTTACTAGTTTGTGAATTTTTAGATGACGTAAATGTCTCTGCATTTGCGTCAATATATTATTTTGAAGAAAAAAAAACCTACAACAAATAAAGTTGAAGCCTATTTCCATCGGATATCAAAACACCGGCAGTGAAGTAAAAGGTTAGCGGTGGTGTATTTTTAGCATGACTAAATGGAGCTGAGTTAAGCGGGTTTCTTTTTGGTCCAGGAAATGAAATGCAACTGCACAGCCACATAATGTCGGTTCAATTTCACAGAAATGTGTTTGTCTGGCGACGATGACGGCTGGAAGTTCATTTTGTATTGCAAATGATATCGCTGTGTTTGATTTGGGACGGAAGTGCGTTATTCTAGTCTCGAGGAGTAGAGTGTAATAGATGTAGAAGACAATGGTCTCAAATCCCACACGGGGGGAAACAATAATAGACGATGTCTCCACACTTCTTGCCGTCATATGCAATCTGCTTCTTTTTGCTTGATATAATTTGGACTTTATACACAGTCACTTGTTTAAAAATAATACAACACATTTACGGTGATATTTGTATATTGCCTGTTTACCAGGTACTGTTTTGCACAAAGATGCCGAGTCTGACCGACCCCTTTCACTTATTGTGACAACACTTTGTATTTGACCAAAATGTTGTTTTAACGAGTGAACGCGGTCTGATACAGAATCTTGCATGTAGTTTTAAACGAGTGTTTAAATTGTGATCTATTCCTCTACTAATCAACAATAACATCAATTACATGTTCTTTTTATAACACTTCATCAAGACGTGCAATGGCAATCTGAAAGGAAAGTACCATCGAGAGTACGGAGTGGTTACTTCGAAACAAAATTCATCACAAATGTTTTAATAAGTACGCAATGTTTCCACAAAACCTGTTGAAACACGTCGTACGATAATATTGTTATGTTAAAACTGGTGGCGTCTACTTACCCTTTTCGTCAACTGTGTGTCCATCATAAAATTATGTACATGTTTCTCAGCTCTGCTGAGTTCTAATTTAGTCGCTAAAACAGCAACAACAAGCGCCGTGCAACCAGCACCCTAGACAAAGGTGGGATAAAACAAGGAGAGAGAAGACTGAGCATTAGATAAATGGACAACGTCAAAGTTCAGCTGTTTTTAATGAGGGACGAGATTGCAGCGTCCATGGGGGACACAGTGGTAGACGAAAGTTTGTGTCCCCCATGTACAGAATAAGTGTGAAGAAGTAACAAGTTAACTGAACAGTTTGATATGAGACTCGAAGTTGTGGTAAACAATGGTAAACGAAAGTTTGTGTCCCCCATGTACAGAATAAGTGTGAAGAAGCAACAAGTTAACTGAACAGTTTGGTATGAGATTCGAAGTTGTTCTCATGAAAATAAATAATACAAACCTGAAATGGACACAAATACTCTGTTGTTTAGAGGGGGAAATACTGTGTGCAAAAGAGGGGGTAATTGGGCAAACAGCACGCACTAACCATGACGGACGGTGTTTTTCGGTTTGAATGGTTGTTGACATTTTATTTTGTGCTTGGCGAGTTCGTTTACTTATCCCGTTTCCTGTGACAAATATATCACGCGTCCTCTTCGGGCAAAACACGTTCGATCCGAAACATGAATCGAACTTACGCTAATAATCAGATGTTGTTTTTATGAGCTACATCAACACGCGCCCCTGGCGTATTGCATCATTAGATGCCATGGCGCACTCATCAGTTGAATTAGAGGGGGGAACCAGACGAAGGATGGTAAGGGGATCGCTGGCTTTAACGTCGTCTGCTCCGATCAGCCACGTACGGGTCGACGTGCCCCGCGGGGGGGACCAGAGCGCCGGTAAGTGGTCCATTTCACATTCAACGAAAACACCTGCCGGGGAAATAACGGCAAGCACGATTCAGATTCCACCCCTCGTGGATTGAGAACCGCGTGTCGTACACAACGACGTGTCTCACGATGGCAGAGTCTCCGGCGTCCGCACCTACGGTTTGACGTCACGAATGGTTAGAGGGCGCAGGAACTTGCCAGCGGGCCGGTGTATTTTTGTAGTTCGGTAAAATATGACTACTACACTACCGGTTCATAACAAAGTTAGTTAATCAGTTTGAAATGAATAAACCTAATTATTATATGGGGCATGCATGGCAGGCGGAGAGCATCCACAGAGACCAGCATTAAAGTTTCATGTCTGACCTTGCATATACGAGGAAAAAATGTATACAGCTAAAGCATTCAGTGCGACCTCAATAGTGTTGAAAATGATCCACATCCTGAATGGACTATTTTGCCGACGGAGGTTCCATTTACAAGAACGATCACAAGAAAGTGCATAAACACGATTTGTGGAGATAATTACACAGGAAGCGGCATAGCTCTCTGTAAACACGCATTTGAGATATAATATTTTATTTCCCCCGCGACAAACAAACACATCAATAAATACATACAAATAAATTGCCAGAATGCATTTTAGAAAAAAAAACAAAAAAAACCAAAAAAAAAAACCCAGGGGATCTCGATGATTGATTTGTTTGTGAATCTGCAGTCTAATAACAAGCAATATATAAATATATATATATTGACAAATCCATCACCACAGCGGTCTTGGTTTAGTATGTGTCCACGGGGCAAGGAAACCGAATGCTAAGTTGGTAAAATTATATGCTGTTGGTGTTTTCATGGATCCATGAAATCTTTAACGTCTTCATCGCCGGAGGGAGGGGGAACGGGCAGGGCAATCTCGAGTGGATACGAACATGGTTTGCTTGTTTAAAACAATTCCGCATGAGCAAGTTGATTTGTGAAAGCACGAGCCCTGTACGCTCGCCCAAACAACACTATAAACATTCGGCAGGAGCATGAGGTTTGGCGTACGATGTGGGTAATTAATACAGACAAGCTATATTAAACCGTAATACAGACATACTCTTAGAAGTCATGCCCTAGTTTGCCGCTCCAAATTAAGTCAATATACGACCGAATTATTTTGTAGGGCGAGTAAAAGCGTATAAAGGAACGGCGTGGTGGTTTTTGTTCCTCTTGGAACTTTCCCGCCTTCTGAGCCAGCAACTGGCAAATTAGGAGTTTGTTTCAATGAATTCAATTTAATACGCGTTGGGAGTTCATGACTTACGCATTTGTGCACCAGAGTTAAGACTTTCGACGTGGCCGCTGATCATGAGCAATTTGTGAGCATCTATATGGAACTTAAGTCACGGCAGCCTCTGTATTATGAAATACGCACTGCCGCTAGACAGCCTCGACCAAGTCCAGGAACGCCCACTTCGAACACGGCCCAAGCTTGAAGGATGTCCGCTGAATTAGTTTGAGCGGGGACGATATCTTTTTTTTATAGCACAAGTGATTCCATGTGGAAAATCATCTACAAGAGAAACACCTACACGGGGGCACTCAATTAACTTGACGATGCACACGTCCAAAGATATTAGGGTAGCAATTTAAATATAGTGCGCTATATTAATTTTTTGCAACGACCTTCCAGTCTCAATACACGGCATTGATGACCTCAGAGGCTTCCTGGAATATCTAGGAGCCTTTCCTCTTTTTTTCCCCAGCCCTTCTCGATAATGACAACAAATTTGTTCAAAGCATCCCCCTCCCCGATGTAAAGAATCGTTTGCCGCTGAGTAGGAAGAACAGGGACAGCAGACCGTAATAAACTGGTGAGGAATAGGGTTAGGTTGCGTTCGGCACAACCAGACCGCCGTCAGAAGTAGGCCAATAGCCGCTGGACGTATCGGACTGCGGGCCCCAATGGAAGTTGATGATAACACGGCGTGATAATGATGGTGCTGCAAACCGACAGAATTCCCCGGCGGACGGTTCCGACTGAATACCGCATCGTCATTTAATATGATAAAAAAGCCTTGAACCCACATTTCATTTTTGACGTCATCCCTCTCTACAGTATGAACGGGCGTTGTGTGATGAGTGTGGGGGGGGGGGGGACAACCAAGGAATCCTGACTATTTCATAATTAAAGGTGCCGGGGTTTTGACAAAATATCAAAGGTGTAAAAAAAAAACCTCTTCGGGCATCCATTTTGAAACTCATGCACTCCGCACTTGGGGGAGAGTGGGTAACATAATGAATTACGTGTTGTAAAGATCAAGTGTCGTAGGGAACAGCAATCGAAGGTCTGTTTAGCTGGCTCGTGAGATATCGCTCACCGCATCATAATTCAATTGTGCAGAGTAATTTACTGGTAAGACAGCCGACGTAATTGCGCAGCAACGGCGGGGCCCTCGCCCCGATCTTTCGCGCGCGGCGCACGCCGCACTTATTGATGCAGCTGCTCACATTGACGAATGACAAGTTGTAATTTCACGGCAGAAACGTCATATAACAAACCAACACCGTCCAGATCGGGTGACATACCCCCACGTGGTTTAAATGCTCACATCCGTGGAAGAGTGGCATTTTCTGAAGCTGTCACAGACATTCAAAACTTACCCACGTGCTATAATGTAGGCCTAGTTCATTTACAGTGTTGTATAGAAAGGGGAGGGTATCCACTTTCAGCTGCATCATTAGTTGTGAATAGTCTTCGAAATAAACTTGCTACAGGGTCTAAAAATAGACCTATATCGGGTTAACATCCCCAATGTCAAGTTCTCGCGTAGTATTACCGTAGGGTCAGACTATTATTCCCTCCCAGCCTCGGTTTGGTCACGTTTATTTGAATTACGGCGTATAAAATAAAATGGCCGTTGCATCATCATGGACAATTTGTAGATGGAAATTAAGGAATACTTTAGGGAATCTTATAACCGTTACTAACTGATTTAAGGCTGATATTGTTTAAAAAAAAAAAATAAATAAAATAAAATTAAAAAACTTATAAATGGCTTAATAGTTACCAGTGGCCAATTGCCCCAAAATAGTATGTGTGGCTTGTTTTTGTTTTTTTCTTCTTTTGCGAACAAGTTCTAAAAGGAGGTTCGCGGGTTCCAGTTCTGTGGCTTGTTCCGTCACCAACGAAATGGCGGATATCAGTCAATATTGTTCAGTCGTGAACTTCAATAAAGCTGTGCGCTTTGCTTGCGGGGTTTCCAGCGTGAAATTAATGCAACCGTCCACAATGCTACAAGCTTATACGACGGTTACACGCTCCGGGCGACCACACGGCCGATCCAATAAAATGTAGCGACATCACGTGTTGCAACTCGGCAAGGTTTAAAATCCATTGCGCGTGAGCTCAAACATAACTACTAATAACGGTCTTTTGTTAGAGATTGATTTTTAAAATTTATGGGTCTGAAAACTGGGGGATGCATTACTCGTTTAAAAAAACTATTTTATATAACAAACTCTGTCACTTTAAGGCAGTTGATACTTTTAGTAATTACTCGAGAAAAACATTACCATGAAAACTTACTCGGTAAGGATCACATGAGAGCTGCTGATAGTATAAAACATTGTGAGAAATGACTCCCTCTGAAGTAATGTAGTTTTTGAGAAAGAGGTAATTTCTCACTGAAATGATTATTTGAATCTGAGAAAGGCTTCGGGCATGAAGCCTTTCTAAGGCATTTGAAAGCACACAATTCTATGCAACAATGGTGTTTTTCTTTCATTGTTTCCCAGCAACTTTGATGACCAATTGAGCCCACATTTTTCATTTATTGTATTTATATGCTGGGATACACTAACGAAGATACTATAGTCTTTGACAACAGCCGAAAGTATATCCATGCCTTAAAGGAACATTACAGAATTGGTAAGAAAAAAATTGTAAAATATACTTTTTGATCACAGATTTACATAAAACTTACACGGTCTAAGGATGATGATAGTAGAAAACATCTCTTGGAATATTTCTGTCTGAAATGCCATATTTGATGAGAAATTAATAAAATAATTTTCCGATTGGAGTTTATCGCTCAGTAAGCGTTTTATTCATTTTTGAATCTATATGATTTCATGCAAATGTGTAATCGGTTTTGCACTATTTTCTCGTGACCCAGATGGCCGATCAATCCAAAACTTCTACAAGTTTGTCAGTTTATGTATATGGTGGATTACATAAAGTGCTTACACTGCCAGCAACTGTTTTGTTAGCAAAAACAAATTCTGTAATGTTCCTTTAAACAGAGACTTTGAATAAATTGTGCAGGTGAAAGGTCATGGCAAGTCCCTTAGAAACAAGTTAATTTTCCCCCCACTTGAGTAGAAATAGAATATCCAATGAACCACAATTCGATTGTTCTTAAGATAGATATATCTGGGTGGAATAACAATAACAATAATAAGCCCTGGGTGGAGTTCACGTCAACATGAAAAGGAAAGATGACCGCACCGCGTTTGGCTCCAACAGTCTGCAGTATTTTTTTCGCCCACTTGCTGCTCTGTGTCCGTTCTGCGTTTCGAGCGTACTTTAGTTTGTTTGTCGAACCATTTTGTATGCATATTAAATATGGCGAGCGTTTTGGGACAATGGTCATTTGCTGTAAACTTCCTTTCTGAATGTATATGATGTTTTGCTCTCTCCGTTTATGTTTATTAAAGGGCTTTGACGCACACATCGTCCTTTCAGATCCATTTGTAATTTTGTCTTTGTCTCATATTCAAAATAAAATTACAAACATAATTGGACCCCTTCCATATTTTGTTGGGAACTTCTGCCTCCACGCAATTTTTTTAGTGAATTTAACAGAAAATACATTAGGGAACATCGTATGGGATTGTTAAGTATGTAAAAAAATATATATACACTAATCAACCCAAACGATCACTGATCAGTTTTAATGCTCCACTGAGACTGCGATCTTAACTACTGTAACAACTGTCATAGTCAAGAAAAAAAGAGGAACAGATAACCGCAAAGCTCCTTTGCTTTTTTTGAATACATTGTTTTTTTTCTCTATGCCAAGTCTGTATTTCTATCTGAGACATGTTTTCACCAACCCACTCCATTAACTATACGACCAGTGCAATTCGATCTAACCCCACAAGGACGACCCTGGTGAAGACCTACTTCGCATTGCATTCCCACCTAAATAGATTAAGATTATTTGGTTCACCACCTAGTAATCAATGATCCATTTTGGGCCCACGACAGTAAACATGGACTTAATTACCCATCTTTAATTAAACAGCGATGTCTTAAAAAATGTGTTATGACACGGCGGGCCCGTGATATCTAATCAGAATCGGCCGTTTCCGTGGTTACGGAGGACACTTGTGACATACTATAAGGAGAACTAGATCTTCTGCATGGTGAAGCCATCTTGTTTTTTGTCCCAAGTGTGAGGTTAAGAGCTTCGCCCGATTATGCACCAGTGCTTCCCAGCCAGCCAGTTTGTTGAAAGCCGGAGAGTCGAGGGTAGAAGCACGGGGTACGAGGTGGGATGCCGCGAGTTTGCTCAGATGAAAGAGGTAATGAATTATGTTTGAACAACTGCTGAACAAAGTGATACAGGTCTGATAGTTTGGGTGGTACAAAAATCAAGGTTGACATAATGATTCCCAAAACATCGAGAGAAGAAAAGGTGTTGACGCGCCAGTGTTCAGCAATTTGAAACGAGTATGTATACGCAAACAGTTAGCAAACACCCTAAACTTTGTCAAGATCCAACCAGGGGACAGTGTGCAGTTTGGAACTTTGTCATGACCGGATCGAACCAGACTTATCCGGTCTGAACCGGGTTTAAGACACGATACTTACCATTATACCTGTAATAACCGAAACTCCCCGCCCACAGTAAGTATTTGGTACCATGTCCCCGTAGCCAATAGATAGGAATGTAATAGAGACGATCCACATCGCGTTGAGTATCTCGCCATTGTCTGGATCGTGATATCTGAAAAAAACGGTAACCATTTTGAAAGGTTAAATAAATGGTATTGCAGTATTAGTTATTTTTGATTAAGGTATACGCTGGCTCTCTTTGATCAACTTATTTAAAGATATATTATACAGGTATAATAAAAATATAATAACAAGCTATATTATACAAATATCATTGTTTTAAGTTTTGTCTGAAAGCTTACAGATTATTAAGTTAATACTGTATTAATTTGTTCTGTGAAATATTTCCCTCTGAAATGAAGTCATATTCGACAAAACTGTATCTGAAAACCTAAAATAAAATTGAACAAAACTTTAAAAAAATACAGCAACAGAACAACATTAAGGACAATGTGTTAACATGCTGAATGTGCCTTTTTTCATTTTTGACCGTTTGCATAAAAAAAATAAAAAAATAAACCCACAACAAGACATTTAAAGGCACTGGACACTATTGGTAATTACTCAAAATAATTATTAGCATAAAACCTTACTTGGTAACGAGTAATGGGGAGAGGTTGACAGTATAAAACATTGTGAGAAACGGCTCCCTCTGAAGTGACATAGTGTTCGAGAAAGAAGTAATTTTCCACGAATTTGATTTCGAGACCTCAGAATTAGAATTTGAGGTCTCGAAATCAAGGGTGTGACACGGGTGTTTTTTTTCTTTCATAGTTATCTCGCAACTTCAACGACCAATTGAGCTCAAATCTTTACAGGTTTGTTATTTTATCCATATGTTGAGATACACCAAGTGAGAAGACTGGTCTTTGACAATTACGAAAGGTGTCCAGTGTCTTTAAAAGGGAAATATTTTCATCGATGTAAGCTGGACTTTATCCAGTGTTATTCAAAATACATTAGACAATCGTTTCTCAATAATATTGATCACGCACTCACAGCTACAGACACAATTTCAAACTGGAATATTTTACAGTTTATTCGCGAGTAACAAAAGTCGCAGCATGTCTTTAAGTAAAGCTCCGGTGATCAATCACATCCAATATGGCCGCCGATGGGAGCAGTGGCTTTACAAAGACTACCCTCGGGCGTGCAACCTTCCCGCTAACATTAACATTTTGGTTGTAAGCAAATCCATGCCAGTGTGTATCGATTGGGGAACCTTATCCATAAATATAAGGTAACCATCCAATCATTTATTTAAACAGTGATATTCAATATTTCACAGAAGCTTGCTGTCCGTTGTGCACAATTCGAAATTGCTTTTACATTTCGGTTCTTAAATGTAAAAGCCCACAACTTCGAAAAAAATGTCATCCGCCTAAAATGTTAACAGTTGTAGATAGTTAAGGCATATACAAAAGGCCAATAACGTTGCCTTATGTCAACGAAACCATAATTGAAACATTAACTCATGGACTCAGAAAGCCCATGCCGACCTTTAAATACAATCTCCCCACAAAGTTGATTGAATGTCAAAGCCCAAAATAGTGCCACTACTGCAAGAGCAGCATCAGAACTTTCACAGCCTTGCTCTGCCTATTATCACCGCCACCACACTCCATGTGGACCTTCTCTCCCCTTTGCCGTGACAAACATTGGTAGTAGACTGTGCAAAGATCCCGCATAATTATGCCAATATTATGGGAACCATTGGGTTCTCATGTAGATTGGTTTGACTTTGAAGCAAACAGAGTCGCGCACTTTAACAATCAGAAACCCGCAAGAGACTTGCACAAGTCTATTACAGAGAAGTTTTTTTTTTTTTTTTTTTAAGTGCCTCCTTATACAAAAACATTATTCAAGATAATAATCATTATAATAGTCTTGGCAATGGGAGCTTCTAGTGAGTTATACTTCACACTCTAAAAACTCTCGGGTCAGCATTGACCCGGATTCCAGGTCACAAGAGGCCTGACTTTATTTCCGGGTCATACTCCCGAGATCTGGGTCAGACTGACTCCACCAAACTGAGTCGACGCAGGCTCCGAGTCAACATCCCAATTTCCAGTTCCCGGGTCAGCCTGGCACAGAAATGGGTCAGGCCCCTTCCTCCTGGGACCCCGAATCCCGGGTCAATTCTGACCCGAGATTGTTCAGGGTGTAAGAAACTGTCATCTATACAATGCTGATTACAAATGTCATGGATAATAATAACAGCACCTTCTGATAAAGTTGTTCGAGAGGAAGTTTGTTTTTCCCCCTCAAAATGTTACTGTTGTGCCAGACTTTCCTTAAAGACACACAAACACGGTCTTTCTGAAACTCAGGATTCGGTTTCTGCTTTAAGGGCTCCGTGCAAATTGCGCTGGTGTCACTGTGTTTGTGTACAGTTACAACAGAGTTCGCTGGTGTCATTGCACTGGTATCATTGTGTGTTTTTTCTCACTCAAATCAAAGTTTGCCGGTGTCAATTGCCTGGTGTCAGAGTTCGCTGGTGTCACTGTGTTTTTGTATTAGTTACAACAAAGTTCGCCGGTGTCATTGCGCTATAGTGTCTTACAACTTCGTAATATTAACGAGATGCAGTGTGGAATGAATTACTATTGGTTAGCAGTGCTGGACTCGACGTATTTACAGTGGTTGACAGGCTCCGGAGGAGGCTGTCCGTCACCTAACCAACGTAGCACTTGATGGTACCAATACCTCGCAAGCCTTGTAAAAAGCAGCGGACAGTGTTATACTGATGATACCCATTATCTGTTTGCCTGGAAGAGGGAATTAGCCATACTGGTTAATTTAATCGATTGAGTGTTAAGTCTATTCCACCCACACTTGTCTAAAACCTTAATTAAAATATAACACTATATTGACTTCGGCTATGGATCACTGTACAGGTACCGTGAAGTTGCAGTGTGTCAGAAATACTCAAAGGCCGTAAAGCCAATTCGTCATAGACAACAGCTTTCAGCTAGCAGTTAATTTGTCCTTTGCACAAAGGTGTCAGTGGCGAAAATGGCGCCCTCTATGACGCCCAAAGAATGAACGTCATTGGCTGCCTGGTGCGTTTAACATTGTATGGCGTTTCACAAAATGACAAGAAAAACTGCCATGTTTCAATCCAAAAACTTATTCACATCGAGCTCAATACTTCAATACACACATCTTAATCATGATGAGTTTCTGCTGAGAGTTGCTGTAAGTGTCCAAAGACTTGTTGATTCGTACTTCGGCAGGATTTGACTTCATAATATGACACAAGTAGGCCTATTAAGTATTATGTCATCGCCGAAATACAAAATTTGTCATGCGATCAAAATGCTTCTGCCATGCAAATTATGCGAACAAATTCTACTTGGCAGTTCAAATAATCATCAAAAAAATCATTTCAAAAATACGGTACGGATCGCTCGGTGTGCGTGCGAGTGCATACAGTGCCCTTCGTACTATTGTAGACCAAGCGCGATAAATGACACGGTGAACTGCGTGAATATTCAAAATGCGATTAGTAACAAATGTGGTCAATTAACTGATGGCTTCTTAACGGTAATCATTTAAAATATCGTTGAATTAAAACAAGCGGTACGTGTCCCTTGGTGGATGGACGTGCAAGTGAATGCAGTGCCGTCCATACTTATTGTAGACCAAGCGCGATAATGACAAGGTGAGCTGTGTGAATATTCACGATGCGATTAGTAACAATGTTGCCAATCAACTGATGGCTTCCTAAACGAATTAGTGTTGGATTAGTTAGAAGAAAAACTAATTGTTGCTTTTGAAGTTAACTCTGATTTGACAAAAACTGCTGTTGAATCTAATTCTTTCTTAAGTAACCGGCCTACAAATACAAACAATTATATGCGCTTCTGTATTTTTTTTTCTAAAAAACAAGTAGGCACTTCTGAAAATCTCAGGCGTAGCGCTGTTCTTTATGTTATTATAAAAATGTTTCAAATGTCACACCCGGAGATTGTACCTGCCTAGAGTTTAAGAACCTTGAAAACCTCCAACACTGTAAACACACAAAGGGCAACGGGAAGGTTGCAGGCAACGGTAGTAGTAGCCGTTCATTCCTTATCCTCTAGCAGAGCCCATAAAGTAATGAACGAGGTACAAGTTAATTACGGTTTTGGCGCGTTGTCAATCAGTGGGCGCACAAATCGAAACAAACGACGGGTAATGTGAATAGAGTGACAGTCGTTGACTTTAATTCGACGAGGAGAGACAGTCGCATTGTTTAATACCGACGACCCGTTAGGTTTTAACGGGTTGAGGCCCATCGACTGCTTAGAGTGTAATCAGTGGAGAGGGACCCGCGCGCCTGAATAAAAATGCTAACCAGGATGAGTTCGTTGAAAAGAAGAGCCCCTTACGTCCTCGGGACCATGTAGTCGATACGCATATTCCGCGTGGTCTCTACGCCAAGTATGAAACGCGCTGTGTCCGCTCGCGTGCACAAACACACACACACACACAACGAGGAACCACACACACAGGTACCAGTTGTTTTTGTACACAGTTGCACTTGTACCAGAGGGTACGAGCCGAATAGTTGGCACGATATTCGATTTCGTGTGTCTCAGTCTCAATTAGAGTCGCGTCGATACCACTACTATGGTCATATCCGATGGACGAGCGACAATTGCAGCTGAATCTGGAAAATTGCTCCCCCCCATCCATTCCATGATCTTATGTTGCGTTAACAGAGAGTCGAGCCCCGGTAATGTCTTCCTTCCCAGGGAAGATTGGCAAATATTTGTATTCCGTACGGTCGGACGCAAAGATTCAATCACGTTCCTCAATAAAATCCATATCTTGCCCTACATCGGTGTGCTCACTTCCCCATATCGTGATTAACCTACATGACAATGCATTGATATCGCAATAATGCAACATCGGCTGCAGCGAGGAGGGTACCCGCCAAACTCCCAAGATCCTCTTATATATTATTTACCACGGCAGCTCCTTCTAAAAGGAAAACAATAAAAAAAATTAAAAAAATAGCAGGCCGCCCCATCTTAGAAAAAAAATGTAAATAAAAGTCTCAAATGACAGTTGCTTAAAAAAAGATGGAAAAAAAAAATCAAATGAAAGGGGCACGAGCAGTCGGTTGAAACGATCGAGTTCAAGATGACAGCCCCGATCTAATGTCCATTGTGTTGTAGCATACCGACGTTCAGAGAAACCCGTTATTACATTATAAAGATAATTTCAAAGACCGTCCCAACGGCATGTGCAGTTTCATGGAACTGTGAAGGAGTGCCATCCGTAATCAACCCACTTTCATTTCGTCGCGACAGACTCGTCATCTCCGTACATTATTTACAGGCTGCTTAATTTGGAAAGCTCCTTTTTTTAGTTGGGAAAAAAGTTCACGCAGATCTATAAAGATCAATTCAAGGAGAACGGGGCCGTGTTTATCCTTTTTCACCCAACCCCTTCTTCGTTGTAACGTATAGCCCCTCTTTGCACAAAAGTCCAAATGACCACGAAATCACGAATGTGCCTTGACCGCTCATCGGTGTCAGCCCCTGTTCCCTCGTTAGTCAATATCCATCCGCACTGCCCTTAGCCACCCCGCGTATTTTCCCACTGACCTGGGAGTTGTTTTAATTAGGCCAATATAGAATGAAAATAAGATCAAATGCAACATAATAACAAACAATAAAAAGAAAAACATTCTGTACAAAGCCGAGACTTGTATTACAATAATGTTTTTGCTGGGATTGAAAACAAAAATTCCAATAGGTACAACTGATATTGGCTATGAAAATATTAAAAAATCAGATCCCAGCTGAAACTAATTTGAAAAAATCTACATTACCGGCGTCTATACCCTGAGAACCCAGCGGCATACAACGGCTAATTTGTAAAGTAATTCCGGACGGAGGCTACATGCAATCCAGCATGCCTCCTTGGGTAATAACAAGCGGTTCGCAATGAGGCAAAAATTATGTCACACTGTTTCGACGGAGCGTATATTTGCTCTAGCTGCATCCGATTGGGTCGCGCGGTCCACAGAGTTCGCGAGTCGACGCAATGGCGGCCGGCAAATTTATGTTCTGCAGCACACGCT
Organism: Pycnopodia helianthoides; assembly: GCA_032158295.1. NCBI lineage: Eukaryota > Metazoa > Echinodermata > Asteroidea > Forcipulatida > Asteriidae > Pycnopodia > Pycnopodia helianthoides. Next base: position 21,536,704 of record CM063247.1, on the reverse strand, counting down.
GGCTACGGAGTCAACAGTTAAGGGATAGGGAAGAACAGCATATCCTTAAACTGTTGACTCCATAGCCGACGTGTGCTGCAGAAAAAAAAATCGCTGGCGGCCGGAGCCTCTTCTGTCGCTTCATAAACCGACTTCCATAAAAGCGGGCACAAAAAAAAAGAAAATAAATAGTAGACCACAAACTGGGTATCCTATCACTATAATAATGTTAGAGAAAGCTAATACCTGTGTACGGGATCAGCCGAGTTGATACCCTTAAACTCGGATAATATTCAGCCTTCAAAGTCGAGTGCCTGCTTCCTCGTGCAATTCTATATACAATCGAGTTTGAAGCCTCGCCGGTTTTGGGCACACGTTTGTTTCAGGCTCGTTCGGGATATATATAACACAATTAAGAGCTGCCGGGAAGGAACGAACGTGATGGGAAGGAATGCTTTATAGATGCCCTTTTCTCCAATTTGCTGCCGAGAATCTCGACCAAAATCGAGGTTTTTGCGGCAAATAGGACTCAGTGAATCCCAATAGAATCAAATTGGGGGGTTGCTATGGCAACCAGTACGGTTGGTATACGGCCTTCGTGTTGATACGTGACGTGTATTTGGCAAGCTCATGTGAAACAGGACCATACTCTGTTTCATCATTATATAATATATTTTGTTGATCTAATCAAACTAAAAATTAATTAGTTTGAGTACTTCTTACTTAATCAATTCAATTACTAACTACACCTAATTTAAATGTTGGTAGAGCCCCCCAAAATAAAATTAAACATGTTAGAATAATATACATAGACTCGTGATTGTGTTTAAATTTGTCATAACATATGGGCATCGAGTTGGAAATGTTTCGTTTGAAAGTTTTAATTCCGAAGAAGATAACAATTGGAAATAATGTGTATGTCACAAAATGGCCGCCAATAAATAACTGTGTTGTAATGTTTCTCTCTTCATAATATTGGTATTTTATTGATACAAAAAACAAATTGTTTCATAGTGAAAAAAAAAATACCCGCGAATGGTTGTAGTATACGGAGAAATTGTTTTATTATAGTTTATGGTAATTAGGACAGCATCTTTCGTTCAACCAAGTGAAACACCTTGATGGGGAGACAAACAAACCAGTCTCTGGGGAAGAGTTTTAAGGCTCCTGATGTCCCATTGCAATCACACACACTACCAATAAAGATCTATAGGCCTACAGAAACCTTGTGCCAATTTCTGAGAATTGGAGGCTTGCAAGACTGGCATGACACTTGCCGATCACTGTGCCAGGAGGGAAGACGAAGTAGTTTCTAAGGTCCTTCTAGGGCAGCCCAAACGTGTAAAGAGAGTTCTAAGTTCCCCCCTAAAAAGGAATACCATCAAACTGTTATCAGAAAAAAACAGGGTGAACTAGACAGGACGTGAAGAACTGCATGACAGACAGAACTGTGTGGACAGTCATCTCGGAAGTTCGACCCCCTGCCGGTTGCCTTTAAGTACGTTGAAGATTTGCATGGATGGTGTACAGGAGGTAAGAACAGAGTAGGTTTTACGGGGAACAAACAATGTGAGCTAAATCTCTTTCGGGGAAGTATTGGTCCTGAGGGGGATCAGGGTTGAGATAATAGTACAATCCTGACGTTTCGATCAGTTTGCTCTGCTCGTCTTCATTTCGAATCCAACAACTAAACGGCACAGGAATCACCCCCAAAGTATCATCTGGTTTTAGGGGAAAAAATGTGCATCCCTTAAGGCGCACTGTAACCCGCGGTAATGGCCCAATGTGATTACATTGCGTCAGTCCTCACTCGTTTCCCCAAGACGGTAACAAACTTACTGTATAATCCGACTAGTTGATACCATTTCCATCTGATGGCCACCCGTCTAATAGCATTACCATGCGTCATTCACCTGGCTATTTATATATCATAATCTATAGGGTCAGATTGTTAACATGGTAAAGATAGTGCGTGAAAAACGAGTACACGTCTTAAAAGAGCAGTGTATTCAAAGAAACAATTTTTCGTCAGTTGGAAACGATGAGAAGGTGTTGCCCCTAACTGATTTCGAACAAATTACGTCTGAATAGGGAGCCACACATGGAGGTGAAGTCAAACGGCTGAAGGCTTCAAACATTGCCCACAATCACTCCATCTAAAAAACTCTGGGGCTATACATTCTGAGCTATACAAGTCTTTTGTTTCAATCTGAAGGTGTTCCGATGGAATCGGGCGCTTCACTTTTGCCGTCATTCAGAACGATTTTCAATTAACTCAAAAAATGGCGGCACAGTTTGAAGCGTTCCGGATGAGGTTTGGGCGTCCTTCGTGGAGCAAATGAACTGCAACTAGGAAATGTAATGTACCGATGGCTGCGAACCACTGATCCGTAACGATTCACATGATGTCGATACATTTGTATTCAGGTTATAGGTGAATCTGCTTCTCAAGGAAGATGACAATCTAGTTTATCTAATATTGTGGTTTTATTTGCAGTTAATTTAGAGGGCAGGCTCGTAAACTGACCCTTGGTATTACCTGATCTTTCGAAAGAGCACGAAAAACGATGAATAACATTGAGACGCATGTCATCGATACTGCGCAAAGTTGCATTATAAATGAGAAGACGTCATTGATTTTGGATTCAATCTCCCCATGTTCAAAACTACTTCTGCTGAAGACGGTCAGAGCATGCTGACCGAAACGTCAAGTTTTCGAGCCAAACCGGTTTTTTCAGTGCCACCACATTTCCTTTGAGTTTAATTCCAGGTACCTTTTAAAACCTTTAAAAAAAAACTTTAAAAAAAAAACTCTCATGCGAAAGGGGTATACTTTGGCCGATCCAGCACTTTACTAATGTCCACCATTATTCCAATTACATGTTCTGAAGTATTATAGTTTGTTTTTCATTATACGTTCTATACTGCTTAATACGGTACTCCTCAAGCGAGGAAGGCCAAACGTCACATCACTCGAAAGATTGTCATTAAGACGAGCGGAGCTATCGTCTAATGACATCTTAACACCAATTTAAACTTTTGGCTTAAATAAGACGAGTACTTTCCTTATCATTATCACAATCAGTTCGCTAATGCCTACAAGAAGGGTACAGCTGAATCCCGTTCAGGACAGAGACACTCGGTAAGCCATTGTGTATTGGCTTTACGGAGGCTTAAACTTACTGTTCACAAACCATACAGTCGTGATATCTGTTCTAACATGAATCAACCTAAATAAGGTAGTTTGGCATTTCTTTGCGGAAGATTGAAAAAACCAAATTGAATTATTGCAACTCTCTCTATGTGCCTTTGTCAGATTTGCCGACAATTGTGTTATTTACGACAATTGTTGGTAGCAAAAGGCTTACTCGGATGGTGACGTACGTCACAAAATATTTCATTTAGGCCTATTATAGCCCACATATTACAATCATACATCAATAGTCAAAACAAAACGAATTCTTGTGTGACCGAACGATTACAGTAAAGGTGTGAAGACAGCAAACAAACTCGATGAATTTTGGAAGTTGTCCAGCCTAAATTTCAGACACTTCAGTTCTAAAGAAGAAGAAGAAAAAACTGGGGAAATTGATTTCCCTTGTCTCGCTTTGTCGTTCGAGTAATTCAATTACTCGCCAGAAATTATATCTGGCAAGATGCAATACCGAGAAGAGAGGGGGGGGGGAGAGGTGGAGAGAGGGACAGAGACAAAAAAACCAAGCGTCGAATCAAGTTGACGTTTTAAAGGAAGCAACTCCCGGGGAGGATCCGAGCCCCGTGTGTCTGTTCCCAGGATACAAGGTTACCTCGTCAAACGGCGGATTGAGTGCCGAGAGAGACATCGGCTAGCAAAACCGGCCTCTCTTTAAATGCATGTTGATTTAATCTGCATTATCCCTAAAACAAACAGAAATCGATTTCCCATCTCGGTTCTCGTTAGGGTCCACACCTGTACGTCGAAACCAACGGGCATCGGATAGTCTGCAACGTACAGCGGTTATCATTGCTACACGAATAAAAAAAACCTCTCCCTCATGAATGTATATAACTAGATTTGTTGTTTTTTCGGTTTCGATGCCACCCCGACAAATGTTTTCTGCGTCTTTATTAAAAAAAACGAAAACAAAACCGTGGGCTTTACGATCCGGCCACGTAGAAAAGAACCTGATCATTGGGTGTTGGCCATGCAGGGCGCAGTTTGAGGCAAATGAATCAATGAATATATCTTGGCAACATCAAGGCACTGTTTGAATAGTAGGGATTTGTAAATGAATCTGGATGAAGCCAACTATATTATACATTTACCAAGGCTCACCCTTATGGGCAACGCTGCTTTAAGGCACAGTACACGTTTGGTAATGACTCTGAAAATTAAGGGCAATAAAAAATTACTTGGTAAGAAGTACAGCAGCGTTGGGTAGTATAATGAATTTTGAGAAATGTTTAACTTCGAAGTACTGCGGTTATGGAAAATGCATCACTTTTTATTCCCCCAAATTTGAATCTGAGAAGGTCAGAAACGCTTCTCAGACTGTGTATTCCTATGGGGAATATTCTTCCTGCTTGGAAATGTTCGCTCCGGTTTTTCGGTGATATCTCAAAAACGCGACCATCTTTTGAAGTGAAATTTTCACAGGTTAGTTTTATTGTATGTACCTACATTTATATAGGATTAACACAATCGGTAGGCTCCAATTACCAAACATGTACTGTGCCTTTAAAGCATCAATATGAAAAAACACTTTCTTTCAGATTACGTCCAATACGCTACCGCGGTAATATCTTGTTTGTAGGTTGTTTTTTTCTTGATCAACAATCAGTCAGTTCTGGCAGTGTATTTACCTCATAAAAAACAGAAAAACCCAAGGGAACCTTTCTCTTGAAAAATTATTTCAAAAGACACAAGTCAAAATCACCGTAATGGCAAAATATGAATTTCTACTTTTCAAAACGGAAACTTTCAGTTGAATCTCGTTTACGCGATGAAGAGATCATCGATCAACCTACACTTTGAGCATTGAGGTCATTTGGGATGCGAGCACCAAACCCAGCAAAAGGAACCTCATTTGTTAAATGGGTTCCTACTACATGTACTTTCATTCCAGCCTCGGTTTCAGTTGCATTGATTAGTGTATAGATAAGAAAACTTAGCAGAACATCCCATATTTCTTCCTCCCCTGAGTTATCCCTACCCCTTGCTGTGTATCTCTTAAAAGACTGGGTCCACCAAACCCGTGTGGACGACAGAATGAGTTCAAAGGCATTTTAATGCATAATTATGCACATTAATTACCAATTCAAGAGCACTTCACTAAAATTGAGTCAAGCAATTCAAGCACATCATCAAAACGGGCGAAAATAAAGGAAAACACTAGAGAATTATTCAAAGTGCTAATGGCAAGCCCGTAAACAGTTCCACATATGAATTATAGACGAGGAACATATTACGAATATTGGCCTTCATAAATAACAATATCCACTTAAAATGACGGGCAGAGCGGCTGTAGTAATTACGATTCACGTGACAATTTACTTTGACCTCGTTCGCTTCCTAGCAGAAAAAGTACAATTCGCTGTGGAGTGTTTACGGATATTTACCCCGCATATTTTGCCAGATTTGTTTATAAATTTTGTGCACTTCTTTTTCTACGCTGAGGCTGTATTTCAAAAAGCAAAATGGCTGCTGGCCCTGACCTACATACATAATGTCCCATGCCAAATAAAGACATAAAGCGTCTCGGGCTCAACGCTCTCACCCCCAACGTAAATGACACCGGCACCAAATTAAAAGTGGCATCGATACCGAGATAAAATAGCCGTCGGGTCGGGAGAAAAACAACTTGCCACAAGGGTGAGATGTCCGCCCCGTGTCCCATGGGGTCTGGGGGACCCTGTTACGTTCTTTTATAGCTTCATCCATTTTTAACCAGCCCTGAGCCCTTGGTACCTGTCCGCATCAGGTATCCCATTCGCAACGGTGTGATCATGTTGTACAGCGAGATGGAACTCAACACCAGAGACACATTAAATTCTCACTCTGAGGGCTTCACGGGTGTGCATGTTCCATCAGAATTTCATCTCGTCCTATGACAGCATAGTCATACACGACATACGAATATCTATCACTTGACGGCGCATGCACATAATATTGAGAGATGGCATGATTCACACGGCTGTACCGAAGCTCCAGAGGGCGCTAGTTGTCTAGCAGTCTAACATTGTATGCACTATAATCTCGCAAGGAAACGAATGGAAACACCGATTTATTACAGTATTCGCCGAACGTAAAATCTGGATTTAAAATTGATAATTTATCTCCTATAACTGTCTCTAGTTTCGATTAAAATTCCCCAGGAAACTGATAATTTGTCACACAAGAGCAAAAGTAACTATCCCCACTCCAAAGAAAACAAATGATACCAATCTACTTGTCTCATTTGTTACAATTGATCAAAAATCCCCAGAGTGTAGATAACTAATAGATAACTAACGCCTGTGATTGTGATACTACTCGGCGATTCACCTTGGTTGCACGATTTATGTACATGATTAATTTTACAAACCTCTTATACGAAAATAATGGCCAAATGCTTTGATTGCATACTATTGCCATTCAGCCTCTTGAGGGCGCTGCATATTACATGTCGAGTACCCCGACGTAATGTACAGACTTAAGGGATGTTCTCTTACAAATGACGGTTTCCGGCGTTGGCTCTGACTGACTGAGGGTACTCGGTGTCAGAACGGCCGACGCGAATCTAAACACGTGCTACGCTCTTTGGAAAAGGGTCCAGGAAACTTACCTTTCACATACATGGAGAATCCAACTCGCTATAATCCATAACGTGACAGTGAACACCAATAATACTGTTCCAGGACATATTGTCATCAGAGTTTTCAGTACAAATCTAGTGTTGAAATTTATTCTGTTGAGCGCGCCTATGCTTCTCGATGAGGCGTCCGTGAACAGTTTGCTGTGCAACAGCATCACACGGCATATCAGGTAGAGTCTGAGGAACATTGGGATCGAGAGAATGATATCTATGTCGGCCGTCGCCTGCCTCGGGTCATGGGTGTACGCAAATTCGGCTGTCCATTCGAAATAGTAGGCTCCTGGTACAGGATGGATTATACACACAATGAGTTCACACGTGATGAGGGAAATACGTGACCACGTCATTGCTATCCGCCATTCGTCCGCACAATTATCCACCAGGAAAAGCTGTGTAACAAATAAAGAAGAAAACACTAAATTAACCCATTATTTGATCACGTGTAAGCATTCAAACCAAACAAGATGGCGAAGGGGGGGGGGTCCAAGAGGTTTAGACCTTCGTCATGGTGCAGCCACATTGAGTTTCTTCCATTCAAATCATCGCAACAAAACCGAGGATGGTAGGAGAAACAGTCTGGTTCCCTTTTTGTACAAACAAATGTTATCATTAATTGCTGGTATTGAACCCAAGGAACATGACCAAGATTATGGCAGCGTGATACAGGTATGTGGCAAATCGAACACGTGCTCAGTTTGATGTGTACAAAACCCAATGGGAAGTGGCTAAATCTAAACAATGGAAGAACTACAGAAACGTCTTCGGCTTACACCAAAGGTACATGTGGAGACAGAGCGGGGAGACAATCTTCAGTTTCAAAGTTTTAAAACTCGTTCAAAAACCCAGGCTTTCCTTTAAAAGGTAAAAGGAAAAGAAAAACGCATTTACAATGCACACAAACGCGACATTAATATCCCACACAATTAACAGTTACCATTCTATTGGAACATTTATAGCATACCTCAGGGTTAATACATTGAGATAAAATGGCTTCAGGTTAATCGATTACACCATTTAGGAGTATGAAAGGCCAGACGTTTTATATCGATAACAGACTTAGTCAGAGTTTGGTACCCAGGCGTGAGCTCATAGTGAACATTTCAAAGTGTCCATTACACAAACTCCATTAAATGTCCTTCGCTGAGGCCATGTTGATTTTTCATTCAGTTAATGAACTAGACATAATTGTTCCAGTCAGGAATGTCAACACAGGACCTGCCAGACAACGTCGCATTAAATAGTCCAAGGATCCATACATCTCAATACCACAGTGCAGAAGTTTATTACACGCAATTTATTATCAAGAACAACAAAACAGCGAATCCAACACAGAGAGGCTGAGGAGAGAAAATTGGTCTGGCCCTTTATTCCATGCTGTACATTCTTGCCTGGTGGACAAGGGTACCCTAAGTCAGCGCACTTCAGTCTTTCGCCTGTTGCGTCAACCTTTGGGGGATTTTATGAATGACAATTTTCTGCTCGAAGAGAGTTCCCTGCTTTAGGGCCCCCTCACCCTGTATATGGGAAGAAAGCAAGCGTTCAAATGATGATAATGCAGCTACCAGTGCGCCTGAAATCTATATACTACTACTGCCTGTGTGTGTGGGTGGACGGACTCGCGTGAAATGGCAATAAATGTCTCCTCCAGGCATTCCTGTTATTCCAAAATGATAAATGTTTTCGAGTGTAAAAAGCTTGCTTCCTTTTATGTACTTTCAATTTTTCGGGGCAACCTCGCCACAAGTTACACGATATTGGTTTTTGTCGATGGCCATCTACGCAATATGATTGGTATAAGGTCTGGAGACGAGTTCGCAATCGGAAACAAATGCTGGAACCATTAAACATTTGCCTTATTAAACAAGATGGTGTAAATCTTCAGCGGAGGAACTTTCATAACCCACAAAATTGCTTTCCATTGATTGATATCTCATTCAATGGGATGCAAACCTCCAGCTGTGCCCGCACTACACGCTGCGACTTGGAAGAGTGGTGAAAGCGTACCAGAGTGACGTCACGCCACGTCAAAGCTAAACTAGTCTGGTACTTTGCGCCACAACGACGAAGCGTGTCAGGGTCCAACATCCACAAGCAGGTTAAAGTTTTTTTTTTTTTTAATACAAAATAACTCTGGGAATACAGGACAAGGGGCCTCCAATGGGATCCATTGTAGCAGAGGTAATACCGACAGGGCAGACCTGAATGCAGCATATTCGCCGTGGATGTTCGCGAATTATTCACGGCAAGGAGCACTGCACAAGAAATCCCAAACCAGCTTCGATGTGTATTGATCTTTTTTAATGTCGCTAACACAGCAACGTCTTCAGACAGCATCTTCGGGAGGACATGAACTCAGTCTCAGGGTATCCACTGCCCCAGCACTACTACGGGATTACACGAGTGTTCAATAGCACGATTTATAAAGAACTGTCATTCGGACAAGGTTCCCGTCTGTCACTGAAACGCAAAGTCAACGCACTTTAGTTGCCGTGTAGGGCTGTTCGAGTTCCTTTCAGCCTAATTACCCAAGTCGTAAATTATATTGCCCTTATTATTTTAGACAGGGATGCTACAATTATATTAAATTTGTTTGACATCTAATAACTGTACAACAATGCCCTAAGAGGGAATGTTATTTAATACTTGTTTTTTGTTTGGTTCTTGATTCTGGAGAGGTTTTCAGTCACATTTGCTGGTAATGTCAACTGCGACCAATCACTTTTTCAATTGTTTCCAACAATTTCGAGTCTCCCCACTCAAGTCTTGAAGTATACTGCGTCATAGAACGGAGGGAAAGTTCTTAATAGCTTTGTTCACAACACAATCTCAATGGTATCTCACCGGGCCCTATGCTTTGTCGACATTTCAAACCATTGCTTTTCCCTCGTTCACGTGCATGCGTGTGTACTTTCCCTAAAACACGGTGGTAATTGCACGGACATAACAAAAAAATGTCACAGACATAATTATTGAGTAACGACCGATCGAAATAAGCAGTGTCTCCACAGGAGAGAAAAACAAACCCGGCTAGATTGCTTTTCTGGCACGAGGGCAACCTTTTAAAAACAGTTTTGAAATACCTATACAGAAAAACTGTGTCTCGTGATCGAAATTACATGTTTATATACATACAACTGTTAAAGGGGCATTGCTTAAAGGGACACATTGCCTTCAATTTTCTCAAAATGTTGCTGCTGGGAATTACTCCTTGTTCTTGTTAAGAGTTGTTCATGCACAGTAACACCTGCACTGTGTTGTAAGAGAGTAGTGACTAAAATAACACAAGCTTGCCTCGTGAAACACAACCAGCGGAACATAGCGAGCCGCCACCGTGTTCTGTCACGAAATTGAACAAAAACCACACAAATTCAAAGGTTGTGAACCATTACATTCTACTTTTTAAAGTATCTTTCCAACCATATTCATTTCCAAATAAACGCTTTACAGTAGCACAAAGCACCAATCAAAAGGCAACTTCACCCTTTAAATGCATCTAAGGGGAATAAGAAGGACTTTACAATGTGTGCAGGGGTTAAGACGGTTCTGATGTATTTTCGTTGTCTTTTTATTTTTATTTTTTTTAGGTGGGGGGGGGGGTTGAGAATTTGCAATGACTTGTCCTAGAGAGTCGTGGGGTCAGTCAGTAAGTGGAGCACGGGCCTTCTTAGGGCCTGACGGTTGCGGACATAGGTGTATGTCTCTATAAATGTCATTCCCTCCTACTCTATAGTCCTCTTTGATGTTGTCAGTCATTCGTTTCCGTTGCCCGCAAGGGTTTGTGTTTTTTTACGCTTGTCATTCCCGCCCATCTTTTTTTGTTGTTGTCCTCATCATCACTTCCTCTCTCCTTTTCCTTGTTTCCCCGGAGGATGATTTTGGCCAGCCCCGTTTGTTCTTCACAACATAGCCACGTCACATCAGATTTGTTTTCTCATCACACCGGTTTGCAGATCTTCACAGAGACCAGTGTGCTCTTCGGGGGGTATTGCGGCCACAAACTTGTTTGTAATGTGGTCCGTGTGGGAGATGCCCAAGATCTTTCGGGAGCATCTCATTTCTATTTCTCTGCTCTTCTTTTGAGGTTGGGCAGTGTGGGTCCCATCACAGGAAGATGGAGATGACTTGAGCACGAAGAAGGAGCCTAACATTACATTTCATGAGGCTGTTGCTGTCCGTGTGGCTAAAGATGCCAAGTGTGAACACGAAATACACACATTTTGCTCGCCAAGAAATGCTCTTTATAAAAAGATAAAAAAAACCAGTGCGCAATTGAAAATGAAATATGTTAACTGTACAGGGCTAAAAGGGCATTTGAGAAGGCTAAAGAACACTTTTTGATGTTGGCCTCGACATTGAATGGTATTGGAGAGTTTCTGGGGTCAGTATAATTAGGGCTGGTAAGACATTCCAGCATCAAACGCAGAAACTTAAGAGGAAAAAAAAATTCCCAAGAAGAATATTGACCAAAACCAAATTATGTATGCTAAGTTGCGAGTTTATTGTACATCCGACTGATGAAATTAAAAGCTTCAACTTGATTCTTCTTGAAGGTGCTTGTTCATCGATGCACTTTGTTTAGTTTTCAGGCATAGTGCCTCGGGCGCTACTTGAGAACGCATTGTTTTGTAATTCGGCAATAATGTGCAATAACAACTTTTAAAGGAGGCAATTACGAGGCACTGCGCATAATGTGAGGCGATGACATCATAAGTATGTTTGCTCGGTGTCGAGACGGCCATCTCGACTTCGCTCCCGGTATACGCGCATCCCACGCCGGTCACATGCAACCCCTTATCCAATCCCTCGGCGTCAGGTCTCCGTCCCCCGTGCAACATTCTCCGAGGACACTAAAGCCTCTTAGGCAGAGAGACACCACATCCAGAGTCGTCGGGGTCACATTCACAGTCAACCGGGCGAATTGCTTCTCGGCCCGCAGTAGTCTGGGTATGTCGCCATACTCCGCCCGCAGGGGGAACCGTGACGTCATCTCAGCCAAGACGTCACACCACAACATGAGTTTTTGCCATTAACGGTTTACAACCGGCCGATGCTGACTCACACGGCGTAGTGTGTTGTAGCCTCGGTATTAAAACCGATCGGACAAAGAAGATGCAAACAGCCAAGGTTTCCCGTACGATGAACGAACCATTTAAATACACTCTCTAAAACCGAATAGGCGGGGACAATGGAAAACAGATAGATGACTTCATATAGTTATCAATGTTGAGGCTAATATACTGACATCATTTGCTGACACAAATGCCTAACTAGGTTAATTGGTGGTACACACACAAATTATGCATGAGTCATGAGAAGAATTCTTACAACCTCACAGGTCCTGCAGATGTGGATGTACAGTTTTTTTTTAAAGCATGACAAAGTGGTCGTCATAGTAAACCTGATTCAGCTTTAATAGGTGAAGCCACAGACATATTTTAATTCCATAAAATTATGCAAACCCTGCTGCATCAATCTGAACGTGTGTCTTGTTTTTTTGTTTTTGTTTTTATATATCCCATAACAAGCTGTGAGACTATCTGTATATTGACGTCACTTCGGATCTAATTTCTCATCAACCTGACAGTCGATGTATTGGTGTCGCACTATCTCTTTAAGCTATCACTGATTTGATATATTGAGACTGGTTTTACCTTTCCTGGCAGAATGCATAATGCCAGCGCTAGGGTCTCCCTCATTATAATAAGTGTCGTTGATGAAGCGATTCGCATATTGAGAGCGCCGCACACCCGAAAGTGCATCATACTACGTCTGGAAAGGTAAACGAACCCCATTTACCCAAAAGAGCGAGAGAGCGAAAGGGGGAGAGACAGAGAGAAAAAAAAAATAGGGAAAGAAAACATATCATCGTCTCCCCCAAATGATCTTGGCCTGTCAGAAAACATAGAGACTGCCATTCGATCTTGATGGGTCGACGACAGCCGGGCTAAGAATAGCACATGCTCGGAATGACGTCACAGCGCGAAGAAACCCCGCCATGCGAGAGTAAAGGGGAAAAATGCAGTCCAACTATTCATAGCAAGGTGAAGTTCTGTAGTAACGGATGCTGTAAACTCTCCGATTGCTCGTGGCTTCTTTGCGTTAAAGTCAGCTTGGAATGCTGATATTTCCGTGGTAAGAAATCGCTGTTTTTTTTTCTTCTTAGGAGCTCTGCCTGGCATTTATAGCCATTCTGCAAAGTACATTCACCCGTACAGGTCTTCTCGTTTCATGACTGCAACATTTACAGGATGTTGATTAATAAAACATTCAGTTTTTAAAGTTCATTGCACGGTAAACAAAACAGACAGCTATTTTTAAATCAAATAGCCGTGCTAAAAAAAATGATTGCAATTACATTAATGATATATCACGCACTAAAAATAGAAGGTTTAATCCCGGGGTTTTAATGACTGAAATCATATTAGGTGTATAAGGGGCTGATGATTACATGGGAGATGAACCAACTCATATCATTCCTGCCCGATTTCCTTCTCATCATTCCCTTGTCCACGCCAATCAGCCCCAGGTTTCCGCCCACCAGCCCAATGTCCACGCCCACCAGCCCCCTGTTAACACCCACCAGTCCAGTGTATATGCTTAAAAGCTAAATGTCCACGCCCACCAGCCCAGTGTTTTTGCATACAAGCCAAATGTCCACGCCCACCAGCCCAGTGTTTATGCATACAAACCAAATGTCCACGCCCACTAGCCCGGTGTTTTTGCATACAAGCCCAATGTCCACGCCCACCAGCCCAGTGTCTATGCTCATCTTTCCCGGGTCCCTGCCACAGAATTCAACGGCCCCAGTCTTCCCTGGGCAACAATAATCTATTGGCCATCTGGCTGATATAATTGGAATTTTAAACAAAGGTCACATTAAACGATGAAGAGCAAGTGACAGCCTCAACTTGGACTAGAATAAACCTCTTAGCTTACAACGTCCATTGTGGCTACCATAAAGAAGATTTTACAGTGTCAAGTGTGCTAAGGATATCATGGTCTTTAGTCACCTCGCAACTTCTTTTATCTATATATATTTTTTTACATTTCTTTTCTTTCTTCAAAGTTCAATGATTTGTCTATTTTCATAACTTTTTTTTTTCTTACGACTACTTTCTCCTCATTTATTTCCCCTCTACTTAAACGGGATTTATGGCGATCCAGGCAGCACTCTGCCGCTCAGTCGACGTCAATAATGGGAAGAAAATACATTCGAAACAAAAGATTCAGTGAAGATCAAACAATTTCGCGGAAAATCAAGTAGTCTGACTCAACTAAGTACTTCGGGTCATGTCTGGCTAGGTGCATTATCTGTAAAAATAAACCATATTGCTTTTGTAATCGCCAGTTCAGAGCATGTTACTGACCCACGCTCCCCAAAGACCGCAGAGTGCAAAAGACAATGCAAATGACGTTAACAGCGCGGGAACATGAACTGCGGGAATCAAACGCGTGGTTTCAAAATGCACAGGTGTGTGTGCGGCACCTAAATGCAGCCCGGCCCATAGTGTAGCCCAAGTCTTGTACCTAAAATGTAACCCCTTTTATGATGCAATTGGGAATGATTGGAGTCTGCCATTTTGATTGTGATTCGTCACAATATGAAACATTATAAAACGGCCCGTCCACACAGGGTGGCGAGTCGTCTCGATCTATCATAAAGTATTTTGATAGAAAATAGCAGTGAGTCAAGTGAAAAAGCTTCGCGGGAGCTTATGGTATAAATGTCATATAGCCAATAAAGGTTACAATATCCCCCAATGTTCCATATTCCTGATCCACGTCTTTTTGTTCCCCCGCACTCTCTCTCCATAATCGAGCCTCCTGTTTCTGTCAATATGTCTTTGCCGTATTGCTGATCCTTGAGCAGCCATTTAGGCCGCGCGACGAGTGTTCTTGAAAATCTTCTGGATGACACAACAACCGTGACTAGTTTTCAATTGTTGGGGGGGGGGTCACCTTTCGACGACAGCCAATTCAATTATTGCACCATCTACCGAGTCAGATGAATTCTCCGACAAGGCTCGTCCTCACGCGAACCATACGAGAGGGGGTGACATTTGGTGACTCTAATATTCTATCCCCTTAGAACTCGTTTTGCCATTGGACACACCTGATACTGCGCGTGCAAATCGAGGCACCAGCAAATTAACACTTGGGCATATTATATCCAGGGTCCTCAGAGTGATAGTCAGAATTTCGCAAATAATATCCTTTACAGCTCTACCTCTCAACTACAATAACCCAAACAAAATGACCAGATACTGTCACACTATTGTAACAGTCCCAAATCCTATCAGCACATGGCATTTTAAAGGGTTTGCTCTTCTCCCTCTGCACGCTGGGGCATTGACAAACGGACAAACAGGCAATGAGAAAAATACTTCACCCACGACGGCTATTCCATGAAATTGTTTCTGTGTAAACGATTTTTGTTTTGCGCGTGAAATGCCGAAACATTTTAAAAGCAGAAAGAAGTTATGCTGTGTAACGATCGTCTGATTACACTTCCTAAATTATTGTTTACATATATTTAAGTGTTTCGGGCAAAATGACAGATGTTTTATTCTTCTCTCTTGCCAACAAGAGTTAATCAGTTCATGAAACTGAAGAAGAGGTAAAAAATTCCAAGCTCTCTTCACAGCACTTTTTTTATTATCCAAAACGCGAATGAAGCTTTGAATTTACTTATTCTCCTTTAAAAAAAAACCCACATAACGGGTTGGCTTTAACACGTTTGCTACCGAATAAAGCGAAGACGATTCGTTCACGAAATATTTAGGCGTGATGAACGTTCCAAATTTAAGATGTAAATTCAACTTTCAATGATGACTCCTACTTGAGACTGCATCGGCAAGACTTGTACGAGAACAGGTATATCGTGTACACTGTATTCATGAAGTGGATTTAAAGCACGGAGAGTATACTTCACCGTATCGTTCATCTTGTATAGTCGACACCTTCGCACCATTGTGCGATTGATGACGAAAGATTGAATCCGCTCGCGAACAAAGCTTGTGCTTCCTCCCTGTATCATTAAAACCTTTTAAAAGTGATAAATTGCCATGTCCCTCTCCAATAATTAGACACCCTTTTTGTAATTTCTAGGGGATCTGAAGGCAGTGGCCATTTCATCACGGCTTTCTTGACTTTCAATCTTGATGTAACGGTAGATCGATAAACTGTGATTTACTGTTTAATCCGGGCTCCCCACCCCCGGCAATTACATGTTTCGCTCATTTCAAACGCAGTGAAACGTGCACGCGGTCACGCCTGTTTAGTAGTAACAGCCTGGTTACATATTATTCTAATTTTATGGGGGCACAATACAGATAACAAAGTTAGAGGATTAAAATGTAAACAGTTTCCTTTGGGTGTACAACATATAATATACACGTGTTCGGAAAGTTGAACACAAAAAGAATAATAAAGTACAGATGACGACCAGAGGAAATACTACTCGAAACGTCAAGAACACTCGGAAAGTTGAGCAAAAAGAACAACAAAGTAAACATGACGACCAGAGGAAATACTACTCGAAACGTCAAGAAGACCTTTTTGCAAACTTGTCTCGGACCAATCATACACGTGTTCGAAAAGCTGAACAAAAAGAACAATAAAGTAAACATGACGACCAGAGGAAATACTCCTCGAAACGTCAAGAAGACAATTTTTACATACTTGTGTCGGACTAATCATTTAGTCTTCAAAGAGGAGACTAGTTATTGAGTGTTCCGGAAATCGCCTTTATTTTTGTTTACAGCTGAAACCTCTCAACCTCAACCGTGCACAGCCTACACATGTTTGTATTTCCAGTGTGTCTTATTGAACACCCTGGACTCTGCCAGTGCAACGACACAACAGTGTCATTCCGATTTTTAGACATGTACATGTACAACAACGCCATGACGGTGCCAGAGTATTTGCGTTCATGGCGTCGTCGCTATAGCACAACAAACTCTGCGCAAGATACGCCAATAAAAAAAAAAATCAAGAATGGTTTATTTTGTTTAATGCATGAAGCACCATCTCCAGTCTTCGGACTTCTGAGCCAGCAATGCTGTGGGGAATTGCAGTTATTTTTAAAACTGACACTCCAACAAAAGTCAGGATCTTCTATGTGTACACAGAACGAACAAACATCTTGATGTTCACGGAGCAGGGGCATCACTCCCCGATTGCCCTTATCCAAACGGCCGTGATGTTGTTACAGCGAGAGAGGGGTTGAACATGTCTTCAGACTGCGAGAGGGAAGAATCACAACACGCAGGACACGTCTTTATATACGGAGGTACGATGGTGACGATGACGGAGCGAACATAGATATCTCCACCCAGTGTGGAGACGACCTAACCATCAGTACCTCAAGATGGCTTCCCGCGAGCAAATAAAATACAGGAAATTGCGACTAATTTGCAGGACACTTCAGTCAGAGAATTCAATCTGGTTAGATGAAACATCAACGCGTACACGGAAAGCAATTACGTAGACATGTACTTCGGGGTATAAAGCTTGTGTAGTGACTAAAGTAAGAATAGTTAGCCCCCCCCCCCTTTCCACGAAAAAAATCGATGTCCCGGGCTCTGTTGATCTTACATTTTAACGTCAATTTCGTGGACGTTTCGGAGGTAGCAGAACTGAGAATGTTTGCATTTACATAATATGCAACACTTAAACAGATAGTAAAACATTTTCTGCATGTTTAAGGTGCACACGCCAGGTATAAAAAAGACAAGTTCCTTAAAATCAATCACGAGTCGATTGGTAGTGCTCTTTGGGGTGTGGAACTACTTTGAGTGTGCACGTAGGCCTACCTTCCCTACAAAATACACACTGCAGATCAATGAAGTATCTACCCACACACGGAATGAAATAAAGTTAACTTTGTAAAGTGTATTTAACGTAGAAAGGCATTTTCTGTATACTTGTATAATTAGATTTAGTAGGCGATATTTTGTATCTTTAATTAGTTGGGCATCAACGCTTAATGGGTCACTTGTGCTAAACGTTCTCAACACACAAGCCCCTTCACAATAGTCTAATCTGTGATATTTCATCTTTAACAATGAACAAGCTTTCCGTTAGAGTTTCGAAGGAAAAAAATATATAAAAAGCGTCCGAAAGCATTTGTTATGAAATGAATATGGTTGGGGAAGATGTTTTGAAAGTAGGAAATAATGATCCACACAAATATGCATCGAAATTGTGTGGTTTTCCTTTTACTTCGTGAGCTAACACGGTCCGCCAATTTGTGGAGTCAAAAGTTTGTTTCTACAAAATGGCGGACCGTGTTAGTTCACGAAGAAAAATAAAACCACACAGTTTCGAGGCATATAATCTACTTGAAAAGCACCTTTACAACCATAATCGCTTTATAACAAACGCTTTTAAATAGCCCAAATCGCCCAAATCCAACGCAACATGTTCACTTAATCTGCATGTACTTTTTTTCCATGTAGTTAGCAAGGACAACATAACTGTGAGTGATTCCACCACATTTTTTCGCCCCTCGGAATCGCGAGCGATTCATGTCTCCTCAACCGCCTCACTGCCCTCTCTCAGCGCAATACTAATCCAAACATGCATTCATTCTATACGCTGGCAACGCGGCGCCCGCAGTGACAGTTTACTTTGTGAACTAGTCAATCATTCCTATGGTTCAACGAGAATAAAACAAAAACAACACACCGCCAGCTAGCCAGGGTGAGTAACTACCTACACTTCGTACGGTTCAAAATGGCTCCACACACGTACGTACGACCGATGTAGGCCAAACACATGGTGTGCCTAAACTACGGCGGGCATTGATGTTATTAACACTGTCCCACCGGATACAGTATTGATCTTTAACGCGGAGAATAAATAAGCAGACAATAATGGTATCATTCGGGTCCTGCCTTAATATTGATGTTTTCTTGCATACGGGACTGTTAATGAGGTGTCCATGTGGTTGTTTTTGTACGCGGACAGAAACAACTGGAATAGATAGGGGATATGTAGATATGAACTTGAACATATATTTTTTTATTGGTGACCACGTGCAATGGATTATGGTATTATACAATTGGCTTTGCGGAAAAAAACATCACCTAAGTAAAGAATACGACGAAAGTGGAACGAACGTTCAAAATGTATCTATCACCTCTGACGCAAGGTATGCATCATTGATGTGAATAGGTATACTCGTTATAATATTTCTCTTTACGTTTTAATTAATGCTTTAAAAACGCAGCAATATTGTCTCAAAGTTAAAGGGACACGTTCCCTAGTATAGGGCACTCGAAATTGTGTGGTTTTCATATTATTTCGTGAACTAATACGGTTCGTAGATTTGTAAAATAAAAAAAAATATGGTACTTCAAAATGGCGGACATTAGAAAAGAAAGAAAGGAAAACCACGCAATTTTGAGGGATATTTGTGTAAATCGAGATATTTTACTTTTAAAACATTTTTCTAACCATTCATTTCATAACAAACGCCTTTTATAGCCCAAAGCGCCTAATCCGAAGTCAATGTGTCCCGTAATGAACACACATATATATTTATGTAAATAATATACATACATTACTATTTCCATATCACTTGACAAAAATGGTTGCCAGCCAGTCAGTTTACCCCGTGTATTAATGAACATAAAAACAGTATCACTCCCGGTTTACACTGGCAACAGCGTAAGACGGAAATGACTCCTGTTCCCCCCTGCAATCGAGGTTGAACAAAAAACGAAAAATCATCATAAAAGTCTCACCAACGCTGTAGCAACATATTACTCAATAATCAATCGTCAATTATGCAACCGTTTAAAATAAAAAAGCTTTGCAGAAATGTCAATTAACGTGTTATTCAACGGGCATGATAAACCGATAAAAGTCGCAGGAATTAACAGTGCTCGATAACTGTTCAGATGATAAAGTACAGTCTGGGAAGACACGCTGGTTAATGACGGCTTTTGTTTATTATACATATGCCCTTTTCTGTACAACCTGTGGTTAAAGTGTGACGAGTAAATTGGTCGATGTCAGGTTTTTAAAGAGATGTACGGGCATTCAATCAACATGAAATGGCTCATGTAATTTGTACCAAGCTACGAATAAGAGATCTGGCTGCATCTTACATGTCCTTAAAGGTAGGGTCATAGATTGTGGTTTTTTTTCTCAACGTAATTCTGATTTATTGGCAACAAATAGCCGCATGTGAAAGTTTCAGATGAATTGAGTGTAGACTTGTTGAGAAAACAGCAACAAACTGTCACGGAATTTTCACAGAAACGTCAAGTCCATCCACGTTTAGCGTGAAGACAGCGGGTACCTACCGCATACTTTGCTGCACCATTCGCGAACGGACACCCACCCCCAGAAATCTGAGAAACGATTCATGCATGAATCGTTTCTCAGATTCAAATGTTTGTATCTATAACCAGGGGGGCATTTGAGACGAAATTAATGAGCAGGATACTTTCTACCATAACCCTCTTTACCACAAGTAAGCTTTCGGACAGAAATTACACAGTTTGTTCAGAGTCATCACCAAAATAATGAACCTACAGAAAACTTTGTGGAGATCATGCAGTGTTGTTTTATGCATCCCACAAGGATCCCTGTGTCAGCCCACTATCCTGATCATCACATTCTTAACCGGGTTGCCATCGTGTCAAACGTGAAGCAAACTCAGCCAGAGATGCACACAAGAAGTGTCAAACAAACTGACAAGCTCTGTTTTCGTCTAGGTTTGAAGGTGACAGAGCGGCACAATGTCAACACACAGTTCGTTGGTGTTCTGAATTACCAATTTGATTGATGTGATATGAATAAGGCAGTACCAGGCTTTCCAATGGTCAGTATGAACGTCACACTAAAACTGCAAAAACACTACCAACTTGACATAGTTGTTTGCCCTTTTGGACGAACACACAGCTGTTCCGGTTTCATTTTAGAATTTTACGACCCAGACCATGAAACTGACCCGAGTTTGAGGCAATTAGACCATCACCCTAAACCTAACACATACCCTCATTTTGACACCAACTGTGCCCCAAACTGTAACCATTAAGCTGAAGTTCGGTCATGTTTTAAACTAAAAGGTTACATGTGCTGTATGCTACAAGACGGCAAAAAGATTATGACTTAATGACCTGCGATTCAAAACTTATGTTTTTAACCTACATCTTATAATAATTTAAATTCTTAAAAACCGGACCCTTATCATCTTCAGAAATATTTGTAATGTTATACAATAGTAAACGGCATAACCAGAGCACTGAAACGGGGCTTGTTTAGGAAAAATGCAAGCGGGAACTTCAGTTTTAATTTTTGCCAGAGTGACCCCTGGGGAAAAAATGGTACACTCCCTCATGTCCCCCTTAATTTTTAACCCGAGTCTCACCACTGAGTCAGTTGCAACTTGAACTCATGCTTTTTCCCTTCATGTCATTTTACACCCATAAAGTGTGGATGAACTTACAGATAATTAATAATGCCACACACTTTCTGTAACATGCAGTTACCACAAGGTAATTCAAAACGCCAACTCCGGTCAATTCCGAACCGATAGTTCCAACTTTTTATCTCGTTATTTCGTCGTGTCTCTTGATACTGACATAATATGGATGAGTTTGCACTACATATTTATGTTAACATTATCAGTTACAACAGAGTAGTTCAGTCCTGATTAAACTTCGTTTGCTCTTCATCATAAGATCGAAACTGTCTTATTTTTCCACTGTGGCGCATAATAAACGTCTCTCTGCCTGACTTTACTGCCTGAACTCTACGACATTATTTAAACAAAATTACATGGATTTACTCTTGGAAAAAAGCAATGCATAAATAACTAGCGCTCAACACCCTGTGTTCTTTAACCTAAATCGCCCTCAAAATCCTTAAGTTGGATCGCAATAAAAGAGAGGTTCTCTGACCGTTGGCTAGTATGGTAACTTAAAGGCAAAGTATACCATTGATTCCTGACACCGTTCGATTGTTTCAATCACAATATCAATGTAGATATTATACAATCAAACTAACCGTGAAAATTCCATTTTGAAGAGGTGGTAGCGTTTTTGAGATGTCGCCAAAAATCTGGAGCAGTTACATGTATGTCCACGCAGGGAGAATAATCCGTAATTGGAAAACGCAATCTGAGAAACGTTTCATGCATGAAACATCTCTCAGATTGATTTGGTTTTAATCCCTTTCTCTAAAACCACTTTCCTCAGAAAGGAATCGTTTCTCAAATTATTGTCAACAGCTGCAGTGCTTCTTACCACGTAAGTTTATTATGGTCGTTTATTTTTGGAGTAATTACCAAAGGTATAACCTGCCTTAATTTTTTTTTAAAGAAAACTATACCCCAATGCTCCTTTACTGGGATACTGATACCAAGCTACTGAGGTCAGTGCTCGGCTACTGACAATTCTGTTAAAACAATAATATTTATTAAATGAAACGCGAAAATAAAACCACTTCAAAAGGATGTGCGCATACACATTACAATGACGTCAATAATGATGTAGACGAATCAACAGCTGGTTCAAAGGTCATATGTCGTCATACGTGGCTTGATAGGATTTTGACATTCAGTTGCGCTGTGCAATCAATATGTTTTATTCAGAGGTTGGGGACTTAAGTGGCTGTTTTTGTTTGTTTTGTTTTGTTTGTTTTTGTTTTTGTTTTGGTTTCTGATACAGGGGGAGGGGGAGGTGAGTGATGGTCGACTAGCTTTTGACGAAACCCATGGAAAACTACCCCCGCTCTTTCCATAATCGATGCAAGGCCTCTTTGTGTACAGTGTCTCCCAAAGTAGCGGAGCAAGGTTTCCCCTCTCTGAAAATGGGCCTGCTGAATTGACAAACAAGTCAACATGTTTTTCCTTTTCGCAGCCCCCTTTCAAACAAACATATCAACCCCTCGCTGCTTCGGATCGCTTTAGTTATTATCAATTGACGTAAAGCTTTGGATCCAATGTTTGTTTTTCTATCAGACCCGATCAATTGAAACATTTTTTAATGTTTTCAAAGTAAGGATAATAACACCCCTGACATTAGTTTTTCTATGGCTCTTATTTACCAATTCAGTTATTTACAAAAGCAGTTGCTCTGCAGAAACCCAGTATTAAGTCAACACTTGTACGTAAATCGCACAAGCCATGCATGGGAACACAGTATAAAGAGTCTCAATACAAGAATTATACTTGAAAAGATACGAACAAAAAACTACTATTTCCTCACCCCCCCCCCCAAAAAAAATCATTTTCACAAAAGGCTCGTGTAACTGGGCTTACCACCGCAACATTTTCCACTTCTGCCATTCTATCTAAGGTTTCGGTACAGTGATCAGGAATGATGGTTCCCATTCTACCAAAACGAGTTCAAACTCGTTATCCCCCTCAGACTCACATTGGTTTCGGTGAGTAAATAAAAATGGCTGTTCACAATGTAACAAAGATCGATAGAGCAAGACTGCCCCGGCGAGATTCATCTGGATGTAGTTCTAGAGTAACGAACGTGTGTGGCTGTCTACAACAGACTGCTTTCTCAGCACTCCACCAAAATGTCCCACTCGGATCCGTTTACTATTCTAGCAGGAATCTGCTATTGATACAGTGTTCTATAATACCCGGTTGGGGGGAGGGGCGGGGTGGTAGGGGCTGGCATCACTGTTTAATGGAAACAACTTAGTCGCGTTCCCCGAAGGCATGACACAGATCGTTATAAATGTGGGTCACGACAGAGTTGGTACCAGCCTACATATTGTGATCCCTGTGGATGTGGAGGGGGGGGGGGGGGCGGGACAAACAATATGGCGGCGCGGTATCCAGTAGCTGACTGATGCATAATGCAGGCTAGTCTGATCATGACATATAGATAAGCATCTATCTTCCATGGGAAGTCATCCATTTATCTTAATGGCGAGCATACAGTCAAAATACTACCGTTAATCGTCCCCTTTTTCTCAAGCTCCCCAGCAACAGAACTCCTCGTCAGAAAACTTGATGAGGGGTGAGTGTGATGAATGGCGACACGACGACAGGTTTGCATCTCGGTCATACGACTGAGAAGTCCAAAGTCCAAGAGGGAGGAGGGCTTCAGTCCAAGATCGGCTCAGCTACCAATCAGCCAGCACCCCAGGTCTCTACCCTTTAACCATTCATAGTAAAGGTTAGGCTGCGTCCAAAATTGACAGCTTTGGCTCGTGCTATGGATTAATCATGAGCATCCATTCCACATTTTACTATTTCAACGATGCTGCTTGTACCGACAGCCGCAGCCAATTCGAACACCAGTTAAACTGCAAGTGCAAGCGTGGGTTTATGGGGTAGTAGGTTTGAAAGAACAACATGCAGCAAGGGATAATTGTATAATTACAAATCTGATAAGAACTGGTTTGTAGTCTTACTAAACCATTTCTGCTGTATACAGACAAGGGAATGAACACAGACACATGATGCTTGCTAAATAATTAATATTGAACTATTTAAACAAACTAAAGCTAATTGAGAATGCACAACGCTTCCGTCACGGTCGATAAGTGTGCATTGTGCCCAACAAACTCGACAGATTAAACCCAGTCAAAACTAGCTAAATCAAATACCAGCTCAAACAAACGAGCTCAACCTGACTAGTTAGTTGGACTCGCCTAAAACCTAGACACAACAAAGTTAAAACAAAAACAAGACGGTATAAACTGGGCCATCTGAATCCAGAATGTTACGCATAAGTATTTTTTATATATATATAATTCCAGACATCAAACAGTATTTTGTAACAGTTGAACTGTGATCATCACTGTAAAATATTCAGCTGAAGACAGTCACCATATTAACTTGAAATGCTGTGTTTGTGACATTCATTAACTCTGAATTGCATTTAGAGTGCCTGGCCGATGCTTTCACTCAAACACAGAGAAGCTGCACCGTTGTTTTCTGACAGAGCAGATTAAATTTCCATCCTAATAAATACCCATCACAACCGACACAACCGTCTACGTTTGCCCGGGACTTTGCACATCAGGCTCATTTCGCTGGCAGCCATTGAAATATGCAAACGGTGGGTATAAAGTGAAAAGCCTTTGAATGTTGTTCTTCGACTTTGACAGTTTTTTTTTTCAGAAGGAAATAATTCACTGGACGATTGGTTGAGGGCCCAATTGCATGGCTCTGCTTAGCGTGGAATTATGAGCTTACATCCCATAGAATGGTGCGCTTTACAGGGTTCTGTAAGCGCAGAATTCTGCGATAAGCAGAGCTCATTTCGCTGGCAGCCATTGCAATATGCAAATGGTGGTTATAAGTGAAAAGCCTTTGAATGTTGTTCTTCGACTTTGACAGAGGGAAATACTTCGCTGGAGGATCGGTTGTGGGCCCAATTGCATGGCTCTGCTTAGCGTGGAATTATGGGCTTAAGTCACATAGAACGGTGTGCTGTACAGGGTTCTGTAAGCAGAGAACTCTGTGGTAAGCAGAGTCATGAAATTGGACCCCGGTATAATGAGGTTTTCAATCACTGAAAATTGAGACTGAAATTTGTTTGTTGATAACTAATCGACTTCGTCTTTGAATTAAAATATCCATCACAACTGGTCGTAGCCGCCGCATCTAATTCCAAAGTCGCTAGGTGGAAATGAGTACCACACGTTAATTTGACGGAAGATGGCAATGGGGTAAACAAGAACCCCACAGTCTAAATGTGAATATTGTGCAGTTGAGACCTCAATGCAAAACATAACAAACAAAAATAACAATCAGACACAGAGCCTGACTGTTGCGTCTGCTTCTACAAGTCTGCAATAATTATGTAGGTTTTTTGGTTGAGTAGAGATTTGCTTTATGAGGACAGTCGCACGACTTTTTATCCAAGGTCTTTTCATTGATGGCACAACAAATATGGGAATTACATAAATGTAATCAAGCACAAAATTAATGAGATTGAAAAATCATAGTTGGGACCGGCCATTTTTTTTTTTTTTTTTAAATAAGGACAACAAGTTGCGCTTTTGGTTTTTATCTTACATTGAAGGCCCGTATCAGACAAACTATCTCCATCATGTATCTTTGATTGCAACTACATGTATAATCTAGTTCTAATATATATATTATAATGCGATAGGTTAGATATGTTTGTAGAAATACGAGAAGTAAACACTATTATCCCATAAAAAGAGGTATTCGTTTCGAGAAAACATGCGGGCAGCCATTCTGCGTGGGTTTAAAGAGCATAATTTTACGGCCCTCTGGACAACAGAGCAACCATTAGGCCGCATTACACGAATGTTACAGTTACAATGAATGTGGAACAGAACGCACGATGAAAAAACCAACAACAATAAGCCTGCGGACGTTATGTTTCATTATAAAACTTAAACCAATGTTGATTTTAAATAAAAACCAATATTGACCACATTATTAGGCTGGCCCTTATTTACTCACTTCGCAACCTTTAATTTAAAGGGTTATACAACTCACAGGACACGTGACAACTTGTTATGGCTGTCAAAATAGCTCGACGGGTGTTACCTATACGAGAAAATTGATATAAGAAGCTTTGTTTATACCAAACGATGTGGCGAACCGAGCCATCCCGCAAAATAGACTGGTGCATTCGTTACGCCGATATGTTGACGCGAGTAAGAGTATACCAGCATGAGGTAACCCGACGAAAATGGCCGCGGTGTGATTATCGTCACAGTCCCGCGTTGGAGGCCATCTGATGAAAAATAGCGCGCAGTAAAACGGATACTACGCTATAATATCGATCAGTTATTAATTTATTTGTTTGTCTTGTCGCAGTGTGTCTGTTGAATGAATCGCACTTATTTCCGTAATACTATTTGTGTTGCGGGTGCCAATCTATCTGTTATGCATCGCCTGTTCCGGCCATGACACCCTTCGTGGGCACCCAGACCGACCGAGCAGTTAGGCTACATGTTTGCTACTAATGCTGTTGGTGTTGGTGGTGGGGAAGTGGGTGAATGTGTGTATTTACTTCATACAAAACGTGTGTCCTGTGAGTTGTGTAACGCTCTAATAATGGTTACGAAGTGTGGGTGGATGTGTGTGTGTAGGAGGGGGGGGGGGGGCAATCGATGATGATAATATTCTTATTTGATTGACAACATATATGATAGGCCTACACACGCAAACATTAAAGGGACACATTGCCTTCGGATTGGGCGCTTTGGGCTACAAAAAAGCGTTTGTATGAAATGAAGATGGTCACGGAAAGATGGTTGCCAAGTACAATATAATGATCCACAAATAACCCTCACAAATATACCCTCGAAATTGTGTGGTTTTCCTTTTACTTCGTGAATTAACACGGTCCGCCATTTTGTAGAACCGAATGTTCACCTTCACAAAAGGGCAGACCGTGTTAGTTCGCAAAGTAAAAGGAAAACCGCAATCTCGAGGTATATAAAGTGTGAACCATTACTCTCTCGTTTAAAACATCTTTCCGACCATATTCATCTCATAACAAACGCTTTTATAGCCCAAAGCTCCCCAATCCGAAGGCAACGCGTTCCTTTAATAATCAATTTATGTTAAAATCAAGCGAGTGATATCACTTGCTTTTGTGCTTTGCTTTGTTCGACGTGTTAACATCATTTGCAAAAATACGCTGGTCCTGCTGTTGGCCATGGTCGTGGTGCATATTCCATGAAGCAATGAGTAAGTTCAAAGACTGGCAATATTCTACGAAACTTTCAAAAACAAAATAGAGATGAATCACCGGTAGGTAAGACAACCCACCTGTGATTTGTCTTTTGTTTGGTAACGGTTCGTACAGGTCCCACAACCTTGGCTCTGATTAAAAAAAAACCACCACGCTAGAACCTGAATGTATAAAGTGTTTGATCTGTTCGACGACGGGACGCCGATCGTGTTTACACGGATTTTGTGTTGGGGGAAAAACTCAATCAAAATATTCATTAAAATTAAAACTTGCATTAATTATGAAACGGTGCAGTGCTAAACTCTCGCGCAGCACATTTTCCTTAAATCAAACTACCCCCTCACCCCCATTTTTTTTTTTTAAATAACAATAATAAATAAATAAATAATTATATACCAAAATATTTATATAAAATTTGTAGGGTAGATGGCCTTAGCTTTCGATCCAAACCGGACCTTCGTCAGAGGCATAAACAAG
The DNA here is from genome assembly GCA_032158295.1 of Pycnopodia helianthoides. Taxonomy (NCBI): domain Eukaryota; kingdom Metazoa; phylum Echinodermata; class Asteroidea; order Forcipulatida; family Asteriidae; genus Pycnopodia; species Pycnopodia helianthoides. The sequence goes on along the minus strand of CM063247.1, from coordinate 21,508,752 downwards.
CACAAACGAAAAACATATCCATTTATAGCAAAAAAGAGAGGCAAAGAACAATGGGATGGTATCCAGAAAAAGGAGGGAAAATTTCGGCCAATCAAAAATATTTATATATATATATTAATAATAATATTTAGTACGTGAGGGTAGAACTGCCACAGAAGGCGGCGCTTGTGGGTACGGCGAGGATCCTCAGAAAGACCCTTGAGATCTAAGGCTACGAGAAGTTACCGGCACAAAGGAAAATGTGATATTTCTTTTGCATGCTGTGATCAAATGAAATAATAATAATACTTAAAGGCACATTACAGAATTGGTAATTGTAAAATATACCTTTGATCACAGATTTACCTAAAACTTACACGGTCTAATGATGATGATAGTAGAAAACATCCCTAGAAATATTTCTGTCTGAAATGCCATATTTGATGAGAAATAAATCAAACTAATTTCCGATTGGTGTTTATCGCTCATGAGCGTTTTATTCATGCATTGTATAACACATGCAAATTTGTAATCGGTTTTGCACTATTTTCTCGTGACCCAGATGGCCGATCGATCTCAAACTTCTACAGGTTTGTCAGTTTATGTATATGGTGGATTATATAAAGTGCTTACACTGCCAGCAACTGTTTTGTTAGCAAAAACCAATTCTGAAATGTTCCTTTAATAAAAATGACTTTAAACAAATTACAATAAAGTTAAGAATAAATAAATAAATAATTAAACAAACCAAGCAAACAAAGAAGACATAAAACAAACGGACCGTGACGCCTTATAATGCTATTTAGACTCCATCACTGACATGTTCACCGTGATCATTAACATATGAAAACCTTTTTTTTTTCTTTCTTTTTTTAACAGTCACCCCCAACACACACGTTTGTCAACCCCGTACATCGAGGACGTCTCTTAGTTATCCCATTATTTTGACTTGTGTTTTTTAACGACGTCCCCGATGGTTTTGTTCAAGAAAACGAGGCGAGGACGCCTCGCTCTGCAAAAAACAAACCGGATCCCTTTTCCTTCTAACAGGTAGACACCACCTAGTATAGAATGAACACAGACTGTTATCCCGTCCCGCCTCAAGTTGTGGTCCTTCTCGAAACCAAGAATTTGGCTTCAGATCCGTTGTAGGCCCCGTCCGCTTGTTCGAAGCCCCCGTCCCCAAAGCGTACGTTTTTCAAAATAATTGACAGAGCCTAAGCAGGGGCCGAAACCGAAGCCGCGGTTTCGAAATGGCCCAATTCGCACCGATATGGAACGGGAGGGTTAACAGAGTGGCTTCATCCTATTATATAGACTAAGGCCGAGTCCGAATTGGCGGCTACGGCTATGGCTACGGCTGGTTTGCCGCGTCGTCACGCGGTGAAGTATAGAACGTCCCTAGCGACACACTTAGCTACAGTCGTAGCCATAGCCGGCAATTCGGACACGACCTTACCACACCTTAAAGGTCGTAGCCTATTTTGGCAAATTCCCTCGCTTGAACGGGATCCAAATTTTGACTATTAGAAGAAAATCGATATCATTGTTCATCATTGATGCTCAACAAATACAAAATGTTTTATTCAACCGTTCAACATTATCCCTGTGCACACTTTGGACTGCAACCCCCCCCCCCTCCCCCCGTCTTTATTGTTAGATTTGAACCTGTACTTTTGACTCTGTCAACAAAACGGGGTATGCGTTGAACGAATCTTTTGTGAGTTTTTCTTTTTAGCCAAACAAACTATTCAATATTATCCTGGCCTGGGAGTCGATGCGATGTCCCTGTGTACAATGCCAACACACTGAAGGTGGAAATCTGTCCAAATAAATCCTAAATATAGATGCGGTTGGGTTTCGATAAAAAATAAAGAAAACCCTCACAGCAATATTACATTTTTACAGTTATTATATACGAAGGTCCGGTTTGGATCGAAAGCTAAAGGCCATCCCCCTTACTAGTTTTATAAATATATATGTATTATTATAATACTCCCAACAATTGCATTTTTCCAATTTCTCCACAGTTGTTGGCTAAAATTTTCCCTCCTTTTTCTAGACACCATCCCATTGTTCTATGCCTCTCTTTTTTTTGCTATAAATGGATATGTTTTCGTTTGTGCTTGTTTATGCCTCTGACGAAGGGCCGGTTTGGATCGAAAGCTAAGGCCATCTGCCCTACACATTTTATAATACTATATAATATATAAAGTTGTATTAACATAGACACTATGGCCCTCAAACTTGGAAAAAGGTACAATCAATGACTGGACTGATATGTGACACTGTATGTCATCAAAATCGTGTCAGTTTTCTATAACACTGTTCGCAAATGAAATTTCCGTTTAAAAAATAAAACTACAGGAAAAGGGGGAATTCGTGTGTCATTCTCGTCGGCCGGTTTGCTGTAATGTTGGAAGCAATACTCAAAATACAGCTCTCTCGAGACGAGTGTATTCTCGACACGTACCGGATACTTGAATACGAATCGTTCAACCTGTATTGTACTCGAATTTATAGAATCGACTAGAAGAGCCATTGACAACAAACAGCCCCGGATGTGGTCTTCGTTTCTAATATAGGGCTAAAGGTTATCACACTGTTACTGGAGATAACAATCCGGATCCTAAAATTATATCCCTTTTTAAACCGATTCAGTTTTCTTTTTTTCATCTCGTAAAAAAAGACTTTCAGTTCTAGTAATACCATCAGCGACAGAATGTCACGAAACAAAGTGACTGGAGGACCCATTCAACCGGGAGTTAAGATCCTCCTTGGCAATAAAGCCATTTTCACACGAGAGCATTATTTGTAGCAAGGGTCCCTTGCTAATTTTTTAGCCTGGTTGCTAAATGTTACAAGCAGCTCGTTTGGAAAGGACAATTGCGTAGTTCTGAGTTTAAGGGTGTAGACAACTTTGGTAAGATTGACAAATTGATAATTTTGGGTTGAACAAAGAAACCACAAAGTTGTTCAACCCCAAATTACTATTATAAATTATTTTATTATTATTCAATTTTGTAATCGATTGCGCATGACTTTTTTTTATTGATGATTTTTCATCATAATATATCTCCAGTTTTTCTTCACTATGGGGAAAAACCACTGCGCCGTTGATTACATTCCGATCAACCCTCATCTGTGGACTTAGATTGCTGCTGTCGGTAATTTAATAATTAATAATTTACTACGGTGCCTCACCCCAGGGCCACCGGGACATGTTCTTGTGGTGTCAAATTGCCAATGCCGGACAAAAACAAATGTCCCATCCTTTGTGATCGAACAATTGTAACCGAAGACGCAATTTCCTGCGTGCTCCCTGTATCTCGACCCCTCCTTTGAGCGCAATCACCCGGGGCTGTACATTATCCAGTAACAAGCTGTACATATCTTCATTGTGGGGCACGACACCGTACGAAGTCGACGAGCTATCTAACTATTCAGTGAGTTTAAATGGGAGCGAGAGCTATATCTGGCCCCATTGTGGTGGTTGCATGCACAGTGCGGGGGAAAAAAATAGCTTTTTATAAACACTGGCGAGATCGTAAAGCAATTATGAGAAACGAAGAAGTTCAAGACCTTTGGTTGAGTACAGGTTGCAATACCATTGTGTCCATGGAAGGGTCAACTAGTAATCACGATAAATGTGCTTTGATACATCTTTCCTGTTTCATTGCTATATTTGGATTATTTTTGTTCCCATTATTTAAAATTCACAGTGAAACCAAATTGTGGAAATTTCATCAAGTTCATCATTAGGACAAAAAACATACAAACAAACACCCCGATATACAAAAAGAAAATAACAGGGTATGTTTTTAAATTTTATTTCAGGAACTGCTTTCTTTGCACGGCCAAGTCGTGCTTATTTCGGAACGACAACTTATATTTACAAATTCGAATTTAATTGTTTTTGTTTTCGGTCGAGTAGGCTTTCTCTCGCATTTGATTTTCTTAACACAACCAACCAAGTGTCATACTACCAGTCACGTGTCACATTAGCAGGTGTGTGTTACCAGTATGTGTCGAATTACCAACCATGTGTCATAATGCCAGGTACGTGTTCAATAATCAGTCACGTGTCATATTACTGAGTTTTTAATTACCAGTATATGTGTCACATTACCAGGTAATACCAGGTATTTATGTCAAATTACCAGTCACGTGTCATATTAGCAGGTGAGTATTCAATTACCAGTATATGTGTCATATAACCAGGCAATACTTGGCATATGTGTCAGATTACCAGCCACGTGTCATATTAGCAGGTATGCGTTACCAGTATGAGTCGAATTACCAACTTTGTGTCATAATACCAGGTATGTGTTAAATTACCAGGTAGGGCCTATGTGTCATATTTCCAGGTATGTGTCATATTACCAGGTATGTGTCATATTACCAGGTATGTGTCTTATGACCATTCACGTCTCATATACCAGGTATGTGCCAAATTACCAGGTGTGTGTCAAATTACCGGTCACGTGTCTTACTTCCAGGTATGTGCCAAATTACCAGTCATGTTTCATATTACCAGTAATGTGTCAAATTACCAGGTGTGTGTCAAATTACCGGTCACGTGTCTTACTTCCAGGTATGTGCCAAATTACCAGTCATGTTTCATATTACTAGGTATGTGTCGAATCGTCACGGTAACTTTTCACCTAAAATTACTTTTTCTGAGAGTCAACCTGAACCGCTCATCATTATGGGTGTAGTTTAATCGACATTTTGTTCACCTTTAGATTTATGATTCCTGCATCCCAAACGGATCACATCTCTCATTCATGTTCAATAATATGAGATCACAATTCAAATAGACCTCATGCACATGACGTCATTTGTGTAGGGCGCCCTCGCCTAGAGGCCAAAAGGTACAGAGAAAGGTTAACTCTGCTGCAAGGTTGTTAGCATGAAGCTGCTATTCGGATACCTTACACTGGATATGCTAGTAGAGCCAATTACCATCTCCTCACAAAACAATGATTACCGGTAAGTTGACACTTGCACATTTTCTGTGCACGATTATTTTACTATCGATGTATTTACATACGTTGGCGCAAGTTGTGCACGACGTAAAACAAGGGCACCTCATCTTCCCCCCTTTCAACGCAGCCATTTGTTTTCCCTAGGTTCCGCATTTTCGCGTGGAAAGGAAAAAAAAAATCTGATTGGATTTGAGAAGAAAAGAAGAGAGAGTGGGGGAGAGCGAGCAAGAAGGAATCGGTCCAATCAGAACGAGAAAATTGCCCTGCTCTTAAAGATCATTTGGGACTTTTTCTCCAGCGCATCCGCACAGGGATAACAGACTGTTCGTCTCAGCCAGCACAAGGGGGGTGGGTTCAAAGGGCTTGAAGGTAAGCTGGAATATTACACGGTCCATTACAGTGTACGATGAATACTGACGGCCTCACGCCATCTGGGGAACACGGAGTACAAGTCTATATTACTCAGACCAACAATGTGCATGTAGATCGCAAGATAGGTACTTTCTTAGAAACCCTATCAATATTGTATAATCTTTATGGGTTTATGAATGCATTTCTTTTTCCTCGCTGTAGATTTATAAAATGAGTGGTTGTAATTGAAGAACCGTGTTAAAACTGTTATTTTATAAATTTCTGGCTTTTTTGCAAACTATTATTAATACCCAAGAGAGAATAGACGTTGTTAGGGCCAATGTTTTTTATGATTATTTTAGTCGTTTCATCAGTAATCTGGTAAAGAGAGAGAAAGAGACAAGCCAACAACAATCTTGACGTCATCACGGAGATCTTTTGGCGCGCGTTGTTTTTGTCTTGGTACGGTTTATCGAAAATGTTTTGGATACATTCGGATACACGGTTTGGGCTACAGCTTGGTCCGAGATACATGATGTACAGTGTTCGGGCTACAGCTAGGTCCAGGCAACGATTAGGTACAGGGTTTTTGCTACAGCTTGGTCCAGGCTACATTTAGGTACATTGTTTGGGCTCGAGCTGGGTCCGGGGTACATTTAGGTGCCTGATTGGGTTGTGTCATGGTCGAGCGTTTAAGAGCACCGTACTCGACTGCTGATGTATCTGATCAGCAGAGTGTGTGTGTGTGTTTGAGGTCGGCCTTGACACTTGCGTCCTTGAGCAATAATCTTTACAATAATTGCCTTGTCCTTCATATAGGAAATTAAACGGTAAAACAAAATTAACCCCAGTGTTTCTGGTTCACATAGCAAGAGCACCCTTGTTTGCAGGTTTCCTCAGGCTTGTACGTGAAGTACAGTAATTAAGTTCACTTACGAGGCATCCTTGGCTTCTTCACCAGAAATACATAATAACATAATACATTTTACGACCAGCTACATACTGTTAGGCAAACTAGTGTGTGGTCATAATATGCGTTTACTCCATACACTGGAAAACATAATTTATTATTATCTGTTTCTGCTCAGGTGGATGATTAGTTAATTCATGCAGCAAATTGAACCAATCCATTGAAGATATTCTGTAAGACTGATCTTAAAATCCGTAGGGTTTTTTGAAGGACATGTTTAAATAAATGATCGTGTTGCCGAATAATTGGTATTTACATTTGTCCTTGTCTTAACCATATTGACAATTTCAGGGGTTGGGAAAAAATAGCAATTGTTTGTAGCAACAAAATCAAGCAACAAACATCCCCCACAAACAAGCAAACAAACAAACAAACAAACCGACAAACTTGTTAAAAGCAACTTTTACTAACGTACATGCAGGAAATATGTAGGGTCTCAGACACTGCTATGTTTTTTGACAAATGTTTTAAAAGGAGTTGTCTGTTGTCGGGTTTCTCTGTGTGTGTGTGTGTGTGTGTGTGTGTTTTAATCGAGAAAAAAAAAATCAAGTCCACGAACATTCACGAAAGTAAAGATATAAAGGTTTTTCGGAGTCGTTACACAGCAAAAACCGGGGTGTTAAATTTAACAACCCCGGTGGTAATAGAGGACCACACCAAGAATTTTCACCGGTGTTAAAATCGTGGGTGTTATTTTAACACATTGGTGTTATTCTTTACACTCATGGTGTAATGACACTCATATGGGTGTAAATAATAACACCAAAAGTGTTAAAATGACACCAAATTGGTGTAGTCCTCTAGTAATACCGAAAAGTGTTATTATTTTTTGCAGTGTACTATCTAATTTGATGCACTATTCTCAAGGCGATTGCACGATGAGTACAACGATCTCTAGCAAATATGAATTAACATAGCTCTACTCTTCAAAAAAAAAAAAAAAAAAAAAAAAAAACCACAATGATTTATTATAGTTTATAACTTGAAGGCAATCAGTATTATGTACAATAAGGTATTTTCCCTGCACAATAAATTGTCGGTGGACATTGTGCAACATTACACCGCTCCGTTTGAATGGAATAATATAAAAACTCAAAGTGTCATCTCTCTCTCTCTCTCTCTCTCTCTCTCCAGTTGTCAATGCTTGTGCACGTCATCAAGGATTAAGGTAAGGGCCCCCGATAGTCTAACAAGCGACCTGTTACGTCGAGTCTTCAATATGCCATCCAAAGGCAACGCTCTGACCCCAGATAAACTGCTGAATAATTTATCCGTTTTCCCCCCACACACGTATAATTAAGTAAACATTTGACCTGAAATTGCACGGGGCGGCCTGATGGACCCCCACACCGTGTTCACCGGAATGACGTCATGAAAGCTAAAAAAAATAAAAGGGGGGACCTGTGACCTCGATTAAATAAACGCTTAAGGTACTTTCTGATAATCAAGTAACCATGGAAACGAAGGGGTTGCCATGGCGACGCAGCCTTGCATGAAATATGCAAGCTATTAATACAACCAGATGAATATTGTTGGGAATTTTTTTTAAACAGAATATCATTACAGGCATCATGTCCGTGTTCAAGATTGATGCAACAGGCTGATCTTGCCATGCTTGCTGTACCACCAGAGAAATCTAAATTAATGTTATTTGCAGGGAAATTTGCGTTCTGCTTCTAAAACAGATATTACACATGGAAACGAAGGGAAGCCTGTAGATTTATACAGAAAGAGACGGCTCGATTGGAAGAGAGTTAACAACAGTAATGGGGACTATTCGCTAATACGGTTATTGTTTTGTTGATGTGTTTGTTCTGGGTTTCTTCTCCGTGGTTGGTAGCAGACACCGATAATGTGGGCTTGTAGTTTATCATTTATCACAGTGTAACTAATGTACACCGTCTATTAAATCATTACTGTATTCATTTGTTGTCACCATCTACACGCCTAATATGCATCCGCTTCTTCGTTATTCAAACCTTATGCATGCAACAATGGTGTAATTTTATTCCCGGGTCGCAAGTGACATAACATTAATCCCGGTTACAGATAAACCGCGAACTGCCATTACAAAAACAAAACAAAAACAAACAAAAAACGAACAGGAACAACAAGCCCTTGCCCGTTACTAATTCTAATCATCAGTAAAGCAGAAACAAATCAATCGTTTGTGACCTTAAAAAATATTGAATTCAGAGCGAAACACGGGTTGTTAAAATAAATAAAAAATAACTCAACGAGCTTGACAAACACAACAGTATAGGCCCTTCAATAGTTGCCGCGGCTACATGGTTGTCAGTAACCAAGAGGACACAGACACCATTTTCCCAGCCTCAGTTTGAGGGTGGAAGATTTAAATATAACTACTAAATGTACATTAAAAAGACGGAAATAGTAACGGTAGTAATTTAGCAGGGGTCCCTTGCTTAATTTTAACATGGTTGTGAAATTTTTACAGAATGCACTTACAGTGTTCAGACTGCCCATGGTCCCTTGAGAAATCTTCATAAATTTGCCGTTCTTAATGGATAGTATAACATTGTTGCGAAAAAATTCGCAACCATGCTAAAATTAAGCAAGCGACCGTTGGTAACTTGCTGTCGTGTGGAAAGGGCTTTAAAGGCATCCTTTGTCATTGTGTTTAGTCCGTGCATATGGTCCGTGGCGACCCTGCACCTAAGTATCGCGGTACAACAGAAATAGTCTCCCAAACAAAACAGTATCGATTCTAATCAGCTGTGTTATAATTAGAAGTTGAATTTTTAATTCAAATGAGGTCAAGAGGTCACAGCGCATCATGGTGATCACAAGTTAGAGCCACCTTCATTTCACGGCGAACGCTTTTGAGTTTAATTAGAGCCAACATCCGCAAGAACCATAGACAGTGCGATAAAGTGTTCAGCATTCGTATCTCAGTTTAATTATTGATGAATAACTATGCCAGTGGATACTGGAGGCACACGATTTATCTTTGCTATGAACAAATCTGGTTTTGTGCTTTGACTCTGGCATTTGTACGCAGAGGGGCACGACGTATTTGAAACGCAGAAGTTGGAGAAAATGCAGAAAACTCGAAGAAGAAGAAAAAAGGAGTCGTGAAAGCATTTTTTCATGCCATTATTCTGTAACAATTCGTCGAGTCGCCATTCAATTTATCTTCCAAACAAATTCTAAACTTGATGCTAACCATTCCCTTTTTAGAACAGTATTATTTTTAGAACAGTATTATTTTTAGAACAGTATTATTTTTAGAACGGTATTATTTTTAGAACAGTATGGCGAGATGACATTTGTGTTCTTACCTAAAATCAGTATTCTTTTTAGAAACCCAACAGATGACAGTGGGAAAACAACCCCAACCCCCAAAAGGGTGGCCTCGTCATGTTCATCATACCACCCTAAATTGTACATACATTGAAAACCTAAACGTGTATACTTCAAATAAAATAAAATAGTATATTTCTAACTTCATTAAAAATTCGCTTGTGAATGTCTTGCCTTTGAAAAGCAAGTCATCCAGGCTAACAAGCGAATCTTCAAACAGGGCATTGCAATCAGTAATCTCAACTTCTTAATGAACATAATTGTTTTGAATTTTTTGTAGGCGTTGAACCTGTTACATGCTAGTGAACTCATTAAATGTTACAGAACTCCAGAAATGCTTTACCACTAATTTAGGTAAGAACACAAATGTCATCTGGCCAAGTCTTCTTATACTAAGCCTAACAAGTCGACTTGCCGTGACAATATATACATCTCCAAGACGTCTCACTTAAACTAGGAAGATAACGTCAACTTCTTAATTTTCAGTAAGTCGTCTTCGCGAGGTAAATTATAACAGCAAATCGACTTATCCCCAAAACAAACAACATCGAACTGGCGGGACAAATTATCCTGTTTTCTGGATTGGTTGTACGATAGCCGCGGAGCTCCATCGACAACTTCACCTTTTTTTATTTAAAATAATAAAATGTATAACACGTCAAACAGTCGTTGGTTTTTCCTCTCTTTTTTTCCAAAGCAATTTTCGTGCAACTAAATAATTCACGGCAAGCGCTGTAACGCTAATACTGCCTTATTAGCGGTAATAGCAAGCCATATAGATGTGCAATAATATTTCTTTAGGATACGCCATATCAGAGAGATTGTTGTTTAACCCCAAGCAATCTTATTTGCACTCTTCGTTCTAAGATTTTACTCCCTCGCTATCCTGTTATCCTGCGAGCAAAACAAAAACATTACTCGTGATCCAATGCGTGGGATTTTCTTAATGGATATTGTTGTATAGGCCTATAGATGGAGTTCAACGTCTAGGTGACGTGACGTTTAAATTTTCTTTTAAAATAACATATAGGGCGCCCTCTATCTAATATGAAGGAAACCACTCTTTTTTCCCGACAGCCCCAGCATTTTAAAAATGCGTGTCATGCAACTTATGTCGGGTACATCGCTACTTGAATTTTTTGACACGTTTAGTGTCGCTTTTCAACAGTCAATGTGATGAATGCACAAAACCACGAAGTTGGCACTCACTCGCATCCAGTCCACTTTGATGAGATGGCATGTCGGCACAGCCGGACTTAGAAACTGGTGCACACAATTGACTTATTACGCCTTTAAATAACTGTTGCGACATTTTGATCAAATTTCAGATGGCATTGTGTTCCACTGCCAATCTTACAAGACAGAATGGCGTGGTAAAACTCTGAAACAAAATACCACAATTTATTGCTCACTACTACACACTCGCTCTCTCTCTCACCCTCGATATGCGGCGTCAGCCTATTACTAGTACAGTTCAACCACCCCGAGGCTTCTCCCTACAGTTCATTTGTTTTCCACGGGAGGAACCCTGGATAAAAGCAATGTACGGCAATGCGTATCGAGCAAAGGCCATCAACGCTGCCTGCCTCCCACCCGGGATGGATTCGAACCCACGCAAGACAAGCCCCCCCCCCGACCCCCCAATCGACATCGAGCGAAAGTCAATCTGATAAACTCAAACGGGAGACGAGGGCTGCATTCGTCTATCGGATTTACACCCTTAAGTGGGCGGAGATAACACTTTCGGATTTACCCCCTTAAGTAGGCGGAGATAACACTAAATCGTGGCACATTTTTGTTTAATTCACTATTTTCTCCAAGTGCAATGCCCTGGGGAGTCAAAGTCATTGATATCCTAGACTGAACCATTCCAGATATCTAAGAGGGGATCAGGTACCAGGGTTGTTGTTGTTTTTGTGTATGTTTTTAGGGTTGTTTTTTGAGGGGCTGAGAACATATTTTTTACTCAGATACTTCGTGCACAAAATTGTACAGAGATAAACAAAACCTACCCAGATCTAACCCTCTAATAAAGTGGAGCCATCTGTTCTTTGTAGCAGGCTTCCAGATATCTTGCTAACAGCCTGTGCTAGGTTCTGAGGTTTCAAACACCCCCCTCCCCCCTGCCAATCAACCTTTCTGACTTACTGGGGAGCCAGTAACTAGTGGAACCTTTATACATTTGTGTAATTCCTAGGGGTACTTCCGCACTTAAGGGTTAGGGCATTCATTACCATATACGTTTGAGTCTCAGTTATGGGCCTCGGGAGCCAAATAATTCACAACTAAATGTCCTATTTAAAACAAAAAGTAAGATTGCGTCTTACTTTAAGTGCTAAATGAACCAGCCACAATAATAATAAAACATGACATTTCGGGTGGAAATATTTTTTTTGGGGGGGGGGGCGGTTGAGATAATGAAATTTTCATCTCGTCTGGGTGATGACCAAACCTTGTGTATGTGCTGTACGCACGGTAGCCACACTATAAAGTACATTTCATTGCATCATGGCGACACACGCCTCAACCAATCATATAACATTATTATGATTGGGCATAACTAAAAAAATAATAATAAACAAAAATTAAACAGAACTGAAGTGGTAACAGTTTAATCGGCAAAAAAAAGCACGAATGATTTGTTTGTTTTAACTATACCCTAATTTAAATATCCCCAAACTTATTTTGAAAAGCGCGCAACTTTAAAGTTCAATTAACAGAGCAGTCTTTTGAAAATAAAATCCCCCCTAAAAGTGCTCTCAACTTTGGTTAGCAAAAATTGTTGTGAGTGGTAAATTAATGTCAAACAATAGATTGTGCTTTCAAATAAAGCCAAATGAGTTTTTATACATGGTCTGTCAACCAGCCCCCCCCCCCGAACGAACAGTGCGGTTTACTTGTCGTTCATGACTAATTGTCAAAGACCAGTCTTCTCACTTGGTGTATCTCAACATATGCACAAAATAACAAACCTGTGAAAATTTGAACTCAATTGGTCGTCGAAATTTCGAGACCTCACGCGTGAGGTCTCACAATCAATTCAAACGTTTTACTGAGAAATTACTTCTTTCTCAAAAACTACGTTACTTCAGAGGGAGCCGTTTCTCACAATGTTTTATACTATCAACAGCTCTCCATTGCTCGTTACCAAGTACGTTTTTATGCGAACAATTATAGAGTCAAGTGCCTTTAACAGGGAATTATGAAAGGATGAAAACATCCCCTAAAGAGCCATCGTGTATTCCAACCAGCTCAACAGTTGAAAGGAATCAAACCAAACATGATCGCTATCTTATAAGCTTTGCACCATCATAGAAGAGAGTCTAGTACAAACGTATACATAACCATGGGTAACAATTTCCCAGTGTCTGAAGCTATCCGGACTTCCGACCACCCCCCCCCCCATCCCCCCGCCCTACAACTACTCCTACACAATAATACTTGAATTTATCGCCTTCTTCACTGCATGTACAAAAAAGCAACAATTTTCAGAGGCTCGCGAATTAATTGTCACATCGGCTACCGTTGGGTACCACCGGGGGAAGGCGGGACACGGGGGTGAGATGGGACCATTGCTTATTCAACGTGTTTTCAAAATAAACCACATCATTGCTTGGAAACTTCTGCAAAATAGTTTGTTCCATATCTTGCCTGTCTCGTGGGGGTCGCCCTTCTATAAATTTTCTTTTTCTATAAGCGGGAGTGTCGGCAAACAAATGTACGTGTCTGTTGTCACAGTTGTCAGAATAATACGTGCAGGTTACCAGTGTCTAGGTTTGTTTTCCCTTTTTTGAAAGACTGCAAAGATTTATTTACAGGAGCACGTTATTCATTTTGAGAGCACATTAACAATTGTTTTTTTTAAATGTCATTGTCGGCTGAAAGCAACACAGACTGACTGAGCGTAGAAATATTTTATATCTGGGAGCTTTTTGTGATCTGTTTCGTGTTACCCCAGAAGTCATTTTAGTGGGGTAAAATGAATCATTTTGTCAACAACTATTACGAATTATGAACGGTTGGGGTAAAATGGGACACGTTTAACTGTTTTAAACACAACTGTAAAAATTACTCAAAGGTGTTAACTAATGTAGAATACTATATTTAAAAAAAATGATTATTTTTGTTTTACTTATCACACTAAAGACTGACAGTTCTGGTAATGGTCAAATATTGGTCCCATCTTGCCTCAACTTAACCCGATTTGATCCACAATAATATTTAATGTTCCACTAACATATTTCCCTGACCCATCATTGAAAATGTGTCCCATCGTGGCCCAAACGAGGGGGGAAATGGGACACTAAAATAAAATTGTATAAAGTCAAGTTTCAGCATCTAAAAACCTTCAAAAACCCTTGAAATTTCATTAAAAGCTGAAACTAAAAGTAACCTTTAGCTTAAGTAAGCCCGAGGGACAGTTTAAGGTAAAGTTAAATCTCTATTATCCAACGGGTTAGCTGTCCCATTTGCCAAAGTGTACCCTACCGATTAAGTTCAATTATTTAGTTCATTATTTCCAATATCGTGCAAGAGACTGTTACATTTCGTCAAACCCACCTACTGGTGCTTGTCGGTATCCATTTCTTAATTTGTTCCTGCAGGCATACTTTTACTGTTCAAGAAATACATCATCTTTTATTTTGGAGGCGTACAGATCTCCAGAATCCCATCGCCCATTGTGTGTTTTTGATGTGGGCTAGAGGGCTTTTGAGGTAGGCAACTCTGTGCCCGACCTCACGATGGTGCACATCTGTAGTCATCGGCACCCTCAAGAGAAAAACTCACTGGGATCGTACATGAGGACTTAAATTAATTACACTTTAAATTAAGACATTCGTGCAATAATTCGCTATTATAGGAAAAGTCCCATGGTGACTTTTTAAATGGAGACTATACCACGGTCCGCAACAAAAATTATAATTGCCATGATTGGTGGACGAATTAGGAATTCTTAAATGGGCATTACGAAGGGGGCATCTTTTACATCGTGAATGGAGTTTCTTGCTAATAAACAGCAACTGTCCTTTGACATTGAAATTTCGTTAGTGGACGGCCATTATGAAGAAGAGATCATGGTCGTTACGAAAGTGTCATCGCTTACATGCACAGAGTTTCTGACTAATATATCGCAACTGTCGTTTATCATTGACATTTCGTCAGTGGACAGCTCCTAATAAATAACGTTCATGTGTATGGTGAATTTCTTTGACGAAGTGGGAATAATGAGCATTACCAAAGATTTGTCTGGCTTGCAGCCTGAACAGCCGTGTGAAACTGTTGCCAATATAGTGGAAAGTCCAATAACAATACTCACTGTAAAAATGAGTAAAATATATAGGGGCGTGATATGCTGTTCTATCAGAGGGTAAGGCTTCAGTGGTTTCGTAAAGCATGCATAATTCAGAGCCTTATAATGTGACCTATATCTCTGACAGGTAAAGCAAATTGCCTTTGGCTAGAATATCACAGACAGTTTATTTGTCGCCATGCTCACACTCTACATTTTTGTTTTCACTCTTGGTAATGTGGAATAAATAACATTGACGCAGGATGCCTTCCTCTATACTCGCCGAGTCTTCCATCACAAGTTTATCTGTGTGAGCATGTCTTGGAAGTCGGACATGACTGAACACCGCATGTATTCATTACACTAAACACAGCCACGATGAAACCGAGCCACCACTCCATGTATAGGGTTCTATAGCTATTAAACTGTGGCATTTGAGAAAAAAAACCCCGATAACTCCCGCAATATTTGCAGAATCATAAAGAGATCATTTGCGAAACAAATTGATAAAGTGCACTTTTATTTGGTTGAATTATTACTTTGCTTGAGGGGCCGCAGGGGCGACGGTACAATAATAGCCCACGATCCAAAAGGAAGCCTTATACTCTGCCTCACAAAACGCCATCACAGACGATACTTTTTCGTGATCTTCTTGGGGACATGGACATTAAAAGGGGACAACTAGGGGACATGGACAACTAGGGGACATGGACAACTAGGGGACATGGACAACTAGGGGACATGGACAACTAGGGGACATGGACAACTAGGGGACATGGACAACTAGTGGACGTGGACAACTAGGGGACGTGGACAACTAGGGGACGTGGACAACTAGGGGACGTGGACAACTAGGGGACGTGGACAACTAGGGGACATGGACAACAGGGACATGGACAACTAGGGGACATGGACAACTAGGGGACGTGGACAACTAGGGGACGTGGACAACTAGGGGACATGGACAACTAGGGGACATGGACAACTAGGGGACGTGGACAACTAGGGGACATGGACAACTAGGGGACGTGGACAACTAGGGGACGTGGACAACTAGGGGACGTGGACAACTAGGGGACATGGACAACTAGGGGACATGGACAACTAGGGGACATGGACAACTAGGGGGCATGGACAACTAGGGGACATGGACAACTAGGGGGCATGGACAACTAGGGGACATGGACAACTAGGGGACCGGGATGTTCTCTACACAAGCAACTGCTTCACATGGACATACCCATAACCTCTCACCCTCTATACTGTTGTTTTGTTTGTCAAAATTTACAAGTTTCAATTGAAAATGGTCCACACGAATTCAAGATTTGCTCTCAGGTAGACTCAGTGGTGTCTTCCCTGCCTTTCACCTCTAGCTCTGTGACCCCGGTTCGGATTCCCGGACTGGGCGCATTGCAGTGCGGATTGGGTTTTCAGTCTCTACCCGATTGCTTGTGGGGTTTTCCCCGGTTTCGATTTTTCTCCCCCACACGTCTAGAACTGATATTTCTCCATCATACTCACAACACTCAGGCCTACGGGCTTTTGCGCTTTTGAGGGTCCCTTGGTTTCATTACGAAAAATAAAATATAAAAAGAAGAAGAAGAAGAAGAAAAATGGATTAAGTTTCACTTATGAAAAAGCCATATTTCAAAGAGTGGTCGACATCGGTTGAAATTTTCAGCTCGCAAATCGCCAGTTTGTATTTTCAGCCAATCACCAATCTTGTGCCTTAACGGCGTGGTCAGTTGACATTTCCCCATCAACGGGAGTACCATCTAGATAGTGTGTGGCAAACATATCCCCAGGGTATACCACCCAATCGCATCCACGTATCTATTGAATATTTAATCTCCCCGGGCATCATGCTATCAACACTAGTAAACAGTAACCCCCCCCCCTTTTTTTGGCAGTACACGGTCTACGTTTCCGTTCATATTCCAGCCCACCACTGTTCGACACTCGCCTAGTATGCGGGTCAGTTCGTTGATAATGGCCCCTTTCAGAGGCGGCTCTTATACCCGCCGACATGATCGCAAATTACCCGTATCTGTTTTGTTTTCAACAAGTTTTGTAAGTGGTACTCAAGCGCTCTTTATCTATCCGGATTCTCCGAGAGAGAACGCAGTGCTCCTGGGTGTCACCGGGAGGATCACTGCGAGCAGCTAAGAAGATGCAGCGAGCGCGGTATCCTCAGAGTAAAACCTCGGGGTATTCCTGTGTTGTGCACGAGAGAGCGCCTCAACTGACATTTCCCCGAGTTGCATAGCGTTCTACATAGTAACGCATCAACTTCTCAGAAGGTTTTTTTTTAGCAATGATGGTATGACACATCGTATGGGGAGAGAGAATAAAAATGCATTGCTTACCCCCTAGAGTTTCCAATGAAAAAACAAAACAAACAACAGACAAGAACAACATCATCAAGTCAGGTGATGGTCACGTCTTCGAGAAAACACCAAATTAACGCAGTTTGTATTAACGGAGTTTCGCATTAGTTTTCAGCGTCTCCCTTTCCCACTCGGTTGGACTTAATTGTCGACGATTTTAGCACACGGCAGTATTTCTCATTAGAAATTTGACTCTAAAGTTTCTTAACCCTCTTGCTGTCTGACCATTCAATACCATTCACTGTGGTTTTGAATGATTGATAGATAAACTATTCCAGCCTTCAATATGATACCATGAGGAAATGCATGTACACAGTACACAGTTAGTCCACCGTACACAACCTTGGCAGTCGAATGGTTTCAAATGGTTGGTCAACTCACTGGAAAATGTTGCCAAGAGTCACTGACAGTAGGAGGGTTAAAGTTGAGTTTTAAAAAGTAAGCTCACAGGTTCTCGCCAGCATTGCTCTCGGTTACTGCAATATATTTTTTTTACCTGGAAGGAGTGAGTGGTGGTAAGGTCTTATTTTCAACCACAAATAAAAACTTTTAAACTATGATTTCGGGACAACATTGTTTTGCTTGTTCATTAAGTAGCCTATACGTCATACTTTCAAAGCAGAAAACAGGTTTGAAGATCATGACGTAATCATGACTACAGATGACGCACGTGCGCTCTATCTACATTATAGAGATTTTAGCTCAATAATCCAAAATTACTTTTTTCACGGCTCAAATATTCACACATGAGCTCTGTATTTTTCGCCTTAGTCCACCCAAATTCTCCGAAGACGTTAATCTAAAGTTCACCAGGTCCAAGATAGCACCCACAGTGTTCTGCGGTGGTTTACTGAAATTAATCACCTCCATTATCCCCCGTACGGGAAGGACGTGGTACTCTTTCAAATCAATTTCATTTTCTCATTTTGACGACCGAGAACAAGCTTCAAAAAAAAAAAAATAAAAAAAATCCAGCGGGCTCGGTTGGGAGCATAGCGGGACCCGTCGCCGTACGTCTGCCGCGCAGCCCCCGAGGCGAATCTTCGCCTATAGTCGGGGATTCGGCAAAAAAAATCTTCTTGTTTGAAGATCGTGCATTTCCCCTCGATCAAAAGCGAAATCTGACAAACAGCACTGCCTTCCCGTGCATGCGCCGCTAAGGCATGTCAACATTTTCAAGGATTGCATTTTTGATTTATAATGCATATCAAAGTAGCCACTTGGACTCTCCGTTCGACGTGTCACCGAAAAATTATAATGGAAGAGCACCGGAGTCTTTGTCTCCCAAGTTCATTTTTGTTTTCGGTGAATATTACTTCAGTTTCATATCAAAACTGAACCTTGACACAAATATCCTGCCCCCGCAAATGCAGGAAACAGAATGTCATTGTAAACAATTTATCGTTAATTGGGCCACAACTCACTCTGTTGTCGTCCAACGGCACTGCATCCCTGACCACTTCTCATTAAATATTTCTGGATTGGATTTATAAACTCAAAGAAAAATGAATTCGTTCGGTAACTGAATTCCTATACAAGCGAGAACAAAAAGGGTAAAAAAAAAAATCCAATAATGTTGAACAACAACCGCGAATCAATTTGACATTTCAAACTGTTGTTGTTCCTCAACTGTATCCGTTCGTATGTTTGGGGCGTTTTCGGCGCCCAATCAAGAAACCAACAAGTAAAACAACATCGAAGAAAATGTTAAAATAGCAATGAGAAGACAAAAATGAGACCTACCTGGATTTCCCTTGCGTGGTATAACACTATTAGTACTAAAAGAACCATTGTGGAAGTACTGATGAAGGCTTTGAGAATATATGAACATACGGAACCCTGAAAAGAAACGAAGAGAACAAATTGTAGTTGAGTACACATCATCAACGATTGCATGCCTTTGTGGGGCGGTAAAAATAGATGAGATATACATGTAATGGCACAAATCATCGTGATTGGGGAATTTTTTCGATTGAAAAAGATACTGACAATTTCAGGAGTAATTTGTCCAGAGTGGGAATTATACGGGGCACTTAATTTGCCTTGAAGGCCCTATGGTTTATATCAACATGTCCAGTACCTCTGGATACACAATTTGACTGTGCGTTTCGATTCATTGTTAGTAGGCCCTAAACCTTCTGGGAGCTTGTATTGTCCTTTTTTTCTGGGTATCATGCCGTTATTGCAACGATAATATACAGGTACAATATTGACGCACAAGACTGTAATATGAGACGCGTGCATTTGAAACTCTGTATTGGTTCAGAGGTGTGTTTTTTCCTCCCTGTCTTTTTCTTTTGACGGCTGTGTAAACGAACCAACACTGAAACAATTTCTGTTTACTATAATGATGTTATCTCCCTTCTTGAAATTCTATGGCCAAAAGGTTAAAACAAGGCCAAATTCAATAGAGCTACTAAACCGGCAACGGATCCCCCTGAACTGATGACGTCACGGTATGTTAACTGCATTGCTTTAGTACTGCAACTGGGCACTGCATTTCCGACAGTTGAGCAGAGACACAATGGTTTCCAAATCTCCCGCAAAGTGGTGAGCAAAACTTTGACGTCATCAGTACCAAGGTGTGGTGTTGCTTAACACATTTCTGCTTATAGCGAACATAAGTAAGCGGGGGAACCCAATCACTAAACCGTACTCATTACTCAGGCTGGTTTGTCAGTTGTTGCATTTTGCATGTCTGACTTCGGTGCTCAGCAAGCAGATCAAACGCAGGACAGCGCCCTAATCTCGCGGCGAACATCAAAGAAGACATTTTTTGCTGGGAATGAGTTTTTTTTCTTCTTCATTCCAATAATAACCTAATAATCCGGGTCATTGTATAGTCATTGCCCAGCAAACCCTTCTTGGGGATTGTGGCGGGGAAAGGTTGCGATTGATGGATGAGAAAAACAGAAACGGGATAAGCACCAGATGAATATTTCACATTTCTAACACAGTGCAGACAGACGGCACTGAGTCAGCCTTAAATGTGCTACTTGCTGACGTTTGGTTCACATCGTGAGGAGAGACGATGGAGGTAATGACCGGTGCATCGAGGCTGGTGAAGAGCTACGAATCACGATTAAATGTTGCCATTATGAGATGACATGATCCCCTTTAACCCCTGACCTTTTCAAGAGAAGGCAGGCATGCGCCAAGCCTTTCCGATTTCATCTGAAATGTGTTACACACATAGCTGACAGAATAGTTACGGGCAGTGATCATGTTTTGTGTGATCCACCATAATGAAATAACAAACCTGTGACAATTTGGGCTTAATCTGCTGAGTGAGTCTCGAGAAAACACTGAAAAACCATTCACAATTTTCAGCATGTCGGCTCAACACATTGTCCTTATTTTTGGTTGTAACAACCAAAATCAGCAGGTGCGTTTTTTTTATTGTTCTTTTTTAAAGGTTTTCAGATACAGTTGTCTCGAATATGACTTCAATTCAGAGGGAAATATTTCACAGATGAAATACGGTTGTAGTATGAACATTATAATTAGTAAGCTTTCAGACTAAAATTAAACAAATATGTTTTTGTATCCTTATCAATCCTGTTCAATACCTATAATTTGTTTTGCTCACAATTATTTTACAACTTTAATGTAATAATCAATTACACAACTATGTCTTTGAACGGTTTTAACTGTGTTACGTGATAGAATCGATATTTCGTTCTCTCCATAACAATTGAATCAGATGAATTATTGCTCTTCTCCATTCGGCGTGTGAGCCAGCCACCCCCCTCCCTTCCCTTCCCCTCCCCTCCCCTCCCCCAACCTCCCCGCTTCGACTGAGGCAGTTGGATACCGTTGCGTTGTTACAGCGGTTAGGAACCGGTGATATCCCAGACGGCAATTGGCAACAGTTGTAGCCAGGCCCTGTCAGTCCTGTTATAATAAGTCTTCCTGGTGTTTCAAGTCTGGTCGTAGTTTTTTCCCCTTGCTGAGCCATCGACAACTGCCCGAGGGGTAAAAACGAGCACCCGAGTGCGGGGTAAACGCTATACACTCCTGACGTACGCACTCTGGCCGACCGCAGTCGTCTTTAATAAAAAAATTCCCATAAAGGGGGTATATTTATTCAGCGGTTAAAAATCATCCAGATTATAAAATTACCACAAGGATTGAACGCAGAATAGTGGTCATGGAAACTGCGCTACGATAAAGCTGCAACGAAAAGAAGAACTGGGGGGGGGGGTTGCAGAAGAGCTGCGGCTCAGGAAAACAGTCCTGGAGCAAGACAGAGTATAGCAGAACTCTTGTTTTGACTGTCAACCAGACGATAGGCGCTCAAGATATAGTATGGCTTTAAATTGAGAAAGACAATACGTGTATCATGCAGTTTGAAGTGAGCGTCCATACACCACCTAGACGGTTTATACAAACATGAATGTCGACAAAAGTGTTGACATACCATGCATTTATGGCTCATGGATGATGCTACATAAACTCAATTACAGGCGCTAATGGTGAATAAAGCCCACTTATAATGTACAGCTCTTAACCAGAACCCAATACCCTTCTCCGAGTGGAATCTGCAGTGGACATCGAAAAAGGAGAATCAAAAATACGACACGCCACACAATATTCATTCCCCCTAGATTGACCTAAATTTTGATTGCCAGTGAAGATAATCAAAGTTGTTAGCATTACAAAAAATAATGCACTGATCCGAGATAAGACTAAAATTGCAATTTTCCGTCTCGGTGGACAGGGGGTAGCTGGAATAAAAAAAATTCCGAGGGACTGTAATGCGATGAGAGCCGTATTTTTCGACCACCTGCAAAGGTGTTCAGGATATGGTGACATGCAAGCAATCTCCCACAAGACTAACATGTTGTTCCTGTGGCGAGAATTTATAAAGCAGTTTTTTCTTTAAAGGCAGGGTCGTAGATTGGTAAATACTCCCAACAAAAAAATAATGACCATAAAAACTGACTTGGTGGGAAACACTGTAGCTGTTGATGGTTTCAGCTATTTTAACGTGCTGGACGTTAGTAGCAGAGTGCACTTTCAGGCGTATTCTAACGGGCAAGCATTACATACGAAGTGTGGATCCGAGAGAAAAAAAGGGTCCGCACAAAATGTAGGGACTTGAAACACTATGTGGACTTACACACGTCAACAAAGTGTTTTTTAAAACAGCGTTGAGGAGTATGTTTTATTTCTTTTGTGCACAAGAAAAAGAAACGCACACAGGGTGTATGTAACACAGAGCCGTGTTTAAGAGTGACATACGAAGTGTGTACCTGAGAACAAAAGAGGCCAGCACAAGGTAGGGACTTGAAACACACGTCAACAAAGTGTGTTTTTTAACAGCATTGAGGAATATGTTTTATTTCTTTGGTGCACAAGAAAAAGGAACGCACACAGAGTGCGTGCAACACAAACCCGTGTTTAAGAGTGACATATGACGTGTGTACCTGAGAACAAAAAGAGGTCAGCACAAGGTAGGGACTTGAAACATTGTGTGGACTTGCACACGTCCACACAGTGTTTTCACAAAGTGTTGAAGAATACGCTTTTTCTTTGGTGAGCAAGAAAAAGGAATGTACATTTGTACACAGAGTGCATATAATACAGCGCTGTGGGTATGTGCTTGTCTCCAACGGGCTAGTGTTTTCAAATAGAATGTTGGTCTACAAACTCCTGCGCAATAGCAGACGCATTGTTCCTTCCATGCTAGATGTATTATCATTCCAGTCATTGTGTTGATTGAAACGTTTCTATAATTTGTATTTTTATGATTTTATTTACGTTTTCTATTTTTTTTATTTATCTTTACACCATGTGTAAAAATGTACTATATAGTCGTGCAGCAGTATACCCAGTGCTTTCCAAGTCCAGCTTGAGACAAATCCCCAGGTTTCCACTCGTTTGCGAGTTGAACCAACAACCCCCACATTCCGAAACAGATATCTCACACATTGATGCAAGGGACAATCATCTTTACGAGAGATACATTTGCAAGAGTGACAATTAATTATGACCCCGAATCCTCTGTCCTGAAGAGCCTATAATAGAGTCTGTGTTCAACTACGGCAATGTTTCCCTATGCGGTATTATGTACTATATTCTGCTTGCGGATGTGGTTGTTATTCGTCGACGAAGGTCTGCTTTATCGATATGCACGTGTGGTTTGATATCCGCCTAAAGTTTCCGCTACTGTAAGGTGTGTTTCTTCGGGGACCGGGAGAGAAGAGAAAAAGCAGAAACACCTAATGAATGCAACAGATCTCACAGGAAAACATGTGGGCTGGACAGAATCCTGTTTACGCCAACTGTAAAATGGCCTCGACCGCGTTCTGACGCCCATATCTGTTAATTGCTGTACCCCTTACACCTTCACCGGGAAGCTTTTTTTGTGTGACAAACACCGAGATTCAGCAGACGAAGACAGTAAGGATAACACGTACAACTCGGAGGCTATGTTGACAGGCTGGGGCTCGCAGGGCTTTCAAATCTGCAGAGCGTGTCAAAAAAATAAAAAGGCCTTTTGTGGTACACTATGTGATTGTTATCGTGGAGCTGGCTTATTGATTCATCGGACACTATTTTTATGTTCCCTTCACTAATGGAATTGGCCCCCGGACGAACATTCATGTACTCACCTATAAACAGGGGCTGAAGAATGATATTTCATTTGCGAACTCATTCTGGATACAGTACGATCATTTCAGGGGAGGATCGAGACGGCTGTACACAACCATAATAATGTACAGGTTTTGAAAACTATTTGTAAACATATATATGAATAGGAGGAGTTGAAACAATTGCCTGTGACATTTAGTTATTTTATTATTTTTTTAATTTGTTTATTTTAATACACATCCAAAAGCACAAGTGCCAATAACAGGATGAATAGGCATAGAGAAGAAAATGCTCAGTTTTTAGATGCGGGTGGGAAAACCCCACAGGGGAAAACCAACGCAATCATGCAGGGGACTGAAAACCCAAGTCTCCCTGGTGGAATTCGAACCGGGGTCCACAGAGGGTGAAAGGCGAGGAGAGAAACCACAGAGCCAACCTGACTCCCCCCCCCACCACCCACCCACCCACCCCCCCCCCCCGGGGGGTCAATATTGTGCATTATACAAAATAAACGCAATCCTTTAAACTGAATACGACACATTGAATTATTGATAGTAATACCAAATGAATCATATAAACCAGTCACCTCATTTTCAGAGGAACCCTGGTCGATATAAAGAGAGAATGTTCATCCTTCAGCTGACACACAGAGGAGATGCAAGCTGAGCAAACGCCGATACATATGTGACTCGATGACTCAGTTAATACTTATTACTATCAAATGATGGGGGCATCATTTAATTAATAACAAACGCCATGGACATGGATTCAAGGACGGCGCAGTAAAGACACTGTACGTATATATATAAAGCAACCATCTGGCCTTTAATAATAAAAAAAAAAAAAAAAATGAGAACGATCGATAATTTGGCAGGCAATTCATAAGATGTTATTGCAAAGCAAAGCCATATTACGTGCATTCATTCATTCATACATACAGAGACTGCTTTATTTACCCGTTATTTACCTAGTCGATCCTCATTCATTTGTCTATTGTTCGCACCCTTTGACGATAGAGTTGTTGCGAGTACAAGGGCAACATATGCAATCACATCAGTTCCGGTTTCGGCTCATTATAAAAATGTGTTTCTATACGTTGCAACTGTTCGCGTATTGAACTGTTGATAATTAAGATTTTTTTTTTTTGTAAAATGTTAATTTACTGTTTTTTTTATTTGTAATGTCATATACAGTATGTTGTTGTCGAGGGCTCATCGTCCCTCAACCAATCGTTAGTCTAGCCCTGTTTGATATGTGAAGCGGGACTTTTAAATAAAGGGGGACATCACAAAATACCAGCAACAGCGACACACAAACATTTCATGTGAATGAGTTGAACTTTGCACTGACTCGGTAATAACGCAACGTGCTTGTTCATCTGCAGAGCAACCCGGCCATACGGACGCAACACCAAAATGATAATCACTCTGGTTGGACTCGAACCAGCGATATCCCCTTAGTAGAGGGTGTGTTCACCACCCGACTGCTGCTCTTTCCAAATGGCTAGTTAGAACCACACAATGACTTTGCTAACATTGATCTTGAGAAGTCTGTACATTTATGGTATGTTTGTAGTGGGTGCTGACTCGCTTCAAACAACAAACAGAGAGTTCAATGTTACCAAGAGACGACAGAGAGATGTCCACGTCATTCAGCCCCGAATGCATACACTTCACACAAACCTCCAACCGTGGAGCAAGGGACCCCCTCAATATGATGAGCAACATTGAATTATGTCGAATTTAACAAGCGTCAAAAGATACGGGCTTTATCCTGTTACGAAGCCGGTTACCAACAGGCAACAGCAGTCACTGCACTTCTGCGGGCCGTAGTCGGGTATCCCTGGTTGAGCTATTTCACCGGGGACCAACTTTGTAAACCCTGTAAGCACACATTTTCTGTTTACGGACCGGCTTACTTGCTGCAATCAAAGCAAAAAGGCATGCTAACCTCCTGGCAGCTCTTGTAAGCAGGGCCAAATTTCATAAGGCTGCTTATTAAGCAGAAAATATTGCTTAACATTTTTTTGTTAAGCAGAAAATAATGAGCAGGATACCAGTCCCAAATGGTACATGTGGCATGGTAGTTTGGCTGGTAACCTTACTCTGGTAAGCATAATTCTGTTGTACTTAACATCATTTTGTGCTTAAGCAGCTCTATGAAATTGGGCCCACAGATCAGTGACGTCACAAATGCAAATCGATTGTGAACGGACAAACGCGACGTCAAATCTTCTCGATCGTTTACAGACTAAAACGCAAGTACCAGACTGCTTCAATGGTATTGGACCCCGTACTCGGACCTCATAAGCCGACACTTTTGAAAACATAAGGCTAACTGAATTTTCAAAAAACAGACACCTGCATTTTTGAAGATTTTCTAAAATCTTGTCTTCGATACAAGTATGTCAATGTAAAACGAAATCGTAAAAATCTTACCCAAGAATGAAAATTTGTCGTCATTTGTTTGAAAAACTAATATAGGTGTTTAAATGCACAGATTAAACAGTTTACTTTTTGAAATGAAAAAAAGGAAACATGGCCAGATGTATAAATGCATCCAGATGCAGATTGCACTGCACCTTTAGTGTACTAACCCAGTTATTTCGTTCCCATCATGGAAGCATGATATGTGTGTGATGGGTATAATATGCTGAATTTAAACAGCAGTCAGCCGGCCTGACATTCTCACTGAAATGTCAGACAACAGCAGCGACAACAGCACAAAGTGCGTGTAACACGGCCCCGGTCGCCCACAGATCAGAAAAAGAAAAAAAAAGTTCTGAAGAAGTGACACGAGTAGATTGCCCGATGATTAACAACATCAGGAATGCACAAAGATAATTACTGCACTCCCAGAATGTGTGATGAACGGTGAGACAGGTTCCTTCACAGAGATTGAAGAGAGACAAAAAACAAGATAAGAGAAAGACAGAAGAAAACAAAAACAAAAACAAGGAACGACGGGACAGCTCTCTCGCTTTATTACAGACCTTAATTCCTTGATCTATTTTTTCATCTTCGGGAGAAGTTGAGCGGACAATGCGGCCTTTCCAATGCCATCCTCTGTTTTTTTTTAGATCACCTCCCCTGAACCATGCACAAACTCCCCAATCCACTACTCATTTTGAGCCAATGTCGCTTTCCATTCCGCTGCACATCGGAGACCTAGATGGCGGCCCCCTGTGGCAGCATATTCATCATATCCCCCCTCACCATTCTGTCTCTCTCCCCTCTCTGTCTATAAAGATGAACTGCCTCTATTGACTACAAAAGCCTGCAAGCCCAACTTGCATCGCAGCCTTATTACAGGCTACCGGGCGTGCCACCCAGGGCCATTAGCAAGTCAGAGTCCCACAGCAACCCGAGTAAAGGCACATTGATTAGCCCGACTAGCGAAGCAAGAACCCCAAAGGGTTGGAATTTAAAAGTCATATTTTTCAACCCAGAATCCTGTTTAAAATAATGGCTTCTCAGTGCACAATGCACTGAACGTTCATCTAACAATCTTCACAGGGCCGTGTTGTTGTATTAGGGAAAAATATGAATGCAATTATGTTTGCATGAATATTAATGACAGGTGATAACCTAGGAGACTAACAGTTTACTATGCAACACGGTTGCGCCAGGAAATATTAATTTCATCATTTCATAACTACTCAAGTTTTTACAATTTCTTTGTTTTGTCTATAGGTAAAATGCATCTCTAAAACAAACCCAGCTCATAGTAACAAAGTATGTGAGCGGTAATAACCGTAACTGTAACTACGTACAGTATTAAGTCAATTACGAAGTACTGCTAACAGTCACTTAGTATTGAACATGTCAGTACTACCAGCCAAACCAACCAGAATGATTGGAATGGACATATCGGTTGTCAATTTAATGTTAATGTTAATGCTAATGCTCAGTTGATGAATTTTGGCTTCTGATGGATTCTGGATAATTGCCGGGAGACAATGCCCAGCGAGTCTTCGTGAAGTGGTCTTTAATGCAATCCTTGGAACCCGTGTAATGTTTGGGACTCGATATAATACATCATTTCAGCTGGGCCAGGTAAACCAATATCCCCACATTGATTCGTGGATAGTAAATCTCTCTAGGGGATCCCGCCCCAAGGGCTCCTCTCTCCAAGCTAGCATTTCCAAAATATCACCGTGCATACAATTTGTATATGTGATCAAACCGAATACCCCCAAACGACGTTACTTTGCACCCTGGTTGTGTAATAATACTATAGGCTCCTGAAGACAACCAGAGCATATATATATACTGATTGTTTTTAACCAAGTTGTTTTTAACCAGCCATTTTCAGGTAACGTACATTTTCCAGGGCATGTTTACACCGTGGTGCTATTATTGTCCCAATACCATGCAACAAGTTAAATTAAGCTTTACAAGACTTTGAAATGACAATATTATGCGAAGTGGATGGGAAACTGTTCTCTGCGCAACCATCTTGAATAATTATTTGATTCCATGCCAATCCAAACCCGGGCTTGCCATTCAGCTCCGGCTCCTCTCTAAAGGCACGCAAGATGAAAAATGCCACACATCCTCCACTGATGACGGAACCCAAGCCTTAGTTTGGAAAAGGCTTGCTCTCTGTACCTCATCGATGACAACACTCTAAACTGATGGTGCTATCTTTGGATGGGGTTGATACATTGTGGCTTTGGCTACAAGCCAAGCACACCGAGTATATTGCAAGTTGCAAATTCTATTAAACAGCGACTACATAAAAACACATTCACAAAGCCCGTATAATTGGACAACTAATTATATTTTAATTAAAACATATACTGGCTAGCATTTGCACTTCCAACAAAATACCTTGAATGTCTGCATGAAAACGACAAAGCCCGCATGAGCATTTAACAAGTTCTCATGGTGATGAATTTCTAGACGGCTTAAAAAAAAAACCGTAAAAGTTTGACGTCATGCACGTATAGCCTGGTTTCGATAGCCCTTGCCATTCGCAAAGGAAACACAGCATGTACAGTTCCAATATAGAACGGGTCTCATAATGGAGAATGAAGACTGAAATCCCTTACAGGAGCAGACAACTTGTTCGTGATCTATTTATATCAATGTAACCGAATTAAGGCCAGGATGGGCAGCCATCAAAACTCAGGATAATTTGTATGGTTTATCATGTCTTGATTGTCGGTAGATATAGGGGGGCGTGTTTGCATAGTATTCCGATGACTAGAAAACTAGGGATCAATGTGATGTATGTCTGCACTTGGCAATCTAGTCTCACTGGCCCTTCCCCAGCGACAGATCAACTCGCTACATCTTTACACCAATCGCCTTCATTTCTAACAAAACAAGAGAACGAGATTAAACTTGAAATGAGCACACTCATTATGCGAACACCGAGCGAGGAGGTCCAAAAATAGTCCTATACAAAACACACACATGCCCCCCCCCCCCCCATTGCAGTGAGCGTGCTCACATCGTCTTGAATTTGGGGAAATTACGGAAACAACTGAAGATGGCCGAGTTATGAGTAGAAGGTGAATGGACCTGCTCGAGTTCAGTGTGCATGCTCAGCGGGATACACTGGTTACTGGGGCGCCACCGGGTGGGTCTCCCTAAAGGGACATGGATAATCCGTCCTTACAATTACCGCTGCCTAAAGATGAACAAACAAGCCATTGGGTTGAATTCGGAGAAATCCAAAATGATTCTCAACAGCTGACAAATCAATGGTGGGTGATGGGGGAAATATCATTGTCATCACGGGGGTTGTAGGTCAGAGCCTGGGTTTTAACCCCCCCCCCCTTCCTGGTCCGCCCCTCCCAACCCACCCCTCATTAAGCACTTGTAACGATGGCAACAATTGCAGCCAAGCCAACTTTACTTATACTGTGTGAAACACAGTCCGCACCGAGTTATTTAGTCAAACTGATAATTAGTGCAAAGCCTATACCGAAGAAGAAAACAAACAAACAAACAGAGTATCGTATCGGGGGGGGGGGGTGCAGTGCTCCAAGTGAATTATTTTTCATATGACATTTGGAACTGGTGTTGAGCTGCTGACAAAATTAATTGTCCATTATATTATGTCATTCAAAGTCATGCCTGCATAAAACAGCATTAAACATACCTGGAAAGTTAGATTTCTCGATTATAGGTTGAACAATGAATTGCAGTCGATAGACCATGTCACCTAGTTAACAACACAAGAGTAACATCGAGTATTCCAGTGCATTTCCGGGCAGGCAAATACTACACTGTTTCGGGGCATACAATGTTACATTGTGTATAGTCCCTGCCACCTTAATAAAGAATTGTAAAAAAAAAAAAATAATAAAAGCTGAACAAGTTTTGTGTGCCCCCTTCCTCATGTCAAGAAGTGATAACAATCGTATAAAGGTTTAATCTCCACACACACGTCATGTACGATTTCATGTTTCCTTCGGCCGTGTCTGAACCGGGTGACTTCGCCGACGGCTATTGCCGCACACTGAAACGGCAATACTGAAAAAATAGGAGTTTTCGTCGGCACTATTCGAATTGATACACGCTACGAGCATCTTATTTCATCGACTGATTCAATAGTATCATAATAAATACCCGCAGAACTTCCACAAAATGATAACAGAAACCTTTAATACGATTTTTTTTTTACAGGTGTATTGTACCGTTTCATAGGGCATTTAAACAAACATATATATCGTCAAGATAAATAAAATGATAAACGGTTTGGAATAATTATCATTTGGGTAGATAGACTATCAAACTTGTGTCCGTGAATAATGTTAGAAGCAGGTACTTACAGTGAGCATTCATAATTCAATTTAGAATGAAGTAAAAGTCATCCCAACTAGTCAACTTCTAGATTTCAAATCGTCTAAAAGAAACCTTCGTAACGTATGAACACAAATTACATGTATGCATATATTTTATATACGCTCTCCATGACATATATACATATATGTACATACTTATTTTGTTTGTTTATTATAGTGACATTTGAGCATGCCCTAACAGCAAGGTTTACTCAATACGTTCAAGACAAACTTTAATATATTTGGGTGCTCCGACCCCAACACCATTTTCAGACAAAGCACTCCAGATCAATTTCACACATCAGAGTTCAAAGTTAAAGTTTCTGTTCTAATGTGTTTATCAAACCGCATTGTAAACAAACGAATTTCTTATGTTCCTTAAAACAGAGTTATTATTTAATTATATATATATATATATATATATAGTTATTTATATTTGTGAAGGCAGTGGCAGGCAGCCTGCCACGAAGGAATGTTTCTATCGAGTAGTTTCAGAAAACGTGTATTTTTTTCTCTGAAATAATTTCAGAAAATACATTATTTATTAAGTTCGTTTTGAGACTCTAAATCAGACTGTCTCTGTTAAACTATATGTCAGCATAAGGAAGTGGACGTCCATGTCGAAACGGCAACAACATCAAGATAAAATGTATAATTAATCCCCTAATGCATACCAGTAATAATGCTTGAGACCTCATTGATGGACATATTCCACTGTACGACTGCTCCATGTGCGAAAGCACGGTTGTCAGTAACACCGTCGTGCATGTGTGTATCGACACAAAATAGTCGTCGCCTGGACAGTATATCTATCTAGCTTGATAAAGCGTAAATTCAAACAGCTGATGCCATTTTATTTTGCTTTTTGCCATCAATTACGTACACATTGACGTAATAACTCCATTTGAAAGTGTTTCTTTTCATATATACGGTTGTGTATCTATGCAAAAGAATATGATACAAAACCACTTGTATAGCAAAACAATTCAATTGTATACCCATGGCTTTACCAGAAACCGTGAAAGGGCTTAGAACGTGACACAATGACAATTTAATTATAACATTCCTCAACGACAGTGTGTCATTCAATAATGTCTCCAACGAAAAAAAAATATTGAGTGCATCCATACGAACTACATCGTGAGATCTTTTTTTCAATCAAATCACACCATAACTCGGTAAAGCGTATATTTGCACCATTATGATCTCGATCGTATTGTGGGGAAACTCTTTTCAAGCAACACATGTATTCGAATTTGACTGGAAAGAACCCTTTCTCCTTTTGAGCAACGAAGGACAAAGGTCTTTCAACATGTTCTGGTGTAGACATTTGATTATAAAATGGAGGTGTTCAAAGTGGGGCAAATTTTGCTGTCTCGTTTGTTGTTTTGTTTTTAAAGGATATTAGAGTATACTGTTTCGTTCACCACTAACGAAACAAACAACAAAACTCTTGGTTTGTTCATTCTTTGTAGTTGTTGTTGTTGTTGTTTTTTCGTTGTTGTAGTTGCTGATGCTACTTATGATGTTGTTGTTGTTGTTTTTGTTGTTGTTGTTGTTGTTGTTGTTGTTGTTGTTTCAGTGAATCAACTCCTATTTTCCGTTTTATAAAGGCATCTGAAAGATAGTGTTTATTATCATCACGAACATTTCTCACGGGGTTGTTTAAGGATTTGAATGTGAACTGACAAAATTGTGTTTTTTTTTTGCTTATTTTCACTGGAACGTTAAAAAAAAGAATCAGCACGGATAACAACAAAATGGCTCAAATGTAAAACATCTACGAGCAGAGAGAGGTACATCTGAGAAAGTTGACTTTCTCGGTCTTTCTGTCTCGATCTCCTCGATCGATCAAGCGTCAAGACCCATCCCACAAAATGCGCACAGCGAATCAGTAAATGACCAATCGGTACAGGACAAAAATATGCATGATATATATACAGCCACGGTGGTTTCGAGATGGTGATTAAAAGACAGTCCTAATTGGCAGCTCGCCCGAGCTAATGCAAATCTCATCTTCAGATTGCATATCACTCTCTACAATGCGCAATCTCTGCTGTTGTAAATAGCGCTATCTGTGGATGTCTACACGGTTGTGTATGCATCGGTTAAAATGTCAATCCGTGCATACGTGTATGCGCGACCTCACAGAAAGAAGTAATTCTCTGGCCATGTTTATTTCAAATTATCACATTGCTCTATCATCAGACTCTGTTTCTTACAAAAAAAAAACAAATAAAAAAATAAATTCCATTTGTCATGTTGAGGTTAAGAATATCACCTAAAACAACCAAAGTCAGACAACAAAACTGTTTCATTTATGATTTAGGTTAGTGTCCAATGTGTGATGGCCAACAGTTATTGTAATCATAATCATAATCATAATCATCATGCATTTGTAGAGCGCCATCATTCTAGTTGCCTATTCCGAGGCGCTGAGCAAAGTGAAGCATTTGTGCTCGCATAATCTGTCAAAGATAATATATAGATACTATCTTTCATCAAGCGAGGGTCAAGATGTATAGATACCATCTTTCATCAAGCGTGGGTCGAATTTCATATTAAAAAAAAAAAAAGTAAAAAAAAAAGCTACAAACAAGGTTTGATAGCTGCTAATAACATTGCTCTGTGATTTAAAAGAACATGTCATTTGCATGAACTCCTGACGAATTGAATCTGCATAAGACATCGCATGGTAACATATAAAATGATCACTTTACAATCTGAGAAACTTCCCGGTCAGAATTGATCCAGTTCCGGGTCCTGGGTCAGCTTAACTCATTTCTGGGTCAGGCTGACCCAGTTATGCATCAATTTGACCAATTGCTGGGTCACAGTGACACATAAATGGGTCAGGACCCACTTGAACCACATCCGGTCAACTATGACCCGGAAGAATTTAGAGGATATACATGCATGTTTTTTAACATTTTAGAATATATTTAAAAACCAGACTGGGAGATCTTGAGTTCGGTGACCAATTACTTTGATCTGTATCAATCTTTTGGAATCAAGTTCTTCATTCTTCTTTGTTTTATGGTGGAACTAAACATTTGTTTTCTCCAGAATTGTAAGTTGGGATGCTTAGTAAATCCCATGGCGGCTGGGTGTTTCAGCACAACGTTCTGTCACGACTTTTAAAGCATGTCATTAATTCTCGAAATATTCATCAACGATCAACTGAACTCTCAAGCCTGGACTCTGTCAAGCCCTACAGTTCCCCCTCCCTTTTTTTGTTTTTCCCCTCTTTTTTTTCTCATCCTTTTTTTTCGATACTAACCAAACATGGGTCCGAATACATCAAAATCGATTTCTTCTCTTCGTGCTCGTTAAGTGAATAAATTACGGCGTATTCGTTTCACTAGTATCCGCCTCCGAAAAACAATGATACTCGATACCTTAGGAATTGTGTGTGTGTGCCAACATGCTACCTGGAATTAGCAATGTTCTCACTAACAGGAAAGAGTCGCCTGTGATGTCTTTCCAACCCTCGGTGCCAAATCTATTATCTGCTTAACCAGAGTGTAGGCCTAGTTAAAATAAACTGCGGTTCGATTTGGTTTAGGTCAATATAGCACGTCACTAGTAGAGTATATATTATGTTTCCTTCAGATTGAAACCTGGACCCCGTTTCTGTTGTATTGGAACGTGAACACCTAGTGGAGTTTGTTTACAGTGAGCATAGAATGCCATGTCATCATTTTGGGTTGGACAAAAAACGCCATGATTTCTGTTTGCTCATGGACTTTTTAAGGTTGGTGTTTGTGCTTGGGTATCATACGGGGTCATGCATCTCGAGAACATTGACAATTTAATATAACATTCCTCAACGACAGTGTGTCATTCAATAATGTCCTCAACGAAAAAAAAAATATTGAGTGCATCCACACGAACTACATCGTGAGATCTTTTTCTATCAAATCACACCATAACTCGGTAAAACGTATATTTGCACCATTGAATGATCTCGATCGTATTGTGGGGAACTCTTTTCAAGCAACACATATGTATTCGAATTTGACTGGAAAGAACCCTTTCTCCGTTTGAGCAACGAAGGACAACATGTTCTGGTGTAGACATTTGATAAAAAAAATGGAGGTGTTCAACGTGGGGCAAATTAAGTTTGCTGTCTCGTTTGTTGTTTTGTTTTTAAAGGATATTAGA
This sequence comes from Pycnopodia helianthoides, assembly GCA_032158295.1. NCBI lineage: Eukaryota > Metazoa > Echinodermata > Asteroidea > Forcipulatida > Asteriidae > Pycnopodia > Pycnopodia helianthoides. The sequence goes on along the minus strand of CM063247.1, from coordinate 21,473,906 downwards.
GGATACTGTTTCGTTTACAACTAACGAAACAATCAAACATTCTTTGTAGTTGTTGTTGTTCTCGAGAACAGGGGTAAAGTGATTAGCGTTTGGCATTAATGTGACGACATATAGGAAGGGTTGATCCTTCGAAAATGTCGAGTGGTGGTGCAGACGCTCCGGTATTTAAGTCATACAGGCAACACACGCGTCCACATACTTTAGCCCTGGCATTCCGTAACCTTTTCAGCTTGACATGTAAGTAGTTTGCTTACAAAATCCGCCATTTTTTTTTCAAGAAGTGGCCTTTAGAATGGGATGCTATTGGGGTTCACTGTCAGGAAACCTTATCCCTTGAGCTCCCCGGCGCTATCCTTCCTTGAATACAGATGGTTCCAGCAAAAAAGAAAAAAAAAATGTTTTGTTCGACTTGTTTGTAAGCGAGAAACGTTCGCCGTCGAGATTTTTTCAATGGTTCGGGGTCCGAGGTCAAAGGGGGAGAAAATGGAAGAAGGGAGGGGGTGTGTTTACAAAAACGAAGCTTTGAATGCCCCAACTATCGATGCTGTGCAGCTCTGGGTTTTTGTTGTTTTTGTGTGTTTTTTTTTAAAGCGCAGTCATCCCAATTGTTAAGTTAACCCTACAACTTATTGAACTTATACAATCCTCTTACAACCGTATACTATTATTTTGTACAACACAACCTCAGACAACCGTATACTACTACGTTTTATAACAGTATGACATATAAATAGGTTTATTTAAACTGGTAAATTTTAGTAATGTTAATGTTGTTTTTAAGATGAGAGTGTCCGCGTGGAAGTGTTCAAGCATGGACGGTTCTTGAGTAAAAATTAAAATCAAAGGAGCTTTCGAATAATATTACACTCGACTTGAAGCCAGGTTGTTACGAACTGTCAGCAATTCTTTCTTATGGCTCATTGTATTACTGTGCGAAAGTACCAGAGAGAGAGAGAGAAGAGGAGAGAGAGAGAGAGGGGAGAGAGAGAGAGAGAGAGAGAGAGAGAGGAGAGAGAGAGAGAGAGAGAGAGGAGAGAGAGAGAGAGAGAGCTAGTGTAGTTTGACTTAAAAAAAACATGTCTATCGCATGAACGACGCCATTAGCGTTGCTATCTTCTGAAGATAGCATGATGGACGACGCCAAGGGGCTTCTTGTACGCGGTGTCATGCAATTATCATAATATGTAGAGATATAAATGTGTTTAGATTCAACATTTAGAAGGTTCCGGGAAGGAAAAGAGAGGGAGGCTTTGGGGAGTAAAATACAAGCAGAATAGAGATGTGGAACTTCCCAACGACACGTGTTTATATCGTGAAAACGTTCCCACAGGACACTTTCATACGACTGTGATGCTCTATTGCTAGATCACGTTAATATGTACATATAGTACAAACACATTGCCATAATGCCTTAGTGCATACGTACGGGGATTAACATCTTCCACCATTACTTTCGACGTTGTTTAGTGTCGATTTATGTTCGCCTCTAACTGAAAGTCAACACAACCAAAACAGCAACAGTGAATGGAGGGCATTGACAAATACAAACCATGCGTTAAGTGTTACACTTTTTTGTATGGCGATTTATTTACATCGGCCAAGGATAGCGACTATTATTCGACTTCCAATTGAGCCTCCCGTGCATAAAACATGTTAAAATGTCTGACATCGTGCAAGCATTTGCGGTATTTCGTATACTACTGCCCACTGTGAAACAGCCACCGGAGTAGTGCATATTATACCAATGGTATTAATATCCACGCCAGCCGTAAAGACAGTGTAATATAATATGCACATCGTTTGTACATCCTTGGCTGTGTGCTTTGTATCGAGCAGAAGGCTTTCGGCTATCGAGGGGGATCACTGCTTGGAGTGGCTTTTTGTGTGTCATCGCCGTTTGCTGCATGGTGACGATAACCATGTATTAAATACTCTCCGCCATGTTGCGTGGAGTACTAGTAGTAGTAGTTCTACTACAGAGGAAGGGTATGCGTGTAATCCAAAGCGAGCGCATTGCACACGGCGAGGAGACCTCATCTCAAATTAAATGAACCGCACTGTTAAATAAAATTAAACAGCCCGCCTAAATTTGCATAGCATTTTCATCAATAAAATATGAATATTGAAAAAAAAAAAATTAGTTCACACAGGCGGCAGTGGCAGGGAAGATCTGGGTCACTGTATATGGAAGCTGTAATTATTAATTTAGAAAACAGGTGCAGATCCCCGGAAAAATGATAAATATATCGATGTGTTGAAATGGTGTATATACATTACCTTGCTGTAAAAGAACCAGGAGAGCTCGGTTTCCACTATCATGACAACAATTCCAAACATAGCAATAACAAGAGCATAATCACTGAGTTGTTTCCTCCGCTCGAAAAGGGACCTCCTTAGGCCCAGTCTGTATCCAGTGTTCGCGTGACTGTAGTGTGTCTTCTTCTTCCCCGAACCGCTACTGGTCTTTCGGCTTGATCCTTCGGCAGCCCCATTGCCTTTCATGTCCGACACCGAGGAGCGTGGTCCTGGCCGCTCCGACCGGTGCAGTTGAAGCGGGGTGAACCGGGGGATGGTGCCGTTCACGAGAGCCGACCTGTGTGCCAGGTTGACGAAGCGATTGTCGCTGGACGGCTCTGCGAGATGTTTCCGTTTTTGTATGGGCTTCCTGCTGCTGCTGCTCGAGGCACTCGTCGGTCCCCTGTGCTGAGGTTTGAAACTAGTACTCCCACCGATAAAATACAACTCTTCTTTTGGTATGTCGTGTGCATCATTGTCTGCTGTACTCTGCAATAATCCTGTGTGAGCTGTTGTTTGAGGTGAGTCCGGTGTAGACCCATCCCGCGCCTGCAGTTCGTACTCTTCACCAGCGTGTTGACTGCGGAGTGGCTCCCAACCTCCACCACGGCCATGGTATTCCATGCTCTCGCCGCCTCCGGTAGCCGCATGCAGCTGTTGTTCCACCACAGCGGCCTGGGTAGTGCGACGGTCAGATGAGGGCGCCAGCACGCCTGCACACACTGCGGGCACCTCGTCTGTCTGACAGAGCAACTGCTCTGTGGAGTCTATGCATGATTGCTCATTGGCTGGCGAAACCATTACCACTGCCATGCCGACCTTCAGGGTGATTCCATACAATGCATATTAATCCAACCTCCATTTCATTGTGTTTGCCGAAAATCTATTGTCGCGCTGCGATGCTTAATTAGTAAAATTCCACGGTTTGTTCGAATTGGCGGTGTCAGAAGAGAGCACTGACGAGTCCTACACGATCAATAATTCAATTTTAAACGGCGCAATTTTTCTTCCAAGTTGAAGCTTCCCCGCCGAGACAAATGTTACCTCCCGTCGATTTGTTGACATTTTGCTCCTGTTTAACGCGAGAAATTTATGCGTTTCTCGCTAAATCACGTCGAAACATAAATATCCCAAGGAGAAGAGCGCTGCTCTACTTGGATACATTCAATCACGGTGTGTTAGACCGCTAACTCCAGCCGGCAAGGTTCGTCTTCGGTTAGATCTTTGGTCCCTCTATGGTGTGTTGTAATCTCGGGACTTTAAGGGGGGCCTCCGCGGAAGCCAGTGGGTCGCTATAAAGAAACGAAGACACCTGCGTCAGGTAGAATCCTCAGGATCACGGCAACTCATCAAAAGCCTGGGGAATGGGTATATCCACATGGAATTACGATAATCTCACCGTGCTTGGTGGCCAGCCTGTCAGCCTCTAACCACAGAGTGTGTGTGTGTGTGTGTGGGACTACTGACCAAAACCGTTCTTGCTGAGGCTGCCGGTTTAGTATTTGTTCTCTTCTTTCCCCCCGTCTGGATGAAATCCTCAGGTTTCGGTGACTGTGTCCCGTTTCGGCATGTTTCTTGTCTCCCGTCCTCGCCGAAGCCCTCTCCCCAACATCAGTCTGCTCGGCACGATTCACAAAATGGCGCTGAAACCACTTGAGCTGCTCCAATCACCTGATTTCTAATTCACGACAGCGTCAGATAGTCGGGGGGCTGTCCTCTTGAAACTAAAGTCCACTTCTTCCTCTGAGCGGTTTGTTCTCACAGAATATCCATTAAAAAGGGCCGGTGTCTTTTTCCAAAACGAAGACGAGAAGCAGTCCCTTTTGAAGTGCATGCGAAGAAGCTGCATTTTTTGGGGGGGACAAGATGAAGAAAAAAAAATAGACATGTATTAATATTTCGGATTTGATCTTGTGCCGAGAGGAAAAGATAATATGAGAAATACTGCAGCGATAGAGAAATATGGACGAGTTCATGGGCCACTTCATTCGTTATGAAAACCAGCGGAGTATGAAGATCCGCGTATTACTCACAAACCGCGCGCAGATATTGTCACCAGTCAATAATTATTGCGTGTGGATGGTATTTTTTTTATTTTTTATATATTGCCATTATTGGGTTTGGACAGCGATTCGGTAACACCAATGGAGGACACGCTGAAGAAACAACTGGGGAAACAACTGTTGACCTTTGCCTGGGGGAAACGTTCAGAATAAAATCTACAACTCAATACCCATTTGAGTTGCATTTGAAATGTTAAACAAATTGTGCGCGCAATACTATAATGGAGTGCGCTGTCGAGAGGGGCTCGTCGGGTTAGACTATTCTGCTTGCATTCGAATCCGCCATTGACAAAAGCGTCAGGGTTAAAAAAAAAAAAAAAAAAAAAAAAAAAAAATGTCTGTGAACCACCTCAGATGAGACGGGACAAAATACTCCTGAGGGTCGGTTGAAATCTAAACTCTGATTAAAACATTCTCCATGTTCCCGTAACTCGAACGAAGAAACAAACAAACTAAGTCGAGAATCAAAGATATTTAAAAAAAAATAACCATTTAGGTTTGGGTGGCCACGCTATCGGCACAAACTTACATGACGCACAAGGTAGTGACTTAAATGGTTAATCAATCAATCTAGCTACCGTCCTCCCGAAAAAATTAGTCAGTTATGACAATATTTATACTGCACTTATATTATTAAAGGGCTAGTAATATAACATAAAACATATTAAAATATTGGATGCATTTGAGTGCATTGTTGCAGAATAATTTTAATCACGAGTTGAAATCTGGACTGTTCCATTTCACTAGGTGAAGCTGAGTGAAATGGAAAAGCCAGGTTTTTTTCACCAGGTGACTTTATTCTGCAACAATGCACTCAACATATGCATCCGATATGTGTTGCATATAACCAACCCCGCACTCAGAACATTAGAAAAACCCCTTCAAAACAACGTGGACGACTCCATGTAGACCACCTTATCCGCCGTGACATGACCCTGCCTCATTTAGACAATCGGGCTCATGAACGATTAATTTTTTAAACGACGCTGCGAGGCGTCCGAAGCGTTCTATAATTATCCATATAGGACTCCTATATTAAATTTTGGAGCGTCGCGGCAGTATACATGGCAAATATATAGGATAACACGTGACGCGTGTTCCACCAATCAAATAACAAGGATCTGCGTGTACGGTATATAATGTATATTATATAGTATCAAACAGTGTTTTTTTTTTTTTTTCTTTTTTTTTTTTCTTCTTTTTTTCAAGAAGCATCTTTGAAACTAACTCCGGAAAAGTTAATTAAAACATGATATGCAAATGGCGAAGTCCATGTGAAAACATTGTGCAACGATTAATATCGTTTTGCGGGGTCGTGGGTTCGAACCCCACACGGTTTCCCAGTTGATTTTGTGTTCCGCAGAACTTGGTAAGCACTGAATAAACGGGGCTTGCCACACACCGGCGGACGGGTACAAACTCAAATAAGATTACCCTTTAACCCCGATGTTATACATTATTACATGTTTGTGTAACGACTACATGTTTTCTTATTGCTTTTTGTTTTTGTCTGTGGTTACAAATTAGTATCTTTCCTTGGAAGTCAAAATAAAACACTTAATTGGATTTTAATTTAACTTTCTGAAAGAACGCGTTGTAGACGGAAGCATCCAGCACGTACATTGCTCTGGTCAAAAGATACAAGTATCAGCTTTAAAAACAACAACAGCAGCAACAACAACAACAACCTTTATTTATTTTTTTGATTATCATGGAAAGTTTACACCTTTTCCTCAGACCTACATTCCTCGTCTGTTCAAATAAGTGGATAGTTCGTTATTCAAAAGTTGGAAATGTTCAGGCGCAGGTGCGCGCAGACATCTTCACACATTTTACTTTAGTTAGTTGATACTCAGAGGGCCGAACCCTAGGGGGTGGGGGGATTACATCACCCACCCCCCTGAGGACGAGCGGGTACATTTCAAAAACGGAAACCGTCGTCAATAAAATAAAACATCAATATTATTTAGAGAAGCAACATCGGTGGAGGCTAAAAGAAATATTCATCTAAATTCCCCATCTGTGTCAAAGTTAAGACAACGAGTAAACCGTCTCGAGAGAAAAAAATATCTTGCCTTCTGCAAAAGAGCAGGGTCCAACTTCATAGAGCTGCTAAGCACAACAATTTGCTTAGCATGAAATTTCTTCCTTAATAAAAACAGGGTTACCAACCAAATTTCCATGTGTTGCATATTGCTTGTCACTGGTATTCAGCTGTTGTTTGCTTATCCTGAAAATCACGTGGGAAATTTGGCTGGTAATCCTGTTTTTATCAATGCAGAAATTTCATGCTAAGCAAATTGTTGTGCTTAGCAGCTCTATGAAATTTGGCCCAGAACCAATCTCTCTTCGAAGTATTGCTGAGAATTACCACACCAATCATAGTGTTTCATACGATGACCGAATGCAATGTATTGTACCTTTGCCTTTAAAAAACATTGTACATTAGTCTTTGGGATATAGATTGCGTACCTGGGAAAAAAAAACTATAGTGCGTTCTTCGGGAGCTTTGCCGGCATTAGGCACTCATTCAATATTGACAACAGAAAAAAGGGGCCCTTTTATATTCCCGTTCAATGGTGGTAGGTCGTAGCTATATAAAATAGTCAAAGATTCGTGGCTAACTCGATATAACGGGCGCATTGAATAATATAGGGTCGCCCTAATTTTTCCCTGGACAAAAAAAAAAGAATAAAAAAAGAAATGTAAACAAAAAAGCAAGATAAAAGAGACACGATCTTCGATTTTCGTTATTTTTTTTTAAATTTCAGACCCAAGCGATAGCTTATAACTGTTTTATAAGAGGTGGGTCGCCGCACCTCTCCGTCTGTGATAAAAGCAATAACATAAATACAGTAAATCTAAAATCAGTCACTTTCTGATGTACATTTTATGGCCAGTTCAAAAAAAAAAGGAAAACCATTCAGTATAACACCCGGTCCGTTCACTTTCGTTTGAGCATTCGAATGCTCTGTTGCATCAGCATTGGAAGAGTCAAACGAGTTAACTTAATTTCAACAGTTTAGCACTCACTGGTCAAATAAGATCACTCAAATTTAGCATGGTCGCAAAGATCATCCCAATTATCTCGCAAAAGCAAACACCGGCAAGAGGCTGGTCAAACCCTTCAGTTCCATCGAATGTAAATAGGTATAGTAGAAATTCAACTGAAACATGTAGTCTTGAATGTTTATGAATGGTTAAAGGGAAGGTATACGATTGATCACTCAAAAAAACGTATGGCAATAAAAACTTACTTTGTTAGAAGTACAGCAACTTTCGATAGTATAAAGCATTTTGAGAAATAGTTTAATTCAAAATAATGTGGACGTGGAAAAAGATGTCCTTTTTTTACCAAAAATTTGAAACGTTTCTCAGATTGTGTTTTCCTATTATAGGGTTTATTCTTCCTGCGTGGACATAACCGCTCCAGATTTTTGGCGATATCTCAAAAAAACGCTACCACCTTTTGAAATGAAATTTCCACAGGTTAGTTTTATTGTATATATCTACATTTATATAGGATTAAAACAATCGAACGGTTCCAGAAACCCAAGGTATACTTTGCCTTTAAGAATGACTGAAGCGAACCTGAATGAGAGGAACGAAAATCACATGCACGAAAACGAAATTGAACGCAATAGTATAGCTGAAGAGAGAAACAAAAAAACTAGTTTGTATACACTAAGGAAACATGCGTGAATTCGAAGGCGTGTTTTAATGAAACTGAATTAATCCTGCTGCAGTTGACCGGGAAAGCCTATAACAATAACAACCACAACCAGACAAAACCCTTGTATAAATATTATAAATCCAAAGCCAAGAAGCAGTGAGTAAAAAAAAGTCCGTGTTTTTTCAGCGGCCGTTGGGTGGGGGTATACATGGATAGAGGTTGTGTTCTGTGTTCTTTAGGGTAAAACCTAAGTGTAAGGGATGGGACAGCCATCTAAATTTAAACCTACACGACATGTAAAAACCTTGTTTTTTGTGTGGGGGTTTGTTCTCGATGTTATGTAAACAAGGTGTGGGGAAAGTTCAACCTCGTCCCCAGGGTGTATCGAGCAGTACCAGGTTGACCGCTCTCTCACCCTGGTATTGGATCATTTGCATATCCAAATTTTTTTGATACGAATGCAAATTAGAATAGTCTGGCTGCTTTTCGAAATTCACATCTTCGTCATGGTCCGGTACCAAATTGAATAGCCTTGTTTGTACATTGGTTGCCGGCTGGCTGTTTTGACAAAGGTTAACATTTGGTTTTGTCCAATCAGGGTCCAAGTAAGGAGTTTCCCTCCCAGGGTTTACTATATTGTAAACATGGTTGGAAATAAAGTAAACCATGGGGACGAGGTTGGGGGAAAGTTATACTCGTATAACTGGAACACACGGGGGTCAGTTAGCCCTCCATGCTTATCGTCTTGCATGACGGCCGACTACTAGACCGGGGAGACTTAATAGTCTCTCCAGCTACATCAACCACCAATCAACACCCATGCATGGTAATGCCATTAATAACAATATAAATGCGCTTGTACTTTCACTTGCCCTTCTAGGTGGTGAAGAAGAAGAAGAAGAAGAAGAAGAAGAAAATTGTCTCCGGCGATAAAGTTTGTTGACTCGTGCCATTTTGTTTACGATGAGCGTAAAGGACAGGGTGAGGACGGGTAGAGTTTTGTTGTTGTGTTATCTTTTTTTTTTTTTCCTTTTTTTTTTTGAAGCTTTGAATCGTTAGGCCTACGGTGAGGTGCTATGAGAAAGGGAGATGGGAACACAAGGAGAGAGAAAAAAAGCTAATGGGGACATGGCTGTGATTGATGTCAACGAGGACCCATAGAGCAGCGTTATAATCAGGCCATCCACTCCCGGGCGTATTTTTCCGACCCCACAAACATATATCTGCAGCTCTCAAAACTGAATTATTAATGTTGACCAACAATACAAGTATTTCATTGTTGTGCCTCTCGGTACGGACACTTCACATGTTTGCACGGAATAAACAAGCAAAGAAACCTGAACTAGAACAAATAAATAAATAACCACACGCATAAATAAATAAATAAACAAGTATATAAAGTTGAACAGAACAAAACTATGCTTCAGTCTGCAAAGTGTAAAGTGAGTTCGTTTCAGGTCTATTTTCCCTCGGGCCGAATGACATATAGAGCAAATACTGCACTGCAGTCTAGTAAAGGCCTTTCTCATACTTAAAAGGTTTCACAATAAATGATGCTCGGGGAAAATCTATGTGGTTTGGGGGTATATGAAAGTTTAACTTTTAATGCACTTGACGCAACTTCTATCAATCATGTAGAATATTTCTGTATGCAATGCTTCTATTGTACGAGAAGTAAATTTCCCCAAAGACTCGACTCAAGTTTCGACAACTTCGAAATGGACCACAATCTGAGACAGCAGACCTCACCAACATCACACCAGTGGAGATAGTTCGGTCCCCTTTTCGAAAACACGGCTCACGAGCGATGCCTGCTCTGGGTACCGGTACTCGACATCAATACGAGATATCAACAACTGATCATTCTGGTAACTATGATGTATAGAGTTGTTCTCATGGACGGTTTGCCATCATTATTATGAATCCACCTTGTACGTAGGTGGGAAAAACCATCCAAATATCAACCGGAAGTATTAATGACGCCATCATCATGGTTTGCCTACGCGTAAGAAACCAACAAAAACAACAACAACAACAACAAAACACCAGAAGGCGAAAGTAAAGCCGTATCTTCGGATGTTTTTCTACTACGGGCAATTTCAAAATGACAACGGCGCATTTTGCAATTTTAACCTTTCCGAAATGAAGAGTAAATATTTTGAACTGGACTGATCGATTCCCGATACCTTCCCTGGACTGCAATAAAGACACTTTCCGCAAAATGTCAACACGAGCCAGGCAAGTTCGTTAATTATTGAAAAAAAAAATACAACACACACACACACACACACACAACCAGAAAAAAAACCGACCGACGTATAAATGGCAAGATAATATAAATACATTCCAGAGACAGCAGAATAATTATTATAATGATTGTGTTTAATTACAACGAATCCTTTCCCTCGGCAGTCTAATCGTTACTGGTCATGTGGAAAACTGCTCCCCCCCATAATGAGCCGCGATAATGGGCTTGATATTTAACGAGCAGAATTTTCTGAATTCGAGCCAAACGAAAGAAGAAGAAGAAGAAGAGAAGAAGAAGAAGAAGAAGAAGAAGAAGAAGAAGAAGAAGAAGAAGAAGAAGAAAAAAGGAGTTGTACTAGGTCTAAATGTCAGAAGCGTGACCCCGTAGCGCATCAATCATGCCTGCTTCCATGCCGTTCAAGGGACATGAACACACGGTCCGAATAAAAATCGCCAAGGCTCGTTTGCATGACAACCAGGTCTCGAATGCTGGATATGCGCGTACTATTTATAATTGATGGCTAAATTTAGTTTTAGCGACATTGCGTCCAAATGCTGCCCATGAATATTCACGAAGATTTACATTTCTGTGCCACCTTATGGATTCACATAGAAACAGTGAATCGGTGAAAGTACCATTATAATTATAAGAGACCGCAGGCTCAAAAAAGGGTCTATAATCTTTGGTTTTCGGAAAAGAGCATAACAAAGGTCATCAAAAATGTGGTGGTCAGTTGAGAATGAGACATCTCCAAACAACGTTTTTACTTTTTGTGGGGTTTGGGGGTGACAGTCATTATTGTTTTCGTCGACTCAGCAAAAAGGAACAAGCACCTAATAATAGACTTGTGGACAAGTCGTTCAATGTTTACTCGCGGTAACGGCTCTCACGTGACTATACTGCTCTCGCGATACTGCAGAGTATTGGGAGGGGGTGGGGTGGGGTGGGGGAGAGGGGGGGGGGCAAAGTCTCCAACGTTGTAGTATTTCTCCGGGAATATAATTATGTCCCTAGGACAGGTGATACTCAACTGGTATTATGTAAATAAAAATAATCTTTCAGAAACCCTTTTTTCTTCTTTGTTTTTCTTTTCATTTATTCTTTTTGTTTGTTTTTTGTTTATACATTTGTTTGTTTGTTGTTGTTTTTTCCTAATCATGTATGATTTTTCAGAGACAGTTTTGGCATTGCTTCATGTACGTAGAGGTCTGAATAGAGGTCGCGAGTTGCTGGTCGGCACAGGCCCAAGTTATCTCAATATTTACGATCCATTCTCATGTTTTAACAAATGGAAACAATCCAATATTATGATAACTATACATGGTGATTTGGGTACCAGAGTACCAGCATCAATTGGTAACTCCCGAACGAAATTTAATTCATGAATTTTTAGTTCAAAAGCAAACTGTCAATATTTATGCAGATACCTAATAAAGGTTATACGCTATCGCGCCATATGCTTCGATAGGCAACCTATAAACCAGAATTAACTGGAATATAACCTCACTGGCTATGAAATAAATGCAAAAATATTCTGCCTGCACGATGTATACATCGGTCAAATATACACGGATAACATATAGCCTAATGATAAAAAACAAACACTTATCACTTCTGTATATCTGACATCAGACAATATGGTGATTTCAGCTTCGAGTGGGGCCCATATTATTTTTGCTCACACCTGTTTCAACAAACACGAAATCTTGATCCATTTAACCAACTGTATTAATGCTGTAGATACGAGAATTGCCAGGCCCGTGTTTTAAATTCGAGGGTTTTACGAAACACACTTGTAGATATTGTACGGAACAGGCAATGGTGGATCAAACAAAAACCGCGTGTTATTCCGCCTGGGCCCGTTTTCATATATAAGGCAGTACAGCCAAACTGTTGCTGCATAACTTTTAATTAGGATCGGCTCAGCGAAACCTTCTGTTCCTTCGGAAGAGGTGTGCTTTTCGTATTGTGAATTTGTGTACTGTAAACTTCGGGAATACGCTGTATAACTTCCGGATCATAATCCGGGTCCCATGGGGCCGGACCCGGAATCAATGTCAAACTGACCCAGAAATGGGTCAAAATTACACAGAATCCAGGTTAAAAACCCTTTAAAAAAAACTTTCCGGGAAGCCTGACCCGAAATCCGGGTCATTTCGTAGTTTTTAAAGTGTAGGACGTTTCAGAAACTAAAGAGTTGAGCCAGACGTTTTTAAAGTCAATCAGAGCCCTGTTTTATAGATGGATCCAGTGAAAACAAAAAAGTTAAGAAAATGAAGAAGCAAATAATTATGAAGTTTATCTGAATTTGCTGGAAACTGGCGAGGAAACAGTCGCAAAAGTCTATGCAAATTCAACTGGTAAAAAAGTACTGTGCTAAGCAAGGTAATTCTTTGGCTATCCGAAACTTAATGCACCGCGCCCCTGGACTGCACTTTCGGGAATTGTATAGATGCGCAGTTACTTATTTTGCAGGAGGCTTGATTGGAAGGTAAATCGGGTAGGCCTATCTCCAACTGACTTACAATAAAATCAATGCTGGCTCCGAACTGACTGATAGTTTTAGTGCCGTCGTTCATTGTGAACGGCTGCATATGGGGCCCTTCGTTCTTGATGGCGGTGGGGACTATACTGTCATACCTAATAAGATAGGCCAAATTGCACAGATTGTCTGAGACTTCACTTATAAGAGGTTTCATCCCAGTCAAGTTTAACATAGTAAGGATGTTGAATACAAACATACATTAGTATATTCATATAGCACTTATTCACCGATCTGAGCGCTTTCCAAAACAAACACTTTTTTCATTTTTTTTTTATTGTACATTTTGCGTTGTTTTGGTCGAATAAATAATAATAATAATAATACCGTATACAAAGGCAATTATATGAAACAAACAAAACAACAAAAAACATTCGGTTATGCAAAAAGATGAGCCTTTAACAATTTACTGAAGACCATGAGAGATGGTGCTTCCTTGGTGGTGGTGGGAAGAGCGTTCCACAAACGTGGCCCCTGCAACAGAGAAGGAATTGTCACCAAAAGAGCGGTTATAGTTTTTGGGGGGACATGCAGCCGGGTGTGATCCGTATGAGACCATGGGGGCATGCTGTCGAACATTACGGTTATACACAAAAGCCATACCACACAATCTGAGGACGTACACACTGCCCGTCCATCAAGAGTGTACATCAGCTAGTCTCACGTTGGATAAGTCATGTTTATTTAGGCTGTATTATGTCAATAATATTCACCATGCAGCCAGTAAACGATCTCCTCTGCAGTGAGGCCGTTTGCCTCTCGGGGTGAGATTCAAAATGGCGGCCCGAGCGTAAGTCGGGACTTGTCAAAGAACGGCTTCGAAAAATGGCCCCCTTTATTTGAACGCTACAGTTTGCACGTGTACGCTGCGAGATCAACACTAAGGTAGGGCCTGTTATCCCTATGGATTCAAGAGTATATTGGGTGCCGTTATCAAAATCGCCAGTGTGTAAAGAAGAACGGCAATTTAGGCTGACTTACACGGCTGCCATTTCCAAACAAACTTGGCAAGTCTTTCGGTTCAAGATTTACATTTATCTAATCCAGTTACACTGTACCTTTATAACTATCCATAATGGGTAACCGCGCTCAAAACTGCTGCTTGAACACTTGAACTACGCCATGTTCTACTTCTAGTTCGGGAGGGGTCGCCTTCGTTTGCGTCTGTAAAATGGCTCCAGTATTACCTAATTATAGAAATAGCGAATCTGATGGTATGTTCAATAGCAGTATAATCCAATTTCCGTATAAAGGTGTCTTTGGATTTAAAAGCCAAGTGCAAACCCCCAAAACGCTTGACCGAAGCTCGCCTGGTCAATGATGGTCAATGCGTGTGCAGGGTAGAATATGTGCAGTGCATGTTTTTACCCCGGACAACGTATTGTGTACGCTCCTACACCAGCAATCCAGCCGATGGAGTGCTTGAACATCGGGGTGCCTATAAACCAAAAAAAAAGACAAGTGTGCCCGAGCTTGTACGACAACCACAACACTAAAAGGAAATCGAGTAGATGTAATAATAAAAATCAAACAAAACTAATTTGGAAAATCATCCAACTCACTTCATCGCCACACCTAGGGCGTCAGTCCTCGCCATGCGCACTCGGCTCGACTCGTATTGACGGTCCCATCACACAGCGGGACCACGGTCTGCATCACTCCTTTACCAAAGTCCAACTGAACACATGTCAAACCAGCGCGTTAATAAATAGCGGCTTCATTTAGCCCAACGTTGCCAGGGCGTCATATATATGTATATATGTTTCTGTGTTGATATGAATAATGTTCATGTCTTGCTCATTCTCTCCGCGTGTAGATGTTTAGATTTAATATTACCCGCCATATACTCTAATGGCCGTTGTTTTACAACAACTAATAAATACAAGTTAGAATGATTCAACGGGCCTACTACTGATGGATTTTGGCAGGATTGGTTTATTTGATCACAACTCCGTCATTGTTGTCTCCTCGGATAATTGATGCATGGTAATGAATGTGATGAACTTGGGTATTAATTAAACGAGTACAACATCAATGGCACGCAAGTCGAGCTACACGATTGACATCGCTGGATGTGCAATTATCTTATCTTGGGTACGTACCAGATAACCATTCCGTGTGAGACTCTGATCGGGACCGATACCAAAAATGCAGCCCAGCTTCAAAATGTATTGTCACACTTAAAGGCACTGGACACTATTGGTAATTACTCAAAATAACTGTTAGCAAAAGACTTACTTGGTAACGAGCAATGGAGAGCTGTTGATAGTATAAAACATTGTGAGAAACGGCTCCCTCTGAAGTAACGTAGTTTTTGAGAAAGAGGTAATTTCTCAGTAAAATATTTGATTTGATTTTGAGACCTCACGCGTGAGGTCTCGAAATCAAGCATCTGAAAGCACACAACTTCGTGTGACAAGGGTGTTTTGTTCTT
Source organism: Pycnopodia helianthoides (assembly GCA_032158295.1). Taxonomy (NCBI): domain Eukaryota; kingdom Metazoa; phylum Echinodermata; class Asteroidea; order Forcipulatida; family Asteriidae; genus Pycnopodia; species Pycnopodia helianthoides. The sequence continues at coordinate 21,458,651 of CM063247.1, read as the reverse complement.
CCATTATTATCTCGCAACTTCGGAGACCAATTGAGTTCAAATTTCCACAGGTTTGTTATTTTGTGCATATGTTGAGATACACCAAGTGAGAAGACCGGTCTTTGACAAATACCAAAGGTGTCCAGTGTCTTGAATTGTCACGAATCAGCTTGAGCAATCTGAGACATAAAAATGCATCTACTTGTGCCACACAACGAGGCTGACTGACCCCATAGTGAGGCTATTGTTTAAAATTTAATTTATTTCAGAAACAAAGAACCATTTTAAAGGTAAAGTCATACTTTGGTAATGAACCCGAATTATTATTATATAATTTTTTATTTATTACAAAGATGGAAATGGTAAAAAGCATCCTGCGAAATAATTTCTTCTGAAGGACCCCGTTGATTATTAAAAAATCAATCAAAGTACGTCAAAAGATTTGAGCCTCCACAGATCGCCTGCAGGCGACTTTTGGAGATTCAAATTTCCGCGGTGCCCGTTCCGTGAATGCTGTGGCCAGAGATGCGTTACCGCTGTGACCTCGCAACACGTTGATGGATTCGGCCGTTCTTGATGAAAATACGGCCCTGGCAGGTTTTTGCTATTTTCTCAACACGTATAGACGAAACTTTCACAGATGACTCTAACTGATCTTTCTTGAAAATTGTGTCTAAGCATTAGTATTACGTTGACAAAAGAAACAATCTATGACCATAAACCTTTAATTAAATTAAACATAAACATGGAAAGCTCTTTGTATCCGGAAACAAATTGCATTTATAACCAAATGAAATCAAGCATGTAATTTAAATTACATCCCTTTTTATACTGGCGTTTAGATTGGTTGGTTTGCATAACAGGCATGAGCAACGATGGTCATTTTTTCCTTTGAGTAATGTTGAGCTATGAAATGCCATGGATATAATATTATACATTACAATTGAGGTGACGGTATACCAGGGCAGTTTATACCGGACAATTTCACAAGAATGTCGGGTTTAAATACAACATTGGTCGTAACAATGGTTTCGATAGAGCTGCCCCAGTGTGCAGATGTGATTAGCTGTGTATAGCTGTGAAAGTTCCAGTTTACAGAGTCATCAGCTTTTTGGTATCCCCGTTTGCTCGAAGGATTTCAGGTTGCTGGGGGGGGGGGTTTCTTCCCTGCGGTACACATTATGTGGAGCCCGGTTCGAATCCTACGGTCGGACCAGTCCTCCCGTTTGGAATTGGCTTTCAGTCCCTACCTGATTGCGTGCGTTTTGCCCAATTGGGGTTTCCCCTCCCACATCATGTCTTCAACATCTTCTCTTCACAGGTATCTTCGGGTCTATAGTGAGATACAATACTGGACACCTTTAAGGGTGCTTTGATTTCATTACCAGAAAGATACAATAGCAATAACAACAATTCGAGGAGAAAGCTATACGTCCTTATCCTCACAGAACATCCACACAGGCATCAAGAAGTAGTCTTTTTACGTGTTTTTTTATTCTCGATCGATAAGACAGAACCTGCTCAAACGTTACCATTGAGACTGCTATACCTACCTTCACGAAAACAAATGTCAATTTTGAGAACACTATCCGTGCATTCTTTCTGTCCGCACCGTTTGGTTCACAGTCTTTATTTTGTTCACATCAAGAAAATAACTACCTAACTTATGGCTCATCAAGTTACTTCCCTTTTGTGCATGTAATGTTACAAACGCAGTACGCGCGGCTGGAGTTGCATCTTACTTTACATTGATGGACCACGTCCAAAATTAAAGCCAAAAATAAAAAAAAGTTAATCATGTTTAAGCAAATAAACATCGCGTCAGCATCAAGTACATTTCAGAAGTAGAAGTTCATAAAAACCGTCCCAAGCCTAATTAAAGGTCATCAATAACCTGAATAGACGGACAAAAGTAAACAGTAAGGACACTCATATTTTTACCATAAATCCAGGCAAATTCCGTGTTTTCGTCATTCACAAATCCGACAGCAATTTCCGCCGTGGTTCAAATTAAAGATACGGGTATACGGCCGTTCTCTCCAACTCATCTACTGTCACTGGACGAGCCGGCCAGAGAGAGAGAGAGAGAGAGAGAGAGAGAGAGAGAGAGAGAGAGAGAGAGAGAGAGAGAGAGAGAGAGAGAGAGAGAGAGAGAGAGAGAGAGAGAGAGAGAGAGAGAGAGAGAGAGAGAGAGAGAGAGAGAGAGAGAGAGAGAGGAGAGAGAGAGAGAGAGAGAGGAGGGTGAGATAGAGCGAGACACCGACTATCAGTTATGGTTACCATTTTAAATGGCTTCCCCTGAATTTGATGTAGCGTAAAGACAGTCCGATATAGAGACATGTTTTTTTTCTTTCTTTTTCTCTGTCCCAGTGTATTCTTCTTTCTTTTTTTCTCTTCTGTTTTTCACATGGCGAGGCGTTCGAGCATATCTCACTCATCATCAAGCTCATTGGAGTAATGCGCGCCATCTTTCATTCCGGGGGACGCTAAAGGACCTGACAGCCTGCAAGAATGACAATGCGGGGAGATTGGAAAGAAGCTATCGAGCAGTGGGGCCCGTCGAGTCCAAGTAGTACGAGCGTCGGTCGCATTTGGGGAGTGTGTGTGTGTGTGTGTAAAGAAAGCCGCAGGAGTGATTATTCAAACTGTAGCAGTGTAGCAGGTTTTTTTTTACCCCGAGCTGCTCCTTCGATATTAGTTCGACAGTTTGTTCGGAGATTGGCATTTTTTTAAAAGGTGAAAATAATTGTAGTGAAAATGTGTCTGAATGTCTCGCGTTAGCTTATTCCCGATTGTCACTGATTAAAAAACACACAAGTATTCTCATGTTTCTTTCTTACTTGTTATCTGTCTTACAAGACATATCTCTTGTATCTTGTAAGAACCCATTCAGAGTATTCAATGTTTAAAAATGTCAACATTTTTTTTCAAATTTGTTTTGACCCACCCAGCCACCCCAGATTTAAATTTTTGAAATATTGACAGACAATTTATTACACCCTATACACTGAAGAACAAAGTAATGCCTCAAATGAAGCAGGTATTTAGGTCATTGCTCTCCAAGCTCATGAGTTGTCAATGCTTGTCCTGGCTTCCATCATGCAACTTTGTAGTTGAGGACACTTTCATATCCCCATCAGGCACGCAGGCCTAGTATCGAAAAAAAGGCTCTACAAAATGGCGGACCGTGTAAGGTCACAAAGTAAAACGAAAACCACACACTGTCTTTTAAAGCATCTTTCCAACCATATTCAATTCATTGCAAGCGCTTTTTAAAGCCAAAAGCGCCCAATCCGAAAGCAACGTGTCCCTTTAATTCGCTTTCCTCTTATATTAATTGTAAACTGGTTTTCAATTGATAAGTTATCTCTTTTGACCCACCCACCAACAATTAAAAAAAAGGGGGATTTTTAAACACTGGTTATTCTAAATGACCCCTAATGCAAATTTTGTCGGTTCTGATAATGCCCAAACCAGTTGGTTGTATTTGTTTGTATAATTTTAACTACATTGCAAATCACATCCAGGGTAGCCTACAAATCGAGCTCAATGAGACCGATTACAGAACACGGGGACAAACTTTGGGCGGGAAGTTCTCATTACGCGTGAGAGATGAAACGCCAACTACACGTTTAAATATCAATACCGAGATGAGTCGATTTCGGTTTGTTTGTTATGGCGTCATATCATTCGAAGCAACACGGCTTGCGTCTCCCTTGTCTCGTACACGATTGCGGAGGATAGTTGATGAAATTTATATTTCTACAAGAAGATGATGATTTTTCAATTACACGATCTACTCGTTGAGATGTGTACTGATTGAAAGGGGTTCGTCGGTGGCCTGCAACATTCTTATGTCCAAATCGAGCGTTGCTGGTTCCTCCTTTGCCCTGGCTTAACCAATCATCAATGCGCAGTCGTTACCAAATCTACCAATTTGGACTCAGTCTAAGATATTGGCTTTGAGGACAAGGGTCATGTAGTCATTCGATAGTTCCTGTAATTGGAAATCAGGTGTACTATTAGGGAAATAGTACAGTTTCATCCCAGCCCTCGTTTGCAAAGAGCACGAGATTTAATGAGAAAGTTTTCCATGAAATACGTGCACACAGCAATTGGAGAATGACATACATGTGATCGCCGTATAGACAATCCCTCGCGGATAGTCTGTTTTTTTCGTCGGGACCGGGACGCATGTTATACGCTGAGCGTTTGGTTGTTGTATCGCCACGCAGATAGCTCCGACGGATGGGGTTGACGCAACTTTACAAAAAGGCCGGCAGTGACACTTCGATAGGTTTAAAGCCTGCGTACTACGTTGTCTATAGAGTAAATGACTACATAGAATGTGTGTTTTCATGGTCAGTCAACTTGCCTCGATTATCACAATTCAAGATGTGATTAACGCACCATTTGAGAAAATGGCAACAGTTAGATTGACATTTTTTTTTCCAGAGTGATCGGTCTTTGCCTATTTATTACAATATAGCCAATTCGACTTATGATTTGAAATCATAACAAAACCTATAGTGATTTAGTTCGCTTTTCTAAGAATCCTTGGCTTCACAGTCAGACTTGATTAAAAATGCAATAAAATGACTCGAACGCAAAATTTCTGGCCGGTTTGAACTCATGGGTAGAACGCACATTTCTAGCTGGTTCGCACTCTCGAACTGAACTTCGATGGTAAACAGGGGCTATACCGTGGACACATTGATAAGTCAGAACCAAAGTGTGTCCGTGTACGCATTGGTAACCTGTACGAAACACTGCGAATAGGTTGTTTTGCATTAAACATGCGCAAGTACTGGTGATCACACCATTTATGTTTTCAGAAATGAAATATACATTGCTTTATATTTATATTTTTAAATTATGTCTGTTGTGTACTTCATGAAACTTCAAAATGTACTTTTCGTTTTCACTTCTTCTAAATTACTCAAATGACGGTCAACTGAGATCACCCCCCCCCCGTGATTTGACAACGCGGTAACAAATGTGGTTTTGTTCTAATCAGCTGTATTGTGGTTCCTATATTTCTTTTAACCTGTACCCTTTTGTTGGTGGTGCCGTTGATTATGGTGAAAGCGTTGTGTCCTCAAACGAGTCATCCATGGACATTTTTTACAATATATATTATTAATAACCACGGTTTATTCATCGTGTATTACAGCGGTGTATAACGACGAGTGTGTTTTTATAGGGAGGTGTTTGTTTAGTTCGTTTGTTCTTTTATGCCCCAAAAAATTAATTTGCAAAATGACATTTTGATAGACAGCACCACAATAATCACTTACAGATGTGAAGAATAATAAATAAATAAACGCAAAATGACCCACCATCTGGGAAAAAATACCTTTTTATACCATTATCAAACACACTGGATAGCATACTAAAAAGGAATACAGAATGGATTTGCCTCGTGCATAGTAGCAACGTCATTGCATGTGATATATGCGGCACAATCCACGCAATAGAAGAGAGCTGTTTCCAGCTTACCTTTGTCAGCAATATCCAAAGATTTCACATCCTTCCCTTCATCCAAAATACGTCTCGGATGTCCACCTTCAACACAACATCCTCAGACACTTATTGAAAACTCCACGAAGGCAAAAACAAAAAAAAAGCAAGAGGAAATTTCTTGAACTTGAATGGATAGGGCGACACACCCGGATTGCGAAAATAGCGTGACTCGCACAATGAAAACACCACTTGAGGCATATATATATACGACCGATCCGCATCGACGAAAAAAAAACCGATAGAGCGTCGAGGAAACACTTACAGAATATGAAATATATAAAAAAACTAGCCCCTTACGTAACCTGATATATGCACAGACTCATGTTATTTGATTAACGTCTTCATTAGATTAAGACAATGAATGTAATGAGATTCCATTAGTGTTAATATATCCATTAATCCCTAATGGATTCGGGTACACGCCCCGGCGGCACACGAAGAACGAACCAGAATATACTCAACTACAATGTTCCGCTATACAGCAAGGGCTGTTCCACGAAAAAAAAAGACAATCGTTTAAGCCCCATAAAGTGCGTGGGGTAGGTATCCAGTTTCACCCCCCCCCCCTCTCGAAGTGTGTTGTGTCTAAAGGGGAAACGGTAATAAGTCCTCTTCTTCTTTTTTTTAACAGGACATACATTTGTGTTTTTGTTTGAACGAGTACAAAACTTGGTTGAAGCAGGTTTGTAAAACTGTCTTGGAAGCACTTGCGTATCAAGGATAGCCTGGAATGGAAACGGACGAGCAGCTTATTCCCAACTATGAAAAATACATCTAATAATAGTGGCTTCTTATATAGCGCTCAAATCCGTCACTCAATGACGCTCATGGCGTTCCTACATTAGTATATAGGTTGATCCTGCTGTTATGTTGAGCTACGCTTTCGGAGTATGAGACCTTTTATCTAAACCACGGAGTCTGACTATTTTCATTGTATCATAAAATATTGGCCTATTGCAGATTGTAAAGAAAAACAACACGTTCAGCATACTATGTTTAAACTTCTAAGAAGCGGGCTTGCAAAGGTATCCCCCCTCACCTCTGCTTCTTCACCAGCCCCTCCCAACACGGGAATAACAAAAGGTCAACACATGGGTACTACACAGAGTCAACACACGGGTACTACCCAAGGTCAACACACGGGTACTACACAAGGTCAACACACGGGTACTACACACGGTCAACACACGGGTACTACCCAAGGTCAACACACGGGTACTACACAAGGTCAACACACGGGTACTACACAAGGTCAACACACGGGTACTACACAAGGTTCGCCACATCACTACAGGACGTCTTTCACAATGGAATCTCTTATCCGAACGGACTAGGGCCTGACCCTTTTCTGGGTCAGTATGACCCGGAAACTGTGTAAAAATAACCCATAAATTAATTAAACTGACCCTAATCGTAATCCATTAAAAAAACAGTTTCCGGGTCAGGCAGACCCGGAAATGGGTCAGGTCCCATGAGGCTAGGAATCCAAGTAAATTCTGACCCGGGAGTTTTTAGAGTGTAATGGCCCAGTGGCCCAGCCGCCCAGCAGTCAGTGGGTTCGAATCCCATCTGTAGCTTTCAGTCTGCATCCGTTTCCGGGCCATGACAATTTTACCACGATCTGCTTCTCTTCAGCTCAGGACGTGCAATGACTGGGGAGCCGTTTGAGCCTTCACACTATCAAGGACTATGGTTCGAAACTGACTTGTGCAGAACATTTTGAGAGCTTCACGTTACAGGTCTATGGTTCGAAACCCACTTGTGCAAAACAATCGAGACTGTCATCTCGCCGTATACTAAGTGAGCCAAACTAAAGGGTGGTGATAAAAGTGGACTCATCCCTACCAAAACAAACAAGTAACCCCCCCCCCCCCGACAGACAGACACGAAAGAAAGGATGGTACAAACTGACAAACTCTGGTCAGATTGAGAAACCTTTCTCTAAATCAAAGCTTAGTTCTCCCAACCCCTAAAAATTTACTAATCAATAAATTAATACATAAATACACAAGTACATCAAATGAATGAATAAAGAGCCGTGATTATCCGCCCGAAGGTTCGAGACGTCATTGTCAGCCCGCAACACAAGGAAATGCCCAACTGTTAATATATCCATCGCACGTGTCGACGAGCGATCAATCAATTAATTAATGTCAATGCACTTTCTTCAGGACGCATTAGGAAAAAAGATAATTCCCTCCTTTTCCGGATAAAAGTCAGTCGTGTTATATAAGTGTAATCTTAATAGAAGTGCTCGGTTCTAAAAAACATGTATTTGTACTGTACGATAACGATTCGTACTCGGAACGGTTTCTTCCCACAATAATCAGGCACATATTGAGTATACACGAAAACAACCTTCAACTTTGCAAGGAACGGTCACGTGAAAGCGATTTGGTTCCTCGTGGAACCGGATAAATATATATTTGACATTTAGTCCGTGTCGATCTTGCACATCGTTCGCGAAGAGATTAAAACACGAATGCTACACGCAAACTGGTTTGGTGTTTCCTCGCGTTTAACACCACGCCAAATCGCATGACACTTCAAAATGAAAAAAATATATATAAAAAATTGCAAGAAGAAAAAAATAACAATAATCGAAATTGTCATTCCCTATCTTCATTTAATCACTGCACATCCTAGCCGAAGCATACTCCCATTACAAAAACAACAATAACAACCGCAATCCCCCCCCCCCCCTAAATAAGGCCGCTCGTACGAACAGCAAACAGACCACTACATATCACCTCCTCTCTCTCTCTCTCTCTCCTTGAAATAATCATCCTGGAATATTACTCCGCAGCGCTCCGTACAAGGCCAAGATTACCCCCTAATTAATCAATGGGTATGTAATGCGACTGTGTGGGGGAACACGCAAATGAAATATTAACAAGGCCTAATGGGGGAAAGCGGTACGACCGCGGTTTTTATAAATATATGTGTATATATTAATTTGAAGCAAACTAATTTGGCATATAGGGTTGTGTAGGGTAATGGGGATCCGCGTCGACGATGACGAAGCGGGGGGGGGGGGAGGAGGTTGAGATTCTTCAGGCGCGAGCAGCTTGATTACATCCGCGGTCATATTCCGTGAGGCCGTTGCCGTGGCAACTTCATAATGAAGCAAACGATTCCGGACGGTTGTTATCAATAATTCTATGTAAATAAGGAGTGTGTTTTACCGTGGTTTTACGGACCACTTCACACGTTTCCGCGCACACCCGGACGTTATTGAGTCATTTCTCGAAAAAAAAAACACGAAATAATTCGACAGTTCAGTAGACAATGGACTTATATCAATCTCTACCATTATAATGGGCACACAAAATATATTTTCACTTAAAAATACATTCAACCAAGTTAAGGCTGTAAGGATTCCAAATCGAGGCTGCTTTAATAGTGATGTGCATGGTCCTAATTATAATGTACACATTTTCACCGATACTTAACCGGTGGATGCGGGGAAGGAGGATGGGGGGGGGGGCTTGAACAAGACGGCCAAACTTGATGACAGACATCAACAGTCTGCATACAAAATGTAAAGGTTCATTACCATATGATTTCCCCAAGCTGTTGCTATAGATACATTACCCCAGTAGTGTACCAGCGATTAACCAACATGAGCAACCTGTTAACCTGCGACGCGGGGAGCCTCAGAGAACCAATTACTGGGTCTCTATAGTCCTTCCAGGTATGCGATATTCCTTATAGGAAGTATAAATTTTGCTATAAAAGAGAATACTTTTAAAAGAGGGTCAAGCTATAAGCAATACACATCAATTAGCATTTTGGCTGTAGTGTATCCAGTTTCGCCCACCATTTTTTTAAATTTATAATCTGAGCACTATATCACAGAGCTGCTTAAACATTATGCTTACCAGAGTAAGGTAACCAGCCGAAATACCATTCCATAATGTACAATCTGTGTCTGGTGTCCTATACTTTCGTTTCTTTTATTTTTGCCGAAAAAATGTTATTATGCAGCTCTATGAAATTTGGGCCCCGCGAGCATATCGTGTGGTTTAAATAAACAGCCATTTCACTTAGGGCCCCCACATCAAACAACAGGTTTGTTCAGGCTGCGCAAGAGAGAAGGTGGGTCTGCAATATTCTAAAAAGGAAACAAATATGTATACAATAATAATAATAATAATAATAATAATAATGTAGTGCTCCACAGAAAAACGATCAACGAGCTGTAATCAAGATGCTGTAATATCATGCCAAAGATTAATCATTGGAAAAAAGATAATGAAACGTCACCGGTGTTTTTTGGAAGGGCATATTCATTACAATCTGCCTGCCTTCAGTACACACAGTGTATGCAACCAACTGGTGGAAATTATCATCAAGTAGGGGGGGGGGGAGTCACATTTTGGTTTGTGTGTCTGTTTGTCGGCTTGATCACTTGTTTGTTTGTTGGGGTGTTTGTTTTTTGGTGTTTGTTTGTTCGGTGGGATGTTGTTGTTGATGTTGTTGTTTTTTTCGTTTGTTGGGGTGTTTGTTCGTTTGTTCGTTTGTTTGTTTGTTTGTTTGTTTGTTTGTTTGTTTGTTTGTTGCTGGGTTGTTTTTTATTTCCTTTGTTGCTGTTTTTCTTTTTAGTGGGGAGGGGGAGTTCTCTCTCTTTCTCTCTCTCTCTCTCTCTCGAAGAACGCCACCCAGATTTTGTTTATTTAATTTTCTTTTTGGGACACTCATGCAATGATTCCTTTGAATTGGCAAATCGAATGGAAAATGTTCTCGCAAAGTGTATTATTTTGTTCAAAGGGAAGTGATACTCCTGGCATTTCGTTCCGGCAGTCATGAGTTTAAAGAATAGTCATCTGTTTAGATTCAAAAATGTGGGCCCAGGAATACTCCATCACGGCCATTCTTTCAACCCGCATGTGAATAATGGGTGCATTCAATTGTTAGTACACAAGAACCCGAACAAAATCTGACAGACTATTTTTTTTCCAATTAAACAACCTTTTAAATTTGAAGAAGAAAACAAACCCAAACCCTCCACTGCACAGAATACTGTAATGAATAAAAGCCACAATTGCCTGTTAAATTATGTACCAACAGTTGCCTTGCCAAACCTTCACCATATGTTTGACCCAAGACGAACAGCTCGAATGGAAAAACCAAACGGTTGGCAACACACACACACACACACACAGACACACACGAAGACGGCTGGCATATTGTTCTTCTGTCGACGTTTTATTCAAAGTCATACTCTACTTATCGTGCTCTGTTCCTCGCACTTCGGGATGTAGATTTCGTGAACCGTTTCAGCATTTCGTCAGCACAACCTGACACTTTTTTGATTTCCCCTAAAAATGTATGTTTCCCAAACTGCTATAGTGCGGTCATGCATTACCAAGGCACCGTCTGACAGATTTCTGAGTCTAACGCACACAAAGTATGCCCCTGTGACAAGAGTCACATGGATTAGGTTCAAATCAACATTATTTAAGAGTGTCTGTGTACATAGCATTTATACAACATTAATACACCCGCTGATTGTTTCCATTGTCAATTTGGAAGATTTACAGAGCATTATAATTAGCATATCCAAACCGGTTGCTGTAAAAAAAAAAAATTAAAAAAAAAGGAATACAAAAAAACAACAACAGGGCTGTTAGTGTTGAGACCGTCTTCGCACAGCAGATTTGCAATTTAAAGGTAATCATTTCTAGAAAAACCCCGTTATGTGCAATAATCTGAGAGCCGTGAGTAATCACCATGAAAGTGAAAATGCACGCCCCTTGGGCCTCAAAGGCAACAAATGTCACGCGAGAAATGACCATAATGATCCATTATACGCATCCGTAATAACCGCTGCTCGCCCGTATGAAGCATCCACGAAAGAACCACTCCATTATCAAAACAATTTTTTTACAAAATACACTCACACACAAAAAAAAACAGGGGAGGAAATGGTTGGGCGTGACAGGCATGGTTCCATGATCCATGATGGGACGCCAAGAATACTTTTCTATTAAATGTTACTTGTTTTTTTTTGTTTTTTTGCATGCTGCATTTAACGAAGGAAATATATACTCTCAAAATCACTGTACATTATAAACACTTGTTGAAATGATTAGCACTTACCAGGTGGATCAGTCTGTGTAACTACGTAGCAGGCCTAGTCCCCTTTTGTGTGTGTGTGTGTGTGGAATAATCGGTACTTCATAAAAGGTTGAAGGACCGAATTACCCGTGATGGTTTTCGACTGCATTTACAATTTGAATCGGCCAGATCTCTCGCATGAAGTAATGGTCCGTAGGCGGCGACGCACGTTACGTGTAAACGAAACATAAATGGGATTTAAGTCGCATTGCGAGGCGAAAACGAAGACACGGAACCAGCGAGCTCGAGACAAAACGGCCCATATGCGATTGGGCTGCTGCTCCCGCTATCCATCTGCTGCATTCCTCTACTGTTGTGTGTGTTGCGATCCCCAACGGGACATCGTGGCTCGGGACATACTACTACTACACAAGTAAAAGGTTCACGATCATGCTCGAGCTCACCAAATGCATTATGCACTCGACCTCAGTCCCCGCACAGCAAACACCACGTCCTCCTCCCCACAACTACTTGCACGCAAAAAAAAAATAGCGAGTAAACAACGGGCACTGTCGAAATCGCCCGCACAATCCCGTAATTGCCCCTGTGTTTAAACTTCCCCTATATACACAATGCAATCACCAGGATGGGTTGTTTGGTACATAAGGTCCTGCCTCTGCTGTTTGTTGCGCATCTGTCCTGCTTCTTATATATTCAGGTATGTTCTTATATTTCTGTTTTGCGCTTTGTAATTTGGTAGCATTGATTGTTTCTAATTTTAGCTATTTATTAATTAAACTAGTTTTATTCTACAGTCACCTTTAAGTAGTTGCCTTACATTATTTCCTCATTCGATTATTTATTTTATTTTCATTTCATTTTTTAAGGGATTTGTTTTTTTCTCGTGTTGGGATAGGATTGGTTTTGTCTTTTTTTTTATCAGCAAGGATTATCATAAGTTTGATATCGGGTGACGTCATTCGTCCGACCGCAATAGCTTAAAACAGACAAGAATAAGGAACCCTATACGTGTGTGAACTAGGTCCAATCAACATGAAGAACCTGAATGGCTCTATGTAATGGCGAAATACATCTCCTTTTTTATAAAGGAACATTACAGAATTGGTAAGAAAAAAACTTGTAAAATATACTTTTGATCACAGATTTACATAACATTTACACTGTCTAATGATGATGGTAGTAGAAAACATCCCTTGAAATATTTCTTTCTGAAATGCCATATTTGATGAGAAATGAATAAACTAATTTTCCGATTGGAGTTTATCGCTCAGTGAGCGTTTTATTCATTTGTTGAATCTATATGATTTTATGCAAATGTGTAATCGGTTGTTCACTATTTTCTCGTGACCCAGATGGCCGATCGACCTCAAACTTCTACAGGTTTGTCACTTTATGTATATGGTGGATTACATAAAGTGCTTACACTGCCAGCAACTGTTTTGTTAGCAAAAACCAATTCTGTAATGTTCCTTTGAGGGATTTATTTCCTAACTAAAGTTTAAAAAACACCAAAAATCAATCATCATGTGAACATTTTAGTGAACCAGGTGAAAGTGCTTGTGGTATTTTGTGCACGATTTTACGGGTTTGCTTTCTTGATTTGGCAAAAAACGACCGTGAGAACCGCGTCGAAGTAAGAACTGAGAATTGGGGAACATTTTTTTTTACCGGAAATATTTACGCGTATATTTTGGTAAAGCTATCAGAAAGTAAACTTTCAGATTAATTGTGTCAATTTATATTACACATGTCATACATGTATATTATCGAACATTAATTATGGAGCAATGTCTCGGCAGTGACTCGAAATACTTATGTTAAAGTTGGTGTCACAATTTGTACCACAAAAAAAAATGAAAAGATTTTCGGGTTGAACAAAGAAATTATTGACTAGATCGCGGTTTGAACCTGCGACCTTCGGATTAACCTGCCGGCGCTCTATCACCTCAGCAATCAAGCCCTAATTTTGGCGGTCTCCAAAAATGAACAGACGTAACTTTGATCAAACTTTCCGGAAGAGTTGTTCCAGGTGAAATAATGTCATTAAGGCAAGAGGGTTACAGAGAGTGCATCAGAACGATACTTATCTGTTTTAATACTTATTTTTGTTAAAGATCATAATTACCAGTTTCAATAAGAACGCTTGCTGGTTATATAGTTCCGTCTGAAATAATATGCTCAACTTTGAAGTAGAGAAAGCAAGTGTTGTGAAGACCCCCCCCCCCCGACTACCATTTGGTTATTTCAGATCATGCTGCAATCGGAATAGGCTAAGCCTATTTTCATCGTGAACAAAATACCTGAATAAACAAAAACCGTGTTTTGTTGTTTTCGCTAAAAAGGGATCCCCTGATGAATTTTATTGCATAATTTTAATGGATACGACCGTGGAATAAAAACTGGAGGATTTGAATAAAATATGACCTTTCAATGAAAAAAATTATATGATAGTTATTGTACTATGTCTTACAAATTGATAACAATCCAACCTTTCTAAGAAAACTAATTTTACTTTCACTACGAGCCGTTGTTGATGATGACAAACGTGGTACAACTATCATTATAATTATTTATTTATTTGTTTAATTTGAGATGGGCAAATTTAACTATTTGCCTGTGGGGAGGGGGGGGGGGTATTTTGCGTTTTAACTCATTCTGCATTATTATTTTTTAGCATGTTTCTATTGTTGTCTAATGTTTTTAATGTCTTTGTAGACTTATTGTAAATTATTATAGATTTTTAATATATGGCCAGGAATATTGGAGTTGAAGGCCTTCGGGCTACAGTTTTTTGGTAAACTTTTTTAATTCCAGGCATATGTCCCTGGCTTTTGTTTTGTTTATATTTGTATTTTGTATGTGTTTTTATGCCGAATAACTAATAATAATAATTATTATTATTATTATCCATTGTTTTATTATGTTTAACCAAATTCTCAAATAACCCTTTATAACTCAGGCAAATCTAGCCGTCCTGTCCCTTGCCGTCCTCTGCAAGGCAAACTAAAATAATAATTTAAAAAAAACAGAAGAGGACCTCTAATAATGTCAGTTATACGAGTTACACTTTTAGACTGTGCTTTTTACAGCTAAAAGTTATGCATGGGAAAACAAGCCGTAGAGAGGCCTGATGGGGCTCCAAGGTCCAAACTCAGTTTTTTTGATTCAATCAGTTCCCAATAGATCGTGAATAGAGTCTTTATGAAAATGGGGAAACACTTAGAAGTCTTCAACCTCACGTTAAAATGGTGTAACATGCCACTGTGTTTGATATCCTTCAAAGGCAATTAAAACCCAAACTAGTTCGATGACGTCACACTTCAAATATATATGGTCTGTACGTTTTTGTACGGATAAGAATTTTGGATGATATTCAATCAAAAACAGTATTCGATTCGACCTTCTGACTGGCACAAAACATATCCTCTTTGTATTGTACGGACCCATTTTGTTTTTTGATGTTCGAAGGCGTCACGTTCCGAATTTTCGCCGTGAAAGAGTTTCAGATAAAAATGACATTTTGTACCCTTTCAACATGAGGTTCGAGTCTTGTAATTTTCTTTCCAGACTTTCATGAGGACTCTATCAATTGAAAAATGAGTGCATCACAAAAACTGACGTTTGACATTGCAGCCCCTCTTTAACTATACTATAATAGGTTTTTTTTTCTCTCTCTCTCGCAGAGCTGTTTTATTTGGCATGAACCGTTCAGCGGCAATGAAGAGGCCTTTTGATCGCATCCTCTCATGCAAACCAAATTCCATCGAAAATTATGCGACATTTTTTTGTTTTGTTGACCAAAGACCAAGGACAGTCCGGAGGGAAATAGTTTGTTTTCTCGAAACGATGGCCTCACTGCGGCCGAAAAAAACCCTTAAAGGCACTGGACACGTTTGGTAATTGTCCAAGATATTATTTTCACTTGGTGTATCCCAACATATGCATAAAATAACAAACCTGTGAAATTTTGGGCTCAATTGGTCATCGAAATTGCAAGAGAATAATGAAAGAAAAAAACACCCTTGTTGCATTACTTTGTGTGCTTTCAGATGCATAATAAAAGGCTTCAGCTAGAAGTATTTTATTGTTTGAGTGAGAAATTACCTCTTTCTCAAAACTACGTTACTTCAGAGGGAGCCGTTTCTCACAATGTTTTATACTATCAACAGCTCTCCATTGCCCGTTACCAAGTAAGTTTTTATGCTAACAATTATTTTGAGTAATTACCAAAAGTGTCCAGTGCCTTTAAGAAACGATATGAGTAACTGCAGCTAGCACATAGCCCGGGCTGCCGAGGGTCCATATTTTCCACGCAAGGAAAAGGTACAGGCATCACGATGTGCAACCGTGATACTAGGACAGAGCGTGTAACAAGAAAGCACAGTGGGATTTTAGAGTATACTGATGCTGTTATAAGGCTTGTTTCTGCGATGCTGTGTCGCACAAAAAAAACACAAGATAATCGATTGTGCGAGAGGCCAGCGTTAGCTAACCACGGCCTGAAAAAATAACGTCCAAAAAAAAGCAAACATCACAGAGGAACTGTTGCCAGGGATTGGGGGGGCGGGTTGAAAGGGTGTACTACAGGAAAAAATAACATTACACTGCTAAATTTTAAATGCCCTTTTATTTCATCTCGATATTTGCTTCGTCTAGATTGCCGATATGTTTACTGTTGAATTGCATGGTATTAAGAGAAGTGAATACCCTTTAAAAAAATTAATGACAAGACGAAACCTCGTTCGAAGTAGTATTTAACAGACTATCCCAATGGGAGATTTGGACAATCTGGGAGATTTTATTATCACCTGCTGCTGAAAAAAACGCTGTTACAACGCACCCCTTTAACGCGAGGATGACGTCACCGGGATATGATGTGAATAGATAGGGTCGGTGGATTGTGTTGCGTAAAACATACGTTGATGACGTCAGGATTGCTTTCTGTACATGTATCTACTGTCGTGACTCAGTACGCCTACATTAATTTGGCCAGGTTCCCAATAATCGTTTGTTTATGTGAGTGTGTGGGTTTTTGTTTTAATATGGCGTTATTAGAACGCCTGTGTATTTTTTTGTATGTGGCTGTTTTTTGTTTGTTTTCGTACCGGGTGTGTAGTTTATATTTTGCCAGTGTTCGTCACTTTGTGTTTTCAACGTCACATCAACTGCAACGTCAGTGTTTTCAAGGTACGGTTGGGCATGATAAAAGAATATAAGTGAAGGAAGAGGTATAGTTACGAACGAATATTTAATGTGAATGACAGTGGTTAGGGGTTAAGCGGGGAGGCAAATGCATATATGGGGGGGGGGTGTCGAATATTCATTTGTCGTTTACGATCCGTTTTCGATCCTATGGGGTGCATTAAGAGGGATCCGAAGGGGATCCAACGTCCCCAGCCCTAGTTATGCCAATGATTAAAGATTACTTTATGAGCGTTATACCAGAACCAAGAGTATAAATTATGTCTGTCTGAAATACTGCACTAGGTGAGATTGCTGTCCCCAGCTCCCAATGTCCTACTTTGATTTTGCCAAGTCCCATAATTATAAATTGCAAATTATAATAATAAATAACAATATACAATTATTGTGCACTTTCAAGGCCATCGTATCAAAGCATCTTAGACTATTTAATACTATCCCTTGTTGGGGCCTTAAGCATTCCTGGAACCATCTCAACTCCTCTGGAGTATGCAGCATCGGCAGCCAAGTTGGCGCACTAGGCTGGTAGTCATTCACAAACACCAACTTCATACCAAGGTATATGATGAGTTTCAGTATTTGGTTTGTTTAGTCCCGCACAAAACCATACAACCATTATCAACTACTTTTTTAAAATTTTACATTTACGAAAGTTCACAAAAAATTAAACTTTGACCGAAAACAATATAGGCCTACAGGTCACTTTTTTTTTTTTTTTTTTTTTACAGATTTAAAGGTGTCACCTCTTTGCATGCACACCGAAGTATCGTTTATATCACTGAGCTGCCATTAGAGAGCTAACTGTATATATGATGAGGTCAACTAATTACGCGCATTGCGCTCGCAGGACGTGTACCCCCCCCCCCCATTCCAAATTCGGCTGAAAATGGTTTACACCAAAAGGTAGAAGAATTCATTAAGTTACCAAATTAATAACGCAGATTCAATTTGGCAATAAAACGTTCAATTTTTCACGTCTCCCGTTTCTACAAATTACTCAGTTCTACGTTAGTCCGAGCTGCACAGGCGTTTTTGTTTCAGTTTTGGTTTTTATTTCTTATTTTGTTTTCTTATAGGGTCTAATTGTGTGGAAATAGATATCACGTGATATGTCGTTAGGTGATGAATATGTTTTATGGCAAGCCAACAAAAGTTGACTGTCGTGCAGACTGACCAATTTCAAAGATTGAATTCCCAATGGACAGTTTTTTTAAAATGGTAATTCAGTTCTGTCTTCGAGCGGGGAAACTATTAATAACTTTCCACCCTAAACGATTTCTATTGACACCGGTTGAACCTGCTCTCGGTAGAAACCGCTCGCATACACACCCGCCAGGATAAGTAATTGCGCCACCTGACGGCAGGGCGTGCAATTGAACAAAAAGAGGGCGCTATTCTTGTCAGACCGCACTCTTGCTGGGGGAGGAAATGTTACACACGATCGATTATAGCAAAACTGCCTTTCACAATTTGGAAGGTCCACGGCAGCTATTCCATTTTTCCGTTTGTTTGTTCCGCAACTGATATGCTACTTTCTCGGTCTTTTGAAAGTGTGTTCGTTCAAACGTATAAAAACTATCTGCTTTCAAGACACGTACAAATTATCCCTCTGTGAATTTTAGTATGCACTTTGTCAAGCCAAGTAGGGACCCCGCAAAGTGTCTTACAGGAGTTACGGATACGAGAGTTCATACATGTACGTTAAAGGCTGGGTATACTTGTGGTAATTGTCAAAGACCAGTATCCTCACTTGGGTGTATCCCAACATATGCGTAAAAAAAAACATGTGAAAACTTTGGGCTCACTTGGTCATCGAAATTGCAAGAAAATAATGAAAGGAAAAACACCCTTGTTGCATAATAGAATTGTGTACTTTCAAATGCCTGAGAAAGGCTTCGTGCCTGAGGCCTTTCTCAGATTTAAATATTTTAGTGCGAAATTACCCCTTTCTCAAAAACTGCATTACTTCAGATGGAGTCGTTTCTCACAATGTTTTATACTATCAGCAGTTCTCAGGTGCTCCTTACCTAGTAAGTTTTTATGGTAATATAATTCTCGAGTAATTACCAAAATTATCCACTGCCTTTAAAAACGGATAACGTTTTGCTGATTTTAGTTGCATTGTTGCCCTAGATTGAAAACATTTTCCACGATATTGCTTGTAATGGTGCCATTCATGACAAGATAGAAATGTGTAAGTCATTTGTAAGCAAAAAAAAACCCCAACAGTTTAACAAAAACACTATTCTAATCATTGAATTATCTAACATAACAAGAACATCTCCCCCAAAAATGTGGATGTGTTTTGCTCGCCAAACCTATGCCAACGTGTATGAATAATTTGGCCTAGGCCAGACACATAACTCTATGATCCCGAAACAAAGTCTGACGCGCATATGAAGTGAATGGATACGATCTTCGTATCTATCCGGATCCATACGCTTGCGAAACCTCTCAACTATTAATACCCCTGTGCCCCAATCTTTCCTGGAACCTTCTCAACTCCTCAGGTGTATGCAGCACCGGCAGCCAAATGGGCGCACATTATTGGTAATCTCTCGTGTATCAACAATCCTTCACATGTGCCATTTACTCCTGTACAACGATGAGGAGCAAAAAGTATGTAGGCTGACGTGTCTTGCCCAAGGACACAATTAATGTCGTGACCGGGAATCGAACCCACACTCTGATGACTCAGTCACCAAGATTCGAGCTCGATGCACTAGACCGCTCGGCCAGGATACCCCCAAAGCACGAGGTTCTAAAAAAAAAGCCTGTATTAAAATATTACAGCTGAAAGTATACTGTCACTTTAAAGGAACATTACAGAATTGGTAAGAAAAAAACTTGTAAAATGTATTTTTTTATCACAGATTTACATAAAACTTACGAGGTCTAATGATGACAATAGTAGAAAACATCCCTTGAAATATTTCTGTCTGAAATGCCATATTTGATGAGAAATGAATAAACTAATTTTCCGATTGGAGTTTATCGCTCAGTGAGCGTTTTATTTGTTTGTTGAATCTATATGATTTCATGCAAATGTGTAATCGGTTTTTCACTAGTTTCTCGTGACCCAGATGGCCGATCGATCTCAAACTTCTACAGGTTTGTCAGTTTATGTATATGGTGGATTACATAAAGTGCTCACACTGCCAGCAACTGTTTTGTCAGCAAAAAACCCAATTATGTAATGTTCCTTTAAAGCCCTACTCTAGAAAGTATAATTTGGGTTGCAGGCTTTCGGCTAAAGTACCAGCGAGTCTCACAGATCAGAGCACGGTACCTTACGTTCCCCCAAGTATTTGTCTCAATGTTCAAACGTGGTCAGGCTAAACAGACCTTCTGTATCAGGAAGCTTCTTTCTTTCTTTTCTTTCTCGTTCATTTTATCTCGGCTTTCTTTCCCGATTTCTACCCTTTAATCGAAAAATTATCAATGTTGCACTCGCATCATTGAATAAATGAGTTGGACATGATTCTGAACGCTAGACATAAAAATGTGGTCATTTAACCAAATTTTATGACCGGTTTATTTATTACTGAATCGTGACTTTTTGTATGTTTATAAAATAATGTTTTATTTAACATAGCAGTAAGTAATTAAATTACTTTTTGTTGTTGTCATAGTCTCTCCTCCTCTACTTTTTTTCCCCGGGTCTGTGTTTGTGTACTTTCATTTAATTTAGTGGTTTTCTTTTACAGTATAGCGTTTACATTTTTGCTTATAGCAGGACCATGACTGTACAAACAACCCCTTGAAAAGCTTTGTGTATGCTAGCTATACATAAGTTGTAAGATAATGGTAATAAATCACTGGTCTACTTTGTGGAATAAGGTAGTCTAACCTGTCACCCCCACCCCCCTTTTTTTCTTTGAAACCACCACAGCTGTCAGACCTTTCAAATTCACCCCTTAACATGACGTTCCCATCCTGGTCATTTACCCTACATTTTCCCTCACATGATATATTGAAACCGTGATGAGCTTTGGCTCTGTGTCTTTCAAGGTGCATTACCGCTTGATAACCGTCGGTGGTTTCCACGTCACCTGCGATTCGGATCATTCCGGCTAAAGCTTACCCTGACGGCAATCGTGTCTCAGAGTTCAAGTTTCGTTCGGGGGGGGGGGGTGGAAGGATAAAAAAAAATCACTCGCTGGCTCAGGCCAGGAGAGGGTATAGACGAGAGGGAGTGAAAAAATAACATCTTCAAGAACAGCAAATTATGTTCCGTGCTGATGTAATCAAACGCAGGATCGTAGCACGGTATGACTTACACACGTACACGTTAAACCGAGGCTGGGTGGGAACAAAATTGGTCTGGCACCCTTACTTCCAAGTATAAAATACCCTGTAATAACATATCAATACAAAAATCCCCCACCTGACCAAGGTGGACGAGATCTTTACGACAAGAGCGCTCATGTTATACCCATCATTACTTTACGTTATAGTAGTTTGGTGGAACGGACCATTCTATCGTGTTTTAACGCTACATCCAAAAAAAGCCACAGTCGTCTCCATAGGCCTATGAGTTCGATTTGGTTGACCAAATATAGATAACGGGGAGGGCAAAACACTACAGAAATATTCTACTTTAAGCCTCCGAGGTGCTGCTCCCAACACATACAGTAAAATCACGGATGCCTCGTAAGTAGACTTAAAGGGAGGGTGTACCTTTGGTAATTACTCCAAAATTTTATGACCATAAAACTTACTTGGTAAGAAGCACTGCAGCCGTTGATAATGTACAACATTTTGAGAAACGATTCCCTTCTAAGGAATATGGTTTTAGAGAAAGAGATTACAAAAAAACAAATCTGAGGAACGTTTCATGCAGAAACGTTTCACAGATTGTGTATTCCAAATACGGATCATTCTTCCTGCGTGGACACAACCGCCGCTCCAGATTTTCGGCGATATCTCAAAACGTTACCACTTTTTGAAATGAACTTTTCACAGGTTAGCTTTATTGACATAGCTACATTTATAATGGGCTTAAAGGAACATTACAGAATTAGTCCTGCTAACAAAACAGTTGCTGGCAGTGTAAGCACTTTATGTAATCCACCATATACATAAACTGACAAACCTGAAGAAGTTTGAGATCGATCGGCCATCTGGGTCACGAGAAACTAGTGAGAAACCGATTACACATTTGCATGAAATCATATAGATTCAACAAATGAATAAAACGCTCACTGAGCGATAAACTCCAATCGGAAAATTAGTTTATTCATTTCTCATCAAATATGGCGTTTCAGACAGAAATATTTAAAATGATTTTTTCTACTATCATCATCATTAGACCATGTAAGTTTTATGTAAATCTGTGATCAAAAAGTATATTTTACAAGTTTTTTTCTTACCAATTATGTAATATCCTTTAAAACAATCAAACGGTTCCAAAAGAACCAATGGTATGCGTTGCCTTTAATCACTGCAGCTCGCAAGTCAGAGGAAAACCTGTCAATAAAGGGTGCTTGCTATGTGAACCAGAAACACAGAGGTTAACCCTACTTCTCCACGTCTCCACAAAAAAAAGAAGAATTTGGGTAAATTTTCTCTTTTAAATACGCACGGATACGCACAATACTGTGAAAGCTTTTACCTGTCTCCATCGAGGGAAGCCGGTGATGTAGAAGATATTCCAGGGGCCGGACTGGCCACACAAATCTCGCGCCCATCCTTTCACAATTTTAATTACATTAATGCTGCCATCAGTACACGTACACCATGCGTGAAAAATAACCCGTAAATGCAACGGGTGTGTGTGCGCGGTAGCCAAGCGGTAGCAGAAGTAACGAACGCCGGTGTTTCGGAGATATATACTTTCCCCATAACTAGCAGTATTTCAGAGAGTAACATTATCTTCTCCATAAAGAAGTATAAAGTTAAACAACAACAACAGAATCAATATTTAATTATGTTTAAAAAAAGGTTCTGGTTGTTGTTGTTGTTGTTGTTGTTGTTGTTTTTGTGTTGTTGATGTGTGTTTTTTTTGGGGGGGGGTAATCATTATTAAAGACGTACCTTTAATCACAACTTCGATTTCCTGCGATTACATCCAGAAACCTATAAATAATATGGAAAAAAATAATAAAGTTAGCACTTTAGTATGAAAACTGTGCGGCCTACTTTGCAATTAAAAAATATTATTTCTCCTTCAAATCAATGTGACAGAAGACCAGGCTGGGGGGACGAGGAATAGTCAGGCTCCTTTATAAGCATTCCAACTTTTACCATTGCTCATGAACAGGGGACCAGAGAGAGAGATGGGCACATCGAGTCAAAAATCCACGCAAAAGAAGGTGAACCATATTAGGGACGCCCTAAAAATACATCCGGAAACACAGTCAATGTTAATACGCAGAAAGAAGCCGGATGCAACACTTAGCCCAGAACATGCCTGCCGCCACAAGAAGTATTTGCGATCACCGTGCGCTGCAATCAGATTCCCCTCCGGCCCTCTACGTTCTGTTTTGTAAAACCCCACACTGATATAAGGGGGGAAAACACATCAAATGTGTATGAGGCGTTTAGTGCACTATAATATGCCACAGTACGACTGTGACGTCATGAATAATAGTACGGTTCGTGAATAATCGTTACAATCTCGATTGTGAAAAAAATACACCCCCTTGTTTCTGCTCCGCCCATCAATTACAACTGGTGAAATTTATTCTTTCAACCTTTGTGCGTGACAACATTGGTTTTTTCTTGGTGGATTTGAATATTTTTATTTTTAAAAGGGATATGGATGTAATCATCTTTTAATGAAATGTTGCATACTGTTATACCTCTTTGACAGCTCCTGTTCGACTTGCATCTCATGTAAATGTCAACAATTTCAAATTAAAAGAAATTAAATACGTAATAAATCAATACATTGTCTACCAAATAAATTGTATCACACCCAGCTGTGGACATGGATTACTTGCAAAAGCACATTAAAAACACTTGTTTAATGCCCTTACATGTATTATTCAGGATTGGTAGAGCTGACAAATAGTCGCAGACAGTGTTCATGTTTTGTTTGATCAACTATACTTGAAATAACAAACATATGTGCAAACGTTCCGGTTTTTTTTTGTGTGAGTCAGGAGAAAATAGTGAAAAACTACGCACAATGTTCAGCATGTATAAACACAATGTCCTTAATTTTTGTTGTAACAACCCAAACCAGCCGTTGCGTGTTTTTCAGGTTTTCAGATAAAACATAAAATATATATTTTCTTACAAAATATGACTTTATTTCAGAGAGAATTGTTTCACAGAAGAAAAAGTTTGAACTTAACCAGTTAGCTTTCAAACTAAATTTTAAACAATTATTTGTTTTTATCCTTACCAATCCTGTATAATACCTTTAAGTTTACTTTGCTCCGTAGTTCAACATATATATATATAGGGGGCCTATATATATAATTTAATCTGTCAGCGTAACTGCTATAAAAATATTTATTTGACCAAACATTTCCAACCCAAACCTTCCCCTGAACCCCCCTACAGCCAATTTTCAAACATTCTTCAAACTATTTTCAATATCTTCGAACAAAATCAAAATTAAATGTTTGGATAGGAGTACGTTTACACTCCGTTAAATTTGAGTCCGAGGTTTTTTACTATTACAAAAAAAAAAAGTAATATACCGATCTGGTTTTATATAATGCTCTTTTATTTATTTTACGGGTGGTCTTTTCCCGTGGAGAGTTTGTAGATTTTTTATGCACACACCGTGCCGATGGATTTCATGGCACGCCGTGGTGACGTCAATCTATGGAAGCAGACAATTTATATGAAAAGAAACATTTAATGCATCGCTGAACAAATCCAAAATGCTAATGGTAGTCGTTCTTAAACTTTACAGCCTTTTTTTTTTTTTACATTTCAGAGTGATATACCACAAGGCACCCTGCAGGCATTGAAACGATTTGTAAACAAGCTAATCTGTTGAATTCTTGAGGGTACAAAAAAAAAAAGTGGGGTGTATTTCCACAACCCTAGATTGAAATGCGAGATTTCTTTTTCTTTCACCTGGAAAAATATCAGCCTCGTACATTCGCCCTTTACAGGTGTGCAGGTGTGAACCGTGGAGGCATTATATGTGCACGGGCTCGGAGCCGTTGGGATAGAGGAAATTATGTAGATTGTAAGGTTAATGTGGGGTCATAAGATCCATGGGCAACACACGCAGTGTGGTTCTCATCGTGCCAACAAATCTTAGAGATGACCGTTACCAGTTGGGAAGGGGGAGGGGTTGTCTGCCGGCCCCGAGGGTCAGGTCCAAAGATAATTGAACCAATAGGTATATAATAGCCTTTCTATACGTGTATGGCATCCGTCACACATTGTCAATGTTAAAATTACATTCTACTGTGGCACAGTCTGCTTTATAAGCGAGTACCGACCGTACTTAAGTATCTGATAGCCATAGTCCGTGATAAGTTCTTTTTTCTATTTGAGTTGACGGATATAAACACAGTGTTAATGATCAATATTATTTTATACCGAAATATGTTTTTTTTTCTGTTAACCCCCCCCCCCCCCCATAGTTCGAGTTTCCCGTCTACAAATCACAAGTGGAAGTCTAAGTCCGAAACCATCTTAGCCGAGTCAGAGTCTAGAGTCATGAACTCATTTATCGAGTGATGGAAAGTACGGCCCCCGTAAAGTACTTGATTGGTTCGTCTTTATTGGATACGTACTGATTTGTTGTAGATGGTTTAATTCCAGTTCGAGTGTGAGTTGCTGCCACGATCCACACACACACCGAGTCAAAGTTCTCAAAGATGGTTTAGTTTTAAAAGATGATAGCGTGAGTGTGGGTGTAGGGTCGGTACACCAAGCCGAATTGAGGTCTGCTGTTCTTATAATGTACCGAGTTAAAGTTCTCAAAGATGGTCTAGTTTGAGTTGTAGTGTGAGTGTGAGTGTAGGGTCGGTACACCAAGCCGAATGGAGGTCTGCTGTTCTTATAATGTACCGAGTTAAAGTTCCCAAAGATGGTCCAGTTTGAGTTATAGTGTGAGTGTGAGTACGAGTCGGTACACCAAGCCGAATGGAGGTATGCTGTCTCAAGTACTGAGTCACTCTTCTCGAAGGTTTTTTACTATTTGAGGAAGGAGTGGGCAAGAGTTACACACTGAGTGTGGCTCTAAGAACAATGTATAAGGTCTTCACGTATAAGGACATCACGTTAACTATTATTAAACACGTCAATGCAAACATTCTATTTTGTACACCCCTATGGAGACATTATTTTGTTCTTTCCTATGTCCCTGTACTTAACAACCTCTCATATACTTAGTTCACACAATTCCTTGTGGAGCACCCCGGTCTTTAGAATTCCCCTACGGAGACCTTTTGTTTTTCCCTTTTGTCGATTTGTCCCCGGTCTCCATAAGGTAGCGAATATTAAAACAAAGTTTCCAGGAATTTGAGCGTCTCGTTTTTTTTATGAAAAAAGAAACGCAACTATGCGTCCCAAATTGAAAGTACATAGAGATTGTTTAAGTGATCGCTAGAGCACAAATCAATCTATTAAAAAATATATTTATTTAATGGAATGGTTCTAAGAATCCTTCTTAGCTACAGTATATCAATAGAATGCCACGGGGCGTGTTTGTGCGGGTTATAGGTACACACATTCAAACCGGGGACCTATAACAAAAGAGGACAGTCCTGGTTGAGAAAGATCCCTGGAACTGGTTTAAAAAAAAAAATGTATTTTAACTAGGATTATGTGTTAGTTTGACTCATTTCTGGGTCATTTTGACACAAATTCCCGGTCATACTGTCCTCAAATCATAAAGTATAAAAACCAGGTCCAAGGGAACCTGACCAATTTCTAGGTCAAGCTGACCCGGAAGTTGTTGTTTTTTAAAGGAACATTACAGAATTGGTAAGAAAAAAACTTGTAAAATATACTTTTTTTATCACAGATTTACATAACATTTACACGGTCTAATGATGATGATAGTAGAAAACATCCCTTGAAATATTTCTGTCAGAAATGCCATATTTTATTTTGATGAGAAATGAATTTTTCTAAACTAATTTTCCGATTGGAGTTTATCGCTCAGTGAGCGTTTGATTCATTTGTTGAATCTATATGATTTCATGCAATGTGTAATCGGTTTTTCACTATTTTCTCGTGACCCAGATGGCCGATCGATCTCAAACTTCTACAGGTTTGTCAGTTTATGTACATGTATATGGTGGATTACATAAAGTGCTTACACTGCCAGCAACTGTTTTGTTAGCAAAAACCAATTCTGTAATGTTCCTTTAAGAGATTTAAACTCGGATCATGTGTCAGTTCGACCCATTTCGGGTCAATCTGACACAGATCCCGAGTAACACGGACCCATAAGTAGGTCAGGCCGCCCCCACGGGACCCCGTCCTGGGTTAATTCTGACCCTGGAAGTGCTTTAGAGTGTATTAGAATTTAACTTCGAGTCTTGAGTCACTAAGCCAGCTTGGAGTCTATCCATCATGTTCAATCTGTTCACGACCGGTGCACTCTTCGTGATCATAGATCAACCCGTGCCACCACCACCACCCCCCCCCCCTCCCCATCACAATAAATTGCACTGCCATCAAGCGGCTGTCATCAGTGAAGAGTCCATGGTTTAATTAAACTAATCTTCATCAAGGAAAAGGCAAGATTAATGGGGGCATCAGAGTGTGCGTGTGTGACATGATTCGGTTGGAGTAAGGGAGCGAACAACCGTATCTTATTTGATACCGATATATATATACCATTATAGTGTTAGACTGTCTAATGCGGCGTCCTTAAAA
This sequence comes from Pycnopodia helianthoides, assembly GCA_032158295.1. NCBI lineage: Eukaryota > Metazoa > Echinodermata > Asteroidea > Forcipulatida > Asteriidae > Pycnopodia > Pycnopodia helianthoides. The sequence goes on along the minus strand of CM063247.1, from coordinate 21,431,063 downwards.
ACCTAAGCTGTGCCTGTTGGGGTCGTGTTTCCATTTCAATCACGTTTTCCCCCACCAAGTCTTTTCTCCTGAGCACCGAGCCGGTTAATGTGCACCAAATTGTTATTATTATTTCAAGCAGGGTTTGAAACTTTGCATGGTGATGACACAATCGAGAGAGGTTTGCAGAGACACCACCAAATAAAATCTCTTATGAGCTGCGGTGGTTCTGAGAAGCAGCCCCGTCCAAAATCAAGCGACTCCAAAAATGCCATTTAAGACACTCGGCCCTTCCATGGCAAAACAGCCTTAATTGAAAAGATAAAATATACATGATTCAAGACAGAGATAAACTGTTTTGCAATCAAATGCGGGACGAAAGTGTAAAAAAAAGAGCCAAATAGGACATGCTATATTCAAAGCCATACACTGTTAGTTGAAACTTCCAGAAATGAAAAAAGCACCCTCGATTTACCCAGAAATGATCTTACACCAACAACGTAAATTTTTCGAATTGGGCTGTTTCGCCATGGAAGGGCCGCACTGCCTTAAGCCGTATCTGAATCGTCAGCTACGCTACGGCTACGACTGTTGCTAAGGGTGTTGCTAAGGACATCCTATACTTTATAACACATGATGAAGCGGCGATCAAGCCGTAGCTGTAGCCTGAGATTCAATATTGTTATCCGTTTAAGCTCTGTGTAAAATTTTGAGGATGAAATAAGCGTCAATGAAACGGCTATTCGAGAAAAATTACCTTCTAAAAAAACTGCAGCTTCAAAATTCATGATTAGTTCATTTCCTAATGATGATTGGGTGCAAACAAATCGAAACGTCGGGGATTTCCACCCACTTTATTCTAGAACCACCACAAGTCATCACAGACAAAATGTTACCCGCAAACCTAATTTCTAATCACCGTTCCCTTATTTGACGTCGATATGAAGAGAAAAAAAGAAGATTATTGGAGCTAACTAGTTCACCTATAACAAAAACTGACTGCATCGATTTTCAAGCCAGCGCCGTTAAAATGTTAATGTGGAAATTGCTTATTTATTATAATCTCAATAAAGCATGAGCCGCGACTTGTAATGTCTCATCCACTTTATTATCTCAGCAAACACCGTGCCGTCTGTTGAAATGTCTCAATAAGTAAGATCATCATTCTCTATTAATTAAAAGAATAATTGCAACTAACTGCATCGTTTGTCTTTAAGATGTCGTCACACCTACGTGGTACAGTGCTGCTCAGCATTGAGGGTCCCTTGGTTTCATTACCAGAAAGATTTAAAGGGTGTGAACAATAATGGTAACAGTGATAAATAGAACTCTTCACAGATTTTGCACAGAACTTGCTACAATAGTTCGGTGGAAAACTTCTCTTGGTATATTTCGGCTTGAAATGCTATAGTTTTTGAGAAAATGGGTTGGACAATATTCATCTCGCGAGTCAAAAATTGATATTTTGAAAAAAAACAGCAGTGTCGTTTAGTACTCGCACTCGGTCCTAGTACTCGAGTATTATTCGAGTACCATTGTGATGGTACTCGTAATCGGCCAGCATAATATCCGTATACTTGAAGTCCAGACTGACAAACAACCTGTATACTCGAAGTCATGTACTCGATACTTGGCTGAAAAAGTACTCGTACGCGATTTTAAGTACTCGCAGAAAAAAAAAACCTCTTTCCTGTCCGCCTTCCAATACGTGCGTTAATTTGTCGATCCTTATCCCAAAGTTATCCCAAAGCACTGAGTATAAAACAAGTTAATTGAAGTTGTATTTGATTGAATGTGTTTAAGTTTTAAAAAGATCATGGTTATCATAACAAACATATACATTGCCGTCAGAAATTGGTTCAGAAACAAGAAATCATATTTCATTTTTTCAGTGTTTTCTGTTTAAATTACTTGTGCTCGTACTCGGATAACAGAATACTCGGTACTCGGACACTTGTACTATGTACTCGATGGCCCAAGAACTCGTACTCCCGTAATTGGAATACACAATCTGAGAAACGTTTAGCTTCATGCAGAAACGTTTCTCAGAATGAAATGTTTTTGGATCTCTCTCTCTTAAAGGAACATTACAGAATTGGCTGTTGATAACAAAACAGTTGCTGGCAGTGTAAGCACTTTATGTAATCCACCATAATACATAAACTGACAAACCTGTAGATGTTTGAGATCGATCGGCCATCTGGGTCACGATTTGCATTGCACATTTGCATGAAATCATATAGATTCAACAAATGAATAAAACGCTCACTGAGCGATAAACTCCAATCGGAAAATTAGTTTATTCATTTCTCATCAAATATGGCATTTCAGACAGAAAAAGTTCAAGGGATGTTTTCTACTATCATCATCATTAGACCGTGTAATTTTTATGTAAATCTGTGATCAAAAAGTATATTTTACAAGTTTTTTTCTTACAAATTCTGTAATGTTCCTTTAACCCACATCCATTTGAAGGGAATTGTTTCTCAACGTGTTTATATACATTGTCAACAGCTGCAGTGCTTCGCACAAAGTAAGTTTTTGTTAATGGCCATTAATTTCTGGAGTATTTACCAAAAGGTATACCCTCCCTTTAAAAGGAAATAACATGTACATTTTTTCCCAGTAAATTAATTCCGGTCATCTCGCTCAATAAACACACCTTACATCTAACCTGTACAAAAATTGTCATCAGATCCAGTGCTCATCGCAATAACACCATGTACTAAAACGATCCATATTTTATCATAGCTGGTTACGACAGCCTGTGTCTCGCGCGTATTCCGAACTTCCGGAGCCGTTGTGGTCCCAACCATATGGAGTTTTTACGTGGGCGGAATTTTATTTTGTCAATTAGTTTTAGGTTAACGTAACGTGTGGTCATGGAAATTTACTTATACTGTTGGGAATGTGATGCTAAAGTGACAAACAATATGAAAGTAAAATAAATTCGACAAAATAACGAAAAAAAACCGAGAGTAGGACTTGACCTCCGTTTCCGGTTATTGTCAAAAATTAAGAAAGTGGGGTTTCTAAAATTAGCATCCTCGTCCCACGTTCTAATTTTACTTCAATGTCAATTTGAACAAACTATTTGAGTTATACAAAAATTGAAATTTTGTTTACAACAACTTCGTTTAGCTATGGGCGTGTTCAAGGACATTTAATGTAGTCCTTTCACATTCAACTTATTTTTTGATGTTAACACAAAAACTACCGAAGCGCACATTGTTCATTCAGGTCGGGGCGAGCCTATAGTCGTAAAGGTATGCATGCTAAAAAATAACAAGGCCCAGTTTTATAAAGATCAGTCAGCCGAACACAGTTGCTGAACACATTTCAGCTCAGCAGATACGCCTGCATGTAAGCAGGGAAACAAAAAGAAGCCCACGGGCATTATTGCTATAATGTTATCATAATTGTTGTTTTTATGTGTTTTGTTCTTGTACCAAGAGGGGTCTCCACGACAAGCTTTGTGCTTTTTGTCGAGACCTCCACCCAAACAATTGCTATGCAGGCCTACACGTTTTTGCAATTATAAAATATGTAGTACCAGTATATCCTGCTGTGGGTGTTTGTGTGTGCTGGGAAAAGAAGAAGGGCAGAAATAGTTATAGTATTGTTTTGGCTTGTAACAATGTTCTCGCGGACCGGCAAGAAAGTTCGAATATTTGCGCTTGGCTAATTTTATGCTTGTGCATGCAGCTCTATTAAGTCCGGGAGGCCAGCCATGCAGTCAAGTCATAACTCTGAGCAAATGGGTTGACATTGCCGGGACTGGCCAACTACCATGGCATTTTTGCTGAGACCTCGGGGGAAAAAATCACCTCCAATGCACAAAATGCTACAGAGCCTCCAACAGGTTAAGTGTTCAGGGCCTAATTCGTAAAAGCTTTGTCAACGCAGATTATTTAGTTAGCATTTACAAAACTTGCTTAGTGAGTGATTATAGAATAACAACGTCACTCGCACTGCTGAAGCTGTTCTTCTGCTTTTAATATGCTTGGCGCGTACAGTTCGCGATATTTCCGTTTTTAGTTTACCGCAAACCTCTCTTAGTTATACTTCCACCATGCACAGGTTTCAAATCCTACATTTGTATTTGACCCTTTCGTGGTCTAGCAGTCTGGCGCACCAAAGAGTGGGTTCGTATCCCGGTCATTGTTGTTCTTATTTTCTTGTAATGAAACCAAGGAACACTAAAAAGTGTCTGAAGATGTGAAAAGATGATGATAAAAAAACATTTCAGCTTTACATGTGGGAGGAACGCCCAGCTTGGTAAAACAAAACCACGCAACCACGTAGGGACTGAAAACCAAATCCATTAAGGCTCATTTCAAAACGGGATTCGAACCGGGGTCCACGCACAAAGATGAGAAGAAGGGAAGGAAGCCACTAATATAAAGCCAACCTGACTCTTTTAGGTCGTGACATTAAATGTCATTGAGCATGACACTTCGAACTATCATTTCTCCTCATCTCCAAAGAGAGTAGCCTGCGAGGGTATAGAGATTACTGATGTGAATGTATAGCAACACATCTGCCAATGTGGCTGCCGTTGCTGCATACTCCTAAGGAGTTGAGACGGTTTCAGGAATGCTTAAGGGCCCGATGAACAGGGGGTAGCCTTATACTACGGTAAGGCGCATTCAGAGGCCTGCTTCACTTAATGAAATACATGTTACTACATTGTTATGAAATTAGGTTCAGGTGACAACTTGTTGCCCATCTACATTTGACGAACATACGAATAATTTTACTTGCTCTCTTTTACTTTTCCAATCTTTTACAGGGTTATCATGAGGCAGCCCGTACTCCAATCCCACCACTCCTGTGTACCATGGTACACTCAATTTATATGGCGAAGCATCATGTTGGGCGAACGTGTTAACACGCTATGGGTTGAAGGTGGGTAGTGCACGCCCAGTACACGCTCTAGTATAATGCTAAAATGGATATCAGGTAGGTCTAAGCAGACGGAATATTATGACGTCATGTGCAGGGCCGGATAATCAAATAGGCACAGCAAGTACTGTGTCTATATATGATCTACGAGAACAACAACCCAGAGTACTAGATGCACACACAATGTTTTTTCATTATATAATTTAGTGAATGATTTTCCATGTATAGTAAAGCAAAATGCTGCACAAAATGTACCAGCTGCTACTCAAAAACAAATATCATCATTTGCTACTCAATATAAGCATAAGCTGAGAAAAAATGCTCAGTCCAAATATTTTGCTAAGCAAAATTGCTTGACGAAATTGTACCCCCTGATTCAGAAAACGTGTCACTGAACTTTGGAAAAGCTTAACGGGATACGTTGCCTTGGATTGTGCGCTTTGGGCTATAAAAAGCGCTTGGTGCGTATAAATATGGTTGGAAAGATGTTTTAAAACAAGAATAAAATGATCCACACAAATATTGCGCAAAATCGCGTGGTTATCCTTTTACTTCGTGAACTAACACGATCCGCCATTTTGTAGAACCAACTATTTAACTCCACAAAATGACGTGTTAGTTCACGAAGGAAAAGGAATACCACAAAATGGTCGAGGCATTTTTGTGTGGATCAACGTATTCTACTTTTAAAAAATATTTCCAATCATATTCATTTCATTAAAAAAAACGCTTTTTCAAGCCCAAGGCAACGTGTCCCTTAAACTAGCAAACCAGTCCAAAGCCACTGTAACAAACCCGGCGCTATGAAATTCGGTCATGTGCTACGAAATTGGTCCTGGAGCAGAGGGCCTACGGAGCACTTAATCCGGCCCTGTATAGCTGTTACAAACGATGTGCATTTTTGTTGGGAAACTAAATCTTTTTATTCCCAAAGAGAATTTTTGTTAAAGGCACTGGACACCTTTGGTAATTGTCAAAAACCAGTATTCTCACTTGGTGTATCCCATCATAAGCATAAAATAACAAATCTGTGAAAATTTGGACTCAATTGGTCATCGCAGTGGCAAGAAAACAAGGAAAGAAAAACACCCTCGTTGCACAAATGTGTGTGCTTTCAGGTGCATAATAAATACTTCTGGCCAGAGAAATGACCTCTTTCTCAAAAACTACGTTACTTCAGAGGGAGACGTTTCCCACAATGTTTTATACTACCAACAGCTCTCCATTGCTCGTTACCAAGTAAGTTTTTAAGCCTAATATTTGTTTGGAGTAATTACCAAGCGCGTCCAGTGCCTTTAAATTACTGCTTAAATTACATTTTATCTTCTCGTTATCGACTCGTCTTGGGATCTAAAACAAAACACTTCACAAGACGTTGTATTCAGTTTATTGACTGATACTTTGCGAATTATTATTATTATTATTATTTCAAACATGTATAAACAAACTTCTACTGAACGTTCTTCGGTGACAGATTATTTAAAAGGCAAGGGGTGACGTGCACAGTCATGTTGTACACACGTTACGTGCTATGGCATAACAGTACCGTGCAGTTCAATCGATATAGGCCTATAGGTAAGCCGTGTTCATTTAACATTTAAAGGGATTGCACAGTGGTGCCACACTTTTCGTTTTTAATTAGTGAAAAATTCATTTTGCTTATATAAAACAATAATTTAAGAGTACTTTTCGAGAAACTTGGCCGAAAAATTGCGGTAAAAATAGTGTTGCCACACTTTGGGTTTTAGAATTAGTAAAACAAAAATATAAATATAAAAATAGTAATAATCCAAGAGCAGTTTTCAAGAAACCTGACAAAACAAATTTGCGGTAAAAACATCCTTGAAGAAAGGGGCCATCAAGTTTTAAAAAACACACCCCCCCCAAAATAAAAATAAAACAATAAAATAAACGGTTGTCATGTTCTTAAATTAAATGAATTTTGTTCAATGCTAAACTAATTGGGTTTTGGAAGAGTATTTTCATTATGTTTATGGTTTGGTCATAACTTTGAGGTGGTTTTAACAATCATACATTCCATTTCTCCAGTTTCAATAATCACCTCTTGCAGTAAACCTGCGACAGTTTCATCGCTAAAGATGGTCACGATTTCAAAAATTAACATAATATGTTGTCGGTACGCGTCATGTATAACGTTTGTGTCCATTGTACATGTCCATTGTATGCTTATTTATTTTGTCACCATTTTCAGACAGCATATTGGTGCTGGCTCCATAGTCATTGCCTGTGTACAAACTATAAAAAGCTTTGATATACAAAATGGATATATAATAATCTAAACAACCTTTCATATGTTTTTTTCTGATTAGGCCATTCCTACATCGCACTTTTTATTTCAAGTTAATTCAAAACCTTCCCAAGTGAACAGTTCTTCACCTGTTCCAAAGTCTGTGATAATTGAAAAAGGCGCGGGGTAGATCATTCACAGTTCATCCCTTTAATATGCGTGAAAAAAACCAACGACACACTGGAGCCGAACTTAAATTATTATAGATTAATAGAACGACATTATAAGCAAAAGATTGCGATAGATTTTGTGTTTTTAATTACGGCCTGCATTTGTTTGATGGACGATGTGTTTATGTCTTGGAGCATTGACACTGACTTGACGTATTTATTAGAACCTGTTCTCTGGAATTGCTTGTGCTTTGTACATTGAGTAATCCTTCGTATGCGTTTGATAATTGACAGTAAACATGCTTAAAGGCAGGGTGTACTTTTGGTAATTGTCAAAGACCGGTGTCCCCACTTGGTGTATCCGAACATAATGCATGAAATAACAAACCTGTGAAAATCTAAGCTCAATTGGTCATCGAAGCTTGCACGAAGATAATGAAAGGAAAAAAAACACCCTTGTTGCATAGAATTGTGTGCTTTCAATTCTCAGATTCAAATTTGGGGGTTAGAAAATACCCCTTATCTCTAAAACTACATTACTTAAAAATTTGTCGTTTTTTAGCAACAGCTCTCCTGTGCTCTTAACCACTGTATTTTTATGGTCATTAACTTGTGGAGTAATTACCCAAAGTACACGCTGCCTTCAAAAGAGAAGGGTTTGTAGTGTACTTAACTTTGATCTGTCTCGCTTTCATGAAGGAAAAAAGTAAAAAGTAAAGTTTATAACGAAATAAAGGGACGTTTATTTGAAACGGAATCAATTTGGTGGGTATTTTTTACGTTTTGTTGCATGTTATTATTATTATTATTATTATTTATTTGTCATCATTCAAACAACATAAAACGACAAGAAAACATACAATACAAGAGACACTAACTGATGACAGGAACTAAAAAAGTGAATTAAATCACTGCTTGCCCCCAGGCATTTAGCTCCCGATAAATACAAGGTAATAAAATACAATAACAAATGTTAGACAAACAAAAAGATAAACTTAAAGCAACGTCAATTAAAATGACTTTAAAAGGATTAATAATGTGTTTGTGTTTCCTACTTAAGAATAATTAATCCACTGTTTATTTGGGTTGGTGATTCTATTTAAAATAAATGAAAGCACGAGAACCACATGGAAGACTCTAAGCCCAATCATAATCCTTCAACAACATTATTCACACACCGAATGAACTTTCGGCTGGATACAAACCAAACCGCGAATTATTTCACTGCATGTTAACTAGCACGCCACCCTGATCAATTCATGATCTGTGATCTCTACGTGGCAGATGGCAGCGTCGAGATTATGAGTGATGGCAACGGTTTAAAAAAGCGCCTAATGAACGATGAGAGACTGGTACCATTCATTATCGCGTTCACACCTTTGAGAGAATGACTCCCAGTCGTCGAGCATAGCCTCTGCGATCGAACTGCAACCTCAAACAAAGACTGAAATAGAGAATGGTGGGAGAGGTACATGGGATCAATACCCCTTAACGATGTCCAGGAGGGGGGGGGGAGCGGGGGTCCCGTCACCTGTACGGAGATTGCGGCGGCTTTTACCCGTCAGCCAGGTGCCGCGAGAGTCGATACCGGATCGAACAAGCTTATACGGTCAGCGTTAATCGCCCAACAATCGCTTCTTAATGTTATCTAAATGACGACTTTATACGTACATAACTGGCCAAGCCTCTAACCGTGTACATTTTTTTTAAAAGTTTAGATGGCCCCCATTTCTTGAAACAGACTGTGGAGAGCAATCGATTGTTCCACCCGTGTATATGTATTGAATAATTCAGTATCGAGCAGCTGATGTTTTGTAGCATGGTTACCTTATTTGAATGGTTTGTCTTCGGGAAAAGAAGTATTTTAATTGTCTTAACAGTTCCATGAAGGAATTATCTTTCACCCAGTGAAATGGAACAGTTCAAGATTTCACCTGGTAATAATATTACGTGACATTGCACTCACAATGCATACAATATTGGTATGATATACGGTAGGCTACGGTAACCTGGTTATACAATGTTTGTTTACCTGTGGTATTAACGTTTAACATTTAAATCGCATTAGGCGGGACCCGAATGCAACCATCTCGTGAATGAAAAATAAATATTTCATTGCATTGCTGCGAGTCTATGGCACCATCCAAGTGGACTATTCAGAGGAGACAAGTGTTTACACAATATCACTATCAGAGGTTTTCCTACTTCTTCTTCTGTTTTCTTTTTTTTGGGGGGGGGGGTGGAGGGGAGTACATCCAACCACAGTCACCGGTTCTCAATGGACCCAACATGTAACCCAGTTGCGTTCTCAGGAATACATAACACACCAGTTCGTAATTTCTCAAATATGCATCCCCGTGGAGACATCTTTTTTGTTCCCGATTTAGACCCTTGTCTGAGCCTCATCAACCCTGTTAAGACCCTTGTCTGACTCTGATTAGTACCTCGTCTGACCCTAGTCAAACCCTAATCAGACCCTGATCAGATACTTGTCTGCAATAGTGAGACCTTTGTCTAACCCTGATTAGACCCTTGTCTGACCCTAGTCAAACCCTAATCAGACCCTGATCAGATCCTTGTCTGACACTAGTCAGACCTTTGTCTGAACCCTGATTAGACCCTTGTCTGACCCTAATCAGACCCTGATCAGATCCTTGTCTGCAAGAGTCAGACCTTTGTCTAACCCTGATTAGACCCCTTGTCTGACACTAGTCAGACCATTGTCTGACCCTGATTAGACCCTTGTCTGACACTAGTCAGACCTTTGTCTAACCCTGATTAGACCCTTGTCTGACACTAGTCAGACCTTTGTCTAACCCTGATCAGACCCTTGTCTGACCCTGATCAGAACCTTATCAGACCTTTGTCAGACACTGATCAGACCCTTGTCTGACCCTGATCAGACCCTGGTCAGACCCTTGTCTGACCCTGATTAGACCCTTGTCTGATCCTAGTCAGACCCTTGTCTGACCCTGATCAGACCCTGGTCAGACCCTTGTCTGACCCTGATTAGACCCTTGTCTGATCCTAGTCAGACCCTTATCTGACCCTGATCAGACCCTGGTCAGACCCTTGTCTGACCCTGATTAGACCCTTGTCTGATCCTAGTCAGACCCTTGTCTGACCCTGATCAGACCATTGTCTGACCCTAGTTAGACCCTGATCAGACCATGATCAGATCATTGTCTGACCCTAGCCAGACCTTTGTCTGACCCTGATTTGAACCTTCCTTGTATGACACTGATCAGACCCTTGTCTGACTAGAATTAGACCCTGGTCAGACCCTAGTCTCAACCCTGAGCAGACCCTGGTCCAATCCCAGTGACTAACTACTAGACTTTCTGAACTTTCTGAACTTTCCCAGGTCATCCATTAAACCCGAGCTGAATGCCCCCCTTTTGAGTTCTGAAACGATAGTGTAATGAATCCATGCGAGACATGACTATCCGCTGGCTTTCATACTTTCATATCAAATAGGTTATATGCAATTTCCATTCATCATTCAAAGGTTTTGAATCGAATGCCAAACCTTCTCACGACTTCAATTGTATATTGCACATTTTCCGTTGATAACAAACGAACAACAGACATGTACCACAATGGTACTATATAGGCCAGTTCAGCGTACAGGGGAAAAGTCACGGTTGTATCTTAATTGAGCCTATACGCAAGTTATTTGACCCCCCAGAGAAATCACCAGTGGTGAACCGTCAGACCAAAGGATAACAATTTCTTTCTTCATCGATGTTTGTTAATCAACATCACCAGTCAACACAAAACAAAAGCACTTGCAACCATGATTGTCAAACGAGTCTGACGGTGACAAGAGGTATAGGCCAGCCAGTCAGTCAAGGGTGGTTGAGACCCAAACTTTACTCTGGGATTATTATCAAGAAAATAACGAGAAGTCCACCCGTAGTTATATACGGCTGGTTGGTGATGGGATTGTGCTTTTGGTGAAACATGGAGCAAAAAACTAGTGAAACAAGCATGGGTACTCAGTCAGAGAAAAATATTTGACCACAGGACCATCGCAGGCTTGTCCTTTGGGAAAAAAAAATATAAGAAGAAATGGCAGCCATTTTGAGAATTGCTTGTTCTTCTAAGTATATATATCTTTTTTGCAAAAATTAGTTAGTGGCCTGACGTTTCGACCCTCGCAGAGTCTTTCTCGAAGGCTAAATGGCTGTATATATTGTTTGGCGAAATTCATATCCGCGATGGCTCTATAGCCGGATACACATAACTTTCTCATGACACACACGTGTGCCAATTTCCACGCTTGCATCATCAACGGCACAACTCCCCAAATGTGTCCCCTATCTGCCCTCTACTGTAGACAAGAAGAATGACGGTGCGAAGAAAATTACGGGACCACCACCCCCCCCCCCCCCGCTCGACGAATTTATTCCTCGACAATGTGAGATACGTTTACATGTACATGACAACTTTTGATCAGAACTACAATCTGCGTCTAGAAAGAAGAACATACATGGCGTTACCGCAAACCACAATTTTTATCGAGCCTGGCACCATTATACCGGGGTGCCGAAACATTCCATCCGACCACGTCTACCTTCATAATCGAACCGACGGCACAGTTTGTGTACACAAACTACTTACGTAATACATCGCGACAGTGCTAGTGACTAGTCACCTTTTTGAACATGAAAGTTTCAGCGAGTTCTGCAACTTACCTGTGCAAATGTTCGTTCCCGGACAGTCCGTTATTGATAGAAGAAAGTTTCCAAGCCAAGGATCTTAGATCTTGCTGATAATTGTCGTCAATGTAAACTCAATAACAGTCGAAACACAATGCGGTTCAAGGACTACGCCGAACTCTCTCGACCTCCGGAACCTTACTGATGACGGGTAGTACCCCTCGTAACACGGAAGTCAAACAGCTGATACAAACCACACACCTAACTGTATGTGCAGTCTGCCACCATCCCATGGATGTGCAACATACACTTTCCCATTACAAATCACACAGGGTGCACTTTCCGTTACACGGAGCATCACAAAAGGTTTTGGCCCATTGTCCTTGCTCTGTGGTCGGGCTAAATGGATCATGTTAGAGACCGACCCTGACAACTAGCACCGTTTACGTCACAGCCCACTTGGAGATGGCGCACACAATAGAGTCCGGACTACCCTACCGTAACGTTGGGTACGATTGTAATACATCTCTGTTTACAGGATACGTTATACAGTGCAATAGATAATAGGGATTATATTGCGTTTATTGTGGTCTGGTTAGCAGTTTTATTAATAATATATTAATAGCGTGCCAAGTACAACCCTTTCAAAGTGTCCGAAACTGGTGCCCCCTGCTAATCGGGTTCGCTGCATTCCTGAACTCGCAGTATGCAACACCGGCAGCCAGATGGACGTACTGCAGGTAGCTAATCAGTCACACCAACAATCCCTACCCTCGCAGGTACCCATTTACTCCGAGGTGACGAGAAGCAATTATAGTGAAGTGTCTTTCTCGAGGACACAGCAAGTGTCACGACTGGGACACGAACCCCCACGCTATGTGATACTCGACCACCAGAACTTGACTTCTGTGCGCTGGACCGCTGGACCGCTGGACCATCACACGCTATAGTTAAAAACGCTTGCCGGTGAAAAGGCAAAGAAAGAAGTCATTCTGGAAAAATTTAATTATATATTTTGTTTTAATCGATGAAATTCCGCTGGAGGTAAACCTTGGATAACATAGATTTGTATCTATACTAGAGGTAACCTTGGTAACATAGATTTGTATCTATGCGACTGCGGGTAACCTTGTAACATAGATCTATCAAAACAGTACATATATTTGGCTTACATGGTCTACAAATTTTGCTACAAATGCAAAATGCATTTTGCACATGTAGCACATTTTTCGACCATGTAAGCCAAACTTATGTACTTGTATAATAGTACCTGCGCATTCAGGTTGGCTCAGCGGTTGCCTTCCCTGCCTTTCACACCCCGGGTCGAACCCCGGGGCGGAAACCTTGCATGTGAATTGGGTTTTCAGTTCATATACCTTATTTCGTGGGTTTTCAAATAATTTAATACACTGCTATAATTTACAGAACGGTTGCCGAATCTCGACTCTTGGTAAAGGACCAAACGCTGACCGGGAAAGCATTTCACCCCCCCCCCCCAAAAAAGAAGAAGTAATATAGCCATAATGACCGAACCACGCACCTCTGGACGTCAGACCACTAGTATAGGGCGTGTGCCCAATCGGTTTTATACATACGGCACTTGCGTTTTAAAGCATTCCCACTTAACCCACGGGAGATTCAGTCAAAATATGTCACAGCACATCATCCAATATGAAGACAAAAACATAATATAATATTCACTGGACGATACCAAACCAGCATCATAAATCAAACTCATTGAGCCGTGAAATTCTTAACCGAATATCAAAAAACAAAATAAACAAAATTCCTTTTAGCATGAGTCTTAAAATGGCCTACGCGAAAGAAGACTGACGTGCACGTTGAAAAAGCCAGCAAAAAAATCAATTTTGCCGCCATTTTTGTGTGTCTGGTATCTGGATCGTTTAAAGGGTTGGTAATTTTATTTCGGATTACAGTTTTTCTTATGATTGAGTAGTAAAGCGGCAAGGAATGGAAAAACAAATTTTCTCCGTGTGCTGAAAAGAGACGAAAATTTAAGCGACTACACAAGTACACGCCAAGTGTTCATATCAGTGACCATTTCCCCCTTTTTTTCTTACATCAAAACGAAGTCTGTCACACGTTTTTTTTTTTTTTTTTTTTTGTTTTTTTTTTTTTTTTTTTTTAAATCTTCGTCACTCTGAAGCTCAAGTGCTGAATGCGTGATGCTAAAAGGATTACATATCGATTACACCCATTATCCCCTTAGTGTAGTATACAGCGACTATACATGATGGGTTTAGTCGTCCCGATTTCGTGGCAGATGCAGTGCCCTACTTTTGCCGAGTGACAGAGAATAAAAAACATGATTGAAGTGTTGCAAAGTCATTTCTGTTTATCGATGAAATAATGACATTTCATTTGCGACGTTGAACGAAAAAAAGAAAAAACTCCATCAACGTTTCGTGGGCGATTCAGCCTCACGACGAAAGATTCAATTTTTTTATCGAGATGAAGGTTCAACATTCGGTCTTTAAAGACATGTCAAGATTAGATTCACATTTTCCCCCACTAAGTGGAAGGTCCTCCGAGAGGAGAGAGTAGCTGAGAAATAAACAAACCATGGGTTGCGGGAGACAACCAATAATCTCTTCTTCGCAAGACAAGATAGTTCTAGAGAAGAACCAGAGAATGAGATTAATCTCGACGTGGCTGCTCATTTACTGTGAAGGCCCCCCCCCCCCCCCCACAAACATCACCGATACTCTGGGACTGTGCTGGGACCATTGTACTAGCTAATAATATTCAGCAAAAGAATATAACCGAAGCATGGAGGTATACTGTGGGAATGCGGTAACATTTTGAACAGTTTTGAACAAGTGGTTATTGTACAAGGATTTTTCTAATATAAAGTTTACCACAGTTAATATCAGTGGTAGGCTATAGTACGGCAGGTTGATGGGATTGTGCCTTCGATGGTACCATCATGGCATTTGGAACACATGTCATTAAAAAAAGATAATTGGACAGAGGGCCATCGCAGATTTGTCTTTTAAAAAAGTACAAGTAGTTATGACAAAACAAACAATGGCAGCCATTTTGAAAAATCAAATTTGCTTGTTATTATATACTTATATATATGTTGTTGGGTTTTTTTTTCTTCCAATTTCTAATCAGCGATGACCCATAGCCAAATATAATTCTCACGACATACTCAGACTGATTGTGCGAAAGTCTATCATCAAAGCTATATTTTCCTCAAATAATTCCCCTATCTGCCCCGCTCAAACCCTGAACCGTGTACAGATCATCCTTTACACCAAAAGGTCCGGGATTACAGCAGTGGCCAGACCAAGACAACAGCGTAAGACCACTGAGACTATACCTCTATATCAAAGGATGTCAACTGAGGACAATCCAATTCGTATACAGACAATGATTCAAATTGAAATGATGACGGCTGTCGCCAAGTCGGAACAGCTCCCGTTGGGTAAAAACGTGGGTTGGATTCCCCCAGGCATTGCTCTTGCACATGCCTATGCATGTTGCTCACCACCAACTACAACATGAATGCTGTAGAGTACACATATTTGTCCGCCGCATAAGATAACTGTTTTTTATGAATGAACACGGCCACTCACAAATTGTACCACTTTGAGTCACAGAGTTGTCCCATAAAATGTCAAATACTGGTATTTTGTTTCGTTGTTTTTTCTTCTTGTCTATACATCTTCGATGTTTACTATGTGAATCAATAAATACACTACTAGCTACAGCTTAGGACATGGGGTCAATTTAGCCACACTCCTCCAGAAACACCTGTTTGGGTGATGGCTCTATGATTCTCCTGAACCTTTTTTTTACGAGTTACTGCAGCGAGCTCATAAAGCCAGGGGGCATGTTTCGTACGATTCGACTGAAATTAGGGGCTGTATTACGGAGAGGGACGTCATGACGTCCCCTCTCCGTCATGACAACCTGTCAAGGGGGTGACCCGGCATAAGACCTCTGACGCGATACCACCTTCTCTGCACCTGTCGCGCTGTCATGTTGTCGAAAACCTTTTTAAAAGTGGGAAGAGGTCGTTCAAGCTATTCTGTTTTGCTGTGAGTTTTTTTCTTCTCTGTACACCATAATGGGCAATAGCCATGGTTACTCGCGTCAACATTGACCACAGTAATCTGGTTTTCTGTTATGATTTTCTTTATAACTGACATATAAAATTTGTACCTTATACAGCAAATGTCAACGTACAAAGTTGCTCTTTCGAGAACCGAATACCGATATTCGTCGATGCAAGGGGAATTGCTCATTTAAAGGATTGCTAATTTATATGACATCGCCTTGCTTACAAAAGATGACTAAAACTGTATTCAAACAAGATTTTCTTTAATAGTATGTCACTCAGCTTTTCAGACCGCGATGTTCGTATAAGGGTGGTTTGAGAAGGCACACCAAGTTTATACCAATATTACGCTCCCGGATCATGTTCGTAAAAATGTCCATTTCCAACCAATAATAATATTAGTATAATGGATTTGTAGGGCGCCTTATGCAAGCCTAAAAGCGCTTTACAGTAAAACAATAAGAAACAAAAATTAAGAACAATTCAAAAACATTATATGAAATTCAAGTGAATTGGGCAAATTTATTGCAAAAGTTGAATGGTAATAAACACACCAAAGTCGACTTTCAGCTAGAACTACACAATGAATGTAGAAGTCCATTGCTAACAGTGTTATCTGTCATAAAGATATGATCAAATTTATCTGTTAATTTGCATAAAATAATGCATTTTAATATGGCTGAAAGACAAAATATACGAAAGTGTTCGTCATCGAACAAAAATGACTTTTCAGTAAAGTTGAAACAGTTCCTTGTTTTTTTTAACATAACAGATTAAATAGATTCCTTTATATTCATGTTCACAAAGAATGCAACCCCCTATGGTTCCTCCGAGTTGGAAAAGTTGTGTTCCTTTTATAGTTGTCATCTTGATATTGATTTTGATTATTTTCCAGAAGAAGCATCCGGCATTATTTTTTTCATTGAAATCTCAATGCATTGTGAAGTTAAGGGGTACATTTTTTAAAGATAATTTTCCCTGCTTTCAGTTAAGCTCTAGCTTCTCATTGGTGTTTCAATTTCATATGTAATTTTATTTCAATTTCTTTTTGTTCATTGAGATGTTGATTAATTTATCTTTGAATTATTTGTTGTAGTACATTGTACTTCACTGTGTTCATTTGTTACGTTTCTTGAATAATGAAGCTGTACAGCTTCAACGCAATCGAAAAATATATTAATAAACAAATAAATGAACAAATAAATAAACAAATAAATGGAAAGAAGAAGAAAAAAATCTAACAAACAAAATCACTTTCACTTACTTCGATTTGGCCGCAGTCTAACTAGGCACGTAAATGAATGTGCTCAACATCCATGACAAAAATAGTTTTCACTGAAGCGGTATCGATGATGTCTCACTTGATGTTTGATGGTGTGTTTATTGAAAAGTGCGGCATGGAAACCTGTTTCCTCTTCCAGCCAACCAATGATGTACTATATATACCCTTTAAGTGTTATTGATTTATTTGGTTTAGTCAAAAGCTGCGAACTCTTTATTGTTCGGACTATTTTGTTGTCAATTGCGTTCACTTGTCAGTGAGCTCGCTCACCGACAAGTCGGGTGGATTTGCAAATTCATGACGTAAGCAAAATGTTTACTCGACTGGAGGTCTACGTCAATTATGAGCGGAGGTGGAGACTGCGAATCAAGCCGCACAAAAGAGTTTAAAGAGCAGTTCCACCCTCGACTTATAAGAAACGTAAGTCGCAACGTTAACCCTAATCCTAACTCATAACACTAATCCTAACTCATAACCCTAATCCTAACTCATAACACTAATCCTAACTCATAACACTAATCCTAACTCATAACACTAATCCTAACTCATAACACTAATCCTAACTCATAACCCTAATCCTAACTCATAACCCTAATCCTAACTCATAACCCTAATCCTAACTCATAACCCTAATCCTAACTCATAACACTAATCCTAACTCATAACCCTAATCCTAACTCATAACCCTAATCCTAACGCATAACCCTAATCCTAACTCATAACCCTAATCCTAACTCATAACACTAATCCTAACTCATAACCCTAATCCTAACTCATAACACTAATCCTAACTCATAACCCTAATCCTAACTCATAACCCTAATCCTAACTCATAACACTAATCCTAACTCATAACCCTAAACCTAACTCATAACACTAATCCTAACTCATAACCCTAATCCTAACTCATAACCCTAATCCTAACTCATAACACTAATCCTAACTCATAACACTAATCCTAACTCATAACCCTAATCCTAACTCATAACCCTTACCCTAAACATCGTTATATTACAATATTTATCCATTGCAACATGCGCTGTTTTTTGTGGGCTGTGAGTCTACCAAGGTTCACTACAGCAAAGTTTGGAAGACAGGACGTCGCTGAAAAACATCTTAAAGCGATACCGTCCACCAACGCCCAAATTAATCCTAATCACAATGGAATACAATACATCTTGAATCGATACTTTTCTTGGAATAATTATATCAGCCTGTTTGTCGTCTCCCTACCGTCTTCAAGGACCCGGGGCTCTCCATCCCACATGCATCATGGCCTGTCTACCCAGGAGTTGACACTGTGGGCAAACCTTGTCTAGACGTGCACTCTCTGTCCATCGAGGGAGCCCACCTAGTATGTTCTTTTAGTACGTCCTCGCGAGTACGGGTCGTTGAAAAAAAAAAATTCTCACCAAAAGAAATAAATCATGCCGACGCCCTTTCGAACACATTGAGGAGGAATTCTTTTTTTTTCTCAGCCTCGGTATGATGACGTTGATTTCGACGGAAGGAAAACAAAATGGCTTCACCATGAAATATCGACACCGTTGCTAAACCTCAACAATGGCGGTAAACATGAACATAATCACGCGGTATATTTACGATGCTGTAGCTAGTCCCGCATTCCCATTGTCGTGGAACGTTATGATTGTCTGCGCGCAGTCACTGAAATTCATTAATGCTGGAATGTTTTTTTTTGCGACTTAAATGTTCATTCTAACTCGTCAAATGAGCAAGAAAAGAAAGGTAGCTTTGCCATGGTCGATAATGTTTCCATTATATGCAACTGTTTTCGGCATTAATGACTGAAATGTTTTAAAGATCGATGCATCAGTCGATATTTCGCTATACAGTAAACGTCTGAGCATGATTAATACATACATTTAAAAACATTCAGGGGAAACATTACTCAATCTCAGACGCTCAGCCTTTACAAATTTGCAGTCAATGGCTCTTAAAACAACCTATAAACTAACAGATGTTCTCGTAAAAAAAAACAATATGGCGCTACAACTGAAATAAGGTTGAAAGTATTGTGTGCATCAAAAGTCGCACGGCGTTTATTCTCACGAGAAGCTACTGGGTCGACATGGAACAGTAGACGTATCTTTGGTCAGGAAGATTGGAAGCTTTAAGGGATCTAGCCGCACAGTGAGAATAAATGGGATCGAGAGGCGGACACTTGACCGTCAAATCCAGGGGATTACGATCGACTTGACAAGGATGGGCTATATCTATAAAGAATACAGTGGTTGTATAGAGCTCGCCGCGTTCAACACTCCTTCTTGTGACCGCCGACCCCAGCGACGGCATTGGTTACGGGACTTATCGGCCTGTGGGATTAGTTACAGGAGGGAACGATACATTGAAAACGGGGTGAATTGTTTCAATAACTAAATGGTTTATAGTTGGGGTGCTATAAGTTTCCGACACTTTGTCGCGATCGACCGGGAATGTCTGGGCCCGGATTCTAAATCAAAGATGCACGATACACAAATCGGATTCCACAGTGTGCCCGGGTGAATTTTGACAGAAATTTCAAGAAGAGTTGCAGTTTCAGCCAAATACAATATTACAAAGACATATAAACAACTAATGTTTAGTGTCGTCTCAAAACTGACGTACAATAGATACATTTCAAAACATCGCTCATTAATCCCATGGAAAAAAAATCACATCAATATTAGAAATGTAGCACAAACAAACCAATACTTTGAGCATGTTAGGTTTTCATCTTCGCCGACTGTCCTTTTTTTTTTCTTCTTCTTCTTTAATCACGAAAGCTGTACCAGATATTGGAAGCATTCCGCGAAACACCCTCAAAATGTCAGAGGTAAAGCTAGGCTTGATAGATACCGGCATGCGGCGTGACCACAAGGATATCATCGGGAATGCATGTGGCTATACGAGTAACCTGGGTATTTCATACAAGGTTGCGTATTTCCAGAACGACATTATTCAATAAAATAGCAACTCACTACAAAGGTGTTGCTGCACTCATTTTTGGAAGTGCCATCCTGCATGTTGAGCTCCTGAGGATAAAACCCCTGCAGGATGATGACGTCATAAACGCAATATGACGACACCATGCAATGATTTTACTCGGGATGACCTAAAGTCCATCCTAAGGTGAGATGTTACCTTCCCGACATATTCAATCTTAGGATGTCGACATCATTAAAGTAAGATGTCGTCTTCCAGATGTATAGGAAATCGACATCCTAAAGTAAGATGTCGTCTTCCAGATGTATAGGATGTCGACATTCTAAGGTAATATGTCATCTTCCCGACATATTCATTCTTAGGATGTCGACATCATGAAAGTAAGATGCCGTCTACCAGATGTATAGGATGTCGACACCATGAAAGTAAGATGTCGTCTTCCCGATATATTTTATCTTAGGATGTCGACATCATGAAAGTAACATGCCGTCTTCCAGATGTAAAGGATGTCGACATCCTAAAGTAAGATGTCGACTTCCCGAAAACACGGCTCCACGGCTTCGGTTTCGGTTCCGGCTTCGGCTTCGGCTTCAAGTCGGGAAGACGACATATTACTTTAGGATGGACTTTAGGTCATCCCGAGTAAAATCATTGCATGGTGTCGTCATATTGCGTTTATGACGTCATCATCCTGCAGGGGTTTTATCTCAGGAGCTCAACATGCAGGATGGCACTTCCAGAGCTCGGGCTTCGGCTTCGGCTTCGGCTTCGGCTCCGGCTCCGGCTTCGGCTTAGGCTCCATCCGCCTGTTTGAAGCCCGCGCTGAAAGTGCACGTTTTCAAAAAAAGAACCGACGGAGCCGAAGCTGGAACCATGGTTTCGACAAGGGCCTCGGTGTTCACGACTAACATTATGATGTGCAAGAGAAACGAAAAGGGTGAATGACAACCTCGTCCCCAGGGTGTATCGAGCAGTACCCGGTTGACCGCTCTCTCACCCTGGTATTGGATCATTTGCATATCCAACATTTTTGGATACGTATGCAAATTAGAATAGTCTGGCTGCTTTTCGAAATTCACATCTTCGTCATGGTCTCGTGGTCCGGCACCAGATCTAATAGCCTATATTTGTAGTGGTTGCCGGCCGGCTGTTTTGACAAAGATTAACATTTTGGTTTTGTCCAATCAGGGTCCAAGTAAGAAGTTTCCCTCCTAGGGTTTACTATTGTAAAAATAAATACACTTTGCAGGTCTCGCGAGTGTTCGAACTTCCGCTGACCAAGTTGGTCCCAACCATGTTGAGTTTTACGTGTGAGCAATTCTCTTTCTTCGAATACTTTAGTTTAAACTAGTTTATTGCTATACAAATCATACCAAACTGTTGAAAAAAGTTCAATTGAGCCATGAAATATATACCAGTAATACAAATTTAACAACAAAGAAAATCCGAGAATTTTACTTTACCTCCGTTTCTTACTTGTGAACAATTAAGAATTTTGCCCCAAATTCATGTTATCATTAAGCCTGATGGTAGTGCAAACTCGGGCGTGATTGGCAAATGGGGTCTCTCAAAAATAATCATCCTCGTCCCCAGTTTTAATTTTGTCTCAATGTTAGTTCTAACAAACAACTTAAATTATACACAAATTTAAAAATGATGTAAATTTTCAAGAATTGTGTATAAATAGAATTTAAAAAGAAGATTTTTATTTCATTGAAGCACATAGTCTTCGTTCGAGTTGTTTCCTCGTTTTCGATAATTATGCGCAAAACTTGCACCAGTGCTAAGACCAGAATAGACACATGGTGATTGTGGGCAATCAATTGATTACGGGTCTGCCCTGCAGTTACGGAGGATATCCATAGCCCAACACTACCAATGTTAAAGACACATTTGACATAGTAACATCTGTTGTGGTATATCAGGCTACACAGGCACCAAACCCCGCTGTGCAGTATATGCGATACCGTAAACCACCCCCAAAAGGCGCTTTGTGGTGCACTACGTAATAAATAAAAAATTATTTAGAGGAACATTACAGAATTGGTATTTGCTAACAAAACAGTTGCTGGCAGTGCAGGCACTTTATGTAATCCACCATATACATAAACTGACAAACCTGTAAAAGTTTCAGATCGATCGGCCATCTGGGTCACGAAAAAATAGTGAAAAACCGATTACACATTTGCATGAAACCATATGATTCAACAAATGAATAAAACGCTCACTGAGCGATAAACTCCAATCGGAAAGTTAGTTTATTCATTTCTCATCAAATATGGCGTTTCGGACAGAAATATTTCAAGGATGTTTGCTACTATCATCATCATTAGACCGTGTAAGTTTTATGTAAATCTGTGATCAAAAAGTATAATTTACAAGTTTTTTTCTTACCAATTCTGTAACGTTCCTTTAAACATCCGTAGATGTATCAACTGATATGAGGGGGAAAAACACCCTGCGGAAGGTGAGTAACAGTTATATTTCTAGGACCAGCATATTCTTCAGTCCCTTAATAGTAAAGTGATTGACAACAATTCCATTGATAGGGATTGGAGACCGTTTTTAGTGAAGCAATTCGGTTACGTGTAGAATGGTTTTTATTACATTTTTAGAGCCTCGTGTTGTTCATTATTATTACTATTATTATTTATTCGACCAAAACAAACAAACAAACAAACCAAAGTTACAATAGCACAAGAAAGAACATTAACGGGAAAACAGTTATAAAAAAGCAAGTAATAAGGAAAATAAATACAAATTTTAATTAATAAATAAAATGTATATATGCTTGAGAAGTATATACACCATGCACGAATAAGTGTTTTTTTGAGACTGTTTATCTGCGTCCGAACGGCTGATCATCCACTTGACTTTTACGAATACGATGGTCCTATAATTTTTATTGGACACTCACAAACTTCCTCGTCAGAATTGACCCTGATCCGGGTGTCGTTGGACCTGACCCATTCCTGGGTCAGTATGACTCGGAATATGGGTCAACATGTGGACATGGGTCAAAATGACGCACAATCTGAGTTAAAGACACTGGACACCTTTGGTCATTGTCAAAGACCAGTCTTCTCACTTGGTGTATCTCAACATATGCACAAAATAACCCTGTGAAAATTTGAACTCAATTGGTCGTCGAAGTTGCGAGATAATAATGGAAGAAAAAACACCCTTGTCACACGAAGTTGTGTGCTTTCGAGACCTCAATTGAGAGTTCTCGAAATCAATTCAAATATTTTACTTCTTTCTCAAAAACTACGTTACTTCAGAGGGAGCAGTTTCTCACAATGCTTTATACTATCAACAGCTCTCCTTTGCCCGTTACCAAGTAAGTTTTTATGCTAATAATTATTTTTTAGTAATTACTAATAGTGTCCAGTGCCTTCAAAATCACAACTTTTAACCACTTTTCGGGTCAGCCTGACCTGGAATTTAGTCAGACCCCCGGGACCCGGATTCCGGATTATTTCTGACCCGGGAGTGGTTACAGTGTTAAGCTTGAATTTGTTTAGTATTAATTAAATCCACTGTGCTGAAATACTTCTGTCAAAGTATTTCAATACAAAACAAGATATTTTTATTAGAAGACTTTTATTTATAAAAGCAACGAGTTTGTGACATGATAGGAAATAATTTGTTAATTTTGATATTTTTATCTCTGTATCGTTCTGTATTTTTGAACTCAATGAAGCCGATAGGCGGTAATGTTTGAGATTCAATAAACAAACGCACCATAGCAAGACTGAAACACACATCGTTTCCGCATTTGTTTGGGGGCGTTAGCAATGAGTTGACCAACGTTAAAGAGATAATATGGACATTAATTAATTATAACGAATGGAAATGTAACGTATTTTTAACTGGGATACATTTTGGCCAATAGATTAACATAAGATAAGCCAAGGACATGAACCCGTTGTGTATGGCCATTTATTCATAAGCCTCTCCATAGCCTCTCCCCATGACAAGGACCAATCAGAATGCCTACTTACATGATGCCCATCCATGTATTCATATAGCTTCCTAGTTGACCACGTGATGATGACAAGGACCAATCAGAATGCCTACTTACATGATGCCCATCCATATATTCATAGCTTCCTAGTTGACCATGTGATGATGACAATGACCAATCAGAATGCCTACTTACATGATGCCCATCCATGTATTCATAGCTTCCTAGTTGACCACGTGATGGTGACAAGGACCAATCAGAATGGCCACTTACATAATCATTATTTACGCCCAGCAGCATGAACAAAGAACAGGAAAAAAGTGGAATCGATTCGTGAAATTGGCCGCCATGCACAGTTATACACCGTTATGATTTTACCGCCATATAGCTACATGTCACCACAGTGTCTGTTTCCCGCCTCTGTTGTACCGAATCCCTTTGCTCTACTGCGATCATTGTTAACAGAATGGTCTTTTTAATTTCAAACGCCTGTTCGTACACTTGCTAATTCGAGACTGCCAATCACCCCCTACAGTGTAAAAACACTCGCACACCGAAATTGCTCCCACCCAGGCCAGTCTAGGGAATACAACAATTTTCTAGAATTACCTGATGACCAGCTGCTGTTTTTCTGCTTTTTCCCCTTTTTTGTCTCAAATTTAAGTTTGACGTCACACAGTGTGACATTTCGCAGAATATTTTGCGCTTTATCTAAAACATCTAAAAACGAATAATTGTCATTACCTTATATAAAGTAATAACGGTAAGTTATTCTTTTCAAAAAATAGTAAATGACAGCATAAAATGTCACAGCAAAGGTTTAGTCTGTCAGCACTTTCCAAAGAAGGTAAATTAGAACGCGCAACGCTGCCGACGCTAGCTCAAATGCCAACCACAAAATGGCTGTTTTTTCTCGGACTATATAGCCATTTTACACACAACTTCAGATCCTCTATATAAGTATGAATAAATATTATGACCTTTCGCTAAAAGCGTTTCCAGGCTATGCTCCAACCATTATTTGGTCGTGTTGAGCCCGCCAAAGCGCGAGCTCCTCACCATGGCCCCCAGTAGTGCGTGGATGGAACAAGTCATCACCAGAACGCAACCCGAAGCCATTTTACACCACACATGTCGTACCTACACGACCGCACGAAGATCCATACTCACTACAACCGTTTTAGCTGATCAATTCTAGTTCTGGCGATAAAAACCAATTAGGAATTCCAAGGGATTTTTTTTCTCTCCTTTTTTTCCCCTTAACCAAATCTTTTAACTGTATTGGGCCAGATGGAGCTTTTTCCATTTAAAGGAACCCTGGTTGATTTCAGCGGCTTATCCCTTTAGGTAAAATAGGGTCAAATTTGCATAGGGTTTGTACACGCACATCTTGTTTTTCTTCTTTTTTCTTGGGCATAAAATAGGGTCAACAGGCCCTCTCAAGGCTCAAGTAGACACTGGAGCACAAGACATTGGATAGGAGGGGGGGGGCACTATGAACCCCCCTTTTTCTGACCCGACTAAGTGGAACACGAAACCACCACCTGCAAGCCTGTCAAACGTTACAGGGCCACAAACCTATCCATAATCATTAAGGAACATGTACAGACCAGGGACGTCAAAACAAAAGCTGAACAGCATGTTTTCCATTTTCGCGTTAAAGGGTCCGTTTATCGTTTGAAAAGGCTGTAGTGCCCCTGCAGTTCAGACAGACATTTATCTAGAGAGCAAGCTATTGGATAGTGAAGACTTATCTTTGGCTGAAAGTTGCACGTGGCGCATTTGTGACGTAGTGCGTACCTACGTGCGCGTTTCCGTTGTTTGGCATAGACCTTGTGCGTTGACGTCATCTAGCTGCCATCTTAGAAGTAAACCGATGATGAGACGATAGATACGCACAGACTTGTACGCGCGTCTCACATGACTAGCCAATGAAAAACATCCTTTTGACCTCTAGGCGAGGGCGCCCTACATAAATGACATCATGCATAAGGTCTTTTCATGCCGTTGAAACAACACATTAAAACTCTCCGATGGCCTACCGGTCTGCAGCCAGTAGACCGAAAACACATTTCTAAATAGTTAATTACTCGTTCAGTTTTTAGCAAAAACAGATGAAACCCTTTAGGTTCTATCCTCAGACTGGCCCGATTAACATTGCCTATGACCCTTAGGCAGTATGACCCATGGACTCCGAACCCCCAGTTATAAAACACTTTTCATATAGGGTAGGTAGTGTACAACAAAAATCGCGGTTTCACAGTGTAAAAACATAATAATAAAAAATGAAAAAATAAAAAAACATTATAGTACCAGTTTTTTTTGAGGCAATCACGTTTTCCCAACCTACTGCACGCAACAGTAACCCATGGCACTCGTGTTTTTTTCTAACAGGGCATGGCATCGCAGGGTTTAAACATTCCCCCTCGAGCTTGAACTAGTAGTAGTCGTACTCGTTCAAATGCATATTGCACTCATTCTCAAGTACGTTTGTCTTAACTCATAAAAAAGTACTCGGAACCCATGTGCCCTGCATACTTTTACCGGTACTCGTATTCGACGAGTACATGTTCGCACTTGCAAAACTTGAACTGTGTTCCTGTACTTTCACTTACAAGGAACAAAATAAAGCTACGATCAGGTGGTCAGACTGCTCAACAACCGAAGATAAAATACTGTTACTCATTTCACACGTACTTAAAGGAACATTACAAAATTGGTAAGAAAAATACTTGTAAAATGTACTTTTTGATCACAGATTTACATAAAACTTACACGGTTTAATGATGATAGTAGAAAACATCCCTTGAAATATTTCTGTCTGAAATGCCATATTTGATGAGAAATGAATAAACTAATTTTCTGATTGGAGTTTATCGCTCAGTGAGCGTTTTATTCATTTGTTGAATCTATATGATTTCATGCAAATGTGTAATCGGTTTTTCACTATTTTCTCGCGACCAAGATGGCCGATCGATCTGAAACTTTTACAGGTTTGTCAGTTTATGTATATGGTGGATTCCATAAAGTGCTTACACTGCCAGCAACTGTTTTGTTAGCAAAAAACAATTCTCTAATGTTCCTTTAATTGTGCTACAGCTAGGCTGGTTGAAAGAAAAAAAATGTAGTACTCACGCTAAGATTCTTTGAATAACGGAGCCGGTTCAAAACTCTCCTTATAAGTTGTTGCTAGAGGCTGAATCCTGCACTGATCTGTTGAAATGCAAAATGATCAATTTCAGCATTATTTTGGAAAAATATAATTTGATAAGATGACATGGTCAAAAACATTATAAATCAATCCACACGTCTCTGGGTCTATAATTGATGACAGACGTCATGGGGTTTGAATCACACCGAAGGGACCTTGTTTTGGAAAGATGTTAAAAAAAAGTATAGTATAATTATTCACAAACATATCCCTCAAAATTGCGGGGTTTTCCTTTTTACTTCGTGAACGAATACAATCCGCCATTTTGCGGAGTCCGAAATTTGGTTCTACAAAAATGGAGGACCGTGTTAGTTCACGAAGTAAAAGGAAAACTACACAATTTTGAGGCATATTTGTGTGGATCATTGCACTCTACTTCCCAAAAAACTTTCCAACCATATATTCAATTCATACGCTGTCTGTTGCTTTTTATAGCCCAAAGAGCCCAATCCAAGGCGACATGTCCCTATATAACTTAAGGTGGGGAACGCTATAGTTGTGATTTTGCTATTAGTATTTGATTGTCACAGCTCAAATTGGCATCATCATGACACATGACTCTCCCGCTTAAATCACTTTTAGCGCGGCAAACATTTTTACTAAATTGGCGTCGTTTGTCACCGATTCTTTTTTAACTACCGCACTTTTGCCGTGCGGAAATCATTTGCAAAAGTGCGGCCTAGAGTACGATATAGGTTAATAACTACACAGTCCTTCGGGAGCTACAAAACATAGCCCTAGATGTATTTATTTATCAGTCTATAATAGTCATAATTATTGTTACAGCTTCAAGCTATGAATAAACCCTACACGTTAAATCACAATCATCACGACCTATGTCAAAAACTTCGATTTCTTTTAGTGTTTGCTCCCAACGGTACCGATAGCTTTAAACAGCCGATGCCCCCGGGAGAGCGGTCAAATTTGTGGGGGTCGTTGTTTTAAGTTCTCCCCCCGGGCACGCCCGGGATGTAGGACTCCACGGTTCATGCTGTTTGCTGTGCCATGCTGCCTAATTGGATCGTTCACAAACGTTCTCTAAAACTTTTATGGCGCACATAAACAGTACAGGAAAGTGGCGGGTAGGTGGTACAACGAGTGTGTGTATACAGCAGCAACTGTTGAAACATATCAGAAAATTATCAATTATTAAGGCTTATAAAATTATTATCGTTCAAAATTCTCCCTCTCTGCGCTGTGGAAAGGTTGTTAAGTGGGCTTAAAAACATGTGCAGCAAGTAGATGGTGGTAGTGCTACTTCGCACCGGGGAACCCATACATTTTAAAACCCTCTTTATGTAGTACACTAATACAGTGGAAAATGACTCTAAATGCAATGACAGTAACATGTCTTTAAAGGGATGCACAGTGCAATCTTGTATACGGAGAACTATTTCCTCGAATCCGAGTCATCGGTGTTGAGTCCGAGTTCAAGTTCCGAGTTATTCTCGTCGAGTCGGAGTCACGAGTCACGGAGGTCGAGTCCGAATCACGAGTCGCTTATGTTTGAAAGTAAATTGGGGGAAAATGTTCAAAAACAAGAATAAAAACTATATGGAGAAAAAATGGAGGTTCACTTCTCATCAACTGTTAATATGGAAGAAACACGTATAATAATAATTGTAAAAATTAAATTTAAAAAAAAACAATGCAAAAACAAGAACAAGTAATGTTGTTTTTTAATTTTTTTTATGTGTTGTGTAACTGATTAAGTCCCCAACAAAAACTATTGCAGGAGGCTGGTTGACACATTAATGAAACCCAGGCCTAAAGCTCACATCTCCTTGAACAGTACACAGCCATTTGAAAGGGCAACAACCATAGCCCTTATGGAAGAGCCCTTATAAGAGTCTCACATTCTGCCAGGATAGTGGCATGCAATACTGTTGTAAGTCGGCTCCACATGTCATAATTGTTGTCACAATAAACACTCTGAAAAAAACTGCCGGGTCAGAATTGACCCGGATTCGGCGGATCCCAGGAAGCCTGGCCCATTTAGGGGTCAAACTGACCCGTCAAATATGAGATTTTTACTAGTTAGGATATAATGCGTCAGTTTAACCCATTTCTGGGTCATTTTGACACAGATCCCTTGTCATCATACTGACCCAGAAATGGATCGACAGGCCCTAAACGGGACCCAAATCCCTGTCAGTTCTGACCCGGGAGTCTTAAGGGTGTATGTTTATCACCCGTTAATGTGTCTGTCTATATGAGCCCCCCCCCCCCCCATCCCCCTCCCAACACCATCCACGTGACCCGAATGGATTTCAACATGTTTTTATAGTAATAAGTTGAACGTGATTACGGGCTGAGAGACATGTGCTAGTCGTCATCATTCCAATCTCATTACACTGACAATTCTTTGGTGTACACATCCGACGGCAGTCAATACCATTAGTCGGCGTATCGCTATACATAATCACAACCGTTCAAGATTAAAGCTCTGCATTCATGTCGAATTCCAGGCCTTGCGAAACAAAGAGAAACAAGATGGAAAAGATGTGAACCAACCGTCTGGAGCTAAGGTCCTTGCTCCGCGATATAATTATCGCCTGATTCAAGGAAATTTCTCTGCGGGGAACTTAAAGGTATATCGTATAGACGATGTGACCTGTGACATCACATGTTTACAAAAGAGCCACAGAGCCTGGACTTCCTGCAGGCACGATTTGTACACAGCTCAATGGAAGAAAGCATAAAATCTTATATTTTATGGAGATTGCACTGTCTAATTCTTATCAACTTTTGATATGATGAAAGGGGGCACATCTACAAACTTGTCCAGCTTTTACTTTCATAACTCTTGGTTGTATGTGGAAATTATGACACAAAATGTCAACTTTCCCATAGGACCAGTGTAGTATCTTGCCTGCCAGAATACTCAAAGAATGTACAAGGTCACACTTATTGTAAACAACGTTCACATGGTCTATATGCATGGTTTGCGTGATCGACAAGATAAACGGACAAGTGATGAATGGCCATGCTCTTTACATACTGCCCTAGGGGCAAGAAAGTTGTCCTCCGACACACATTCGTTTTCGACTCCCCAAATCATAGGCGTACGACCCAAGGGGCAGGGGGCAACTCCCGACCGCCCTTCCCCAAATCGGCCAAAAACAGTGGGGACAAATTCGGGCACATAGAGCAGGAAAACAAATTGACAGGAAAAAAAAAAAAATTGTAATCCGGTATATATATAATTTAGTACTTGTGTTTTTATCGGCGTAACATTTTTCGCAAATCGTTCCCTCTACCCCCCCCTTTAACCAAAGAGACACACCCCCACCCCCATACGCCCATAAATAGCAGTGAACAACCGAAAACAACAAACTTTTAGAAAAAATTATAGACTGCTTAATTGGTGCTCAGGCGTGATGACCTTATTCTAATATTCGACAAGACCAAGATATTCCCAATGTTGCATGGTCGTTTATATGCCATGTGGGTACATTTATTTAGTTACATACTGTTATTTTGTGTTCAAATGTGATGAACAAAAAAAAAAAAACAATTATTCCAAATGGTGCGTTAGTTACCGGTATGTTAGTAAGTAAATGTACGCAGAGGCTCCCAAAATCCAATGATGCATCACACCACTTCAATGATCACACTTTCATTTTGGCCAACCCCCAAGTCGCCACAAAAACACCCGCAAACTATTAACCTATATCTAGGGGTGGTCTTTATTTTTAAACGGAGTACAAAGTATCGTAGTCATTATTCACTCTGGGATAAACCCCTTCTTTGCATCATGGAATCTACCTCTCGGCGATCATGATAAATTTGGAAGAAGACGGCTAACCAACGCATAACATTTTCATTTAGCCCCGCTGAAAAATGCTGATTCATGACCAAGTACAAACATGTCCACGTGAATACAAACGAGGCCCATTCTATAAGCGAGTTGCCGTTGGGGGCCAATTGTCAAGCAGCACTGGAATAAAACAGCTGAAGGTTCGGGCAGATCACGCCAACACTAGAGAAAATTTAAGATAACTATCTCTGAGATTTTTCACTCTAAAGCAAAACACATAAATTTGGTTCTACAAAATGGCGGACCGTGTTAGATCACGAAGTAAAGGGAAAACCACATAATTTCAAAAATATATTTGTGTGGACCATTAAGTTCTAATTTTAAAACATCTTTCCAACCATATTCGTTTCATAAACGCTTTCAAACGCTTTTATAGCCCAAAGCGCCCAATCCAGGGCAACGGTGTCCCTTTAACATTGTGGACTCAAAAGGGTAACCAGTAGACGCAACCTCAATAGACCTCATCCATACTGATTCCGTGTAGAGTGATGTAAAAAGTTCTCTATATTGATCCTCCTACTGGTTACCCTTTAAGAGCCTATACCGGTTAGCAGCGGGTGCCAACGTATATTACACGCCATCTGCTCTAATGCGGGAGGTCGTGAGATATATTCCCACCTTGGGTTCCTGTACATAGTATATGCAGCAAGAAACGGATACGCATTTAACTTTTGAAAAAAAAATTGTGAAGGATAAAACTAAAAGGAATTGTTGTACCGGGGATGTAAAGAATAAAGTTTGGATTTTTACCCCTACACCGATGTGTGATAAGCACTGTTTAACCAGTGCTTTCCGAACCCCGGGTTATTACAGGGGGTGAACTTGCCTCACGCTGGGTGCGGCCGTCAAAAGATTTGCAAATCTAGAATGCAGGGTCCGTAATTGGTTCGAATCCCACCCGAGTGGCCCGTGGATTTGTTTTCCACGGGACTACTTGGAAAGCATTAATATATAAAGTGTTACATGATCAACACTGCCGGGTCAGAATTAACACGGACGGGGGCCGGGTCCCGTGGGGCCTGAACCATTTGTGGGTCAGCATGGACCAGGAATGTATGCCCAAATGACCCAGACATGGGTCAAACTGGCGCAGAATCCTAGTTAATATCAAATTTATAAACTAGTCTCCGGGTCAACCTGACCCAGAAATGGGTCAGGCCCCCTGGGACCCGAAATCCGGTTCAATTCCGAACCAGAATTTTTAAAGAAAGTTGGGTGTATGGGTACAAAAAGCTTCTTTAAAAAAGTATTCTTTCCTATGGTACAACGTTTTCAAGAACGTTTAATGGCTATAATTCACAGGTTTTACCTTAAAGAGCGGTAGCTATAAGCAAAACAAATTTGCTACCGCTCTTTAAGGTAAAACCTGTGAAAGTTGAGCTCATCTAATTTAAAATCTTGATGCACCTATAGTAAAAGTTGCTTTTCAGCGCATGCACATTTTTACAGTATTATATTCTAGCATTTACCAATTACAAACACTCCATTAAAATTGCACCTTTAATAATATGCCAGTTCAGAGTAGACTATTAGTATTATGAGATTGGTCCGCGACCAAAATCCTTAAGCCAACTGCTCGATGTAGTAAAATAAACATTGAGACTTATCTCAACCCTTTCCCTGCTGGGGTTTCATCGTCTCAATTTTGTTCAAATCTCATCGACATTGTTTGTAAACAAGCCTTCGGGGGATCGAGGCTGTACGCCCTCTCTTGGTCACACCCCTAGTTACTCGATTGGTACCATCTTGCGTAGCCCGAACATCTGACGTCACACTTCGAGGCTCGTGTTTTACGCCAGAGACCGGCTTCGAGCGTTTGAAGGAATCCTGACAAACGCACCTTTGACATCGCATCCCATTGCGGTCTTGCAGATAGGGGACCAGTCGGACAGGGGACCAGTAGCAGTGACCATCTCTTTGATTAATAGACCGGTGTCTGTCTAAGCTTATCCTTGCGGATCAGTCTACATCTTGCGTAACCTACGCCAATACTTCATTGCCCAACACACTCCGTGGATCGGTTACAAGGAACGAGATCGTTCGCGCTCAACCCAAAGCTTTCGAAGTAAACAAAGGCAATACACTCGTGGCAGCGAACTTTCTCCGCGTCCGTCGAGAGTGCATACGGGTAATGTGAGGAGCGTACGACACAAAGTCAATAACGCTGATCCCCCTATAAACGGGGGACTTTATGCAAAAAGATGTAGCGAAGTTCGAGTTACAGGCTCTCTGGGAAAATGAGAGAATTCTGGATTGGCATATCTTATAGCATAATTATTCCAGACCACGTACTACTGCTCATGCCCCCAGTGCTCCGGTGTGGTTTAGTGGTATTTTTGGGTCCTTTCTCTGCATGTGTGTACACTCACTGTATGTCATAAACACTCTTCATAGCCATCATCAGCAGACGAATGTTCCGATTCAAGTCGAACGGGAAGAACCAAATCTTCCCTCTTTGTTTATATTTTGAAATTCAATCCTCGGTTTTGTCTTTAAGGGCTTAGGATGTGCCATTTTCCTTCGACAACATGACTTGGGTTCTTGTGGGGTGTGTGTGTATTTTCTTCGTGTCACTAAAAATAGGGGGGTTTTATTTTGTGATATTTAAATCCGCGGGTTTTCCCCTTCATTTCACCTGAACTGATCGAGTTTAAAGGTGTGGTCCAGCTGCCCTTTTCAATTGGGCATATTCTGTCGCGTTTGATATTACGAAGTTATAAATCACAACGGAAACTGACATGGGTAAATTTTGAAGTAGTTTTGGGTTGAACAAAGAAAAGTTGACTAGAGCGAGACTTGAACCTGCGACCTGCAGATTAACACACCGGCGCTCTACCAACTGCTACTTTTGTTTCCAATAAGTCGACTTCCTTTGTTCAGAGAGTCGTTATGGTGAGATATGGGGCAAGGGTTGGTTTCAGTAAGGCGTTTATGCAAGCATTATCGGGACAAGTCGACATCCTACAGTTTCAGTAAGTCGACTCAGCGAGATAAAGTTTCACGGTAGTCGACACCGCAGTTTCAGTAAGTCGACCTGGTGAGAAAACTTATCACAGTATAGTCGACTTCTTTGGTTCAAAAAGTCGATGGCGAGATCACGACATAATATCGACATTGTTTCACATACGTCGACTCAGCCAGATTAAGTATCACGGTTAGTCCACACTTTAGTTTCAGTGGGTCGACGTGGTGAAATGTTTCTTGGATTAAAAGTGACATGTCACTAATGCTGGAGCTTCGTATAAAACAGTTTCGTTCAAATAAAGAGCGTTAATTGAGAAGTTACATGAGCGTAAAAGAAAGTAATAAAAATTAGAGATATGCACAAGTTGGTTACTTTAATAATAGATTGGTTTTTGGAAGAGTATAATTATTCGCTCCAATCTTTAAAACTATACAGAAAAAGAAACCCCTGAAAATTTCCGTGAAATGTCACTAATGCTGGAGCTTCGTACAAAACAGGTTCATCCAAATAAAGAGCGTTAATTGAGAAGTTACATGAGCGTAGAAAAAGTAACACAAATTGAGAGATATACACAATTGGTATATTGGTTTTTGGAAGAGTATTATTATTCGCTCCAATCCTTCAAATTATAAAGAAAAAGAAACCCGTGAAAATTTCCGTGAAAATTAATAGCCTTGTTTACGAGTGGAGGAGGCGTATCCGTGACGTGTTTCCGTGACAGCGTTTATAACGGATGGCTGCAACCTCAAACTTGATACTACACAAAGTACATCATTAAAGGTGTAACACAGTCATTATTCCTGTTGTGCATTTGTTTGTTTGTTTGTTTTTTGAAAAAGCGAAATTCATTCAAATCTTGCAGTTTCCATAATATAAACAAACACCATGCCACAGGACAAACACTAATATTCCCAATTCATTTCATATTTTGTTTCAGACCATTTTATAATGTTTTAGCCTACCATAACAACAACGACAAGAGCCTATTTTTCGCAAAGTTATTTATCTTTTATGTTAACATTGAATCAAAAAGAGTGCATCCGTCAGCCCCTTCGACTATTTATCTCGTGAAGTAGTTTCATCAACACAACATCGATTCAATATTTTGAAAATTGTCTGACGAGTATCGACTCAAAATATTTTATTTTAGCTGTGGGTACATCATTTCCCTGTCTTCCAAACTCTAATGAACAAAACATGTGAGTAAAGATATGGTGGTTTTTTTAACGTATATAATACCAGCATATTATACCTATAGATGAAGTTTCGTCACACTGGGCTCAGGCGTTCGGAAAGCTATGACAGAACTAACCATCGATACGATACCTTGCAATTGGAAATGATGAAATAAAATACAACGGCGTGAACTTTCCACGGAGTATGAATGTTGACAAAATCGTCTAGTCGCGCAGCTGTTTCGCGTTTTTTTTTTTTTTTTTTTTTTTTTTTTTGCTCAGCACAGATGTGGACAATATGGTATCCCACGGCCGCAGAAATTATTCCCGTCTAAGTTAAAGGTAGTGGAACATTGCAAACTAATTGCGTATAAATTTAAAGGGATTGTGTGTGTGTGTGCATCTCTCTCGGTGCTAACAATGATGGTTCGAGTAGGTCCATGTAGACTGTGACATCACTTGATTACAAAAGAGCCACAGAGCCTGGACTTCCAGCAGACAGGATTTGTACACAGATCAATGGAAGAAAACATTTTTAAAATGTTATTATGGTGATTGCGTGCACTGTCTGATTTTTATCAACTTTGGATACGAAGAAAGGGGACACATCTCAAAATGTGTTCAGGTGGTACTTCTATAACTCATGAATTTATGTGGAAATTATGACACATATGGTAATACTTCCCGTATGACCAGTGTTGTATCCTGCCTGCCAGAAAGGCCATGGAATACACAAAGTCACTCTTTTTGCAAACAAATTGGTTATGACAAACCCTCCCGAAGAAGTCTCAACCAGAAGCTTGTTTTATCCAAAATATTAGGGTAAAAAACGTAAAAGGTCTTTAATGTAATACAAATAGTCTGCATTACGTAATAACCTTTACAGAAAAGCTTGCGTTTAGAACTTGAATGTCTTATGGTGACAGGAAAAACTCTGTGAACAATAGCGTTGAAATGAACGGCCACGTTCACAACATTCCGACCTCCGTTGACTAATTAATTCTCTATTTACGGGGTGACATCAAAAGTGGATCATCTCTTCACAGTTATTGTATAGATAAAAAGAATGTTGCCATACCTGCGTTGAACAAAGACTTCTATTTCTGCCGGCTGCAGTCGTCTGCCGGTGCCAGCTTTAGCATCACAGACCAAGTACATTTCATCTTGATTGATCATGCAGCGAACAACACAGCGACCACAGCAGTAACCCTTTAGCCCGTAAAAGTCATGCAGTAAAAAGATCCGTGGTGATGCTGAAACGATTGGTATTACCTCTGTTATACGTCCCACCGTGAATTCCTCAGGGGTAGACCCAGATAATCGAGCTCTCCCCCCTGACCGCCTCGGCTCTCGGACTTGGCTCGTCACCGCTCCTGAAGATGGCGAAATATTATATATAAAACAATCCATGGGCTCGGAGCGATTTCCACTTGCCCATATGCAATTGGAGGCACGGTTCCACAGCATCTGCCACAATGTTGTGCTTAATTTATTTCTCATTCAGTACAAATTGAATACCGCGTATGCTGTGCCTTTAAAAATGAGTGTACGGGTGTATCAAATGAACTTCCGAAGGCATTCTATTGAAATAGTGAATTTTGTTTACACTAGAAATTTCCTGGTCGCAGAGCCCCTCTTCGTTTGAAAAAAAAAAATTACCATTGCAGTTTTCCGTAGAGAAAAAAAAAACAAAAATTCAGCACAGGTTTTTTCTTCTTCTTCTAATCAACAAGTATTGAGCTTACGTCAAGTACTTCCAGCAAGCAAATAATTCGCGTTACCGTAACTTCGGACAGCCACGGAAAGAAATAAAAGGTTCGCTGACGGCACAAATTAGTAGGCAACAAAATATGTCGTCCAAACCTGTGGACGGCCTTGTGAACAAGACTGGCTAGTTGCACGGTGAGTGCGGCATGCTGAGGTCATGATCGGGCATGGAGAGAGTGAGGACAGACTTTCTGTGGACAGTCATGCCACGGAATCAATAACTGGGCTGTAATAATGCATAATATTACATCTGTTTTCTAATTCACCCAAACATAAGGTTAAACCGTTTCATCTCAATTGCATGATAATAGGTACGGCGTTCGACGCCTCTGCTAAACTTGAATACTTATTAAGCCTACCTTGTATGATTAACACAGTCGCTTTGTGGTCGGGCTTTGCTGTAATCTCCAGGTAAATTGCAGACGGTGCCTATTTTTGTTCCCGACTGCACCACGACCGTAGAGAGAGATACCATGTAACGCAACACACTATGGGAATACCGCATGTATCTCAGTTTAAAAACAACAGTTGATTACCGCTGCAATTTCAACGTCATGTGTAATGGCTCGGCAATTAGCAGTCCGTCTGAGATGCGGGGAATGCAGGCAAAAGGGGCGCCATACCGTGCGCTCCCTTTAACATAATTGCACCGGGAGGAGGGAAAACTGATCTGGAAACGTTAGAACCTGTTGCACCCGCAGCCAAGACCCGAACATCTAGGTCTCTTTCCCCCTCTCTTTCTTCCTCTCCAGTACGGTAACTTACCGCGGGATCTAGCATGACACACACGCACTAATTAAAACTCTGCCACATTCTAAAGCGTCTATACTTGTTCTCTCTTTCTTTTGCTATACGAATTTGCGCTCTAACTGGAATAATTGAATATCAATTCGTCGTTGCACTTGCGGAGCGGGTACCAGTGAACAAGCTCATCTCGGATGTCTGCCTGTGCATTATAATAACGAGTACGTTGAACACAGGCCCTATTGTCGTAAAAGACTAGAAATCGCTACAACTTTGTTTTTGTTTTTCAAAAGGTAATTTTTACTGGTAGTATAAAAAGTAGATCCTGATGTCCTCTGCTCAAGCTGATTGTGTCCGACCTGATGTGCCACAGCAGAAATGCCGCTAACAAAAAAAGCAGCGATGAATGTTCATTTCGTGGACGAGGGCACGGTCGAGATGATGGAACGAGCCGGCCCGGTCGCGGTCCAAACCTAATTTCGATCGGTTTTTATAACGATTCGGCATCGGCGAATGAACTTCCTGTCGATGTCAGACGCATCCGGCAGTAAAAAGAAGAAGACATACTTCCCTTCTCGCCACTCCACCCAAGAAATCCTAACAGACATAACAAATTGATCACACGCAGCAGATGGAAAGGAACTTCACGCGTGCTTGGCCTGCGTCCAGCCAGTGGGCGTATTAGCTAAGCTTTGACTGGCATTAAATTCTCGCGTCTTATACTCCGAAGATTTTGTTGCATAAAAAGGGTAGGGCCTATAAGCCTAATGCCCGTCACTTTGATCAAGTTCCCACACAGATGCTGTTATGATAAATAAATGGTCACAGTATATGTGACATCTCTTTCAATGCAAACGACTGTGCTTCATACCCTGCTACACCCTATAAATATACTCCCTAATCGAGTTTCTGCAGCCGGGTGGGTGTCAGGCTGTTCGCTCTGGTATAGCCCGTAGCAAGTGCGTGCACCGTACGGCGAAGTTCATGTTCATGTAAACGCGCTATGCCTTATGCTACGGGGGGGGGGGGGTGGTTGCAGGTGCATAATGCCCCCTATGCGTGTATACAAATTCTCAAAGTGTGAAATGATTACAAATAGCTGTTTGTTCAAAGTTTTAAAAAGTTGCTTAATACAATTCGGCCTACATAAACTTGCTAAGCGCTAAAGTAAGCAGGGATCCAGTCACGGGGAGTGTGTAGGCCTACAAGTTTCATTGTAATTGGCTAGTTTAGGGCCTACATGCAAGATTTGTCTGATGAGCTCATTAGCATGGTGTGCTTAGCACCCTTATCAAATCGGACCCATGTGAGATGGAATTGAACCGCATCAAAGGGAAAACGTTAAAAAGTAGGACCCTAATTGAGAGCAATTCGAGTGCTTTACTCGTCAAAAGACAAAATACTTATTTTGATAAATAAAAACAAATAAATAAACATTTGTTTCGATTTGAAGTTCACTTCAATAAAAAAGTTTATTTTTTTATTTTTTTAACCCTCCAGAGAAATGCTTAAAATAATCAGAAGGCTAAGTGAGTACTGCAATGCCCCTATAAAACAAAACAATTTTAACTATAATTGCTACTGCTGCAATCTTTGTTTGCCTTTATTTCCATGTGCACACGAGATCAGCAACATGTTTTAGCAGGTTAGTTTGGATGATGCGTTTATATAAAACAAGAAGATGGAAATTATGCTCTTCCCAAAACCCCATAAAGTAATTGATAACATTTTTTCTATATTTTTTTTTTTGGGGGGGGGGGTTAGGTTTGCTTTTTCCCTTTATAAAACAACCATAATATAGTTTCTATAAAGATAGATAATAATATCACATTGCCGAAATTAAAACATTGTAACAAAAGGGGCTTTTTTGTTTGTATTATTTGTATTGGCTGATTATTGTTTTTTTAACTTGAAAAAAAAAACAAAAAAACCAACAAACAGGTGTTTGTTCGATCAAAAGGAAGAGCAAGGTGCCGCTGAAAATGAATGCTCAGTACGGATATATAAATATAACAGGAGACATGCACATTCAATGATAACTTCAAAAGGTGTACTATGTAATGATTCATTCAAACTTTTATAACTACGTGTTTTGAACTGGGGGGGGGGGCGATGGTAATAATTACACCCCCTGTTGCACAGACTGCAAACTTACTTATATTAATTTTTTATAGGCTAGAGAGAAAAATTACCCTTTTTAATAGAAAGTGAATATTGCTTCAAAAATTTACGTCTTGGCATTGAGATAGATAATAGATTATTGTCCAAATTAAAAAAAAAAATTCGCAGAGATTTAAAAAAAGTACCTCCGTACAGTGAGGCAGCTTTTTCAGATTGTCACACTAAAAGGTTATTATATGGGTTTTGAGGCATTGCATGGTGATGTATCAATATATATTCGGTTTGCGGTAACACCATGTGTAAAAATATCTACTTTGCTGTGTAGATTTGTTCTTAAGAGAACTTGTCTTGCTATTATTCTACTACCGCGGAGTAGATTTTTTGGAATTCGGGAGACTTCTCAGTTCTGAAAAGAACTGTCCTGCTTATTAACTACTACCTGGGCGGGAGGTAGGAAATCGGCCTATGGACTTAGCTTTGTGGATCGGGGGGACTTCTCGTAATTAACTGCACTGCCGCGGAGTGAGTTCTTTTTGGTTCAACGTTTCGACTAGCTTAGCTTACTCTAGTCATCGTAAAGGAGACTAGTTCTCTAATGAACAAATCTACACAGCAAAGTAATATTTTTTACACATGGTGTTACCGCAAACCGAATATAAAAGGTTATTGTTAATAACATACGATCGAGAGTCGATTCATCATTAAACATTAGGTCTACAATTTAAGGGTTTATATACGCCCTACAATTTTTACGTAGAGTTAATATAAATTAACGGCCAATAAGATGACTCGTGACTGTCCACAGTTTTAATCACGTCACGAACGTAAAGTATGACGACCGCATATAATTAAATTATGATAAAACAATAATCGGATGACTAGGCCTCCCTACCCACTGACTGCAAATAACATTTGCTACAAAAACAAAAGCACAAGATTACTTATTAGTCATAATATAGGCATAAAGGTAAACATTTATAACAGTAGTTTAATAATTAAAACGAGAGATTGATTTATTTGAAACGTTTCCGTTCACTAACCCCATGCTACAGTAGGCTAACATGTGTAGGCCTATCTGTAAAAAAAGAAGAAAAAGGTGTCTGGAAAAAACGGGAAAACAACGCCCTCCATTGGCACAATCGAGATTTACTAGGCCTACTTCATTTTTTTTTTCTTAATAAAGTCATTTGAATCTGCAGCGAAAATATTTTCACATGTTGATTTTTTAAAGTCAAGTACAGCTGTAACGGCCTAGTGTGTAGGGAGGCATAAATAAGACCCTTTTCATAGCTCCATGATTAGACGCTATGTTTGTTTCTAAACTGCCATCGGATGTGCTTTTCAATGGGATTGGTTGTCTAGCCAACGCGACGCCGCACAAAATGTGAGACACAATTACTACACGCAACCTGGTCAACCCGGTTGATCCTGCACGGTCCGCAAGGTATGTAGAAAACAAAATTATTAATAAGAGGTCACCCAATGTAAGGTCAAATCTTGAAACGATAACAGTTGATCGTTACAATCAAAAACGCATAACGTGTATGCGTATAGCGGTTAGCTGCTGTTGTGTTAGTGTTTAATACTAGTGTTATGGTGTGTGTTTAGACGGATTTATCTTGAACTAGAGTAGAAGACTAGCTCAAGTAGAAGGTAAGTTACTAACAAACGTATTCTGATCATATTTTGTGAAATATTCAAGGCTTCTAAGTTCTATATTAATCTTGGGCTTTTCTGCTGCCAAACAAGTCCAACCATGTTTTGTAAATGTATTGGTACTTGGTAAATGGATTGGTAGTGTAGTGCAGTGATCATGTTGCCAGTACGGACCGGTCGAATACAATTAAACTCGGTACGGTCCGAATGCAATTAAACTCGACTAGTCCTCCTAATTTGCAAATCACAGGCGTGTGGAAAAAAGCACACCTGGATTTTTCTAGACTTATGATTTAGGTGAGCGCCATATGTGTGGAACAAGCTGGGACAGCCATGTCTTTTCCTACAGTCATCACACTTCACTTTTGTAGCCAGCAATGACTTCCATAACCTGCCACCGCTTAAAAGTGCTCAGTTGTACACTTGACACTTTATCAAAATCTCCTGTGAGATTATCTTAGCATTTAAAGGTTAAATACAATGGATTGACAAAAGCGACGATGCATACAAAGCAAACAGATAACTGACATTGTGAAGTTTCGTATAGAACACATTTGTAGTAATGATTACGCCCGAAATGTATGCAAAGGTTTGCATTATTATAGAGGGATCAGGCGCGTGATTACTCGCACCCAAGGGGAGGCTTTACTTTAGGCTGGGTGTGATAGCATGCCTCAAATCGGAAGGACTGGAATGTACATAGAGAAAGGTAATTTCTACAAGAAAGATAACACAGCCGTTTGATCAGTTCTGGTTCATTGACAATGCAGTTCTGGATCACTTCAACTTTGCAATAACCACATAGGCCTAAGTAAATTACTTCTTCAATTAAAAGGGGCCTACATGACAATTTTCTGTTGATGTATAGAATATTATCCAATAAACCAACAAACCCCCAAAAAGGTTCAAAACATCAAAGACAAATAAATTAAGGCAATTTTTCTAAAGTTTGTCTGCGATAATGATCGTTATTAAAAAAAAAATTAAAAAGCGAGATAAAACGCTGTTTTAACTTCTCACCTTTCTAATTTGGATGCCAGGGCGATTAGCATTTTTATGTAAAATGATAAGAATGTAAGAAAAATTTCACGTAAACTACTGAGCAGTCGTCTTGTTCTTTATGAGGAGAAAAAGTTACCGAAACCGTTTTTTGGGGGGCATACCCTTGACCAGTTCTGGATCAATCAACATCTCACATCGAACGGTGGTGCACACAGTTTTAAATCATACTGCTGTTGTAGAAGTTATAATTGCTTTTAGGAGGCAGTACGGGCTGAAACCCAATTTACGTACATGCAAAGTTTGCAAGGCTCCAGATCAGGAATCGAACCAGGGTCCACAGAACAGTGCTACTACATGTGTAGGTGAAAGGCAGGGAAGAATTGCAGAAACAATTACTAAGCCAACTGAACAACAACTAGTCCGAGTTACTGGACCCAAAACACTTTTTTTTACATTTGGACATCGCTAGATAATGTCCAACCTGTTTAAAAAAAAACGTTGGGTCCAGTAACTCGGACTAGTTACATTGTGTATGTAAGCCAACCATATAAAATGTTTTATCCACAATCAAAATGAACTTGTTGACAACTTCAATGGAAGCTTAAAATTTCTTATTTACAGAAAGGCGATAAATGGCAACAAGTAGTAGGGATTTCAGAAGCAATGGGGCCCCAACAACCGGGCCAACATTGCGCCTCTCGCATCCCTGCGGGAGCCAGTGTACCCCACCGTGCGGGCTGCCAAATCGGCGAAGAAAACTGCCATGGTCCTCCCGCTGGCCAGTGACGGGAACTTCCAGACACTCAAAATGAAAACCAATCAAAGTCAGTGGACACCACTTTCAAATAAACCCTCCAATGAACAGGTGAGATCAATGTTTTAATACATTGATGTTGGTCAATGTTGTACACCATGGCACAGTGTTGTAGGTCTCGGGTATACCCTGTGGTTTTGGTCTCGGACCTCCAGGTCTCGGTCTCGGACTCCCAGGTCTCGACTACAACACTGCCATAGCAGTGGATCTGCCGTGCACCCAGCACCATGTATCTTTTAGCAAACGTTAACTTCATCAAAAGGCACTGAACATGCCCAGTGACAGTTTTCTGGGACTTAAAAGTTTTACCTTGATAAATGTTTAGTCAGGTTGTGGGCCGACATTGTCCTTGTGACTTTGTTAGTCATCTAGTGGGATCAGACCATTTTATGAAATTTGGACTGCATTTCCCTTTAAAAAACGAAATCCTCGGATCAGGAGCCACAAATTAGAAAACAAGGTTTTTAATTGAATATACAAGAATGGGAATAAATTTATATAGGCCTAGTAAAAGAAGATTGTTCTTAATTTTGGGATGATGAAAGACAAAATAAATAAAAAATGGTAACGGTGGGACTCGATCCTTGTACCTCCCACTCTGAATACCTCGATGCTAAGCAATGTTTTTTCACATTGCTGATTATGGACACTTTATTTTAAAGTCAAAAGCTGCTATGGTGGAGTGCTTTACTACTAATTGTAAACACAGATCCTTACATACATGAAGTTAAGACAATGTCATAGCCCTATGTCATCCCTGGATCAAACAGGTGTTTTCCCTTGCTAAAAGAACTGTACAACCAGGTCAAGGTAACATTGATGCTTGAACCACTAATCACATGTACACAATAGATGCAAATATATGCTTAGTAAACAGAGCTTACTAGTAAGGTTAACCACGATGTTAAACACAGGGTTCTCCCAAGATGCACTTAAGCTAGTGTATCGGGCCGATATCAGCGTGAATTGCGTGCTGGCACACACAAATTTCAGCCAATACACATTTAACACAAAAAAGATGCTGTGTAGCACAGACGAGTAATAATATGACTTGTCTTGAAAAGTAGGTGAAACTGTGCTCACCAGTAAAAATGTTGCCAAATTATCAGACCTTTGTGTCCTTCATCACGTATAAATAATTGTAATGAATATTATTTCGG
This sequence comes from Pycnopodia helianthoides, assembly GCA_032158295.1. Taxonomy (NCBI): domain Eukaryota; kingdom Metazoa; phylum Echinodermata; class Asteroidea; order Forcipulatida; family Asteriidae; genus Pycnopodia; species Pycnopodia helianthoides. Next base: position 21,386,386 of record CM063247.1, on the reverse strand, counting down.
ATCAAATTGACAAAAAACATCACAAGATAAAACCATTTAGAATGCTCCAGATTGGACAGTTAGGGCTTTTAAAACCAAGATAATTAACAGAAAACATTCTGAGGATCTCATTTCTAATCAGTGTGCTTTGGACAAAATTCTAAAAATTTGGTCTAGAATGCCCCTACATGTAAGTCTTGAAAAATCCTTGGGAGAACTCTGAAACAAAAATGTAGAAAGCATTGCTGTCTCAATAACAACATGTATTTACACTGAGCTCTACTACATGTAATTTGTCCGAGTGCGCAAATGATTTTCTTAATTCGTGCACAAAACATTTCAATCAAAATGCTCTTTTATGCTCTGTAGCTGTAGCTGCTATTGTGTATACATGTAGTTTGTACTATTCTGAATGTTGTCAACTTTATACACAACAGTTTATGTGGGACAAATCTACTGTGAATTGAGCATGTGGACCCAGCAGTCAGCTACCTGATGCTTTAAATGCCTCCATTCACCTGTTTCATTGCCTTGATGCCCCTTTAAATGTTCCACAGTAGAACTTAGAAAGTTACCATTCCCTCATAGAGTATGCTCTTTGCTAAAAGTAATTAACTTCTTCTAAACCTAAGGAAAGTACCAATAGTCTCCAATCAGAAAACCCATTGTAGGCCTGTTACTTCAAAGAATCAACAGAGACAAGGGTAATGCCTTGATGCCTCTTTAAATGTTCCAGTCGAAAGTGACAATTCTCTCATGGAGTTGCCCTTTACTAAATAATAGCATGGTGGGGGTAGACATAGCAATAACACTAATTGCCTTTTGCCCTTTCAAGAACAAAGTGATACGCCTGATGCTGTAAGTAAGGCTGTGTCTGAATTGGTGGCTACGGCTGCAGCTATGGCTGGATTGCCGCAACATCATGCGTTGAAATATACATTAGGATGTCCTTAGCAACACCCTTAGCAGCAGTCGTAGCCGTAGCTGTAGCCGCCAATTTGGACAAGAGCCTAAAAAAGTTCCATTTTATAAACCGACCAGTTCAAAATAGAAGAAAAATTGGCGAGGTGCTGATTCTTCTGTTTTGCCGGGGCAGCTGATACAGTTACAGACTATAGACTAAACAGGAAGGGAATATGAAGAGCAAAGGAGAACGGGGCCAATCCAAACCGGCACGTACTTACACTAAGCATTCAGACAGACCTGATAAAACACGGGACAAAATGACAAAAACAAAACTAAAAAATGAAAAATTGCCTCCGGGTTTTTTTTTTAGGCCTGGATAATTGCAGCTGATGTGACCGGAGAAATCTAATTTTCAAATTGCCCTTAAGAGGACATTAATATATTATAACGTAGTTATTGAGAGATCATTTCCACCTTGTTTTCCCTCGACAGATGTTTGTGGAAAGGAGAGAACTAATTGGCCATTGGGTAAGCTTTGTAAACTAACAAGCCGCTGCTTTTGCTAACACTGCATGTATCGGATTCATTTCCTATCGGAATTAGCTATTAGATGGAGAGACTAACATCAAAGCACCTTTGCCCAACAATTTTCGCTTTAGAACAGGCCATTCAGAATAATCAGTGTTTAGCAATTTTGATTTTTTTTTCAAAAATGTGGGTGGGTGGGGGTCAACAGAAATAACTGAAAATCAAAAGTCAGTTTTCAGTTCAAATAATAGAAGGGAACTGTCTGTGTAGTTCTGTTGTTAATGGTCAACCTTGTTCTGTTCGGTTTCAACTAAAAAAGTTGCATACTGGCAGCCAGGAAAAGCCATTGACAACTCCTGAGCTCAGAGAACATTTGTTTAAAATATCTGCTTTATTTGAGGCATTACTTTGTTCCTCAGTGTATAGGGTATATTAAATAGTCAGTCAATATTTAAAAAAAAAAAAATTGAAATTTTAAAACTTTGATCATTCTGAATGACCCCTACTTATAAAAGCTCTTAAAGCTTTGGAGTACTATTAGCTATGCTTCGCCCTATTTGAATTGCTTTCAAGGAGTTGTTTTAACTGTAGTCCAGCTGCAAGTAATAATAATAATAATAATGGCTTCTTATATCGTGCATACACTCAAGGCGCTTCAATATACACATCTATGCTTTCTTTTAACAAGTTTAAACAATACTTCCATTCCAGTAGAAAACTCTGCTTTTCAACAAACTTTTACCTAACATTTAAAAATAGAAGATGAACTCTGGAATAATCAGTTGATTTTGATGCACATTATGCAGTGGTGATCTGCAGATCTATGATACTAGATTTCTCTATTCAAATAGGCCTATTAAGAAAACCTGTCAATGATCTTGATAAACAAAATAATTTTATTGGTCATTTTACCCTGCCTCTGTTTGTTTAACAATCACCAACTTGCATTTTTAACAGCATGGTCTATAATTATAAGCATTCCAGTTTCATCAACTTGAAGGTAGGGTCATAGACTGCTTTTTGTCTTTGTAAAACTGATTTATAGGCAAAATTATAAAGAAAGATACAACACAAGTCACATGTGGAGTGAAAGGTTCAGCTAATTACAGTGTCCAAATCATTGCGAAAACAGGTGTTTTCACAAGAATGTGGAATCGTTTAGCGAGGTGACAGCGAGTACCAACCACATCTCTGGCCGCAGCACTCTCCCGAACAGACACCAACCCTCAGAAATCTAAGATATGATTCATGCATAAATCATTTCTCAGATTCAAATGTTTTTGGGTGGAAATTTATCCAAACGAAGGGCGAATCCTTTCTGAAAACAGTTGATACTGTCAACAGCTGCAGTGCTTTTCACCAAGTAAGTTTTTAAGGTAATTCATTTGTGAAGTATTTACCCCTCTATGACCCTACTTTTAATGCATGTATGAAGTTTGACCTCTGGACTGATGCCCAGAGGAAGCGTTTCCTCCAGTACATCCTAGTGCGTTGTCGGCGAGCGCAGCTTCTCTACCTCTACAACTGGTTTGACGGCCGGGTTCCTCTGGAGCATCTGAACTTTGCGACGGTGCTGCCGCGCTTCCTGTCTTTGTACATCCTGTCCTTCTTGGATCCTCGCAGCCTGAGCAAGGCCGCCATGGTCTGCTGGCACTGGAAGTTTCTTGCAGAGCAGGTTAGTGAGGTCAGAGATCAGATTCATAGGTCAGGCTTAAATGTAGTATTCTACTGTCCCACTGATTTCTTTTTTTCCCTCAAATATCTTCAAGAACTTCTCAAATAAATGATGAGGTGGCAAGAAAGACCTTTCCCAGTAAATGTTATCACAGACTGAGTTCTGTAACTTTTCTCTTTCAAAGTTCGAAAACACTGCACAAGAAAATACTGAAATAATTACATAAGAAATAATACACAATTGTGAGCAAGCTAAAGATGTTTGCAGTACCACCATAGATATATCTCTGAAGACTTGTGGTGGCCCATGAAATGAGCTTATTGTATGGATCACATTAGGTAGGGCCTACTCAAGGACGATTCATACTTTCTGCGACTGTGCACTCGTAACCGACAATGCGAATTCGAGTTTTAACGTTCATACTTCATTGAAATAAAACATAGATGTACGCATTAAATTAAATCCCCATACACCATACAATCGCAATCTGAGACCAACTTCATATAAAGTTGACATGTTGTTGTACACAAACTTGCTTAAAAACCAGACCAGATACTATATACGGAAATATGCTGCTAAATGTTGCTGACATCTAAACTTAAAATCAAACTTTTACGCTCAGAAACATGCAATAAACGCTACGAGTGACCATTTAAGCAGTCATCCCCAAGATGATATTATCTTAGATGGATTTGTGTGTTACAGTACACATGTACCTATTTTGAAATTAGATTTAGCTGCACTCTACTGTCTCACTGTCTCCATCAGTGAAGCAAATTCAAAAAAGTGTTAGTTGTACCAAATCGAATGCACTTCATTCTTTGGTGCTTTATCTGTCTATTGCCTATAATAGCAAGATACATGTACTTTTATGACCGCCACACATGTGTGTGTGTATGAACTGCCAACTCAAAGTGCCCTGTACATTGTATGATGTACACTTCACCCGCAATCCCATCCTGCTAGGCATACACATTAAATGTTTTGAACTTGGGTCCTCCATCCTATCAACAGCAATTTCTTCTTCGTGAATGAAAAACATAGTGCGTGTCTTGGGCACCCCCTTTGACTCTAGGTCAGTTAATACAAAGTCTTCCGACAGATATCAATGACTTTCTGATCTCGAGGACTTGAGGCAAAGTGTCAGACTGTCAGGCGTGTTAGTAGGGTGTCTACCCATTAAAAGTAAGGAATTTAGCAAAAGGGATCCGGGTGTTTTGACGAGGGCACCCTTGCATTGCTTAAATGTACAGAACCAATGAATACAACTGTGCTTATAAACAGTCCAGACAGTGGGCGAACAAAAGAGGGTTGAAACACATTCATGTGTGTACCATTGTTTCAGCGAATATTTTAGTATTAGGCTTGATAGGGAATTGGTTTTCAGTGACAACATGTCATTTATAATATAATACTAATTTGGGAGGCTAATCATCCTTACTGGCAGCTGAGAAGCTGAATTGCGAAGGACCCGGCTACAATGTATTCGAGCCACAGGCATGCAAGGGCACCTTTGGCAGCCAGCCAAATCAACTCATATGTGACCGCTGAGCACAGCCAGAGATCGAAAGTGTTTGATTTTTTCCGATGGGATGAAAACCGAAGGGCCCAGAAGAAAAAAAACTTGTGGCATTGCAGAAAATCAATGAACAACTCTACTCACATTATGGCCGTAGACGGAAATCAAACCAGGGCAAGCTCTTTATTACACACTAAGTCACCCATGCCACCCATGTAAAATGTCTCTTTGGAATAATTGTGGTTCCAAGTATGAACTTGTACTCTACATTTGTTACAGTATGCTCTCTGATCGTTGTCAGGAGACTGCTGGATTCCATTTTTATGAGAGGGGGTTTTAAGTACAATGATCCATTAAGACTAAATAAAAGCCGAGTTGGAGTGTACTGAGCTGTGAAGGCGGGAACACTTGGAGTACTGGCAAGCTGTGGATCCCATATCCGATCCAGTGCTCAATTTTGCTTTAGCAAAAAAAGTTTCCTGCTGAGCAAAAATTAGCAGGAATCTTGTTACAAATTGTACATTGATCTTTATAATTTGTCTGGTAACCTTTTTCTGGAAAATTTGTCAGTTAATGGGCTTACGTTTATGGGGTAGAGTGGAGGGTGCTCATATTAAAAAATGACAGTGAGACTATAGAGAGGACCTCTGGACAGAACAGGGCGCCAGACACCACTGATGTCCTTTCCTCTATTTTTTCAAGACGTTCTTGGATTAGGTACCATATATCTTTATGTCCTCTATTTTCAGGACGCTCTGTGGATGCCAAAGTGTCTGAAGCTAGGTTGGTTCCTGCCGTACAAGCCAAAAGGTAACGAGTACGGAGCGTGGAAGCATCATTACATTCACTGCCTCAGGACATTAGATTTTCAAGCTTCCAAAGATGTGAGTGTTACATTGAGCTAAGGGCTGACTTAAATGTTTTCTACATGTACTCAAACTGCCACAGGGCACCAGTTGAAACATCTATCAACCCTCTTGCTGTCTGACCATTCAATACCATTCACTGTGGTTATGAATGATGGATAAACTATGCCAGCCTGCAACATGATACCATGAGGGAATGCATGTACACAGTACACAGTTAGTACTGTGTACAGTTGTGCCACCGTACACAACCTTGGCAGTCGGAATGGTTTCAAATGGTTGGTCAACTCACTAGAAAATGTTGCCAAGAGTCACTGAGAGTAGGAGGGTTAAGAAATGAAACATTTACGCATAATTATATCATTTTCTGATAGCATCCTGAAAATTTGCAGGAAAATTTGGATAAGTATGCACCTTAAAGGCCCTGTACACTATTGGTAAGATCGAAAAACACAATGTTCACAGATTCACACATAACTGACATGATTTAAAGTAAGTACTGGAAGAAAGGGTTCCTTAAAATATTTCTGCCTAAAATGCTATCGTTTCTGAGAAACGAGTAAAACAATAGTAATTATCGCGCGCGATAATTTGAAAAAAACAGAAAACACATAAGATCTCTTTTCACTATTTTCTCGTGACCTCGATGACCAATTGAGCTCAAACTTTCACAGGTTTGTTTGTTCATGCATATGTTTAATCACACGAAATATGGACACTGATTTTTGAGCTGTTACCAAAAGTGTACAATACCTTTAATACCGTATTACAGAATTTGAACACCAAAATTAAATTGATAAACAAAGTAGGAGATGCCATCTTTATGTTCGCTTTTTAAAAATTAATTGTTGATTTTTTAAACATGTTTGTCGATCATGAGTTTGGTTTTTGTGTATTTTGCATTTGCTGTTTATCACCGCAAGTTTGTCTGTTGTTTGTTAGTTTGGTTTGTACGGCCGAATGGGTGACGGCACCGGCATAGAGGATGCTGCAGCCAATAAGAAGAAGAAACAGCATCAGACCTCTGATGTGGTGATGCCCAGCAGTTGTGAGTAAAACCCCAAACCATGCCCTTCCTTTCTCCCACCCCTTACTTGTTGATAGTGTTGTGCCATCTTAAATCATCTGCATTAGCTTAGGTTTCCCTCTATCACATTTATGTTGCTTTTGTTTCATCATTGTGATGTCTAGTTCGTTTCATGTATTTGAAACAAACAAAAAAATGATTAACTCTCAACCACTTGACGTTGGATGATGTCTTTTTCTGCCAAACTTTGGTTGGACTATGAACCCTCAAAAACAACTTTGGAACGTCTTCTTTCAATGGTGCGCAGTTGACCGGCTGACGTATAACCACACCCTCAGACAATCCATTGTGTAGCATGCACAGGCAAGCACCTACCGTGCTACACTTTGTTTTCCCCATACAAAGAGGGACAAAGGGTAGTGGAATTCATGCTTTAGATATCCCTTTATCTGGAGGTTATTGTGTGATTCCTGATTCCAGACCTTGGTCCGTTTATTGTACAAGCAAGGATTACAAGACATCCAGGCTGCCGGCCACCACTGTTTATCAGTTATAACTTGATTTGACATAAAATTATGGGTGGCAATTAAGTCCAAGATACATTTACCAGCATACCATGGCAGATTATTGGCCATGGATTACGGCCAAGCTTCGGGCCTATTCACGATAAGATATTCCATAATTCCTCAGAAGAAACCGAAAAAACGTGTTTGTTTTTCTGATTTTTTGTTTGTTTGTTTAGTCAGGGTTCATTGTGACAATGATATTCCCCCCTAAAAAGAATGACTTTCGGACAGTTTCGAAATGTTCTGAAAAATACTACGCAGAGGCTCGTTAAAGATTTTTTAACAGCGATGTGAAGTGGTTAGTACTTCAACCAAGCTTCTCCCTAAAAGCACTTCAGAAACTGTGAGGAAGTCGCCCATAGCACGGGCCGTGGAGCATGAAAAAGGGAGAGACGTCATACATGTACATATTGGATGACTTTTTGCCGAGTTCTTGATAAATTAAAATATTGTAGCCACTTAAAAAAAAGAAAAAAGAGTTGTCACTAAACTTTAACAGTTCTGACTTTATCTGTTTGATGGTAGCAATCAAAATAAGCACATTTATAACAACAATTTGTACATTGTGTAGTTCTTATTGTGATTTAACACCAAATGAACGTCTCAAGGCATTTTATTTTGCAAAAAATATGCAGAGCTGTATATAAATTATGAAAACCATTTAATATGGAACCTGGTATGGTTTACAATCTGCAGCCAACCATACCAGAAACACCGGTGCAAACCCTTTCTCTTAATGATGAGTGCGCTGAGTTCTTTTATGTGCACTACATATTAACCACATAAGGCTTAATGTCCCATCCCAAGGACGAAGCAACTATGATTCAAGTGTCTTGCTCAAGAACTGAACCAACACTCTTACAGCGCCAGAACTTGAGTTTCGGTTTGCTAGACCGCTTGTTGGCCTTACCATGTTTCACATTGGAAGGACTCCATAATGTGAACGACTGCACAACTCTGACAAAACATGAATCACCATGAAGTGTTTACTCAGAAATGTGTCACTTTGCTTTTTTTTTTTGTATGCGCCTTGATCGGTTTCCGGAGATGTGCGCATTATAAGTCCTTTATTATTATTATTATTATTATTATTATTATTATTATTATTATTATTAATTGTAACCATCTCAAAGGGGTCTTTGGGATGCAAGGTGGCAACAGATCTGACAGGTAATTTTGCATTGTTTACTGAGCATGCGCACATTTGCAAGAACAATGATTCCACCTGGTAAGATCTTCTGCCATGTAGTGTTTGAAAAAGTCTCCCATTAGATGACGTTTTCACAGTTTGGTGGTATGGTGTTATTTGAACACAAGAGGACACTTGTTCTACTTTCTTTTTTTCTTTTTTTAATGCAAGTTTGCCCAACAAGGCTAAAGCCACTTTTGGGAAGGGGCTTCAAGAAGAAAATATTTATGATGAAAAAAAATTAAGGGAGCTGAAGGTGAATTGATTTCCTCTTAAAACATGCACCAGGCAAGGAGTTCCAAAGAGATGCATTGTGTGGAATAAAGCTGTTGGAATGGCTCTTTGTTCTACATCTCAGCAAAGCAAGAGTGTATGGGTGAGAGGAAGCAGCAAAAACCTTGTTTCATGCTCAAACACCCTGATCGGAGGAACCAGGTCGGACACACTTGTAGCACATTTACCAAAGGCTGGCTGGCGTACAATGTACTGCATCATACTTCACTGTGAAAGATCATTTATTTGTAATCTTGTCTCTTAGCGAGTTGTTTAATCTATAGCCCCAGAGTTGTCTCCACTAATTAAGGCACCGGGCCATCTTGTGTGTTATAGATCATTCATTCCTTCTTTCTGCCCTAGAGTCGTCTTCATTGATAGAGCACCAGCCAAATCCAGTGTACTTCATTCGATCCTTCTTGCCTTCTTTATATACAGTGGATGACAGACCAGTATGGCTGGACCCTGACCACCGCCCCCAGGACCTTGAAAGGGCCTACCAGAGTATGGTGCATTCTGGGAATCCTAACCAGCCGGGTGTGCCGCCGTCGACACTGCAACACTCCAAGTCTGTTATGTCATCACCGCGTAAACACACAAGGTCGTGGACCGAACCGGCGAGGGCGTTTGAGTACGGTCTCGCAACAAAAGACAGAAAAGGACATCACAGAGCACAGGGGGTCAGTCTTATTTAGTTTGGATCAACATTTTATAACAATAACAATAATAATAACTTACTAGTGAACAGTTTTGTGTAATAGCGTATTGTGGCCAAGCGGTCTAAAGCATTGAACTCAGTTCTGAGGCTGAGTCACCAGAGTGTGGGTTCGAATCCCAGTTGTGACACTTGTGTTCTTGGGCAAGACACTTAACTAAAATTGCTTCTCATCACCCAGGAGTAAATAAGTTCGTGCGAGGGTAGAGATTGTTGACGTGATTGATAAGGCAACCTGTGCGCCAACTTGGCTGCCGGTGCTGCATACTCCAAAGGAGTTAAGATGGTTTCAGGATTGCTTATAAGGCCCAATGATAGGGGTAGTAATAGTGTAAGGCACTTTGATAAAATGTTTACATTTCATTGCTATTATTATTATACAATGTACAGGTACATGCATTGTACAATGTACATGTGTACAGCTAGAATCTGTATTGATGCTATTTGACATTTTTTTTTGTTTCGTTTCCAAACAGGCAGTACATACATGTGGGTGAACAATTTATGCTCTAATTTATAATATGGTAATGGATTCCCAGGGCCATGTAAAGAACTAATCTATAATGTTTCTGCGTGAGTGCTTTTAGAATGATGCAGTTAAGCCTAGTGCATAAAACCTGTTAATGCATTGTTGTGTTCATACTGAAAAAAAAAGACACAAGCACACGTTGATCTTGAATTTTTGTAACAATCCATAATTGTGGATAATATACAGAAAGTAATTATTCTATAGACCATCAAGCATTCATTTTGGAATGTCGTGGTAGTGCACTATATCTCAAGCTCCCGCACTCACATTGTCAGAGAGAGACAGAGAGTTTGGGCTCCAGGTCATGGCAGTTGTGTCCTTGAGCGTGACACTTAACCATAATTGCTTCGTCTTTCGCATGGGCTGTATATAAAGCCGTAGGTCCCATATGTTGCGCAATGCACTGACTGAAAAAAAAGGCAGGGTTCAAAGTTACTGGTACACTCCTGCGGTGTGTTTGTCAAAATTTCAGTTTGGAAATTGTTTTAGTGGAAACATTAAATCTGAGGGTATCCTCTAGCCTACAAACGATTGTACGATGTTGTTTTTAAGTGAAAAGGGAACATACACTTACAAATCTCCATCTGACCACCTTAATGATCCCCCAACCAAAATTGTGTAATTTTTGTCAGAAAACTTACTTGTTGTAAATATAGTAATGGTAGGCAAGCATCCTGTGAAATGATTTCCTCTCGTCGATTAGAAATCAATAAAAACGTTTGAATCTGAGAAACGATTCACGCATGAATCTTTCTCAGATTTCTGAGGGTTGGCGTCCGTTTGCAATTGGTACCTGCTGTCACCTCGCTAAACGTGGATTGATTCAACGTTCTTGTTAAAATACTGTGACAGTTAATTTCGCTGTTCTCTTAACAAGTAGACAAGTGTATTCAGCTGAAACTTTCACATGTGACTTTTATTGTATCTTTCTTGATAAGTTTGCCAATAAATCAGCATTACAATGACAAAAAACAATCTATGATCCTACCTTTAAACATTGTAAGACTAGGTCAGTTGTTAGGTCAGTTACTGGCCTTGGGCGTGTGGTCCAGGGGTATTTTGAGCCAATAGTTTTGTCTGGCAATCCTCAATATGCTGATTGACCAATTTCATGTACACGTACACATGTGTACATTAGGCCCGATTAGTTTTTTGTTTTTTTAAATTTTGTTAAATGACATTTTTTCACTGGCACAACACTACAAAAAAGAAAAAGTACAAGGCAATAAAAGGATAAAAGTTCAAAAACAATTATGGTATTATACACAAAACATTATAAAAGTTACAACAAATTGCAAGTGAGTGGCAAGATGGAACAGGTGACCAGCACCTCTTACAGAGCCATGGCCTACCACAGTTGAAGGGGAGGGGTTGGGTGGGTTGGGTTGGGTGAAGGGGGAAGAGGGAGGGTTCTTGTAAGGGTAAGGCAGTTATGCCTTGGTAAATGGAGTCTCTGTGTAATTTTCTATTGGAACATCTACACATACATGTAGGGGCACCAAGGTAGTGACCTAGGGCATGCGATTGTGACAATTGCCTCTGATGCCTTCCATTAAGTATCAGGTCTGGTACCTATCATGGGAATAGGACCAGCGGTTGCAAATTGATTTGCTTCTCCTTGCTCCATGCTTCAACTTACTTAAAATACAAATATTATTGAGCCACGCTATGAGCATCAAAGAATGTGCTGTCCAAAATCTGCAAATTCATTGGATTCAAACCGCACAGAACGTTCACGTACATACAATAATTGTGGAACTAAAGTTTGTACACGTCCCCAGTGCACGGTGCTTTATTACCCAGCAAAAAGGTGCATCTTGATATTACATATTAAAGAGTTCTTCAGCATGTGAAGTAACATCATGTTGAAGGTGTGTTTTTTATTTATTTATTTTTTTGGCGGGTAGTTTCTGTGCTAATAAAAACATGGCAGCAAATTTATTTCTTGTTTGAGTTCCGATCCGCATTATAATTTAAAGCTTTTTTTATGACTAAATGCACAGCCATTCCATGCTGTAATAAAAAACCATGCTATAAAAAGCTCCGTGTTTAACAGCAAAACATTACCAGCAGAATTTTACAGAGTAATTTTTTATTTTTTGTTGTGAATTACAAAAGTCTCCGAATAGTTCTGATGACTGAGAGGGCAATATAACAACACTTAAGGTTTGATGCCTCTTCAACAAAATTTAAAGGGTGTGTACAACATTGGTAAGATTGAAAACATTAAATGTTCACAGATTTGCACGTAACTTAGATGGTACAAATTTATAAAGATGGTCCTGGTGGGAAACTCCCCTCAAAATAGTTTTGCTTGAAATGCTTTTTTTTAAGGAAAACCTGATGTTTGAAAACGGTGCAAACATTTACTGGGGGTTTTTCACTATTTTTCCATGACTCTGAAGACCAATGCAGCTTAACATTTCACAGGTTTGGACATTTTCAAAAAGACTAGTATCCGCACTTTATGTGACCCAACATATACATGAAATAACAATGTTGTACATGTGCTTTAAAGGTGGTTTTAGGCTTTTCCCCAAGAAAGTGGTGCGTATTGTGTGTCACACGATGGTGTTGCGTTTTAAATATCAAGTTTTAAGTGGAAAAACTGCAAAATACACTCTTTCCCCCAAAATGTGATAAACCAGTGGTTATAGTGCCGCAACGGCTTTAGGGGTGTCTGGGTGTCTTTTGGACACACTGTTTCAAATTGGACACCCTGTTTTATCTGTTATTTACATGTAAAGCACTGTAGGTGAACAATTTGGACACCCCAGTTAAAAAAATTACCAGCAAACAAGTTTTGAAGTGCACAGAATGGAATACAAAGATAAAGAAACAAGACTGGTCACCAGTCCAGTCCACAAACCACAGTATGGGGATACGTCTGTCCCGCCACTACTAGAGAATTATTACTGAACCCTGCTGGCATCGGTAATGTTTGGATCTTTTCAGGAGACAGACGCCTCTAACCCTACCTATGTACAAAAAAAAACTAAACTAACTGGCAAGGCGACCATACGAGATAAACAAAAGACACAGAAGAACAATCCCATTAAAAACATTTAAGTGCATCATTAAAAAGATGGGTTTTTACCTCACATTTCAAAAAGGTGGTGCATTTTTTAAAATAATTTCTACGTAACTTTTTGTTTTTTTTTGCCTCATCACAGATTGATGATGTGGAATTGTCAGGCGCCTCCCTGGAAGCGGTCACCCTATCGGCCAGTATGGCAATGGAGATGGGTCAAACCGTTGGGTCTGCCCTACAACAAGCCATCAGACATGAAACTAAGAAACCAGTATCTCGCAGGTGAGGGTTGCTGCTGGAGGTTAAAGGAACATTACAGAATTGGTTTTTGCTAACAAAACAGTTGCTGGCAGTGTAAGCACTTTATGTAATCCACCATATGCATAAACTGACAATCCTGTAGAAGTTTGAGATCGATCGGCCATCTGGGTCACTTGAAAATAGTGAAAAACCGATTACACATTTGCATGAAATCATATAGATTCAACAAATGAATAAAACGCTCACTGAGCGATAAACTCAAATCGGAAAATTAGCTTATTCATTTCTCATCAAATATGGCATTTCAGACAGAAATATTTCAAGGGATGTTTTCTACTATCATCATCATTAGACCATGTAAGTTTTTTATGTAAATCTGTGATAAAAAAGTATATTATACAAGTTTTTTTCTTACCAAATCTGTAATGTTCCTTTAAAAAAGCATTGCCTTATAATCTGACACTGAATAATAAGATGGATTTATATAAAGTTCACATTCTGTTGTACATTAATCATGATGCTAAAGCAACAGATGTACTATGCTTATAATCATGGCGAAAGCTGACAACACTGCTAGGAAAGTAGACACAGTATGTGTTTAAAAGAGCATGGTTTTTCGGTTCTGCATGGAAAGTTTCCAGAGAAATAAAGTTCCGGATAGAATCGGGTAGTTCGTTCAAGAGAACGGGTCCAATGTGTGAAAAGGCCCGGTCACAGTAGAGTACTGTCCTGGGCCTGGGAACTATGACTTGGAGCCAGAACAAATCAGGTAGCAGTCCTTGATGTAGACAGGTGCTAGATGTAGGTCATGAAGTGATTTGTATAAAGTCAAGATCTTAAAATCAATCACCTTTCGGACTGGAAGCCAGTGGATCGAGGGACATGATGAAAGTTGGAGTTATGTTTTCATACTTTCTGACATGGTATAGAACCTGTGCTACACTGTTCATTCACAAATACTTTGGTGCCAAACTTGAGTTCAACTGTGAACATTGATGCCATCTGAACAGTTAATTTGAAATTTTACCACATATGTACATGTATATAAGTATAATAATAGTTTATGTTGAGGCACAGTATACTCAATGCCATCCAAGTCCTGCAGAGATGAAAAATAAACAAGCACCTCGGCTGGATTCGAACCTAGAACCTTGCAAATTTAAGTACACATTCTAAACCACTAGATCACCAAGTTCACCCGGTGATTAAATGTGTGTTGAGGCACAGTTAAACCAATGCTATCCAAGTCCTGCAGAGATAAACACAAGTCCAAGCACCACAGGCTGGATTCGAACCTAGAACCTTGCAAATTTATTACAGATTCTATAAAACCACTAAATTACCAAGTTCACCCGGTGTTTAAATGTATGTTGAGACAAGTTTATTCAATGCTATCCAAGTTCTGCAAGCACCCCAAGTTGGAATTAAACCTAGAGCCTTGCAAATTCTATTACAGATTCTAAACCACTGGATCCTTAAGTTCACCCGGTGATACAATGCTAGGTTTTAATCAAATTTTGCCGTTTCACACAGACTCAAAATTGCATGGACAATTAGAAGGTGCTTGCAAATCAACAGTTAATTTTTTGATGTTCCTTTGTAAAGCATTCAAAAATTTGAATTCCTTCCCAACCTCAGGAAAGATTTATCTGCAGGGGGCGATTACCCAGGAGGCATTGCAGTGAACTCCCATCACGCAACTGATAAGGCCCTCGTCAGGTCAACACAACGACCTCGTCTGCTAGTTGTCTCATCGCAGATGACAGCAATGCAGGTTCGTACTTTATCCTAATCCAAAACATTTGCATCAGATGTGATTTAAAAAAGTATCACACTTTTATGGGTTTTGAGGCATTGCATGGTGAGGTATCAATATATATTCGGTTTGCGGTAACACCGTGTGTATAAATATCTACTTTGCTGTGTAGATTTGTTCTTTAGGGAACTTGTCTTGCTATTATTCTGCTACTGCGGAGTAGATTTTCGGAAGTCGGGAGACTTCTCAGTTCTGAAAAGAACTGTCCTGCTTATAACTACTACCTCGGCGGGAGGTAGGAAATCGGCCTGGACTACTACTTTAGCTTTGTGGAGTGGGGGGACTTCTCGTAATTAACTGCACTGTCGCGGAGTGAGTTCTTTTTGGTCTCACACTTTTATCTGATATTGACCCCTTTGACAGCGCGCAGTTCACTTACATACACCTATCCAGCTGTCCACTATTTTGGTAATCAAATTGTACACAAAAGGAATTGACCCCAAAATGGGCATTGTAAGGAGGTGCGTTCAATAACACTAATAGTATACGTAATTATTTATATATTTATTTATTTTTAGTTATGATTTACCTACTTGCTTAACTTATACGCTCGTATGTTTCATTGATTCTTTTAACATTTTTAACTTGAGGTGCCTTGTGCATTCTAATTTCACATCACAATGATCTTTAGTCTGTTTTTTCCTATTCCCCCCTTCCCCTCTTAAAAAACTGGTTTTACTCCCACATATTTGCTGCTTTAAATGTTAAATTTAAATTTTTAATCTTTGATGTACATAGTTTTTATTTATAGCTAATTTATTCGCATATTTTTACATGTATTGTCATATTTTATCTACTCTTCTTGTTTTACAACCAGATGTGAGGCGACAGGTCTATGGGCCACAGTAATTACTTTGCTTTTGTTTCTCCAAGCCCATCTGGAAGTAATTTTGTATTGTCTTGTATCGTTGTGTGGGCTGAATAAATAATACTAATACTGTACTAATTGCTGAATGAAAAACACATTTTATCCGAAATAATTTGATTCCTCTTATCTTACAGCTTGTGACGTCGGCAGTCAAGCCAGATGTCTTGGTTGTTGCCTACGAATACATCGGGACAACTCTAGAGTCTCTCCTGTACAGGATAGAAGAGACTCTAGCCGGATCCCCTGCAAGGTACGTGTACATGTATACTCTAGATTGGGTTTTCAGTCCCTGCCCGATTGCGTGGGTTTTCCCTGCAAATAATTCTCTGGGGCTTTCCTCCCACATCTAAAACTGAAACTTCCTTTCTTGTCTTCTCTCCATGGTGTTCTTGGCTAGTATTTTTAATTAAGTTCCATAGCCTCACAATCAAAATAAATAAATAGAATAAATCTCTGCCCTCAAATGTATCCATTACTCCTATTGCGAAGATAAGCAGTTATAGTTGATGAAGGACACGAGTGCCATGACCGGGATTTGAACCCACACCCTGATATCTTAGCCATCATCTTGAAACCAGTGCACTCTAGACCTCTCGGCCATGACACTTTAAATGAAAGTGGGGTTTTTTATGGTTGAAGTGCTTGGTTGGATTACATTCTTATTTTAATACACCCAAATTAGATATGCTTAGAAAGCATGCTCTTGACATGAACAAGTCTAGTCATCTACTATTTAAGCCATATGTTAGAACTTGGTATCAATCATGGAAAGACAATACGTGATATGCATGCATCTAAATTTGAACATTTTATACCATTTCCTATTCATCCTGTATTTGCACTAATTGTGCTGCTGGATATGTAATAAATAAATAACTAAATTTTCAGGGTTGAAAGAAGAAAAATTGACTAGAGCAGGACTTGAACCTGTAACCTCCCCTAATGTTGGCAGTGTCCCTATTTTGTCAATCTTTGTTCAGAGTTGCCAGTCAGAAGCCAATCAACCTGTAACTGTCATACATGTATAGCCAGGGTTAACATGGTTTACAACCTGGGAAGTGGCAGCCAAGGGATCACTTCTAATTTTATATACCCAGTCAGTTTCCCTTGTGGTTTATTACTTGATAAATAAATTAATTAATAAACAGTTAAATTATATCAGAGGTCAGACTCAGGAAGGTTGGAGTGAATCACTCGAGGGAGTTATTCGGGTTTATGTTATTATACTTGAGTCATTGCAAAGTGTTATAGGAAAAGCAAGTTCAGAAATCAACAGTTTCTTGCCAAAAGAGTCGCCAAGGAAAAATAGCACAGCGTTTCCTTCGTGCTTCTGATAATTGTTTGAACCAAACTGCATAATATTAACACATAAGGGTGGAATTAATCACATCACGAAGCATCTATAATGCGCCATTGATGTACATGTACTTTGATATTCTGAGTCGCAGTATGTTAAGTTTGAATAAGTTGGATGAATTATGAGGCTCATTTAGTTAGCGCCTTTAAAAGGGTTTACAAGGTGATATAGTATAATCTGCTGCCAGCTACATGCCTGAAACACTGCTGCCAACTACACTGAACTATGTCATCGTGAACAACAAAACCTTCACTTTAACACAGCAACACGACGGACACATTTAGGTAGGCCTAAATGTAAATACTAAAGCCTATTGTCAATACCAGTGTTAAAAAAGACGTTGAACTATAGATAGGTTGCAATGTGATGTAGATCGGCCATCTTTACGGGCAATTTTGAACACACAGTCATGCGTTTTGCGTGAGAACCACTTGCAGCACGCGCACATCTCACAAAACTCATTGCACGATTGGTTATAGTGAACAAACTGTCCAAGATCGTATACACCAGGGCCCAATGTCATAGAGCTGCTAAGCACAACAATTTGCTTAGCATGAAATTCCTTCATTGATAAAAACAGGATTACCAACCAAATTTCCGCGTGATTTTCAGAATAAGCAAACAACAGCTGAATACCAGTAACAATTAAGCAATATGCAACACATGGAAATTTGGTTGATAACCCTGTTTTTATCAAGGAAGAAATTTCATGCTAAGCAAATTGTTGTGCTTAGCAGCTCTATGAAATTGGGCCCTGGTTTTGCTTAGCCATAATTTTGATGGATGCAGCAATGCACACCGCATACGTACATGAAAAACAACTAGTCCTAAAAAGCATCTTTCAGTTCTCTTTACATGATGAGTATATCAATGGACATAGGTTAATTACTAGTATCAAGACAAAATTGTTTGAGGATTATACTGTACATGTAGATACGTGTCCCCTCATGTTCCCCTTCGTCAAGAACGTCTGTTTATCATACTCACCAAGATTTAAGACGGTTTTGTAATTTTCTCTGGGAAAAAAAGGACAGGAGCATTTTGTTTCACTGACAAAATTCAGCCGCAGAGCAGAATTTACTGTTCCCCTTAATCCAAGAACTAACAGCTTGCAGGTGCTATACGATGATCAACCCAATACGATCACACCCAAAAAGGTACTGCCTTAAAACTGACATGAAAAAAACTATAGCTATATACCCCTAAACACCCAACCAGAAATACACTCTATCCCAACCCGACCGCGCCAGCCACCTGTCCAAGATAATTAATTGGCCAGTAATCCACCCCCAAATCTCCGCGGGACATACACTGCTGAAGCATCCGTTTGAAATCTTGCCACATTGAAACGATAATCACTGCATCTCCTTTCCCAGTAGAGGACAAGCCTAAGTATTAAGAGTTTCCCCCGAAGCTTTGAAATTCAATGTCAGACAGGGAGATGAGTTACATTTCACCGTACTCCCACTGTCAGCTTATTTTTTTTTTTGCATCGCTACTGAAACGTCATCATTTTCAGAAGTAACGAATGTCTTTGCCCCTGTAATACTAGGAGTTTTCAGGTAGTTAGTTTGGACTTAGCGATATTTTCTAAGCATTTCTAGAAGTTGTAGTTTAACCCCGGGGGATCGGCGGGGACACAGCTTCTTAGTGGAACTAGCTGCTCATTCTACTGCAGTGTCTTACACTAGGGAATTGTGAGACCTGTGTGTAAGGGACTCATGAGGGATTGAATGGAAGTCACAAGATTTTATTTGAGATTACGGGAAGGAATTTGTGAAACCAAATCCATTAGATTACACTGCGATTAGATTACAGAACGAGTGCAGACGGAACAAAGTTGCCCAAAATGTCACGACACAGTGTCTCTGTTACATCTAACTGTTATTCAATTCTGCCCACTCATGCTGTATTTAATCATCGACTACCATACAACTTGTTTTTCCTTGGTGCATTATGTGTCTTGTAACTAGTACACAAAGTGAGTTTGCATATATTTATGTGTATTTGAGTACTAAGAAGCTTTTTTTTTTTTTAAATGGCGAAACAAGGACGCTGTGTCCATGTTACATCAAAATGATGCATTTTTCATTATACATGTACCTGTATTTGTTGATAAAATTATTTTAAACGATTTAAAACTTTAACACGCACGTTCACACTCAAAGGCAAATGTTACATGAAATAATTTAGTCGTATTAAAGAATGCTTTTAATAATAGGGACAAATGTTACACAATGTCCCAACCTCATAAAATGACCTGAATACCAGTCACAGATAGCACATGTGACTTGGTATTTTAGCTGGTAACCTTATTCTGGTATTAAAAGCAAAATTAGTTTGTGCTTACAAATAGCTACCTTTTGTGCTTAAGGAGCACTATACAGTTGGGCCCTATAGTCTTGATCATGGTGCAGCCATCTTCTTGTTTCTCTTTCAATCAAATCATTTAAAACCAAACTGAGGCTGGAAGGGAAAATAGTCTGGTCTCTTATCAATTACAACTTACATTGTTACTATAAAAGCAAGGCACCAGACCTGGCATGTCATTAAGTACGTCTGCCCATGGTCTGCCATTTTGTGAGTCAAAAAATAGTAAGTAAAGTTATTGTGCGCATCGTACCACATGCGCATCACCTAAAATACACACTGCACAGTGTGCACAGGGAATCAAAATGGCGTACCCAAGACTTATCGTGGGACGTCCGGTGAATTAATGGGTCAATACAAGGAATGGTCTCCCCTCCAAAAACATATCACAGTCTATCAATTGCTCTTAACATAAATATGGAATTATTGCAGCTCTTCTATTGAGTAATTGTCTGACAGAACAAGAAGTCTAAATAGTCTAAATACACAAATCACCCTCTGCAATAGTCAGGTTTCTTGCAGGGTGTAACAGGCACTTATATTAGCAAGGTGTTTAAAAGTGGGGCGGCCATTTAGTATACAATCCCTGCGAGCAGTAACGCTAATCTGTATACAAATCTTAACAACACTATCTACCAACCACGGCAAGTAGTTGGGGAGGGGACGTTATACTCCTTCCCAAGAAAAAAAGTCATAGTTTTTTTACGACGCTACTTCTATACTTGTCTGAATATCGTGTCCTGTGCAGGTGCCTCATACATGTAGCAAAAAAAATTCCACTGTAGGCTCACAAAACTAATGACATTTTTCCATCTTTACCTACGTTTTTTTACGGATCTCATAGTCTACAATATATATTTCTCTGCCACTTGGTTCGGGCCATTTTTATTTCATTATATGTCTGAATTCTTGACTCTGCCAAACAAGAGCAAAAAGTGGGTCGGCCCATGGCAAGCCGGCCGACCCATTGCTACGAGCCTGGTGTGTAAGACAGGGTGTAGTACAGGACAGAGTGCAAGACCAAAATCAATCCCAAACCTCATAGTCTGTAAATTTTTCCGAACTATATACTAGGAGCATAGGCATAATGGTGGAGGGGTCGGATGAAATCCAACTAGTGGGTTCCATGGC
Organism: Pycnopodia helianthoides; assembly: GCA_032158295.1. Classification (NCBI taxonomy): domain Eukaryota; kingdom Metazoa; phylum Echinodermata; class Asteroidea; order Forcipulatida; family Asteriidae; genus Pycnopodia; species Pycnopodia helianthoides. Next base: position 21,365,780 of record CM063247.1, on the reverse strand, counting down.
AACCAGCGCTACGTCACTGGAGAAACCAGAGCTGAAACACTTTTGGGAGAAGTTGTGCGGTAACATCTTACCGGGACCAGAGGGTGGCCACTTAGACCTCTTTGTACCCTTAGCTGCTTCAGGTAAGTCATTGATTATACAAAAAAGTCTAATTTTTGGGGTACAGACTTGAATTATTATTACTGGACAAAATTTTGAAACTGTTTTGCCATATCACCTGAAAATGAGGCAATTTTTCCCTTCAATCATGAGTTATTTTGTAGGGGTCTGACGAATGAAAACGGATTTCAGTCCAGTTCATTATATTTTTTTTTACACTGAGTGCTCTGCATTACTATTTATATTGTTGTTTTCAAAACCACTGCTTAGGGCTTGGGCTCCGTCAATTGTTTAGAAAGCAAGTGCTTTTCCTTACCGGGGCTTCATTCGTACCGTTTACACGTACTGCACAGTTATCTTAGTGGTGTAAAATGTCCAATGAATAATTGTGAAAAGTAATAGTTGTATTAAAAATAATTGCAAAATGGGTAAAGAGGCCTCTAAAAGGTAGCCTTGTCTTGTAAGGAACTTGGCGTTTCTCATGTATGTGATAATCAAAACAGCCTAAAATCTATCATGTCAGAAAAAAAAAATCAAATATCACAGAGAAATGTTTCCCTAACAAAATTCATGGTTAGTTTTGCAAAGCAAATATACTGTGGGGAAGATATTATTATGAATGAATGCAGCCGACCAAGCGCTTCAAAACATGCTCTTAAATTACATCAACTTAATGAAGTTCATACAGAATAGGGTATATAGTACTGAGGCATTAAGTTTCGGTTCTGTGTGATATTTTCAATTGATAATATCTACTCGAACATTCGCTTTACAGAGAATTACCATTAGACTAAAATTATGTTGAAATTGATGTGGTAGTCAATTATCATTTGATTACATCAATTGATAATTGATTAATTAGTTGCATTGGGAATACAGAAATATGATTTCGGTTTTGCTCTTACACCATTGAGTGGTAAGCCTTGTATACTCGGTGCTTTCCGATTCCTGCGGAAAAGAAGATCCACAGGCTATGGGGATGGGATTTGAACCCAGAGTTAGAACCCAGTACCACTGCTAGTTACAGGGTTGGAACTAGTACTGCTCTAGAATGTGGGGGTCGTGGGTTCTAATCCCACCCGAGTAGGCCATGGGTATTTTCTCTGAGGGAATCGGAATTAGCACCAAGTATGGTCATCACACATCGGTGTAAGGGTAAAAATTAAAACCATTTATTTTTATGTTTCTGCATCTTTAGATGCAGGGTGTGGTCTTCTTCAACAGATAAGCAATCTGACAGGTGTTGTTATTACATCACCTACAACATTATCCGATTCCAAATATGGGCACGGTAAGTACCATTCTAGTCACATTTCTTATCGCAAAGTTTGTCCCCATACACCCCCAGTTTTAAACCTCAAAGCATCAAGGTTACCTTTAATAATTTTTACCTTTCATTAACAATAATTATCAAAATCCGTTACACTGTTCAGAACATTCATTACTGTATAATCATTACCATACGCCCAAACATGGCTATTACTGTTGAGTTAAATTTGTCCTTGAAAATGTTATGGAAAGTAACACAGAGCAGACATAAATTTGGTTTTGGTTTAGAAAGAATTTAGATAAGATGTTAACATGAGAAACACTGACTTACTTGGTCAATTCTCCAGCCACATGTAAGACTTGTGCATTCTTCTTGAAGACCCTGCCACAGCACCCAGTATAGACTGCCAGCCAAGTGGTTGCTTGAATTCCCATGTACATGTACATCATGTACAGGGGTCAAACAAAGGGAGTGCTTGAACAATGCCAAACTGGACTGTTGCACAATCTGCCTTGAGGGACATGGGTGTGATGTTCTGGAGGGATGGCTAGGGTGGGATGGGTGGGTGGGGCAATTTGGATGTGATAGGATGGTGGGGCAACTTGGATGTGATAGGTGGGTGGGGCAACTTGGATGTGATGGGGGGCAACTTGGATGTGATAGGTAGGTGGGGGTAGGTGGGGCAACTTGGATGTGATAGGTGGGTGGGGCAACTTGGATATGACGGGTGAGAAGGACAACTAGGATGTGATTGGTGGGTGTGGCAACTAGGATGAGAAGGGTGGGTGGGGCAACGTGGATGTAATGGGTAGGTGTGGCAACTAGGATGTGATTGGTGGGTGTGGCAACATGGATGTAATGGGTGGGTGGGGCAACATGGATGTAATGGGTAGGTGTGGCAACTAGGATGTGATGGGTGGGTGGGGCAACTTGGATATGATGGGTGGGTGGGGCAACTTGGATGTGATGGGTGGGTGGGGCAACTTGGATGTGATGGGTGGGGCAACTTGGATGTTATGGGTGTGTGTGGCAACAAGGATGAGAAGGGTGGGTGGGGCAACATGGATGTAATGGGTAGGTGTGGCAACTTGGATGTTATGGGTGGGTGGGGCAACTTGGATATGATGGGTGGGTGGGGCAACTTGGATGTTATGGGTGGGTGGGGCAACTTGGATATGATGGGTGGGTGGGTTGGGCAACTTGGATGTGATGGGTGGGTGCACGGGGCAACTTGGATGTGATGGGTGGGGCAACTTGGATGTTATGGGTGGGTGGGGCAACTTGGATGTGATGGGTGGGTGGGGCAACTAGGATGTATTAAATAGTGGGAAGGACAACTAGAATGTGATCGGTGGTTGTGGCAACTAGGATGTAATGGGTGGGTGGGTCAACTTGGACTGATGGGTGGGTGTGGCAAATTTGATGTGATGAGTGGGGGGGGGCAACTAGAATGTAATGAGTATATGCGGGGCAACTAGGTTGTGATGGGGGCAATAACTTGGATGTGATAATTTTTTTCCCGTTTTTTTGGGGGGGGATATTTATTTTAATTTTTTATTTTACTCTTTTTGCCTCACATCCTGCCGCTTGCCCCACCCTTTTACAAGAAAATAACTTGAAACTAATTACAAAGAAGATAATTAAGTAAGTATTTTACCTGTCTAATTTTGTTGACTTTTCAAAAGATTTTAATTTAATGTGATTTGTAGCTTGTATTTGAGTAATTAAATTACTCACAAAACGACCAAAAATTAATGAAAATGGTTTTACATTCACAGTCTTGGGTGAATGGCACAACTGGGGTAAGTCAACCAGCCCAGCATCATTGTATTTAGAATATGAGAAGCTAAAGGGCTGGCTTGCATCCTCGGATAGGGTCATCGAGGCAACAACCTCCTGCCAGAAGATCTTAAGAAGCTTCTTGAAAGACTCCAAAGAGGACCTGGTTGCCAAATTGACTGGTAAGGAATCGAAACATCTGGTGGCCCAAATGAGCACAGAGGCAACTTTTAATTGGGGGCAGCTTGTGTTTGTATAAATGTTATCAGGTATTGAATTGAAATGGTTTATTTCAATAAAAAAAAAATTTTGAGGCGGGATTAAGAAAAATTTTACAGAAAAATATAAACATTTTATAAGACATTTGCATATACACCCATATATATACATGTGCACAGCCACAATCATGGGTACACATTTTTGTCGTGTCCATGTTATGAACAACAGTTTGAAAACCAGTGATGTAACAGCTATTTCAATGTTATTTGTAAATTAATTAACCAGTGCTTTGTTAATGAAGAGTAGAAAGTACTTGAGTTTGTCGAATACAAGATCTGCAAAGAGTTACACAATATTTATGTGTTGTTCATTTGGTGTCTTTGTAACAAAAAGTGTACCCATGATTGTGGCTGTGCGCACATACACAAACACACACATACTTTTGCACACACCATTGAGGGGACTTCCTTTTGTTGTTCTGTTATTCCCTTTTCTAAAGAATTCCCTTGTGGGGACCCAGCTTAACAAAGAAAAACGTTGTGGGGACCTTTGTTCCATTGTGTAAAAGTCCCCACAACGGTGTGTATGCCTACCCACACATATAAACATACACAATATAAAAAAGATAAACTTAAAAACTACAATGGAAATATATTTTTTTTTAAATCAAATTAAGATCTGTAAAATGGCAATGCAACGACTGCACAAAAGAAAATATGAATGAAATAGAAAATTGATTCTCGAGTGTCACTATTAGGATTGTAATGTGCAGTTCAAATTCAGCAGTAAGAGGAGTTTTAGACTTTTATCTGAATAATTTTGGGTTGTGCAAAGAAAAATTTACTGGAGCAGGATTTGAACCAACGACCTCTGGATTTACATACCGGCACTCTACCAACCATTAAACCAACCTCTAATCAAAAGTCCTGAAATGAGGAACCAGGGCGGACACACTGGCACAATTACCATGAAAATATATGTCGAAAAGACAGAGGCTGGCTACAGACCTATGGTGGGAAAGAGGTTGTAACGCTGATCCCAACCCTTCACCAACAAGATTAACAATACGCTTCTGCACTAAATGAAGATAAATGGCAGGCAGAAACTCTGGCCCAAATGTGACAACAGTACTCCATTAGGGGATGTATAGTTGTCCTTATACAGGTAGAGAGTAGCATCAGGAGGTAAGAACTTCTGAGCTCGATAAAGACGACCAACTCGCATGGAAGCGCGCTCTTTGCAATGCCTGAGATATACCTCTCCCAGGAGATGTCAAGTCCAAGAAGGCGAAAATCTGATACCTCAGGCAAAGTCAATGGACCCACATGAATGGAGATGTATCATTTCTAGAGCAAGACGGAGACAGAAGTTTAGTGTTCAACCTTGCAATTCGTTTTCACACTTTAAGACCTTTTTTATCTATACATTTATTGGTAGTTAAAAAAACAAAAACAAGTTTGAATAAATAAAACAATAACTTGTAAATTTGAAGAGTGAAAATCCTGGTAGATGAGTTATTATTTTTTGTACCCAGATATATGTAGGGGATTATTGTTCTTTAATAGTCTGTGTTCTCCATTTCAGGGGATATTGTATTTAACAGTCTTGGTATTCAGGACACCAGACTTCATCAGATAGCTCCGTCTCTGGTCCAAGCCCTCTCTGCATTAACATCGCAGTCAATGGAGGTAAAAACTTAAATTACGCACTGAAGAACTGAAAAACAAACTTTCTTGTTCGACTCGATATTTATAGAATTCAAACTACCTCTAGCTACTGGGCGATCTCCATGGTCTGGTGGTAAGACATCAAGAGCGGATATTAATAAAAACGGTCTTAGCCAGCAGTCTAAGACCAGTCAGGTTTAACAAGCTATCCGCCTTAGAGGGTCTTAGCTTCGTCAGTCGTTAAGCCTGTTGCAATAAGCCAGTCTTAGATAAAGTCAGTGAGAAGTAGTGAAATAATCCGACAAGCATTCCTAAGGTTTGTTACAGTAGTTACGATGGCTGCCATTTATCTGTAATACATGTAGCACACTGACACAGTGACAATGGGTTTGAAAGGTAAACAAAGGTCGAATATTAGGGGACCAGCCTTTAGTCAACACGCAATACTCCTCAATACTGTAAGAGTAGAGTTGTGCATTTACATTTATTTTCACAAACTTTGATGGTATTATTGAATTTTTAACTGAAATGTTTTTGTTTGTATGATGCAGGTAGATTCCTTGGCTTTTGTTGGCAACCGACTCCTTCAAGCCAGTGGTCAAAGTGTCCCCCAGACTCATCCAAAGAAGGCACCAGCAACTAAAATGAGTCCAGCCAAGGTGTCTATAACTTTGAATTCACTTTTTATCCACTAATCTGTTGTTGACTTCAATTAGTGCCTATAAGAATTACAGTGAGGCCCCCATGTCCACAGTACATGACAGTTGTGTCGGCCATCATCATCATTAGTTGTCTCCGCTATACTTTAAAGGAACATTACAGAATTGGTTTTTGCTAAGAAAAAGTTGCTGCAGTGTAAGCACTTTATGTAATCCACCATATACATAAACTGACAAACCTGTAGAAGTTTGAGATCGATCGACCATCTGGGTCACGAGAAAATAGTGAAAAACCGATTACACATTTGCATGAAATCATATAGATTCAACAAAATTAATAAAACGCTCACTAAGCGATAAACTCCAATCGGAAAATTAGTTTATTCATTTCTCATCAAATATGGCATTTTAGACAGAAATATTTCAAGGGATGTTTTCTACTATCACCATCATTAGACCGTGTAAGTTTTATGAAAATCTGTGATAAAAAAGTATATTTTACAAGTTTCTTTCTTACCAATTCTGTAATGTTCCTTTAAAGGTATTGTACACTTTTGGTAACAGCTCAAAATCAGTGTCCACATTTTGTGTGATTCAACATATGCATGAACAAACAAACCTGTGAAAGTTTGAGCTCAATTGGTCATCGAGGTCGAGAGAAAATAGTGAAAAGAGATCTTATGTGTTTTCTGTTTTTTCAAATTATCGCGCGCGATAACTACTATTGTTTTACTCGTTTCTCAGAAACAATAGCATTTTAGACAGAAATATTTTAAGGAACCCTTTCTACCATTACTTACTTTAAATCATGTAAGTTATGTGTGAATCTGTGAACATTGTGTTTTTCGATCTTACCAATAGTGTACAGGGCCTTTAAGAGTAGAGTTGTGCATTTATATTTATTTTCCTAAATGGTTAAACAGAACTTGTGACTTCCATTTAACCAGATCGTTTCTACCAATTCCAATCAGAACTAGGAGCCCATCTGTAAAAGGAGCAGACGTCAACACACTTTCAAGGATTAATGTAAAAATAGAACACTGTAACCCAGTCTGTACAGTCATAAAACCACAAACCACAGTGGGGCTACCTACAGAGCAAAATGTGTAACAAATCGCGGGGGATTGAAAATAATGTATTACATTTGTACTGGATTCAGATAAGAAAACATTCCACCAACAAAAGGGATGTCAATCATTCTCCATGGATAGTGTCTGGGCTGACATTTTAAAGAGAAGGATCGAAGCTCTGACTTTTTCACTGTCAACTTCGTTTAAGGAAATTTGGAAACGGATTTCAGCGTCTGTTGGCGATTAAACGGTTGAACATCCCAATCGTATTTAAGTGCTGCCCAAATTTTTCAACATGTTCACAGTTACAGTGTATGCAAGGAGTATAACAGGGAAGAAATCAAAGCCTGTTTGCGACTAAAATGCATTGTAGACAATGCAACTAAAATGCATTGTAGACAATGCAACTAAAATGCATTGTAGACAATGCAACTAAAATGCATTGTAGACAATGCAACTAAAATGCATTGTAGACAATGCAACTAAATGCATTGTAGACAATGCAACTAAAATGCATTGTAGACAATGCAACTAAAATGCATTGTAGACAATGCAACTAAAATGCATTGTATAAAATGTAGACACTACTACAGTAGAATCAACAGAAAAACATTTTTATTTTAAATTGTGAGATTTCAGAAGAGGGTTTCTCTAATTAATGTACACTTTTGAACCCTAAGTCAAAGTTTCAGGGAACTGAGCTTTTAGTTTTGTCTGTGTGTTTTCTTTTGCCTATCGTTTTTGATTTTTGATTTTTTTTTTTCAGCAACGACTGAAAAGGATGTCCAGTTTGAACAGTGACATCAACAGTGAAATCTCTGAAGAAATTGAAGAGGAGATATCGGACTTTGACAGCGAGGTTGAAAATATCAACCGCAATGCTCTCTACTCGTCCGTCTCGAGCTCAGACCGGCAGAGGTACCAGTTACGACGGGTACCAAGCAACTGGCAACATTCAAAGTGACCCAGGTAATAAAACGTGCACGTTAGCATTAGACCTTATGCATTGACCAAGCTGCCCAGGGTTGTCCCCAATGCACAGCTAGTGTAACGGACCGATACCCACAAAATGTGGGTCGATATGGACGAATTGTGACAATACACAACAAAAAGGAAAGTAATGATTTTATTATTAATATATTTTCTTTTGGAGGGTGGACATGAGGACTTCATAACAAATTCACAAAAATAATCAAGATAAAAACCAATTAGAATGCCCCAGACGGCAAAGTACAGCTTTTCAAACCAAAGTTAAAACACCAAGTCAAAAACATTCAGAAGACTTTGTTTCAATTCACCATGCCTGGCAAAACATTTGGGTCCAGAATATCCCACAGTTTTGAAAAAATCCTGGGGAGAACCCTGCCACCATCTTGGAGGTAAACAATGATGAAACAATGGAAGCGTACATCTATGTACGGTCAGTGCACATCAGAATGAGCCAATGAGTAACTAGCCTGAAAATCGACGTCACACTTCGAGGCTCGTGAATAAAAAGAGACCGGCTTCGAGCGTTTGGAGGAATCCTGACAAACGCACCTTTGACCTCGCATCCCACTGCGGTCTTGCGGATAGGGGACCAGTCGGACAGGGGACCAGTCTAGCAGTAAACCATCATTTTGATTAATAGACCGGTGCCTGTCCTTATTCTTGCGGATAAGGACAGGGGACCAGTCTATTGAGTAACCTTCTTTTGATCTACTCCATCAGAGGGCGCCCTACACATAACAACGTAATGTGCATAAGTTAAATACTCTCTGTAAATTGTTTATACCAACTGTATCCACTTTTCAGTTACAAACTGGTGACAGCAGACAAAACACAGCCTTTCAGATTCTGTCGTCCGAGTTCTCCTACATGCAGAATCTGATGATTATAGAGGACGTCTACCGCAAACCACTGCTAGCAGCTCTCAAGTCCAACAAGGCAATAATCAGCCAGGCTAATGTACACATGATCTTCACAGATGTCAACATCATTCTCTCAATTACACGGTGAGTATAAGTTATCGGGTGTCCAGGGTTCAAGTCCCGCCCCCCCCCCTAACTAAATGTATCTTCTTCCACTACAAAAAGTGACCAATACACCATCATCAGGCAGTTTACAAGTGGTTATATCACAATGGAAGTCATCAGTTCAATGGTCCAGGGCTTGAGTCCCACCACACTGAAATAATGTGTAATTTTCCACTAAAGAACTGATTGACACACCATCATCAGGATATTAGGGGATACATCAGCATGGTTGCCAGTATCTTGTGTCCCTCTTTGTATGGGTGAACTGAAACGTAGCATGGTAGGTGCATGCCTGTTCACACAACACAATGGAGTGTCCGGGTTCATATTTATGTCAGCCGCCTAACTGTCGGCAAAACATTCCGGTTGTTACTATCATAGTAAGCCGTCTGACCTTGGCCAGTCCAGAAAAATGTTATAAACACTTCATCTGACATGAGGTGGTTAAAAGGCGTGCACGACATTGGTAAAAATGTAAAGTATAAATTGTTTGCAAACATTATTTTTGTAAAAAAAGTGCCCAAGTTTCCCTGTGTGGTTCATTACTTGACATTATATGTACATAACTAAAATTGTATAAAGATGTTCATGGTAGAAAACTTTCCTTTGAAATGATATTGCTTAGAATGCTTGTAGTTTTTGAGAAATGAGTAATCAACGAGTTTCAATCTTGCCAGTCCAAAACCCCATGTTTGAAAATTGTGAAAACATAATAAGTATTTTTTCCCCCACTATTTTCTTGTGACTCCATTGACCGATTGGGCATAATTTGTCACAGGTTTGTTATGTCATAGTATATGTTGGGTCACATAAAGTGTGGATACTGGTTTTTGACAAATTCCCATACTGTTTACTTGCTTTAATAATAATAGTAATAATAACTAGTTCTTATAGCGCATTTTCCAATAACTTATCAATGTACTTTACATGGGCCAATAGCATTCCTGTAATCTTTCTCAGCTCCCTGGGGAGTATACAGCCCTGGGCTGCCATGGCGCTCCCAAGGCTTTTTTTAAACACAATATCAACCTTACCCTCGCAGGTACCCATATATACCCCTGGGTGAAGAGAAGCAATTATAGTAAAGCATCTTGCTCAAGGACACATGTGTCATGACTGGGAATCGAACCCACACCCCAATGTCTTTTTTTTTTTCCTTCCTTTGTTATCCACACAGTGAGATCACAGAGGACCTGAGTGACCGCCTAGAGCAATGGGGTCCCGAACAGTGCATCGGTGATTGCTTCATTAAGTTCCAAGCCAAGCTCAAGGCATACACCAACTTCCATAAGAACTACCAGATGTACTTGCCACCATAGATAAGGTACTTGTTAGTGTTACAAGACGAGGGTTAAAGGACATTTGCCAAATTAGTTTTTTCTTCATCTGGTGGGAAAAGTCTTTTCTCATGGTGACTGATGTCAAAAACAAAACAAAAACAGGTTATGAAAATCCAAACAATCAATTTCAATAATAATTATGTATGATAATTACCAGTGTTCTCCCCATGCACAAGCTAGTGTATCGGACCTATACGCGTAGCGAATTGTGGTTGATACACAAAAAAAGTGTTTTTGTGGGGGTTTTATAGGGAAGAGAACTTGAAATCAAGTTCACAAAAATCATCAAAATAACATCATTTACAGTGCCCCAGATTGAACAGGAGGGTATTTAAAACCAACAATAAACACCAAATAAAAACATTCAGAGGACCTTGTTTCAATTCAGCGTGCTCAGGAAAAACTTTGGGTCCAGAATGCCCCCCAAGGTTGAAACCTGGGGAGAACCCTGAATACAGTTCTGGTATAGATGGATTGCACATGACGTCATTGACCACGCACGACTCTCAGCAAATGATAGCTCTTCATGCGTGCACGTTTCATCAAAGATGGCGGCCAAGGCAAGGGTCTATAGCCCATGTTAATAAGTTTCTATGTGCCTCTACAAGTTGAGCCTTTTAGCCTTTTAGTGTTTTAGATCATTCTCTAGTGTAGGCCAGTCTTTGGTGGCGCTTTGCAGAATGTTCTATAGTTCCAATCAAATGTCAGAAAGATGCCCTGAAATTTTACACACACAAAAAAAGAGTTACAATCAAACAACATGACACCCCTACACCCCTACATACAATACATGCATCTGCACTCGAGAGCAAAGTGAACCGTCATGACAAGCTAAGTTTCCTTTTCTCAAACTCCCAGTGTCGTCAGCAGTACCCAGCCTTCCGTGCCTTCCTCAAACACAACAACGTATCCCCAGAGTCCAACATGATGACCCTGTCGGAGCTGTTCCTGCTCCCGGCTAGGCGTATCGGGCTGTACACTCCAGATGCCTACCGCCCAGCAGGGCGTGACCCGGATGTTCACCAACGCCAGACCTAGGGGTGGCCATTGGGATGTCAGCAACTCCAGACCTTTGTGGAAGAGGTAAGAGCCTGGATTGGCATGAGCAGTATAATCTAATTATTCCAGTAATGAAACTAATTATAGGGATCTCAAAACCACTTTGCACTATGGACAATGTTGGCTTTGTTTATACATCAAATCCCTCTATTGAAATCTTTATGGACGTATGCACGCAGTCTTGTTCTGCATAAATTTGGTTATGTAGTACATCAAAGGCCTATAAATCATCGCAACTGACTGAGCGCACTCTTTGGTTTTGTCTTGAAGATCAGAGGAACATTGTCTGTAGTCAAAGAAACCGCTTTATAGGGAGCTGAAGAAAAATTGTTAGTATTTAGATAAAGTAGGAAACCCTGAATTTACGTGGTGACATGATGCAGGGAAAAACACAACTATGCCAATCTGATCCTCATACTGTCAATAAAGAATTGACAACAGAACAAAACGCAGTTTGAGAAGCACCAACCCGTCACACATTCAAGCTTTGTCCATCTAAGACCTTTGTAAAAATTGACAAATTCTACAATACTCAGTGATACTCATCAAGCCTCTTCCCACCTACTGTCTCACTTTGGAATTCACTACATGTATCCTGCTTCCTTACCTCTTACAACCAGTCTCATTTCAGACGCAATATCAATATCAATACTCATCTTTCTACTTATTAATTTCTTCTTTTGTTATACCCCACTTGTTAGTTGCACCTTGAGGGGCCTGTTTTGGGGGGCCTTGTGATTAGCAACTCCCCATTAAATGAAAAAACAACAACAATTCACACGAATTGAGCAAAATATGTGGGAAAAACGGAGAGTCAACGCTAACATGGGCATATTTTCCCCTCCTAATGATTTTCAGTGTAATGAGAGAGCGGAGAGAGAGAGGCAGCTGCAGGAGTTACAGCAACGCATCAAGAAATGTCCAACTCTCCTCGAGTCCAATCGCTTCCTCATCAAGGAACAAGTCGTTGCTAACATGGAGCAGGTCGAGAAAAGCGGGTAAGCCTTGTTAGATCTTCCTCTGTGGGACTTGGTTAAGAGCACCAGACTCGAGCTCTGGTGTATCTGATCAGCAGAGTGTGGGTTTGATTACCGCTCGTGGCACTTGTGTCTTTGAGCAAGATACTTTACCATAATTGCTTTGTCCTACGGATGGGACATTAAGCTTTAAGTCCCATGTACATGTACGAGGATTGGTAATGCATGTAACAGAGCCCAGATCACATATCGTGGAAGAGTAGGGGTTAAAACCCCGTTGTTTCTGGTTTACATAGCAAGCACACTTCTTTACAGGTTTCCTCAGGCTTGCGAGCTACAGTGATTAAGTTCAGTGATTATCAGAAATATTAAATAATTATTATTAAAAACTCTGCACTTTTAACCTAATTTGCTTCATTTTTCTTTGTTAATTCAGGTTGTATGAACACATTCAAGATCTTGGCCTGTTCCTATTCAACGATGCGTTAATGGTGACCATACGAACCATCAAGACGATGCCATACACACGGCAGACAGAGACCCTCTATCACTTCCACTCCTCAGTTGGCCTACCCAAACTTGAAATCCATGAATTACCCGACTCCAAATGTGAGTTTACAAGTAGATGTAGTACCTAGAGCAAATGCCATGGTTTGACCGTAAGAGCAGATTTTTCACTTACCCATTTTACCCAAAAATCCACTTAAGCATAATTCACAGGTTAGCAAGGAATGTTTGCTTGTGTGCGTGCATTCTTTCTGTTACTAAGCATTCTTTGCTAACACAGCTGGCGCAAAAATTTGCAGAATTCCATGGTAAGCAGAGCCATGAAATTGGGCCGAGGTAGCTACTTTGTCCGGCGTTGTTTGAGTTAAATCACAAGTACGGTGCAGTGATCATTTAGAAAGGTACTAATAAGTTTGAAATGTGCACGGAATAATTATGTGGACAAGCTGTCAGTGTTTTCAATGGACATGTCTATAAAAGAAAGTATTTTTTCATTCTGTTTGTTTTGTTACAGATATGAAGCATGCCTTCATCCTACAGACTCCTAAACGTCGCTGGGTTTGTGCAACGGATGATGACAGTGATAAGATAGCCATTATGTCTGCCATAGAGATGGCTATACAGGCCTCGCTAGATGAATCATAGCAATGTCGACCATAGAGACAACAAACATTACAAGCCTTACTTGACAAAGCAGCTACGACATTGGCCAAAGATCTAAGATAGCCAAACAAGCCATGGAGCCACCCATACTGGCCTCACTGGATCTACATGTAACATAGCAATGTCAACTATAGCGACAGCCAACATACAAGCCTTACTTGACAAAGCTACTACGACATTGGCCAAAGAGCTGGTCAAAGAGCTAGCCAAACAGGCCATGGAGCCACCCATACTGGCCTCACTGGATCAAACATAGCGTTGTAAGCCATAGAGCTAACCCTACCATGCAAACTTTACTAAACAAAGCAGCTATGACACCAGCCAAAGAGCAAGCCAAACAGGCATGGAGCTATCCCAACCACGCAAGCTTTACTAGACAAAGCTGCTACGACATTGGCCAAAGAGCTGGCCAAAGAGCTAGCCAAACAAGCCATGGCATGCATGGAGCCACCCATACTGGCCTCACTGGACCAAACAAAGCAATGTCAACTATAGAGACAGCCATACTGGCCTCACTGGATCACTTTTTTTTTAACATGTACATGTCACAAGTTTAACAAAAAACACAAATGCTGCAGAAATGGATTTGAAAAGACTCAATGAACTTTGTGTTGTTATGCTGTTGAATCAACAGACTGATCAGCTTACTAAATATTCACACACAAAAAAACAGCTTACAACTACAGCTTTGCTGGTGGAATAAAGCTAAGTAATAATTAGTACCAATATGTGAGCTACTCACTGTCCACTCTCGTAGTATGCAGGTTTGCATGAGCCATCTACCGGCCAAAGAAATGGTCAATCGACGAGCACCAATTTCTCACACTAATAAAAGAGTGGATGGTTTATCACATGATAGCATGATTGTGGCACACTAATATTACGAGGCTTCACTGTATGTACCACAGTGGCTAATAGCCCATATGCACAAGCACTACCTTAAAAATACACCACAACACATCTTCGGTAAACCGAGTACAGTTCAAAAATAAATCAAGCTGCCAAGATGAACGCCATGCTCTGGTTCACATGTAACTAAAATGCCAGGTTTTATAGCGGTGTGCTGCAAAAATCAGCACACCATGACGGCTGCCGGCGTTGCTTGGACTCGATTTCACCCAGAATCCTTTGCACGCCGATCATGCGCACTGTGACATGCGTTACATGGGGTGCATACTAGGTACGTCGGAACTTTGGGAGTGGTTCACAAAGCTGTAATCAGTCTATACACAGATACATGTACTTTTGGATGAAATGAGATTGAGGCTTCTAATCTAACACAGTCTCCTTGATATAGCAAACATTTTTGGACTATTTTTCAGAGTATTTTTCTACTAGACTATTTTGCACAGAACAGAATAATTTTCTATGGTGACTTATATTTTTCTTGCACACAGTGTGGTTGCACTTGTAATGAGAGAACACATTTTATTCTATGATGATAGTTTTGCAGACTCGTTTTCTATTTAATTGTTATTTAACATGATGTCAAACAGAGATTCAGGGCACAAAGTGTAGTATAGTTTAAGAGTGAGACTGGATCAATGTGAAAGTTCATCATGAATGTATAAAATTGAGTTCACCTGATTAGCTGTAATAGACCTCATGACGTCAATGGAGTAGGGTGCCGTTACACGTATGCGGAGGTCAAATCAAGGTTGCCCGAACCGAGGTCTGATGTCACACTTTGAGTGTCAATGCCAGATACCGGCCTTTATGAACCTGCTGGTTTCCTTTCTTGCATCATACTGTGATTACAGATGGGCCTATGTGGGGGTCTTTAACACATTGGAACAATAGACCCCCATTTTTCTTTGTTCCAACTTGGATCCCTCAGAGGAATTCTTTAGAAAAGGGAATAATAGAACAATAGCAGGACCCCACAAACCCGATCCATAAAACATCTTGGTTGCGCCATTTTGGGAGTCGGGTTCCCCCACGTGTTACTGTGAACTGTACGTTTTAGGCGACGCATGTGCAATTAAACGCGCACAAACTTGACATGCAGTTTGACTGCTACGATGGCAGCCAATGGGCAGACGACAGCGGCCGGGTGTGATGTGGGTGCAAGGGTTCTATTAAAATTGTTTGTTTAGTCCTGTGTTAATATTTAAGGGAGGGTATACCTTTGGTAATTACTCCAAAAATTAATGACCATAAAAACTTACTTGGTAAAGAGCACTGGATAGCCGTTGATATTGTAAAACAGTGTTAAAAACGACCCCTTTGAACTAATGTAGTTTTAGAGAAAGAGGTAATTTGTCACCCACAAATTTGAATCTGAGAAAGGCTTCAGGTATCTGAATGAACACAAATCTTATTCTATGCAACAAGGGTGCTTTGGGTTGGGTTTTTTTTCATCGTTTTCTTGCAACTTTGATGACCACTTGAGCCCAAATTTTCACTGGTTTGTTATTTTTATGCATATGTTGGGATACACAAAGTGAGGATACTGGTCTTTTGACAATTACCAAAAGTATACCCTGCTTTTAACTCAGTATATCTGAGAAATGCATAATCATACATGCACATTGCTTAACAACAAAATGCCACGAGATGAAACTGTACACTAGACGTTTTGGAGTTTGGTGCAGATTTTCTGTTTTCCACATTATTGTCCGTCCATTATTAAATGTAAATACTCCGCTGGTGACACTCTTCCCTAATGACGTACCCTTTAAATAAAAATACACCCCCATTAGTATAGCCTTGACCAAGGCGTTGGAGATTAATTTGGTCTCCATTTATTCATTTGTTTTCTTTGTCGCCAGAGCTAGCGTGCCTTGTTTGCGTGCGTGCGTGTCCTCCGCATGCGGACAGTAATACGAGTGCGGATGACCTGCGCACAGTAGTAATACGAATGACACACATTACGCACAGTGCTATGTACATGTATAGGCAACGGGTGGGTTTTACGGCGTTTTTTTTTTCGGAGTGAAAACTGCGACCGCCTTGAGCAAGGCTACCATTAGTAGAGTGTTCCTTACCCGCTGTTTTTCAAGATTTGTAAATTTATGACTTATTTAAAAACACTATGCACACCAGTATTTTACTTGTCAGTTCTTTTGTAGCAAAACAAAATACTTTATCAATGCATGAATTTAATTAGAAATCAGACCACTACAATTAATTGATAACATTTTATAAAATAATACATAAGTACTGTTGATTTGAATTGGATTGGTGCCAAATGACAAGATATTTTAGTTTGTTAATAGTGGTCAGATGTAAATAATGTGTGCTGTTAAAGATTTAATTGGTATTATTAATACTCTTGAAATTTGAATACTTATCTTCAAGCAAACTTGAATACTTGAATCTGATTGGTCAATCCATAGCAGCAGGAGTGTGATATATTTACCTATTTTGCGCAGCCCATTTCAAACCCTGTTCTATTGCGCTGTTCTAATTCTGCGTATTGCGCTATTCTAAGCTGTACGTCAAGTTTGCTTGAAGATTCCAAGCAGGCTCGTGGAATACAAAAAAATGTTGTGCGTCTGCGTCCTATATGCAACTCGGCATTCAGACTTTTGGGATATGGGACACAGAAGCGCTATATTTTACCATATTCCACTTGCGCTTGTGTGATAATTAATAATGTATTAATGATGAGGAGAGTTTAAAGTCATGGTACACCCCAACATTCAACCCTGATTCTTGGTTCTTGTGAGGGTAAGGCAATTTTCCGAGGAAAATAAAGTTTGTATTGGAACATTTCAAAAGGCACCGAGGCAATAAACCGAGGCAATGACCAGGGGCATGAAATCGGTCGCCTCTGTTGCCTTCATGCAGTATAAGACACCTAATTTTGGGTAGTACAAAAAGTAATTGACTAGAGTGGGACTTGAACCTACGACCTCCGGATTAATGTGCCTGCACTCTACCAACTGAGCTATCTAGCCCTAATGTTGGCGGTCTCCCAATTTTGTCAATGCCTTTGTTTGGAGGTGCCAGTCAGAAGCCATTCAACCTGTAACTGTCGTATAGCCAGGGATCACATCCAAGTTTACGATACAACCTGGGAAGCGGCAGCAGAGGGATCACCTTAAGGAGATGAAACTTGTTATATGGCCTCTGGAACAACCACCATTTTGTTATTAGTTTAGCTAGAATAATTTGCAGTTTCTTTTATTTACGATAGTATGAAAAAAGTTAACTGCGAAAAGAGCATGACAAACATGAGGTAACACTTGTAGACCAAAATAAACTGTCACCAGGGGCACATTGCCACCTACTCCTGAGGCTGAAACAGAGTTACCCCCTTCACAGTCCGTGCGGATGTAGGCATGGGCATCATCCACCAGGAACCTGGTAGAGCAGAATGCACTACCTTCTTATTTTTTACGAAGCAATGATGGTTAAGTGCCTTGCTCAAGGGCACAAGGGTCTTGACCGGGATTCGAACCCACACTGTGCTGCTGACAACACCAGCAAAGTTCTACAAGATTCTGATTGATGTCAATGGTTCTTTTGCCGTTCCGTAGTGGCATTTTGTACCATGACTTTAAAACATTACTGTTTGCCAAACTGAAATAATAAAATGTGTGATTAACTTTTGTACATGATTAAATAGCTTTGTATACAAATAATTACCGTCTTTATCATTTTTTGTTTGTCTCGGTATAAAATAACATGCGTCAAGATTTTCTGTTTTTCAAACTACTGAATCTATTTACATTGGCTATGTGTTATAGAATTTATACAACATCTTATTATATTAAATATTGCACATATTTCTCGCCAGGCGTGTTCACTGATTAGTATTTTGGGGTTAAAGGAACATTACAGAATTGGTTTTTGCTAACAAAACAGTTGCTGGCAGTGTAAGCACTTCATGTAATCCACCATATACATAAACTGACAAACCTGTAGAAGTTTGAGATCGATCGGCCATCTGGGTCACGAGAAAATAGTGAAAAACCGATTACACATTTGCATGAAATCGTATAGATTCAACAAATGAATAAAACGCTCACTGAGCGATAAACTCCGATCGGAAAATTAGTTTATTAATTTCTCATCAAATATGGCATTTCAGACAGAAATATTTCTAGGGATGTTTTCTACTATCATCATCATTAGACCGTGTAAGTTTTATGTAAATCTGTGATCAAAAGTATATTTTACAATTTTGTTTCTTACCAATTCTGTAATGTTCCTTTAACCAAAGCAAAATTGACTAGAGCTGGGCTTGAACCTGCGACCTCCGGATTAACTTGCAAGCACTCTACCAACTGGGCTATCTTGCCCTAATGTTGGCGGTCTCCCTATTTTGTTCAAGCCCTGCTCTCGTAAATTTGTCTTTGTTCAAGCCCAAATTGTTTTAAATTTTACCAAGTCACCTCATGGTTTGTTACATGATTAGTATTGTGGACAAAATAAAACCACGTTAGGTCAGGGGCCAATTTACAGCACTGCTTAATGGTAAGCAAATTTTTGTGCTCACTGTCGCAGACAAATTTACTTAAGCGTAAGCGTGTTCCACAGGTTAGCAAGAAAATTGGGTGGACAGCCTGGGCATTCACCGTGAATTTGCACTGTCACGTCATTCATTTTCATACAGTAAGCACTGGGAGGTTAGCATGCCGTTTCGTTCACTTACAGTTAGTGTAATGGAAATTCGCACAGTAAGCACAAAATCGGCCGCTAAGCAGCGCTTTGAAATTGGGGCCCTGGTTGCATTTTGTGCATTCGCTCATTGTGCAAACTTCAGAGAGATAATTGGTGCTAAAATATTGCATACACAATATTTGTTATACAAACACATGTAGATAAATCTATAAGGCCCAATATTGACCCAATTCACCTGACGTCATCGTCACAATAATCTTGGCTGCACCATTTTGTAGGGTCAATATATAGACCATGTTACATTTGTTTACAGAGTGGTGACCTCGTACATTATAATGCTATTCCTGACGGGCAAGATGCTACACAGGCTCAATTTTCACATAAATTCAAAATTTACAAAAGAAACAGCTGTGCAGCTTTTGAGATGTCCCCCCTTTCTTCATTTCAAAAGTTGAGGAAAATCAGACAGTGCGATCTCCATAAAACATAAGATTTGTTGTATTCTTCCATTGAGCTGTGTACAAATGTGCCCGTCGGAAGTCCAGGCTCTGTGGCTCTTTTGTAAACATGTGATGTCACAGGTCACATCGTCTATACCCTGACTGTGTTACTTCTCCTTGGATAAAGGTGCATTTGTTTTTTAGGTGACATAGCGTTTACACGTGTACCAAAAATTTGTTCATGCAATTTGACTCACAAAATGGCGAGCATGGCAGACAGTAGCAGTGATTCACATTGGTGCAAGGAGTCAATACTAAAGCAATAATTGCTATCCGCCAACGAGCTAGAATCCTCGCTTCTGATTGGTCAGCGCTGGATTATCTCATATAATCTCGAATCGTCTGTTTCTCGCAGTTTACTGCAATGCGTTTAATGGTTGAAAAAAATTAAAAACTTAAAAAGTCCCAGAACTAACTCCCATTTAAAGTCTTCACATTTTTCCCAAGGAAAATATCAAGATTTAATTTCTTGTGTATTTCAAAAAGTTGTGTATCTGCAACTTTTGGTCACCTTAACCCTGTGCTTCAATGTTCACAAAATATGTACACCTCAGCTGCGATACAGTCTCCAGTTTCACCTCTTACAAAAATAAATTTGAAATCTTAAACTTATAAAGACTTTAAACAATTCAGAGTCCCTTGTAGCCGACAAAAAAACAAACTACTGTTAGATTTACATGTACTGCTATTTAGCACTCATAACAGTCCGTGCAAGTCTTGTGCGTAGTCAAACATTTTTGTGGAACCACTTTGGTCCTGGGTACATTGCTTTAACGCATGAAGGAAACAAACCGTGCACTTTATCGAGTACCGATGTTCGAATATTCGCGAGACTTACTCAGTCTGTTCAAGCTTGCAATGTGACAGCGTACAGCTGGTCCCAGTAGAGATTCCTATTGGTAGACAAGGACTGCACTGTCATGTTCATTGCTTGTTTGTTTGTTTGTTTGGTGATCTTCCCAACAATGGAACTCAGCAAAGCTCCCGCAAGGGGGACGTAAAGCCCAAGGTGACAACAGCCAATCGCCAAATATCGATTTAACGTCTATGATTATGAACTGCCAAATCAATAAACTGTGATTCAGTAACGACGATACTTATTCTGCTATTTGGGAAATCAGCGATTTAGCCTGGCTGGATTTGAACCCACAACCTTGTGATTGCAAGTCCTGCATTAGTTCTTAACCACTTGACCACGATGACGAGTGACATGCCAGAACAATGACCTAAAAGTCAGAACATGGTTTTTTGGGCCCTGGAACGGTTGGCTTAATGGTTGAATGGATGGATGTATGGTGCACGAACACAAGGCCTGGCAAGGCTGTTGAATTTTCAGGTAGGTAGAGTTTGAACAAAAATATATGAAAATATCGATTTTAAGACTGTACCATTGCCTCAGCACAGGGTTTTAACGTCGATCCATTTCATGTCCTGGTTTGTCCAAACTTGTGTCAAAACGACATTCCACGAAAACAATTTGTACCTGTGCAATCTTCGAACGGAGTGTTTCTCATTATTTGTATCCTCCAGCAGAAACCCATCGGCAGAAAATCCACTGGAGTTGATACGCAGAGCCCTCATCGCAAGTCCAAAGCAACTCATAGATTGGAAACAACTTTGCTGAGGTGGCACAAAGGTGTGTCTAAGTCTTGCAGTCCAGGCGGTCTGAGCAGAGCTCATTTCTTGCCATCGTTGAGACATCCGACGAGTTCTGCGCCGTTGGTTATTGCTGTCATCGCAAATATGAAGTGGTAACCTACAAGGAAGACAATGTAAAGCGACAGGACATGAGTTAAAAGATGCACCGACCGATATATCGCCGAAAGACAAAAACATTTCAAATTCATTCTCTGAACAAACTTTGATGGATGATATTTCAAAACGGAAAAACATAGAACCACTTTTGCGTATGCCAGGAACATTGAAGGAAAAACTTGTAAAATGTGATATATGTATAAAGCTACTGGTAATATAATTCAGGCGTGGAACAATCTTTAACGGAGATTGAGGAAACTCACCCTTTATTTTGCCCAGCAACCTGAGTGCTGCCATCTCGGCGTATGTACATCCGCCAAGGAAGTAGACCAGTACTACTTTTTCTGACGGTACATCTGGCTGATGACTGTTGCCAGTACGACCTTGCACAAGAAAATAAAACGGTACATTTATTTATTTTGTACGAAAATAAAACAATAATTACAAGTTTGTAGATGAATGTCTTATTTCACGGACTACTCATTCAGCCGAATAAGGTATGGTCAGACAATAGACCCCCTTGCATACAACATCAGAGCCTCAAACAGCGCCCTCACTGAGGTCAAAAGAAAATTACCACTGGCTGAGAGTTATGTGTGGCACGTTATGATAACAATAATTTATTCATTTATTTATGTATATTGCGCCTATTCCATACAATGTACACAAGTGCTTAACAATCATCAAACAAAGTCTTCAAAAGGACGTAGATAATAGCCCAAAACATTGGTAAATTGCAAATAATTAACAACAATCTCAAAAGGACAACAACCGATAAAAAGCAGTAACGCTTTACAATAAATGAATTCAATAATCTAATGAGTTTAAATGAACGGCTGAGCACGTTTCAATCGTTTGACCCTCAGCGATGGGGACCTGCACAACCAGTCTATGAGTCATCTGAAGTGATTTGTTTATTAGTATTAAAGGGTTGAGTGTCATTGATAATGAGATAATTTGAAACTATTGTTACACATGTGAATGAATTATTCGTTAAATAGCAGTGCATTACCGCCACCTGCTGTCTTGACAGAAAAACAGTAAGCAAAAACAGAACAAGCTACAGATTTAAATTTAACAAGTTTTATCAAAACATTTACATGTACTCACCATTGATATACAAAGTATAAAAACAGCATTTTGTATTCTTGATGAATACAATTTGTACTTGATTTGAAATTTGTTTTTTCAAAATCTAATTGTCTGATTTCGGTGAAAAGTTCTAAGTTTATCATCACAGATTATTATGGATTTGACTTGAAAGCCAAGATGGCATCTTAACAGTTGTACCTTTGACTGATTGTGCCTTGTGTTCAGCAAATGCTGGTCCTGGTAGCAGCTTAGTGATGTCATCTAACCCCGCCCAACCTCCTTTAGCTAAAACCTGGAAGATAAAATAATAATATGAGGGTGTCTCAAAGTGCTCAATTTGTTTTTCTTTTACAAAGTATGCAGAGCTATGTTCAAAATAAAAGACACATTTATTCACATAGCACCATGTAATGGTTTACAAGGTGCTGTGGCACAATCTGCAGCCGACCATATCAGAAAACACTGGGGCGAAGCCCTTCTCTTAACGAAAAGTGCACTGGGTTCTTTTACGTGCATTACACAATGCACGGGACCTGTACAGCTTTACATCCCATCCGAAGGACGAAGTAATAATGGTGAAGTGTCTTGCTTAAGGACACACGTGTCAAGATAGGGGCTCGAACCCACACTCTGCTGATCAGAAACACCAGAGCTTGAGTCCGGTGCACTTGACTGCTCAGCCACGACACGCCATGAAGAAAATTACTCAGCTATTTGTCATCAACTACACACTTGATGGCTACAGATTGATCAGTGTTTTGCAATACTCTAGAGATTCTACCTTATTCTGATGTTAAACTTTGTTTTCGCAAAACAAAGAGGAGGAAACTGCCCAGCATACACAAGTTTGTAGAGTACTGGTAATATTTAATATACACATATATGGACTGGCATTGAGGACCCTCTTCTGGTCACTCACAGGCTCGGGGGGGGGGGGGGGAGGTTGTGGGGAGAGACATGCATCAGTGACCAAAATATGCAAGTCCATAAATTATGTGTTTTATAACACACCTCAGTCCAAAACATGGAGAAAAATGTTAACAAAAATAACTGAATTGTTTTAATTCAAGAGTTAACTCGATGATGCGATGATGCGATGATGCGATAACGTGTGGACGCACTTACACTGAGCTCTCAGAAATTTCATGTTTTAAGCTCAAAATCCTACCTTCCGACCTGCTGAACCCATCCAATCTTGTTAAATAACATCATCGAACAGCCTGAGCCAACATCCAGAACCAATAATGCCTGGTGGACGAAGAAAATTGCCAAAGTCTACATCACCGGATCGAGAGGCACCCATTTTGTCACCCCAGTCGGGCCCCTCCACTGAGCCCCTGGAACCCCATGGGGACTTCCAGCAGTTTGTCCGGGGTGCCCTGCAAGAGATCCGTCGGGGACAAGTCGACCTTAATAGGTGCATCGACAGCATTGAGGCAAACTTCAACACAGCCATTGAGTACCAATCTAAACGCGTGGATGAACTTGAATCGAAGATCAATGAGCTTGAGAAAATGGCTACCAAATGGGCTCAAGCTGAACAGCAGTTAGCTGAACATGCTGAAAAACTTAACAAGTTGGAGCGGTTTAGCCGTCGGAGCAACATCCGAGTGATTGGATTCCCTCAAAACAAGGACGAAGACTGCCTGGACCTCTGCAAGCAGATGCTAAAGGACAAGTTTGGCCTCCATGACGTCAAGCTTGAAAGAGCCCATTGGGATGGTCCCAAAACACCGGGTCGTCCACAACATCTCTTGTTTAAACTTAACTGCTACCAGGACAAAGTTACCATTCTTCGTCAACAGCGACAGGTCTTGGCCGACACCCCCTACTTTTGCACCGAGGATCTGACCCGGCAAGATCTGCAAGAGAAACGCCGTTGGAGTTTGGAGGTGTCCAAGGCCTACAAGGAAGGGCACAAGTACAGGTTTGTGGCTGGCAAGTGGCGGACCAACACAGGGGGTCTCGCTGCATTCTACCGAGTTTGATACTCCCCCCTGCCCGTACCCGTAGCAACGCCAGACTCTTTTCATCACGCTTCCATCGCATTACACCTTCATCAACATTTCATTTCTTTGCTTGCTTCACCTACCGGATAACATTGTGCTTGCTACCTCCATGTTGCTAGTAATTATCACTTTCATTTGGTTCTCCATTGGACAGCTTTGTTTAAACTCAGTTGTTTGTTTGAGGTTCCATTGCCAGAATTGTACTCATTTATTTGAGTGTGATCTAACATGTATATTTTTTGCTTTTCTTGCTTGCATATGCTCGATTTCCTTTCTGCATTTTATTTTATTTTATTTTGAGCTTTATAAGTTACTTATTTAGTTAATTGTCTTCATTTCTTATATATTTTACTATTTTTATATAGGTTCTCATGGTTGTGGGGAGACACATGGATGGATTCATGAAATAATGTCTTATTAAATGAATTTACTTGTGTGTTTCCTTGTAATTATGAGAATTTATATTTGTTCATTTTTTTTTTCTTTCTGTGCTCCATGTAATTTGATGTACGTTCATTGATACTCCATCTCCTTTGTTCGTACTTCATTTGCGACTAAGTTTTCTGTTGTTTCTGTTTTTGTTTGCTTTAATGTTTGCTAATTTAACCACCGATAACTCATTTGTTGCTGACGATGCTAGCTACAATACCTGTTCTTACTTTGATCGCAATGATTTTTGTAATCTAAATGTTTCTACTCCCGATAATTTCTCAATTTTTTATATGAACTCCAGGAGCCTCTGTAGACATTTTTACGATATTCATGACTTCGTGCTATCACTCAATCATTCTTTTTCTATCTACGGCTTTACAGAAACGTGGTTTAAAGAAGCTCCTCCTCAATATGTCCACATGGACAATTACCAACTCATTCATTCCTCTCGTTCCGATAAAACAGGGGGAGGAGCTGCCGTGTTTGTGAGAAACTCGCTTAATTTCCACGTTCGTGAGGACCTCATGTCATCTTGTGAAGATTTTGAATGTGTCTTCATAGAAATTGAACGAGTCCACGCTGTTAATTTGATTGTCGGTAATGTCTACAGGGCTCCTGCGGCTTCCCCGGATAATTTTAACAGGTCATTTGATTCTTGTCTCAATACTGTCACCAACGAAAACAAGCTTTGTTACATAATGGGAGACTTCAATCTAAATTTACTTAATTGCTCTAACCATCGACCTACAGATGATTTTGTGAATACCTTTTACGCTTATGGCTTCCGCCCTTTGTTTGACAAACCGACCCGTATCACCCCTCACAGTGCCACTCTAATAGACAACATTCTTACTAACAATGATCAGGATATGTCTGCAGGGATCCTTTATTCGGATATCACCGATCACCTACCACTTTTTCAGGTGACTCCCTTTTGTCTTGACAACTCGGCCTCTGCTCGAAATACCTATGTCACAAGGGACATTAATGCAACTACAATCCGTTCTTTCACTGCAGACATTGTCAATTTGGACTGGGGCGAAGTCTATGCGGCGGACCAAGCCGATTCTGCCTACAATGCTTTTCTTTCTACCTTTAACTCTCTTTACAATCTTCATTTCCCCTTTTCAGTCAAATCTAGGGGTCGTTCTGTGAGAAATCAGCCGTGGATTAATCACTCTATTGCCAACTCTGCTGATCACAAAAACAGGTTGTACAGGCGTTTCTTACGTAATCCAAGTGCTGCTAATGAGCGTCTGTATAAGGATTACCGTAATCGTCTCACCTCAGTCATTCGTGCTGCTAAAAAGAATTACTTTGCCCAGAAGCTGGATCACAACAAAACAAGCTTTAAAAATATCTGGCGCGAAATTAACAGCATTCTGGGCAAAAATAAAAAGGCTGACCTCCCTTGTGAATTCACCAACGGCGAAGAAACTCTACGAGACCCTCCTGAAATCGCCAACTCGTTTAACACACATTTCTCTAACATTGGTGCTTCGTTGGCTAATAACATCCCTAGTACTAATTCACACTATAGAGACTTTCTTCATAACCCGAACAGCTTTTCTTTTTTTCTGACTCCTACTAACTTTCTCGAAGTCATTAAAATCAGCAATGATTTAAAAAGCAGCTCCAGCTGCGGATTCGATGGCATAAATTCTTCTGTGATTAAATCTGTCATTTCCTTTATATCTCGCCCTCTTGCTTACATATTCAACCTTACTTTTACTACTGGTTCCTTTCCTTCTAATCTAAAGGTTGCTAAAGTCATTCCCGTCTTCAAAAATGGTGATAAACATAACATCAGCAATTACAGACCTATCTCCATTCTCCCTTGCTTTTCTAAAATTCTTGAGAGACTTTTCTACAACAGACTCAATCATTTTATTTCTCGCTTCCATCTTCTTTCTGACTCTCAGTACGGGTTTCGAGCTAAACACTCTACAGACATGGCGCTTATTCAATTTGTTGATAAAGTGTCCACTGCTCTAAATAATAAATTGAGCACTGTCAGTGTCTTTGTTGATCTTTCGAAAGCATTTGACACCATTGATCACTCCATTCTCCTTGACAAACTTAATTTCTACGGCATAAGAGGTGTTGCTCTCGAATGGCTTTCTTCGTATCTTGACAATAGACAACAGTTCACTTCTTTTAAAAATCACAACTCTCCTTGGCAAGAAATTCATCATGGTGTTCCACAGGGTTTTATTCTTGGCCCACTCCTCTTTCTGCTTTATATTAATGATCTGCATTCTTCTTCTTCCCTTCTGTCTTTTACGCTATTTGCAGATGACACAACTATTGCTTTCTCTGACTCCAATCCGGCTAATTTCTTAAATATTATGAATGCCGAACTTCTTAAAGTCTCTTCCTGGTTTAAAGCCAACAAACTTTCCCTCAATGAACACAAAACTAAGTTCATGCTCTTCAGTAAATCCTCTCATCTCTCAGAAGATATTCCTATTCTTCGTATCGACAATAATCCTATCCTTCAAGTTCACTCCACAAACTTTCTAGGTGTCATTATTGATGATCAACTCTCCTGGTCTGAACACATCTCTTCCATTACTAAAACCATTTCCCGCAACACTGGTGTTATGTCTAGACTTCGTGCTTTTCTTCCTCCCAAATCTTTGGTATTACTTTATAATACCCTCATTCTTCCATATCTTAACTATTGTAATATCATCTGGGCACAAGTTTCTAAAAACAAACTCCATTCACTAATAACCACCCAAAAAAGGGCCATCAGGATATGCACCTTATCGCATCCCCGAGAGCACACCGCACCTCTTTTCGCACAGTTACACTCACTAGCACTTGCAGAAATTAATAAACTTCATACGGGTATCTTCATGTACAAATTTACCCACAACCTTTTACCCACCTTCTTTTGTTCATTCTTTACCTCTGTCCGTGACACTCATGGGTATTCTACCAGATCACATAACAAATCACACCTTTATGTGCCATTCACCCGCTCATCATTCCACTTAAAAACACTTCGTTTCTTTGGGCCGCGTCTTTGGAATGGTTTAAGCCAGTCGATTAGATCACAATCATCTGTGGGTCGATTTAAACGCACTTATAAAAGAGCTCTCCTCTCCCAGTATTTGACATAGTTTGCCTTCTCACTCTCATTTTACTTTTGCTTAAGTTGTCAGCAAACGCTTTTTTACTATTACTCGATTTCTTATTATTATTGTTATTATCGGTATTATTATTATTATTATTATTATTATTATTATTGTGCAAATAGTATTCTCATCATTGTTGTCTTCATCATGTCTGTCTTTATTCTATTTGTCTGTCCGTTCGTTCTTGTCCCCGTTTATTGTCTGTCCCCAGGCATCCCTACATAAGCCTCGGCTTCCAGATGATGCCTCCATACTCTATTTATTTATTTTTCTCACCCTCATTAAATAGCCTTGTTCATTGATTATTCCTTAAAAACATTGTTTGTACTCTGTTTTCATGAAGTATGGAAATAAATATCAGTTTGAATGAAAAAATGAACTCATGAGAACCATAAGCAAGTCAACAATTTAAGGACCTCTTTATAGTTTCCCTTAGATTCAAAGTTTTACTTGCTGTGCACTGCTCACATCATCAGAGAGCTCTGTAAGCAATCAAACATTTTTAGTATACTGCCTGTTTCGGGGAACTAATTCCCGCCAAATTACGCCCCCGCGATGTCTGGACGCGTGTTTAACTCACAGTGGTGCAAATCTCATGAACCCCACGTGACCATGTTTCAGCCAACCAGAATACAGAACCAGTATTATGGCGTGTGTTATAAACTAAGTGACAAAGATCAACTTAGATTTCATATAAAGCAAAAATAATGCATGCTTTGAGATCGTTCATTTTTTCATTCCTTGACAGTGAGATGAAGTATGTTCAATATTTCAACTCATGAACATATTCTCACAATTGCATTCCATTAATGTTCATTATTTTTATACTAATTCTCACTAAAAAAAAAACCTCAGCCTAATTTTGTTAGCCTCATTTTAATTACAGCACAATTATGTAAATGTTGTAAAAACAAGATGGCAGCACCATTATGAAAATTCATTCATAGATGCTTCGGACAGTTTAACCATTCTGATTGGTCGAGAGGAGATCACGTGACCATGTTTAAACGTTTGATATAAACACAGTTAGAAGTGATCATTGAGTCAAAATTTGGCTCTAACAGAAGATTGAAGTTGGTTGGTTGCATATTTGGCTTGCGCAAGTTTGAAACTTCCAGGAGCTAATCAGCGCACAACACATGCATAGAAATTCATCTCAGAGTCAAGGGAAGCTGAGGCTAAACTGTCAATTTTTTCTGAATGGGAATCAAAGTGTATTTATGAATGGGAATCAAAGTGTGCTGAATCGGTTGTAAACTAGTTGTTAAATACACATTGAGACCTGTTCTTGATAATTTCACCTCGACTTTGTCCAAGATCAAGAACCAGGCCTCAACGTATTAAAAAAACTAGTTTAAAACCTCTTCAACACACTTTGATTGCCTTATTGAAGCCCTACCTGCTCAACCAGTTTACATGTGAGTGGAGTGAAGGCTCCGCTGAATACGTAAGACATATCCTCCGGGTTGCGGAGATTCACGTCTCCTGACTTGGGAACCTAGAAATTTAACAGAGAAAAATTAAACAGAGCTTGGAGAGGAAATTTGTGTGCGCTGCAAATTTATCTGCTTTGCAAATGTGTGGCATGTCGTGGCCGAGCAGTCAAGCGCACTGGACTCAAGTTCTGGTGTTTCTGATCAGCAGAGCGTGGGTACGAGTATGTTGTGTAATGCACATAAAAGAACCCAGTTTCACTTGACACTAAGAGAGGGGGTTTACCCTGGTGTTTCTGGCAGTGGCTGCTGAATGCACTGAAGAAACTTATAAACCCTTATAAGGTGCTACATAAATGGGTCTCAAAACTTCAAATAACCTGTCTGGAAATAAATACTGATAATCATTTCCGGATGCCTGTAGATAAAGCCCCATCAGTTATCAAAGAACTGTTTTCCCTGGGGGCCCTGGTTGTCTTAGTTTTGATTCTTGCCCACCTCTCCAACCCCTCCACTTCTCATTCCTTGTCTCTCCGTCTCTACAAGCCTCTCCCCGTTTTCTTTTAAACCTCTCTGCTAAATTTACAGCGTACACCTCGTTTGAAGTTACTGTTTACATGTTCCACTGCTGGCAAGTTGCATTCTTGTCATTGACCGAACAAAGAATAACAAACAGTAGTGTAAGTGGTGTTTGAAGCTTTGCATGGTGTGAAAAATAAGAAGTAACTATAAATAAATGATAAACTTGCGGGTACAACCATGTATCAGATCTCTTTTGTGGGAGTGTTGGCTCTGAAAAGAGCCAGGGTGGTATCGGAGTTTCGAAAACAGTATACTCTGCTCGGCTTCAGGAGAAGACTTGACTGCCGGTGGTGATGCTGCTTACGTAGCGCTTTATGAGGGATGCATATTTGGGCTGGAAGTATTCAAGTTGTTCTTGATCGGTGAAGCATTAGAGTTTGGCTGCTGGCAGTAGTATATCAATCAACATGATCCTTTTACTTACCAGGTTGAGTTTCTTGCACAGCATTCGGAATGCAGTCTTCTTCATCAGCGCCTTGTCCGTGATCTTAGTCTTCACGTCGGTCACGGTCAGTTTACTGACCTCCACGGACGGCTGCTCGGTGTACATACCGAGCTTACGTAGGTTGGAAAACGTCAGTAGATGCTTGTGGCCGTGGCTCTGTAGGAAGTGAGTCTGGAGGGTTTGATAGTCCCTGCTGGAAAGCCCTGGGGAATAATCAAAACATCTGGTTGTAAGAACAAATATACTAAACTACAAAAAAACAAACATTAGTTCAAACATTCAGAAAAAAAGAAAACTAAAAATAAGCAAATTTGGGTTGAACACAAACAAAATGACTAGAGTGGGATTTGAACCTGCGACCCCTCTGGATTAATGTGCCAGCTCTCAACCAACTGAGCTATCTAGCCCTAATGTTGGTAGTCTCACAATTTTTTGGGGTGCCATAAAAAATAAGTGGAGTACTACGAGGGTCATAAATACATACCGTTTTGTGTGAGTGACAACAAGCAGAGTAGCCTCAAGAGTTTATCTGGTGGAACCTGTAAATAACACAAGTTTCTTAAAATAACTATTTTGCTGTACTTTGTATAGGATTCAAGCTGGCTGCTCATCACCGGACCAATTGCTCTAGAATGAAGAGGTCATGGGTTTAAGCCCAAATAGCAAAGCCTGTTGATTTTTAATTCGACAGGACTCAGAACTGCTGGGCATACCGTGGCAGACTTTGGAAACGATGAGCAAAATGCGCCTCATACCGTTTCCACCATTTTGGGAGTTAACTCAGGATAGGTGCGTGTAAGTTCGCTGCACATTTTGCAAGAGGTCAATACAGTGCTTGTTACACATGGGTTTGATTGGTAATATTATATATATGAAAAAGTTGATTTAAAAGCAATCCAATATTCACAATGACTTGTACACTGTGGCATGATATAGACTCAAGCATCTTGGCCCAATTTCATGACTCTACTTAGCGTGAAATTCTGCTCTTACGGCCCATAGAATTGTGTGCTGTACAGGACTCGGTAAGCGCAGAATTCCGCAGTAAGCAGAGTTATGAAATTGGACCCTGGTGTTTCTCATCAGCAGAGTGTGGGTTCGAGTCCTGGTCATGGCACTTGAGTCCTTGAGCAAGATATTCTACCATAATTGCTTTGTCTTTCGGATGGGACAATAAGCCATAGCAGGAGTTTTAGTGCATGTTAAAGAACCCAGAACACTTATCGTGGAAGAGTAGGGGTTAACCCCTGTGTTTCTGGATCACATAGCAAGCACCCTTGTTAACAGGTTTCCTCAGGCTTGTGAGCTACAGTGATTAAGCTCACTTATGAGGCATCCTTGGTTTCATTACCAGAAATACATAATAATAATGTAGAAACAAATGTCTACCTCTGGAGCAATGCTTTAGGTTGGACTTGCAATCACATGCTTGAAAGGTCATGACAAAAGGCTAATTTGAACAACTAAAATCTTAATACTTATATCTAAAGGAAGCAATACGAAATAAACAAGGCATAATAAAGCACACACACTGTGCCATTCCCAGGATGTGCACATGTACTTGTAACTAAATCTACCTAAAAAGTTAAGAGGCAAATCAAAACAATTGGCTTACAAGTTATCACAAAGTGTGTAATATACAAACATATTGACGAGTGGAAAAAGCAAATAAAAGATGGGAATACAATTAATCAAAATGAGGAATTGTGTTCATGCTCGGAACCCCCAAAAAAGATTAACACAAATAAATTGTTCACAAAATAATTTGAAGCTTGATTGCCTATCTACATAAGGCAATAACTTCAGTTCTTAACCATTCTTTTACCCAAAATTTTGGAGGGCAGTTCAATACTGTAGGTTCAATACTAAAATCAGGCAGTTCCCCTTCCCCCTACCCCACTGGGTAGTATGCCTATGATGTAGGTTCAATACTAAAATCAGGCAGTTCCTCTTCCCCCTACCCCACTGGGTAGTATGCCTATGATGTAGGTTCAATACTAAAATCAGGCAGTTCCCCTTCCCCCTGCCCCACTGGGTAGTATGCCTATGATGTAGGTTCAATACTAAAATCAGGCAGTTCCCCTTCCCCCTGCCCCACTGGGTAGTATGCCTATGATGTAGGTTCAATACTAAAATCAGGCAGTCCCCCTTCCCCCTGCCCCACTGGGTAGTATGCCTATGATGTAGGTTCAATACTAAAATCAGGCAGTTCCCCTCCCCTTAACCCACTGGGTAGTATGCCTATGATGTAGGTTCGATACTAAAATCAAACTATAAATCACTTTGATTATGATGGGAAACACAAGCCCAAATTCACTTCTTGTTGACTCAGTGGTAGTGTTTAAAGTTTGGTAAGCTAACATCTGACATTTTGATAGGTAAACATGGTAAAGCCAAAAAGTTCAACAGAACGGCAGACAAAAATTGCACCAGCGAAAAAGCAAAACACATAATATTTCATGCATGGAAACATATTTAGTGCACAGTTTTACCTGCAATGGGCCAACCTGTGGGTTACAAGAGTGAGAAGTTAAAACAAGAAATCAACTTGCCGCTGAATTGTGACACCATTTTCCAAATTATTCAAATCTTTTTTTTTTAATTTAAATTCAACACCTAGTTGCTGTAGCAGTACAAAAAGCAAGACAAATAGATTTAAAAAAAACACCACACAGGTTTTGATAGGGAGGGAAAGGGTAAGGAAGAAATTGTAGCTTTCGAAGCGATACCCAGCAGATATTTTGCTATGCTTTTAGACTGTTTAGACTATTTAACCCTCCCAGTCGAAGTGACTCTTGGCAACATTTTCCAGTGAGTTGACCAACCATTTGAAACCATTCGACTGCCAAGGTTGTGTACGGTGGCACAACTGTGCACAGAACTAGCTGTGTACTGTGTACATGCATTCCCTCATGGTATCATATTGCAGGCTGGCATAGTTTATCTATCATTCAAAACCATAGTGAATGGTATTGAATGGTCAGACAGCAAGAGGGTTAATAGATCTTTAGTACTGATGATGTCACAGTTTGTCCACCACTTTGCAGATGAATGGGAAACCATTGCGTCTCTGCACAACTGTAGGCAATGCAGGACCCAGTAACAGCACTTAAAGGTAGGGTCATAGATTGGTATCAAATCCAAAAAACTAACGACCACAACAATTTTCTTAGTGAGAAGCGCTGCAGCTGTTGATAGTATAAACTAATCTGAGAGAGGATTTCCTTCGAAGTAATATGGATTGGGGTTTTTTTCACCCCAAAACATTTGAATTTGAGAAACAACTCACGCATGAATTGTTTTCCCAGATTTCTCAGGGCTCGTGTACAATTGTGTAATTACATGAACAAGTATATGGCTAGGATTTTCAGTTTTGTGTACTTCAAAATCTCTTGCATAAATGATTCTGAAATCAACTACAGCAAAATGAATATTTTTTTCAAAAACACAGAGCTACACAGAGCAAATATCCCCAATCGGCCATTAACAGAAACAAATTGTTTCAATTCTAATGTTACAGAAAAATGCTGCGGCCAGAGATGCGCTTGGTACCCGCTGTCACCTCGCTAAACATGGATGGAAGCGACGTTTGGTAAAAAAAATACGGTGACAGTTTCCTTTGTTTTCTCAGCAGGTAGACACTGAATTCAGGGCTTGTAGTATGCCTGTAGATTTTTCTTCGGTAGGACTCATAAAGCAATTTTAACACAGTGCTAACCACATATCGATATCGGTAGAAATTGATTGGATACAAATCATTACAACTTTAAAGGAACATTACAGAATTGGTAAGAAAGAAACTTGTAAAATATACTTTTTTATCACAGATTTACATAAAACTTACACGGTCTAACGATGAGGATAGTAGAAAACATCCCTTGAAATATTTCTGTCTGAAATGCCATATTTGATGAGAAATGAATAAACTAATTTTCCGATTGGAGTTTATCGCTCAGTGAGCGTTTTATTCATTTGTTGAATCTATATGATTTCAGATGGCCGATCGATCTCAAACTTCTACAGGTTTGTCAGTTTATGTATACAGTGGATTACATAAAGTGCTTACACTGTCAGCAACTGTTTTGTTAGCAAAAACCAATTCTGTAATTTTCCTTTAACGCAGTGCTAACCACATATCGATATCGGTAAAAATTGATTGGATACAAATCATTACATCTTTAACATGTATAAAATAGAGTGACCGAAGAAACCGGCGATACAATTTAAATGAGATAGATATTTCTGGACTAGTATGAAGTTACATGTATGAATGTACGTGTAAATGCTGTTGGGTTTAACAAAAAAAATTGACTAGAGAGGGACTTGACCCTGCAACCTCTGAATTAACGTACCGGTGCTCTACCACCTGAACTATAAAGCCCTATGTTGGTAGTCTCCCTATGTTGCCAATATCTTTGTTCAGGGATGCCAGTCAGAGGCCATACAACCGTTAACTGCCGTTTAATCAGGGATCACACTAGCGATCACTTGGGCAATCAGTAACCCGGAGGTCGCAGGTTTAAGTCCAGCTCTAGTCATAGTCAATTTTTCATTGTTCAACCCAAATTTGTTCAAATTTTACCCAGTCACTTTCCCTTGCGGTTTATTACTTGATACATGTAAATGCAGAATCAACATGACTGCGGCTGCGTATTGGATTTGATAGAATTAACAAATACCAGTTTCTTTTTAACTTACCTGTCTATCAATTTGTTCCTCTATGTACGTAGTACACTCCTTCATATTGATTCCTTCCAGCAAACCTGCAAAATACACAGATGTTAACATTTGTATTATTATTATTATTATATCATTTGATCACAAGAAAGATCACATTTTTCTTTGTGCCGGTAACTCCTCGAGTCAGTTTACTTGTCATATTGGACCATTTTTACAGGTAGCTTGGAAACAATCAGGAAATATTTTTCTTTAAGCATTAGGAGAATTTTTTTTCTTTTAGTAGTACGAGATATTTTTCTTTTAGTATTAGGAGATATTTTTCTTTTAGTAGTAGGAGATATTTTTCTTTTAGTAGTAGGAGATATTTTTCTTTCAGTAGTAGGAGATATTTTTCTTTTAGTAGTAGGAGATATTTTTCTTTCAGTAGTAGGAGA
Organism: Pycnopodia helianthoides; assembly: GCA_032158295.1. Lineage (NCBI taxonomy): Eukaryota > Metazoa > Echinodermata > Asteroidea > Forcipulatida > Asteriidae > Pycnopodia > Pycnopodia helianthoides. The sequence continues at coordinate 21,330,380 of CM063247.1, read as the reverse complement.
TATTTTTCTTTTAGTAGGAGATATTTTTCTTTCAGTAGTAGGAGATATTTTTCTTTTAGTAGTAGGAGATATTTTTCTTTCAGTAGTAGGAGATATTTTTCTTTTAGTAGTAGGAGATATTTTTCTTTCAGTAGTAGGAGATATTTTTCTTTTAGTAGTTGGAGATATTTTTCTTTCAGTAGTAGGAGATATTTTTCTTTTAGTAGTAGGAGATATTTTTCTTTTAGTAGTAGGAGATATTTTTCTTTCAGTAGTAGGAGATATTTTTCTTTTAGTAGTAGGAGATATTTTTCTTTCAGTAGTAGGAGATATTTTTCTTTTGGTATTAGGAGAATTACACCAAGTATGTTGATAGCCAATGAAACTTCGGTATAATTTCTTCATAATCAACCTAGGTGTATTAGAAGCACTGTATGGCAGACCCTAATATATTGGTAAATGTAGGTGACACATGTACGTTCAACTAACAGCAGCAATAAAATGTGATGTAGGAGAATTTACCGTTTGTAAATGGTTATACAAACAAATACATACAAAATGAGCAAATGTATTCATAAGACAGGAACTGCAGAAATTAAAGGAACATTACAGAATTGGTAAGAAAACAACTTGTAAAATATACTTTTTGATCACAGATTTACATAAAACTTACTCTAATGATGAAGATAGTAGAAAACATCCCTTGAAATATTTTTGTCTAAGATGCCTTATTTGATGAGAAATGAATAAACTAATTTTCCAATTGGAGTTTATCGCTCAGTGAGCGTTTTATTCATTTGTTGAATCTATATGATTTCATGCAAATGTGTAATCGGTTTTTCACTATTTTCTCGTGACCCAGATGGCCGATCGATCTCAAACTTCTACAATTTTGTCAGTTTATGTATATGGTGGATTACATAAAGTGCTTACACTGCCAGCAACTGTTTTGTTAGCAAAAACCAATTCTGTAATGTTCCTTTAAAAGAGATTACAGGTAAGACTGAATCTTTTTTGGGATTCTTACTGTGTTCTGTCTGAAGCTGCTCCTCAAAGTTCACCTGTTTATTCTTGAGATCGAGTATCCTTTCACATGCTCCAATATCTACACCAGGAAGAAGAAAAATGTGTTACAAGGAAGGAAAACAACTGGCAGATAAAGACACAAGGTACGATATACATGTCCGTGTATGTAAGATCAAGCGCATAGATAGCCATCATAGAATAAAGAGCATCGAAGGCACAAGATGGGGAACTCAGGCTGAAATGTGGAATGTTCACTGGGCGTCATCTCAGCAGGCAACTCTTTTGATGCAACAATAGATCAGTGTAGACAATGCCCATTGCTATCAATGATTATAACACCACATTTGCTTGGTGCCCATGCGTATTTCACGTTCCAGTAAAAGATAGAGCTCCAGTTCCCCAGTTCCCCACTTCCTTTTGGCACTCTGTAATCTTTGGTAGACACTATTGCAGATTATTTAGGACCAGAAGTCCACTAAATACTCTAAGGGCCTTGTAGCCTTGTCAAAAGCTCTTTCACACAAGCACGCCCATCACTTCACTACACTACTAGCCAAGAATTAGGAATCACGCGCTCATGAACTGCACAATATCTTACAATGAAGCAGCAATAACAAAGGAACTGGATGTAAAGTACTGTGGGGGTCGGTCAAAGCTGATTGTTATTTCAACTTCCCAAACATAGAACTGCCGCATTTCAACATAGTATATTATGGTCTGGGCCTTGCAACTGGAATAATCTCCCCACTTGTTTAACTTCTTGCAGGAGAACACAGTTGCCTTTCATCGTCAGCTCAAAGCGCATAGTGTTCAAAATCTAATCTAATCCCTGAAGCTTCCCGTTAGCTTTCACCTTATTGAGATTTCTCTATTTCACCTGTATACGCTGAGTCATTGTTAATTGAACCCTCACGTGTTTCCCTGTGTATTGTAACTGCATCTCTCTGTAGCCCACTTTAGTTCACATCGAGTCTTTTCTGTCTTAGTTAAATGTCAAACCCACTCACACTGTACTTCTTAAAAGGCCCTGTACACTATTGGTAAGATTGAAAAACACAAATGTTCACAGATTCACACATACATGTAACTTACATGATTTAAAGTAATGGTAGAAAGGGTTCCTTAAAATATTTCTGCCTAAAATGCTATCGTTTCTGAGAAATGAATAAAACAATAGTTTTTATCCCGCGCGATAATAAGCTCGATGTTTGAAAAACAGAAAACACATAAGGTCTCTTTTCACTATTTTCTTGTGACCTCGATGACCAATTGAGCTTAAATTTTCACAGGTTTATTTCATGTTTATGGTTAATCACACAAAACATGAACTTTGTTTGCGACTGTTTTGTCAGCTCTACCAATCCTGTATAATACCTTTAATGTTAGTCCGTTTTTGATTTTGTTTATACCTGCCAAAAGCTTAAGGCTTTTCCGGCTATTCCCCAATTTCCAATTATCCTCTTACTGTTCTTTACTATTGTTATCACGATTTTGTTCTCTGTTTAAAAGTGGAAAAAATGTCTTGCAATGAAATGAAAAATGAATACATAATACAGAACTCAAGCAGTACAGTGGGACTGGCGGGGATCTGTGGCCAGGTAGCTTCTAACTAGCAGTCCAGGGTAAATTTTGAGCCCTGCCTGCGTGTATGTGACAACTTTTTTTTTTTTAAGAGATATCGCCCAACTCACAAGGCCGATTGGCCATTCAAGGTGAGGGCTACAGTTAACTGATTTAGGCTGTTGACCCAAATCGACTGACACCAGAGGCACGTTGCCACCTACTCCTGGGGCTGAAACAGGGTTTATACCCCCTTCACAGTCCGTAAGGATGTAGGCATGGGTATCATCAACTAGGGGCCTGGCTGGTAGAGCAGAATGCACCACCTTCCCAACTTTTTACGAAGCAATTATGGTTAAGTGCCTTGCTCAAGGGCACAAGTGTCATGACTGGGATTCGAACCCACACTGTGCTGCTGACAATACCAGAGCTTGGGTCCGGTACATGAGTACAGATAACAGGTTACAGTAGATATACATACGTATGGTAAGTGACTTGTACTGTTGCTTTAAATCTTTCAGCTCGTTCTGCACAAACGTCTTGACTTCACCAATATTGTGTAGTCCTCTCCCTTTCTGAATACAGAAGACATAAGAAATACAACAAATAAAAACAATGTGCAATATAAATGTACACGTGACCACACCGGCTCTTTTCAGAGCCAACACTCCTACAAAAGAGAATTTACTACATGGTTGTACCCGCAAGTTTACTATTCATTTATAGTCACTTCTTTTGTAAGTATACTTGAAAAATTCAATTCAAACGTACAGAAATGTTCATCTTTGAACACAAGTTACAAAAAAAATGATTTAAAAAAAAACGTTTTGGTTCAGAGTGAACTGCGTTACCTGGTAGCCTGACTGGACCATCTTGGCCTGCGCACTGAGATACGCAAATACATGGGAGATATGACGGCCACGAATATCATCAAATATCTGCAATAAAGATGAAGATTTCCAATGAAATAACGACCGTGTCGACTGTGTGTTACAACTGCATAATATCATGTTCATTTAAATGGAGCAACATAGTATAAAATGTACAGTGCAAGTCTTTGTGTGTATAGACCTTATGCATATGACGCCATTTGAGTTGGGCGCCCTCGGCTAGAGGTCCAAAGAAGGTTACTCATCGGCCAATCCCGTGCGCCGCGCGTACATAGATGTGCGTTTTCCATTGTTACGTCATCTTCATACCTCTAAGATGGCGGTATAATGATGTCAATGCATAAGGTCTATTCAAACATTGCTTGAGAACCTTGGGTTCCCACATAGATTGCTTTAACGGAAATAAAATCACGCACTTTTACATTCAAATAAGCGCAAGACATACTCTATATTACAACACCCAATGCGTAGATTCTGCCTCGGTATTGGTTAAGACAAACTATATCCATAGCAACCAATGCTCTCTTTACCCATAGCAACCAGTGTGCTATACTCATAGCAACAACAGCTTCTTTGTACCCAAGGCGTTGTGTTTTTCATGAGATTTGTCAGTGTCCACAGGTGTTGTTTGTCATGTCTCACTATAGCTGGCGGGAATAGGTTGTGTGTACATTTGCTTGCTTAAATGGCGCCCATGCGTATTTCATGTTCCATTAACAGGTAGAGCTCCAGTTCCCCATCTTGAACCTTCAGCACTCTATAAACTTTGGTAGACACTATTGAAGATTATTTAGGACCAGAATTCTACCACACACTCTAAGGGCCTTGTAGCTTTGTCAAAAGCTCTTTCACGCAAGCACGCCCAGCTCTTCACTACACTTCTAGCCATGAAACAGAAATCACTCATTCACGACCTGCATATTATTTAGGGATTAACAGTGCGATGAGCCGGTCTTCACTGCGTGGTAATGACCGGGCTGGTGGCTGGCCGCTGTTAATAGACAGAGCCGAAGGCGAGGTCCATTAACAGCGGCCAGCCACCAACCAAGGTCATTACCACGCAGTGAAGACCGGCTCATCGCACTGTTAATCCCATTAATAAATGCCCTATAACGAAAAAACTGTAAAAATCGTCAGAATTTGTGGTTTTCTTTCTTTTGCCGTTATTTTTAGAAATGTTCTACTCATGTTCAAGGGCCAATCCTTTGGCTGTTCAACTTTTGTGTGGTACCTAGTCTCTTACACATAATTAACTGTTTATACATATTTTCAAGAACCAGACCATGACTTTGCATTATGTAGGTTTCATGCGCGTACAAGCTACCCTAAATTGATACATTGTCTGCGCGTTCACGCCTACGCGTGGAATGTTTCCGCACGCGGCACCATCTGTCCTGCTCAAAAAAATAAATATGCACAAAGAAATGAGTTGATTTGATACCAGTAGTATGCCGCGCAACAAGCACATAGTATATAGGATTTTACACAACAATGTGCTTGTTAAGGGGTCATTTATTCGCTATTTCACTGAGCCGGTCTTTATATCACATGTTAATACACCCCCTCGTGACCAGTCTTCGACCAATCAGAATGGATAAACTGTCCCAGGTGTTTATTAATATACAATGAAGCAGCAATGACCCTTGCAAGAACTGAGATTTGTCAGTGTCCACAAGTGTTGTTTGTCATGTCTCACTACAGCTGGCGGGAATAGGTTGTGTGTAAAATAGATACTGCTTTACCTGATCGTCACAGTTCAGTAGAAGTCGTAAGCTCCTTTCCGAGCCGGTAACCTCCGGTCCAAACTCACAATAACCTGTTGGGGGGATGAGTATAACAATAATGATAAACCAACTGACATCTCATCCACGCAGTAAGTGCTTATCAGGTTGAATCTGCGTGCAGGCCTGGAATTACACGGCCTCTGTTGCCCCTGGTAGTGGCCTTGGTGCCCCTTCGAAAGTTTCCCATAGACTTCAAGAGTTTCCAATGGAAGTGCCCTTTGCAAAATGAAAATGGCCTTGCTGTCTCAAAGATGAAATTCTAAGCCTGTGTGTGACATTTCACCTACTTCTATAGCTCCTCATGCTAATATCTCCAACCGGAAAAATTGCCGCGATTACAAAAGTCAAAAATCAAGTAGTGATCTCATGGCTCATTCAACAGAGATGGATCCCTCTCATTGATGTCATGCTGGACACGTACACAGTGTCAAATTTAAACCGTTTTTATAAGAAAAAAGAGAATATCTATCTCATTTGTTGTGGGTAGTACTTTCACACTCGACAGAATTGAAAGATGTTTATCAACTCAATGTCAACATTTGGACACAGTTTGTAAAATTTAAAGACACTGGACACCTTTGGTAATTGTCAAAGACCAGTCTTCTCACTTGGTGTATCTCAACATATGCACAAAATAACAAACCTGTGAAAATTTGAACTCAATTAGACGCGTGAGGTCTCAAAATCAATTCAAATATTTTACTGAGAAATTACTTCTTTCTCAAAAACTACGTTACTTCAGAGGGAGCCGTTTCTCACAATGTTTTATACTATCAACAGCTCTCCATTGCTCGTTACCAAGTAAGTTTTTATGCTAACAATTATTTTTAGTAATTACCAATAGTGTCCAGTGCCTTTAAGATGAGGTGAGGTATTTATTTATTGATTTATTTATTGTTTATCCTGGGTAATCTATTCAGTGAGAAAAAAAAACCTCACTGATCTCCCATGGATCCCAGCTTACATAAAAACTACAGAATATAAAAGAACAAAAAGGTTACAGGGAAAAGACATCACACAAACAATACACAATCACTAATAGAAAGGTAACCAGAATCGAGTAATAAAAAAAAATGTCAGCGGAAAATGGGATTAACTGAGCTGTTTGAGTTCATTTAAATATTCATTAAAATCTGTTGCCTGCAGAGATTTCAGATTAGGCGGCAAGTTGTTCCAAGCCTGGGCACCCCTGTAATTAAAGACTTCTTCTTCCACTTTCCGTTCTAGAGGGCAGAAGGACCCAGGGCTCGCCCTTAACACTAGCCCGGCGTACATTGTCTAGTACAAAATGCTATGGGCTAGTTAACAACACTTCTCAACTTGCCCTGTGGGCTACTAAAACTGTGCAACCTTAAAATGCCGATTTTCTTCCTTTTCAGATGTGAATAATTAATGTATAGAATGTGTTAATCGTTATCGAGTGTGTGAATATAACTTCGTTTGATCAATAAACTGGTTGTGATCGTTAACATTAACACAACAGAACATTACATTTATGGCATTTCCTGTTTATATCTGGGCTACTAAAACTTCCTGGGGGCAAGTAAAATGCACAGTTTACTGGCCCGGCAGGCTACTTTACAAAAAAGCCTAAGTGCAAGGCCTGGGACCATATTACCAACTTTACTATTCCTAGTATAATTCAAAAACATAAGAATAACAGGCTTGTCAGGTCTTGAATTTACTGGCCCTACGGCTAAAAAACACTGATCTTGAGCCTGCGGGTCAAGTGTAAGTTTCGAGGCCCTGAATACAAGTACAAAAATGGAGTACCCACCACTTTTGATGCCGAATGTTTCGTCCAGTAGACCCTCATATGTCGTCTGTGTGCACAGCGGAGTCACCAGGTCTGCCTCGCGGTCAATCAGGAATATGTGGCCGATCTCGTTCCGGATGGGTGCACGGGGCTCTCCCTGTAGTGACTGCAGTGTTTTGACGAGATCCCATACCATCTGGAATAAGAACAGCCAATACATCTTAATCTTATTTCCATGAAAATTTGACCGAAAAAAGAAAACATTGTGTAAAACACAAATTTAAGACCAAAGTACTTAATTATGTAGTATTGGCCATGTTCACCCTCCATACCCCAAGCTTATCATCATTGGAATCAGAAAGATCGGATCTTTCCAATGATGGTAAAATAAAATAAGGTTGCTATTATGCAATCCCTTTAAATTTGGGTTGAAAGATCTGAAATGGTTGGGCACAAAAAAAGTGTTTGCGTTCACAGAAAACACTGAGGTAACGAAGACCAAGAACATGAACATTTATCGGCCGATCTCAATGATTTCAGGATTATATGAAAAGAAATTCAATAAGACATTTTTCAAAACTTATCTGCTTATTATGCTCTGAAATGAAACATTCAAGGTAATAATACAATTTCTTAAAATTGACCTTTGAACACAAGCGAGAATGTGTGCTTCACGCTTGAGCGGTCAAACAATGTGGGCACAAGCCGCTGCTTATGTCAAAAGTATTTGGTGACGAGAGGGTTAATCAATTAAGTGTTATTTGAAAGCTCTTATTGCCATCTATCTGATGAGCAAGGAAACCCAGTTTTTCAATTTGGCAAGAATGTGTCTGGTTCGGCATGGAGCATTACAGACTCTTTCTTGAAGGCTAAATCACAACACAACACACATAAAACAGGTATATTAGTGTAACAGAGTCCGTCCAGTAGAAATTAAATGAAAAGAGAGAGAGGGGCTGTTCGGAAAGCACAAAGAAAAGGCAAGGGATGAACAATGAAGAGGGTGGCAAAGGGTTGGGGGGTAGAGAAAAGAGGCTGGTTTGACCACAAGAGGTTGAAAACATGAAGGACAAAATCAAAGGTGGGAAGAGGGAGACAAAGAAACTAAAATGTAAATGAGACAAACTAAAAAGGGGGGTATCTGTGAGAAAAGGAGAAGGCGAAAAACAAAAAATTGTCAGTTACCTTAGCACATCGGCCCAGACCATACACATGAGGTATGGTACCAAATAGAGACTGAAGGTTAACTATGGAGGTGGCTATGGTATGGAGTAAAGACTGTTCACCATGCTGCAAGATATTAAGTTATATTGTTATTATTATATCAAGTTACGACTCTAAGAAAACTGACTGGGTGAAAATAATTTTAAATAATTTTGGTTTGAACGAAGACAAATTGACTAGAGTGGGACTTGAACCTGCGACCTCCTGATTAACGTGCCGGCGCTCTACCAAACTGAGCAATCTAGCCCTCTGTTGGCGGTGTATATACAATCTAGTAAGGTTAGCACATGTACATGAGTAGGTTTTGAAACTTTGCATGGTGATACAATCTAGAAAGGTTTGCAGTAACACCATGTACATGAGTAGGATTTGAAACTGTGCATGGTTGAGATACAATCTAGAAAGGTTTGCAGTAACACCATGTACATGAGTAGGATTTGAAACTGTGCATGGTTGAGATACAATCTAGAAAGGTTTGCAGTAACACCATGTCCATGAGTAGGATTTGAAACTTTGCATGGTTGAGATACAATCTAGAAAGGTTTGCAGTAACACCATGTACATGAGTAGGTTTTGAAACTTTGCATGGTGGAGATACAATCTAGTAAGGTTTGCAGTAACACCATGTACATGAGTAGGATTTGCAACTTTGCATGGTGGAGATACAATCTAGTTAGGTTTGCAGTAACACCATGTACATGAGTAGGATTTGAAACTTTGCATGGTTGAGATACAATCTAGAAAGGTTTGCAGTAACACCATGTACATGAGTAGGTTTTGAAACTTTGCATGGTGGAGATACAATCTAGTAAGGTTTGCAGTAACACCATGTACATGAGTAGGATTTGCAACTTTGCATGGTGGAGATACAATCTAGTTAGGTTTGCAGTAACACCATGTACATGAGTAGGTTTTGAAACTTTGCATTGTAGAGATACAATCTAGTTAGGTTTGCAGTAACACCATGTACATGAGTAGGATTTGCAACTTTGCATGGTGGAGATACAATCTAGTAAGGTTTGCAGTAACACCATGTACATGAGTAGGATTTGCAACTTTGCATGGTGGAGATACAATCTAGTTAGGTTTGCAGTAACACCATGTACATGAGTAGGTTATGAAACTTTGCATTGTAGAGATACAATCTAGTTAGGTTTGCAGTAACATCATGTACATGAGTAGGTTTTGAAACTTTGCTTGTTGGAGATCCAATCGAGAAAGGTTTGCAGTAACACCATGTACATGAGTAGGATTTGAAACATTGCTTGTTGGAGATACAATCTAGTAAGGTTTGCAGTAACACCATGTACATGAGTAGGATTTGCAACTTTGCATGGTGGAGATACAATCTAGTAAGGTTTGCAGTAACACCATGTACATGAGTAGGATTTGCAACTTTGCATGGTGGAGATACAATCTAGTTAGGTTTGCAGTAACACCATGTACGTGAGTAGGTTATGAAACTTTGCATTGTAGAGATACAATCTAGTTAGGTTTGCAGTAACACCATGTACATGAGTAGGATTTGCAACTTTGCATGGTGGAGATACAATCTAGTTAGGTTTGCAGTAACACCATGTACATGAGTAGGTTTTGAAACTTTGCATTGTAGAGATACAATCTAGTATTGTTTGCAGTAACACCATGTACATGAGTAGGATTTGCAACTTTGCATGGTGGAGATACAATCTAGTAAGGTTTGCAGTAACACCATGTACATGAGTAGGATTTGCAACTTTGCATGGTGGAGATACAATCTAGTTAGGTTTGCAGTAACACCATGTACATGAGTAGGTTTTGAAACTTTGCATTGTAGAGATACAATCTAGTATTGTTTGCAGTAACACCATGTACATGAGTAGGTTTTGAAACTTTGCATTGTAGAGATACAATCTAGTATTGTTTGCAGTAACACCATGTACATGAGTAGGATTTGAAACTTTGCATGGTGGAGATACAATCTAGTGAGGTTTGCAGTAACACCATGTACATGAGTAGGATTTGAAACTTTGCATGGTGGAGATACAATCTAGTGAGGTTTGCAGTAACACCATGTCCATGAGTAGGATTTGAAACATTGCTTGTTGGAGATCCAATCGAGAAAGGTTGGCAGTAACACCATGTACATGAGTAGGATTTGCAACTTTGCATGGTGGAGATACAATCTAGTTAGGTTTGCAGTAACACCATGTACATGAGTAGGTTTTGAAACTTTGCATTGTAGAGATACAATCTAGTATTGTTTGCAGTAACACCATGTACATGAGTAGGATTTGCAACTTTGCATGGTGGAGATACAATCTAGTAAGGTTTGCAGTAACACCATGTACATGAGTAGGATTTGCAACTTTGCATGGTGGAGATACAATCTAGTTAGGTTTGCAGTAACACCATGTACATGAGTAGGTTTTGAAACTTTGCATTGTAGAGATACAATCTAGTATTGTTTGCAGTAACACCATGTACATGAGTAGGTTTTGAAACTTTGCATTGTAGAGATACAATCTAGTATTGTTTGCAGTAACACCATGTACATGAGTAGGATTTGAAACTTTGCATGGTGGAGATACAATCTAGTGAGGTTTGCAGTAACACCATGTACATGAGTAGGATTTGAAACTTTGCATGGTGGAGATACAATCTAGTGAGGTTTGCAGTAACACCATGTCCATGAGTAGGATTTGAAACATTGCTTGTTGGAGATCCAATCGAGAAAGGTTGGCAGTAACACCATGTACATGAGTAGGATTTGAAACATTGCTTGTTGGAGATCCAATCGAGAAAGGTTGGCAGTAACACCATGTACATGAAAACCTCTTGTTGAACTGTGGTGGTTTAACTACTCAATGTTTTGATCAGTATGCTCAGATCGCCTTCAGGGATAAAAAAAAAACCTACAACTATGTTAACACTTCACAGGTTATATCCTCCTCAGCCCTCACCAGAAAATAATCTTTGAAGAAACTTGGAAGCTCTAACGACAAGATGTCTCTGTCTAAAGCAATGAGGTCTAAACGGAAGTCTTCCATTTCAACATCTGTAAAAGTAACAGCAAATATATACTCACTTTTAACAGAGATTATGTTCATACATGTAGTGTCACCGCTATCAAACAAGTGCTAGGTTACTTTTCAAGAATTAGTACAACTTCCATCTACTTTTTTGATCTTCATCTGAAATGCTACAATGGTTGAGAAGACTGTCTCTGAAAAGTTCTCACTTTAGCCCCCATCACACCAAACTCGTTCTCACTACATTCTAAAAAAATGTAGCTTAACGGGCTTGAACTGTGTGCAAACGGAGTGGACGTAGTAGCAACTTGCTACGGTCTGTTTACAAACTTCACGGCAGGCTTGGACGGGTTTGATTGGGAATGGTGCTCCAGAACTTTGAGCCTGCCCAAAAATTTTGGGCGACCATCCCGTCCGGCAACTAGACGGAGTGGCGATTGACGTACTACGAACTGAATTGCCGTACTTGGAACGAAGTAGAACTAATTATGAACTGGTTTAAACTGACTACAGACGGGCTTGGACTGAGGTGAATGGACAATTTGAAATTGATATAAACGGACAGCAGACGTGATAAAGACGAGATGAATGGTCTCATTATAGACATTGTCCGGCCAAAGCTACATTCTAGCCAGACGACAACCCCTTTTACGAGTTTTTTAGGACGGGTTCGGACGTTTTAAGAGCTAGTTTGGTGTGACTCAGGCTTTTGATAGACCCCTTGCATGTGATGGCACAAGCTGAAACAAAGGTCAAAGGAAGCCCCATCTTTGGCTGAGCATTGTGCATGGCAGATACGCACATTCACGTTCACATTGGTTGACCTCAGCGTTGGCGGTCCATGCAACGGGTTTACTAGTGAAATCAGAATAACACACAAAATGATGCACGCACAAATATTTCATAATAAAAAAACTAAATGTTAGTCTTTTTCACTTTTAGTTTTTACAGGGTGAATCGATGATGTGTTTCTTGAAAACTTGAAAATTGGAATGAGTCATTTCCAAAAATTGATGCTATGTCATATCATGATAAATCAATGATATATCATGATAAATCAATGAGCTATCATGATGAATCAATGATATATCTTGATAAATCAATGAGTTATCATGATGAATCAATGATATATCTTGATAAATTAATGATATATCATGATAAATCAATGAGTTATCATGATGAATCAATGATATATCATGATAAATCAATGATATATCATGATAAATCAATGATATATCATGATAAATCAATGAGTTATCATGATGAATCAATGATATATCTTGATAAATCAATGATATATCATGATAAATCAATGACATATCATGATAAATGAGTTATCATGATGAATCAATGATATATCTTGATAAATCAATGATGTATCATGATAAATCATTGAGTTATCATGATGAATCAATAATATATCTTGATAAATCAATGATATACCATAATATTGATATTTCTTACACCTTTCAACCAAATCCATGCAATTAATACTTACCTCCGTATACTCCTTCTTGTTCAAGTAACATTTCACAAACGTATAACTGAAAAATGAAGTGAAGACAGAAAAAGAAGAAAAAGTTTTTTTAAATTCTGCTTATGAAATTCTTTATGAAACCTTGATATAATCACAAGGTGAAATCTGGATTATTCCAGGTCACAACGTGAACCTAATTAAAATGCATTCAATGTTGGTTTTTAAACTCACACAGGGTAAACTGGGGTAAAAACGCCCGTTTTTTTAAGTTTTAGTTAAATATCTCAGAACTTCTTGGAGACACAGAGAAATTAATGTGTGGTTTTATCCATTACATATCTCCTCTATTGTGTGCAAATATAAAATTATAGTCACTATGTTGATAAAGTGAAATTTTCCACCCTTTTTGGATGGAAGTTTGGCGGGCGTTTTTACCCGGGTCTCGGGGTAAAAACGCCCGCCCGCCCAGAGGTCGCTATATGACAGGTTTCTTTTGTAATGGAATCATATTTATTAAATTAATTCAATATTGAGGGATACTACATTAACTGCAAACAACTTTTCAAACACAGTTGGTTCATTATAACTACGAACTCAATCATTTTAAACCAATAACTTTATGTGGTACATGTAGGTTGAAACATTAGCATTCATAATTCACGCACAATAAACTTGAACACTTATTTTATGTACCAACTTAGAAAGGTCTAAGGTTAACTCCAGCAAGGCTTCATTGGTCTGAGGAAATCATCCCAGAAGCTCCTGGTGCTGATTTCACAAAGCACTAAGATTCATCTTAAGATGAGTTGTCAGTAATACCACAGTGATTTTTAGTGTGACATCACACCTAGCTTAGCAAGTAAGATGTGCATTTAAGCTCGCGAATGTACATTGACGGTAAGAGAGAGATTTTGTCACATGACCGCAGTGGGATGACTATTGACTACACAACACAGATAAACAGGAATAGGCCTACTGGTGTAACAGAAACAGTCAATTGGAAAGAGATGAGAGCACACATGACACCAAGAGATGAACAACGAAGAGGGTGACAAGGGGGGGGGGGGTAGAGGGAAGGAGCTGGTATGACCACAAGAGGTTGGAAACACAAAACACAATACCAAAGGTGAGAAGGGGGTTAGTTAGTTAATGAGGCAGACTAAAAATGTGTATATCTGTGGGGATAAGGAGAAGGCCAAGACAAAAGGTTATTAGCCGTTTCTTTTTGGATGTTCAGACCAATGGGGTTGAATGATCTGGATGCACTTTATCCACAGTTTCTCCCTCCTCAGGCGAACAGTTTCTCTGTTGTTACCTAGTGCCTTAATGCCCTGTGAAATCATGGCAGAAATAGTCCTATTCATGAAGTTATAATATTTAGGCCCAATCATTCAACATAATCTTTTAATGCCGTTTGCAGTGGTACTTAGCATGGAGGAAAGTTATTTGTGAAAAAAATCAAATACGTCACAATAAACTTTGCAAATTTTAATTGAACCTTAACCTAATTGATCAAACCTGAATAAAAAAATATAAGAAATACACAGTTTTATATATAATAGGCTTCTAATAGTGAATATAAATTTAAAATATGGCTGTTAGTTACTAATATTGAGGTTTTTTTGAAGATTAATGAGGCTTTAATGGAGTTCGATGTTAAGGATGCTACTGGGCGTTTTTACCCCGAGGTACTTGATTTATCCTGGGGTAAAAACGCCCACTTACAAAACAATGTTAAGCAAATATTAAAATTGTTTTTAATATTTTGATCATTTATTATTGTGTAATTAACCCATCTTAACAAATATCAACTAAAGAATAATAAAAAAATAAAACAATGTGCTGTTTTTATTTTGTTTTAAGTGAAATACGTTAAACCTTCGACAGTCATTTTTCAAAACTTTTTTTTCCGAATTTTTTTTAACAGCACCTATGCACCCTTAAAATATGTTAATGAGTTTAATTATTCTTTTCATGTTTTTTGCCATGCATAGTACCTATTAGAAATATATTTCATTTAGTAATTCTATGTGTCTTTTTTTACTAGCAATGGAAACAAGTCAAGTGGGCGTTTTTACCCCATGGGCGTTTTTACCCCAGTTTACCCCATATCTTTAGATCCTTGTCATTTAAATTTGTTTCACAATAAACACAAAATAGACAGAGAAACTCATCCACCTCACACTCTGAAAATTCTATTTAAAAAAAAAACTTTTAAAATAATGTGGACTACTCCATGTCGACACCAACCTTGTCCGTCGTGACACCACCTTACCTCATTTGGACTAATGGGCAGAGATTGGTTATTTTTGGAAATAATGCTGCAGAGTGTCCGAAGCATCCTATAATTATCCATATAAAACTCCTATATTAAATTATGGATGAAGAGTCGCCACAGTATAGATGGCAAAATACAGGACTAAACGTGATGCGTGTTCCACCAATCAAATGACAAGGATCCGTGTGTGCCATGTTATATAATACTTTATTGTTTGGCTCACCTTCCTCGGCACAAATAAAATCTTGTACTTCTTTTTTTTGAAGCTCTCCTTGTCACTTTTTATTTGATCTGGAAAAAAATATGTAAATTGAATTTTCATCAAATCCACCCCCAAGTAACGGTATATTATTGTAAATGTACATGCTTATTGTATCATAGAGCAAGTCTTTGCTCTATGGCTGTACATGTACATGATCCCCAAAAAATAATTTTCAGTCTGCAAGATACACTGTTATGAATTTATATTTTTTACCAGAATGCCATGAGAGATATTTCCCTCTGATATGCTTTAATGGCAAAGTATACCTTTGGTTTTTAGAACCATTCGATCCTGAAAATTTCTTTTCAAATGGTGGTAGCGTTTCTGAGATATCGCCGAATATCTGGAGCGGTTATGGCCATGCAAGAATTAAATAATCCGTAATCGGAATACACAATCTGAGTAACATTTCATGCAGAAGCGTTTTTCAGATTGAAATGTTTTGGGGTGAACAATTATCCAAACCAATTCCTTCAAAGGAACTCCTTTCTGTTTTACACTATCAACAGTTGCAGTACTTCTCGCCAAGTACATGTAAGTTTTAAAGGTCATACATTTTTTGGAGAATTTACCAATCTATGACCCTCCCTTGAAACGCTCCCAGTTTGAATCTACGTGTTTGTTTTGATGAACGAGGAAGGTCACAACTTACTTGATATATTCCTGATGTTATCAACACTGGGTCTAACCAAGTACATACGCCTATTGCAAATAGAAACAGAAAGTGGGAGAAAAAAAGGAACTATAAATAAAGAAAAAGCTGTATTGAAATGTCGACGGCTAAAAGGGACCTTTAGCTCAAATGCAACTAATAGTTATTGACCTTTAAATGATTCCAATCTGGCAGGTTTTTCTCCTAGACAAATTAAGCTTGTTCCCTTTTTGTTTTGAGCCAAGAGCTCGCTATTCAACTGTTGCAGAGAAATCATTCTCAGTGTATGGCCCCAAAAATGTGGAATAAGTTTCCTGCAAATACCAGCGATGCCGGCTCACTCACCCCATTCAAGACACTCCTCAAAGCTATCCGTTCTATTGTGCCTCAGCACCTTAGAGCAAACTTTTTAATTCTGGCACTTGATAATTGACTTCTGATTGATTGATTGATTGATGTAATGCCCAGTTTTTTGGTGGACGACCCCAAAATATTGTTCACCCTATACATTTTGACAGATGCTGAAGTTTTAAAACAAATAATAAACCACAAGGGAAACTGACCGGGTAAGTTTCAAATGATTTTGGCTTGAACAAAGAAAATTTGACTAGAGCGGGATTAACATGCCGGCACTTAAAAAGACAAAAGAAAAGTGCAACGCACAAAAATACAAAGTGCACACATGGAATATTTGTAACTGCATGGAATATTTGTAACGTGCAAATTGTTTGTACATAGCTCCTGAAAACATGAGATAATGACCGGTTCCGACAAGAACTCATTTGTCTTAACTGTCTCAATAACTAATCATCTACTAATAAGAATAATAACAGGCATTTATACTGTGCTTTTCCAAAACATTATCAAAGCGCATAACAAAAGACAAGAATAAATTAAAACAAGCTAGAACAAAACTTAAATCTACTATTTAGGAAAGAGATAAGTTTGAAGTTTACTCTTAAATGTAACATCTCCATGAAGTAATAATAATGGCTTCTTATATATAGCACTCAGTCACTCAGTGATGCTCATGGCACTCATACATTATTACTGGGCCATTGATTTCATTCCTCAAACCATCTCAACACCCTCAGGAGTATACGGCCTGTGCTGCCAAAGAGCGCATTGAGCTAAATCAATCACGAGTATCATCTCTGCCCTCGCAGATAACCATTTACCCCTGGGTGAAGAGAAGCAATTTATAGTTTTTAAGTGCCTTGCTCAATGACAAAAGTGTCATGACCAGGATTCGAACCCACATCCTGACGACTCAGCCACCAGAACCCTAGCCTTTTGTCAAGGCCATCGTGGCTTGGACAGCTTTGTAAACAGTGGAGCGACTGGAACAAGAGACCATGCGCGGGAGCCGAGTGGCGAAGCCATGAGGGCCTTTTCCAACTTGTTTGCGGTTTTTGTAATTAATTATTCATGAAGTATGAAACGTGCTTTATGCACTTCTGATTGGTTTGGACTTTTGCTACCGTTTTAGGGTAGCAAAAGTCGAGATTATAAAGAAACACATAAGAAACCGCAAACGAGTTGGAAAAGGCCTTCATGGCTTCGCCACTCATGGCGTGGTCTCCCATTTCAGTCGCTTGGGATCGCAGCTCCAAGACACAAAGGCCTTGACAAAAGGCTACCAGAACCCGAGTCCGATGCACTAAATCGCTCGGCCACGACAGGCCACAATAACAAAATCTGAGAAGCAGTTTGACTTACGAGTCTCCGCTGACCTCCAACTTGTTGCTCTCCAGCTTGAATATCTTGTCCACACCATGCCTCTATTTATTCAGACAATTATAGAAGGAAGGTGAGTTAATCCTTTTTTAAGCAGGAAACCATTCACAGACAGTAGGCCTACTTGTGTCATGGTAATTTGACTGGTAACCATATCTCAGTACGAAACAATTTTCTGTGCTTTGCTGCTTTTGGTGCTTATAGCAGGTTTATGAAAATGGGCCCTGGTCTTTACTAATAAACTTTTATTTTTTTGTAAACAATTTTTGGAGATCAAAGGAGATCAATGATAATGATGAGCAATTTAGGAGAATATTATTTACCTTTAGCAGCTGAGCTCCCGCTATCCTGTCTAAGGGTCTCATTAAGTCAGGGTCTATTACTAGATCCTTCGTCTCAGGAATCTGCAAGGAACGAGGGGCGAATGGAAAATATGACCATCTTATGAGAAAGTGTCTCTCAAAGCATCATAGTGTCTTGGGCTAGAGACCCCTTCTGAATCAGTCTGAAAAAAACACATCCACTGACTCTATGGTCGGTGTACATAGTTTTAGCCTTGATTTTGTAAATGGTGTCAAAATTTGCTGAAAACTTAGAAATTGGGTGTCCAAATTGTTCACTTACAATACATGTAAATGACAGAAAAAACAGCGTGTCCAAATATAAAACAGGGTGTCCGAAGACAACCAGACACCCCTCTGGCTTATGCTATGGTAACTCATTAACACCAAAATAGACAGCGCAAACTGCAGATGGTGCAAATCCTTAAATACATTAACTGCGTGCACGCACAGTCGCACACAGACGATCGCCTCGCCTACACAACGGTTTGGTTTACGCTGATTGGTTGATTTAGGGGAAGTGCGGTCCATGGACATGTCGGTCAGTTTCTGGTAAGTTTTTGTTCGTTTTTTCTTTAAATATTTTCTCAATGATGTTTTGAGTAATGTACGAATGGATTCATGACACATTGATGATCACATCCATGTTTTTAGAATGTGTGTTGTTTTTTGAAAGTGGTAAAAAATTGGGCAAATCTGGTGACTAGTCTGACCAAAATAGTAGAAATTGCAATTTCGCCACTTTTTTGCACTGCATGACTCGTAACCCTCCGGTCTCCGACCGTCAGGAGGATGGAGGGTTACGATATCGCAACTACCTTGTTCTATGCTCCGAGTCTGACAAAGTTTCCCAAACAGTTGCCTCCCGAGTCCCAATAATAATTTAAATTAACAGTAATTAAAATTAGTATAAATAGAATTTATAGTAAAATACAAATAAAAAAAAAGAGAAAAAAAGAGTCAACCACTGACTGCTTGACACAAAAATTGTATTTGAATGGGGAAGGCATTGCAAACGTGTTTTTTAATATATTTTTTTAATGACTACTAGTAGTACTAGTTTTTCAAGATGCACACTGTGTGCGCCGCAAGCACATCACGACCCGCGGGCAGGGATGCACAGACCACGCCCACAAGCACAACACTGTACACGGTCACAGCAAACGACGACTGAATTGTCCGAAAACTGGGCAAATAGCAATAAACGGACAACATAAACCAAATTCGAGCACCATTTGTATCTATGAAGCTCACCTCAAACAAGTGTAGCTTAATCAATTTGTCGTAATACTTACAGATTCCAAAAGATGAACCAAATGTTCTTTAGAGAGTTGTTTCAACACGGAGAAATCCGGAGACTTTATGGTGGCCGCCATCTTATTAGAGATGTTTACCGAGTCAAATGAGGGCGCTGTTGATCTTGGATAATGACCCGATTCTGTTCGGAATACTCATTGGAATTCCCGAATGCAAGTTCTTTAGCAATCTATACCGTTTAGATATACTATTTAAAATGTTTCGTTATGGACCATCAAAATAAAGTGTGTGATATGCTGTGGTCCCCTTCCAACTCTAAAACGTAAGGGCCTGCCCTTGCCAGTCCCTCCCCGCCCCTCCAGACGATGCCCTTGCTGCACGGGACGGGAAGGCACTGCCCGGAGATGTTGGAACTGAAAAGAGTCACTTTTAACAATATTGCGGTAGGAGCAGGAAGAATGATTGCTACCCACCCCACCCACTGAAAATTACTATACGTTCAGCCTGTTATGATATTGCAGCAGCCGGATAATCATGTGGTGACCAGTGGCATATCAGAAGAAGTTTGATCCCCTCCACCTCCCCCCCCCCCCCCCTCACGTCAACTGTGTAGAAATTTCGTCTGATAACGCCCTCTTTTGAATCAACTTTCTTCAGCCCATATTCATTTACCGTATGGGGGAGACACACACCGGTTGATTCATGCACAGCCCGCCGGAGTGAGATAAAACACAAAAATCTAAGAAATTGGGTCGATGCTCTTGGGACTGACACTCGCTCACTGGCCTCGGTCAAGTACACATGGTAGAAGAGTACCACATTACTAATGCTTAGATCCAGTTGGCTGTATTTTGGCACTCACAAATCAACAACTTAGTCATTGACCATCAATGAAGTTGGCCGGTTGTATATCATGAAGGTATGGTTGTATGGTGTGTTCGAAATGATTGAAACACACGTACACCTGCTTTTTCCAAATACCAATTTATTTGTAAACATATTATGAAGTCATTCAATTATTGCGTTTTTAACTTGCAGAACATTCTCTAAACGGTAGTTCAGTAAATTATAGTTCAATATTATTTCACCGGCCTCGGAGTTCCTTTAATGTTCTCTCTGGTCATCAGTCTGATTTGTTCAATTCATCAAGCAGCCTTCAGGAATGATATGTCGATAAATTGTAGGCACAATTCTTACTTTCTGTCAAAGAAAAACGCAAAAGATTGACCGAAATGTCCGACAGCCGCCCCCCCCCCCCCTTAAGCTATGCCATAGGTTTCACGCACATCAGGTGCACCCCGTCGTTGAATGCTTCAGTAACAGACACTACGTGGAAATTGGCCAGTTCCAGCGCTTTTTGCGCCTCCTCCCTGCCCCACAATCCACCCAAGCCTGCCCCGTCTCCCGGACAGAGTGAAATCGGCAGACAGGTCACCAAACTGTACGAATATGCGAGGACGATGGACGTCCTATCTTGTCTCTTTAAATTATCGCCCAGATTTGAATACGCATTGATTTCAATGACCGAGAGGGTACCCCCGGGCTTGAGCACCCGTTGCATCTCTTGGAGAGCCTCGTGGGGTACGAGAGGTCATGGAGGACGAAACGCATGAAGAGGTAGTCGAACTTGTCCGTCCAGTCGGGGGGCATGAGTGTGACATCGGCAGTGATGAACTCGACATTGGAGAGACCCATCTCGGCCGCTGTGTCGCGCGCCTTGCCGAGGGCGGGTGGGGATACGTCCAGGCCGTAAAACCGACTCTTGGAAAAGTGTCGGGGCCATTGTGATGGCGGCTGTACCTTCCCCGCACCCGAGATCCAGCACTTGAATTCCAGTTTCTTGAAAAAAGGGCAAGTTTTAAAAGCTATCGTTAGATGGATGTAATAACAAAGTATTTCCACAAATAGCAGTTCAACTATTTCGTTACTCACCTAGATTGCTGTGAATCTGAGGCATAGAGGGAAGGAATTCTTGAACAAGCTGATCCTGGCAGAAACGTCCTTGCGTCAAATAAATTAGGTCGTCCAGCTTGTAATACTTTTCAAATGGAACCCCTTCATAAAAGAAAAGAATACACACAGTTAGAATCGCGGCCGGTGTACATTGTGGCAAGATCTACTGGGACCAATCATGGCACTGCTTACCGCGATTTCGGCTAATACAATCTTTCTTTGAAATAAAACGCATATAAATTGCTGTGGTGAATTGCAGCGCCACAAAGATTAAGCTCTGGTGCCCAGTGGGCCCACATCTAACTGATACCCACAATATGCCCCAAATAACTGTTTAAACTCACGAACAAAATTTGTCTTCACCTGCTGGCCCATCCTTTCTGAAGCATTCTGCAACTTTGAAGAATCCACCGTAAAGAACGGGTAACGTCATCACCAGACCTTTTGACTCCCTGATGTTTGAGCGGTGGGCCGGAAGCCAGAATTTCCCTTCTTCCGGGTCAAAGTTGACGATGTTTGCGGTGGCCATACATCCCAACCACTCCCTGACATACCTGTCAAAATACAATGTTGAGAAATATGTTAGATGATAGATTTATTGAAATAAAATACAATAAACAGTCTCATGTTCACCCATGGTTAACGGGAAGCCTTTGCATCAGAATAAACAATAAAATAACAAAACGAATACAATATTTTATTTGCAGGTACTATTACCAAATTATGTTTTAATTTTCTAACGACTATGTTGTGTGTTTGCAATCGGTGAACGTAATTCCCGGTATAACACATCATAAAATACTCTTTCCCTGCACGTTTATTTTATGTTGTGACTGAACGCCATTCTTTTTTGAAAAAAGGGGTGATGGGGCCTACTGGCAACCAAAAATACCTTCGGATAAACATTTTGAATGGATTAACATTCAACACTCAAATAGAGCTGCTTAAGCAGAAAATACTGCTTAACATTTGTCCGCTAAGCAGGAATGAGCAGGATACCAGTCACAAATTGTACATGTGACATGGTAGTTTGGCCGGTAACCTTATTCTGGTAGGCATAATCTTGTCGTGCTTAGCTACGTTTTGTGCATAAGCAGCTCTATGAAATTGGGCCCTGAAGATGATTTTGTGAAGAAAATCAATCAGTTTGGGTTGAATTATATACAAAAAAATGATCACACCAGATTAGTGTTCATATTATTTTTTGTTCGTTTTATGTTAAGAATACAAACAAACAACTATAAATTAATTCAAATCAAAGTTAGTTGCATTATACTTTATAGACCTTATGCACATGACGTCATTTGAGTGGGGCGCCCTCGGCTAGAGGTCAAAAGAAGATTGCTCATTGGCTCATCCTCTGCGTCGCGCGTACAATATGTGCGTTTTCCATTGTTTCGTCATCGTTTTACCTCTAAGATGGCGGCGTGATGACGTCAATGCATAAGGTCCATTGGGTACCTGTTTTTACCTTTCTTTCATGTCGGCCAAGTCCGCAATGTCCTGGCTGGTTTTCCTGTTCTCACCCATGGTGATCATCACATCGAACAGTCCCGTCTCCATACCCATGGCTATCCCAATTCCTGCTATGCCACCTACAAGCTGCTCGGTGACCCGACTGGTAAACTCAGTCGCGGTTTCGTTTTCCTTAAAAACGGAGAACGCCATTCTTGTGTGTGTTGTGTGTGTGTTGTGTGTTTTTGTCAAGAAGATTGTTCAACGCAACGCCCATAATAATTACTACTTCGTGGTTTGGAGTTCACACATAAATATTCAACTGCCTATTATCAAATTTAATTGCCTGTAAATACCACCATCAAGGATTGCCACGTATTTTCCCATAAAAGACTATCACCGGGAATCGGACATAATAAAAAATAACGGAAAATCAATACAAATTATGACAGCACAATAACACTGTTGTGTACACGGTTAACAGATGTGTGCCAGCAAAATGAAATTTTAATCGATGCAACATGTGTCATTAATCTAAACAGGTGAGCCAATATTGTATTCAGTACACACTTGCAAAAGTAGCCCCCCCCCCCTTTAGAAAGCTGTGCCACTAACAAACAATAGAATGTAGTTTTACTTGATGTTATGGCAGGGATTTCGAAGGTTCATTCCCTTTAAACAACTTGGCAAGCAATCTCCTGAAAACGAGCAGAGTATACTGACCAAAACGTCGAGACCACACCGGTGTCATGACAAAAACTGTCCGCTGACAAAAAGTGTCCGCTCATTAGCATATTGCGTTCTGAATGGTCATGCGTCTATGACGTCACATTGTTTACGGAAGCTTGCTAAATAGTGTCCGCGGTTAGCGTGCATCAGCATTGCGTGCCTTGGTTCTCAGCTGTTAAGACGTCGTATCCAGATAAGATAATTTTTGACCTTTTAGTTTTACATTTTA
Source organism: Pycnopodia helianthoides (assembly GCA_032158295.1). Lineage (NCBI taxonomy): Eukaryota > Metazoa > Echinodermata > Asteroidea > Forcipulatida > Asteriidae > Pycnopodia > Pycnopodia helianthoides. Next base: position 21,306,780 of record CM063247.1, on the reverse strand, counting down.
TTTAACGCTTTCCTGCTTGTATTTGATTATAAATATTCGTATTATTTATCATTTAGCACTGTCACCATTCGTACTTTTTAACCTGCACTTTTTAATTACTTAAGTAAAATACTAATCTTGACATACTTTTGAGATTAAGTGTTCGTCAATTTTTTTAACTTGACTTGTATTTACTTGAACGCTTTCTTGGTTGTATTTGATTATTAATAATTCGTAACATTTAGCCCTTTCACAATTATTCGTACTTTTTAAACCTGCACTCTTTTTACTTAAGTAAAATACTAAGATTAAGTGTTCGTCTGCTTGATATATTCCTAACTCCCCTCTACGGCCTCAAAATGCCCCAAAACTGACCGTAATCTCTGCCAAATACTGTCCGTAATCTGCCAAATACTGTCCATGTGCATGCAAACGTGCAGCAGCATGGCGCGCGCCCGGACACTATTTGTTGGGCGGACACCATTTGTCACGTATTACATGCCAAATAGTGTCCGGGGTCTACTGCGCATAGCTCAGCGGACTTTTTGTCAGCGGACAGTTTTTGTCATGACACTGGCTCTTCTCAGAACCACACTGGTTCTTCTCAGAACCACAATGGTTCTTCTCAGAACCACAGTGGCTCTTCTCAGAACCAAACTGGTTCTTCTCAGAACCACACTGGCTCTTCTCAGAACCACAATGGTTCTTCTCAGAACCACATTGGCTCTTCTCAGAACCAAACTGGTTCTTCTCAGAACCACACTGGCTCTTCTCAGAACCACATTGGCTCTTCTCAGAACCACATTGGCTCTTCTCAGAACCACACTGGTTCTTCTCAGAACCACACTGGCTCTTCTCAGAACCACACTGGCTCTTCTCAGAACCACACTGGCTCTTCTCAGAACCACACTGGCTCTTCTCAGAACCACATTGGCTCTTCTCAGAACCACACTGGCTCTTCTCAGAACCACACTGGCTCTTCTCAGAACCACACTGGCTCTTCTCAGAACCACACTGGCTCTTCTCAGAACCACACTGGCTCTTCTCAGAACCACACTGGCTCTTCTTAGAACCACACTGGCTCTTCTCAGAACCACACTGGCTCTTCTCAGAACCACATGGCTCTCCAGAACCCTGCTCTTCTCAGAACCAAACTGGCTCTTCTCAGAACCACACTGGCTCTTCTCAGAACCACATTGGCTCTTCTCAGAACCACATTGGCTCTTCTCAGAACCATACTGTTTTTCCTCAGAACCACATTGGCTCTTCTCAGAACCACACTGGCTCTTCTCAGAACCACACTGGCTCTTCTCAGAACCACAGTGGCTCTTCTCAGAACCACATGTTTTATGGAGATTGCACTCAGTCTGTCTGTTTTGTTTGATTTTTCATCTTTTGATATGAACACATCTGAAAATTTGCTCAGCTGTTATTTATATCACTCTTGATGTCATGTGGGAATTATGACACCAAATGCGAACTCCCTTTGACCAGTGCAGTATCTTCCCTGCCACACAAGCCCTAATGTAAAATGTCACTAAGGGTATACAAATACATGGTCTATAAACGGTCAAAACCATGGAATCCTGCAAGAAGTTGGAAATAATTCGGGCGGTGGGTATACCAAAAATACAACATTTATAGGCAGCCAGGTACTTTAATTACAAAATACACACCGCTCTTCATTAAAAGCTACAATGTTTAGTTAGCACTAGTCAAACTAAATTTTATTTTGCTGCTTCAAAATTTCCGAACCTGTAAATGTGGACAGAAATGATTAATTAGGGCTATCAACATGGTCAATGTCATGAAAAGAAAGATGTGCTGTGATGAGGAACCATCATCATTTGAATGATCTGATGTGCCTATAGTTTCATAGAGCCGCTTGTAAAATATACTTAACAAACTTCTGCGAAACAAAAAAAAAAATAGCAGGATGCCAGTCACGGGTGGAATGACATATGAAATGACATAATGGGGACTTTTGGACCGCAGTGGCCCTTGCTGCACTCTTTTTCATCGCTATTGACCATGTTGAACATAATTGGCTTATTGCTCGTATATACACATAATAAAACAAATTAACTTGGCGTGCTAAATATCAAGTACATGAAGCTTTGAACTTGTTATGGTGTTTTGCAAGTTACATTTAGAGGCTCGACTTATTGAAAAGAAACAAACAGTGTTTTATTCATATTAAAAACCTCCGATGGCCTACAGGGTCTACAACCAATAGACCGAAAACACATTTTCCTTTGTTACTCGTTTATGTTTTTACAACTTAAAGTTGAAAACCTTCAAGTTATAAAACACTTTCTATATAGGTTAGTGTACACAAAATGTTGCCTTTTCGAGGTGTATTTAACATTTAACAAAACAAAGTATATGTATTTTTTTTATTGATTTTTTTTTTTTTTTGGGGGGGGCAAACTATCTCCTCATCGTCTCGAAAGGTTATTAGCTTTGAAAAATGTATGAAATCAACATTGTAAAGGAGGTATACAGGGTTTATAAACAAAGCAGCTAAAGCATTTTGGTCTTTCATTTTCAGGGGTTTGGGGGTTTTGTACACATAAGGTGTATGCCGGATTGGGACGGCACTTCGGTCACGGATAAGACTTGAAAGTTGGCCGCTTCAATTGCCGCTCGAGCATTCTCCCTGCCCCACATGGCGCCCAAGCCCGCCCCGTCTTTGTGGTTGAGTGATGTCGGCATGCAGTTCATCAAACTGTAAATGTAGTCGACGACCAGGCTGTCACGATCTGGCTCCGCCAGATTATCTTGTAGTTTTGCATGTGCCGGGGTTTCCACGACGGACAGGGTCCCCCCTGGCTTGAGTACCCGGTGCATGTCCCGAAGAGCCTTGTCGGGGTAGGCCAGGTCGTGGAGGACAAAGTTCATGAAGAGGTAGTCGAACTTGTCCGTCCAGTCGGGCGGCATGACTGAGATGTCGGCATAGATGAACTCGACATTGGAGAGGCCCATCTCGGCTGCCGCGTCTCGAGCCTTGCTGAGCGCTGGCTTGGACAAGTCTAGGCCGTAGAAATGACTCTTGGGGAAGTGTCTGGCCATGGTGGTTGTGGACACACCGCCACAGCATCCGATGTCCAACACCACAATCCCATTCTCTGCGTTTACAATGACAACAATGGGTTCATGAAAATACAACTACATTTTTTTATGCATCACACTCTAAAAACTCCCAGGATTAAATTGACCCAGATTCTGGGTATCAATGGACCTGACCCATTTCTGGGTCAACATGACCCGGAATCTGTGATTGGAACAATTCCCCAAATGAGGGTAATGACTATACTGTTCAGTCTGAAGATAGTAGGGGAAGCTTTGGTGTGTCATCGGCACCATACTTACTTAGCTGTTGATGCAGATGGGGCATAGCTGGAATAAACTCTTGAATAAGATGGTCCCGGAAAAACACTCCCTGAGTCAAACTCATCAGATCATCGAAGTTGTGATACAGGTCATAACCGACACCTGGGGGGGGGGGGGGGACAATGTAAAAACAAAATATTAAAATAATAACGATCCAACAAAACTTGAGATCACACAAACAAACTGCCACATAGGGAGGAGTGTCCAACTTCATGAACTTCAGCGAATTAACCCAAAGGGACAAACAAAATTATTGCAACAATAAAACTCGGCCATTTTAAAACACATGACAACTATACTTTGTTATTGTCTGTATTGCAGTACGGAGGTATTTATATCAGGACCGTCTACGAAAGTATTTTTCCTCACCTGCTGCTCCATCCTTTTTGAAGCAATCAGCAACTTGGAAGAATCCTCCGTTCAGAACGGGTGCGGTCATAGCAAGAGCCTTCAGTTCCACGATGTTTGATCGGTGGGACGGCAGCCAAAATGTCTCTTCAGCGGGGTCAAAGTTGACGATGTTTGCAGCGGCCATAGATCCCAACCACTCCCTTACATATCTGTGAAAACATATAGATATAAGAATCCATGACATGACTCCGTCATTAAACAAATCAATAAATAAATCTAAAATGTAAGATTAATAAATAACAACACATATTAATAGTGGATTTATAATGAGCAAAGCTCCACTATGAGGTGCCCAATGCACATAAATGAATAATTACTAAATTAACATAGAATAATAAATAAATAAATAAAATAATAGTACAACAAATTAAAAATAATTTTTAAAAAACTGTGTAATTTTTATCCAAAAGTTTAATTGTAATAAAGATGGTAATGGTGATAAGCATCATGTGAAATGTTTCGTCTGAAATGCCCCAATTGCTTAGAAATCAATAAAAGTAATAAAACATGTCAAATTCTAATTTCCGCGATGTCCGTGTGTGAATGCTGCGACCAAGGACTTACTAATAAATAAATAGACCCGCGTCACCTCGCTTAACGTGGATGGGTTTGACATTCTTAAACTATCGTGACAGTTTTTTTCTCAATAAGTAGACACTTGTATTCAACTGAAACATTCAGTATGTTTATTGACAACTTGGCCTTTAAATCAGCATTATGCCAACGTTGACAAAAACAAACAATCTATGGCCAGTATGAGTACGACCCTGCCTTCAACGTTTAAGCTCACCTTTCTTTCAAGTTAGCCACGTCCGCAATGTCCTTGCTGGTTTTCCTTTTCTCCCCCATGGTGATCATCACATCAAACAGCCCCGTCTCCATACCCATGGCTATCCCAATTCCTGCTATGCCACCGACAAGCTGCCCCGTAACGCGGGTCGAGAAATCCACAGCGGTCTCATCTGCGGCAGCCATTATTGCAAGCTACACCGAATGAGAGCGATATTACAATGCTAGTCGGTTTAGTATTGAATGCAATTTGTACAGATCCGAAGCTGGCCACAGAAAGCGCATGGCAGTGTGTTATGCCTACTTTGCAGCCAAGCTCATCTTTGTAATTGTGAAGGTCGTATAAAGGACGAGGTTAAAGGCTGTACACTATTGGTAAGATCGAAAAACACAAATGTTCACAGAATCACACATAACTTACATGATTTAAAGTAAGTAATGGTAGAAAGGGTTCCTTAAAAAATTCCTGCCTAAAATGCTATCGTTTCTGAGAAACGAGTAAAACAATAGTAATTATCGCGCGCGATAATTTGAAAAAACACAAAACACATAAGAGCTCTTTTCACTATTTTCTTGTGACCTCGATGACCAATTGAGCTCAAACTTTCACAGGTTTGTTTGTTCATGCATATGTTTAATCACACAAAATGTGGACACTGATTTTGAGCTGTTACCAAAAGTGTACAATACCTGAACTGTGCTTTCAATTTTTTTGCAAAATTTGACAAAGTTAAAGTGCAGATTTTAACAAATCGCTGAGACTCTTCCAATAATATGTAGTACCACCGTACGTTGGATAGGACTATTTCTAAACAATAATGTTCTATTGAAACGGAAATAAAGATTTTTCTTACGGGTACTTCAAGTACGTGGTCAAACAAGCCTTTTTCCCTCCGGTCAGCCCCCCCCCCGCCCCCTGTTACATTATTCACTGTTAACCCCTTTTTGAATATTTGTGTGACATTGTTACAACTTGTGGCTATACCTGTTTTTGCTTTGCATTTATGGCTCCCTATAGTTGTCCAACCTTGGTTGGCAAAAACTTGGGCTGTTACATTGAAGGTCCATATGGTTATATCAATAGACTGGGCATGCGGATCTTTACAGAGTTTTGTTCACGGAGGGAGTTGCAGGATTAGTGTGGAATTGAGAAAGAGCGTTAACCCGTGGAGGAAAGGGTCAAAGTACGTGCGAAGCGTCACTAAAAAGTCACCGTCTTTTATACAAGAAAATTGAAAATGTGCACAGCCACAATCGTGGGTACACTTTTGGTTACAAAGACACCAAATGAACCGCACATAAATATTGAGTAACTCTTTTCAGATCTGGTATTCGACAAACTCAAGTACTTTCTACTCTTCATTTACACAACGCTGATTAATAAACTAATTTACAAACAACATTGAGATAACTGTTACATCACTGGTTTTCAAACCGTTGTTCATAACATGGACACGACAAAATTGTGTACCCATGATTGTGGCTGTGCACAAAAGCAACTGGGCCGACTTGATACAGTAATTATACTTTTTTACTTGTTCTGCAGTATCCAGCTGTCATCGTCTTTGCTATAATGATGTTCTTGTCATCACACCTTTAATACATTAGCCTTTGTCTTGGAATTGTCTATCGAGACGTATGTCATCTTTGTACATGTATTTTGTCTTGTTTCGAGTTTATTTTTTTGCTCGTCTGTCAATTAAGGAACAAAGGCCTCGGCGTCACCTAAGCCTCACTGTAATATTGTCCCACTGCATGGTTATTACATGTTTTATAACTATAATTAATTATTGAAAATGCCAAATCTATTTATGAGCCTACTTTACTATTATGTCACGATGTAACTGGATGTCATGTTTTAAACTATCCATTTGAATTTTGTGAGATTACTTGATAACAACGAATCAGTCCAAGTTATTTAAACTACTTTATACGAGCTTGAAGCCTTTGCAAGCCATAGTTAGCTGCCTCTTTCTGGCATGAACGACAAACCTGAACTCAACAATTGTACACAACTCCCCCCCCCCCCATCTTTAAAAATATTTGACAAGCAAGGCTTAAGCGAAACAGAACAGTCTCTTGAATATCGAATAATTGTAATTGTTGTTCGAGTAGCATCGACACTTGTTTGGGATAGAGAAATAACAGCCGACTTAGTATCCAATCCCAATGATAATTGTACGTCAATGGTCGTGGTGATAGACGGTATGTTTGTACACTCTGAAGAAAAATTGTACATCAGATCTGATTGACACAATACTATTAGTTTTGTAACTATGTTTATTTGCAAAACCGTTGTTGATATATATTATTTCCACTGCAGTGGCTTGTTCTGTTCTAATCGCATCAGCAGGCTGGGCAAACGATTTCGTGTGTAAACACATTGTCTGGGTGTATTTGTCCCAACGTTTGGAATTGCACCGGATCACTCAAGGGACTCACAACAAATCAATCTAAAAAAATCTGTAATTTCCGATCAAACACATGCTATAAGAAAAAATAGTTGCTAGAAAAACACAAAATTATCTGGTTTTTACAGCGTCCCCGATGCAAATATAATCTATTATAACGTTCTTTGTATAATTTCCCAGACTTGCTGGAACTGTCCTTACTGGCTTTATTCACTCTCCTTCTTTCCAAAAAGGCAGGACACTAAACATGTTTTTCGTTACTTTGCCTTATAGTAAAAAAAATCGTCACTGGTCCCGCATACTCATAACTGTTAACAATTTCAGCAAGTTTCACCACTCCGGTAAGGTCTCTCTGGTACAAACTCTGCAATATTCTTCACACAGATTTTCGAGAAAGATGACCCTCGATCGAATAAACAAATGCAACAGTCATCATGTACTTTTTACAACAACGGCACTTTCATTATTGAGGGCGCCTTGTTTGTTTTGTTTACTATTTTTATTTACACGGTACATGTTCAATAAGCAGTTACAAAATATTACAAAGTCGTTTTCAACAAGAATGTAATAATGCTTAAAGGCACTTGACACCTTTGGTAATTGTCAAAAACCAGTATATTCACTTGGTGTATCCCATCAGGTGCATAAAATAACAAATCTGTGAAAGTTTGGATTCAATTGGTCATCGCAGTTGCAAGAAAATAGTGAAAGAAAAAACACCCTCATTGCACAATTTTGTGTGCTTTCAGGTGCATAATAAAAGGCTTCAGCTGAATTCTTTTTATTATTCGAGTGAGAAATTACCTCTTTCTCAAAAACTACATTACTTCAGAGGGAGCCGTTTCTCACAATGTTTTATACTATTAACAGCTCTCCATTGCTTGTTACTAGGTCAGTTTTTATGCTAACAATTTTTTTTTTAAATAATTACAAATAGTGTCTAGTGCCTTTAATTGTTTCCCCGTAAGTCTACCCTCAGAAGCGTAATAACAAGATAAAACAGTACGCTATATACTACCATTGTAACTACTATAAATATAACTATAAGTATAACTATAGTACAACTACTGGTGCAGCGCCGCTCAGTACGTTTTCATAAAAATATGAAGGATTCTAGGCGAGTTAAAAACTATAAATGAAATTTGTATCCTAAAGAATTTGTAGGTACCTTTTTGAAATCGATAGTTGTGCAGTGACGTAGCTTTCGATGTCGTCACGACATCTTCATTCAGCGTAGTGAATTTAAGGCTCCGGTGGTGGTTCTAGCTAACGTTAAGGAAACTCCAATATTTTAATGTGAACACCAGAATGTTGACACTCAGAACGTTTTCATAACAATATGAAGGATTGTAGGCGTGTTAATAACTGTATTATACAATTTGTATCCTAAAGAACTTTTTGAAATCGATAATAGTGCAGTGACGTTGCTTTCGATGTCGTCACGACATCTTCATTCAGCGTAGTGAATTTAAGGCTCCGGTGGTGGTTCTACAATCCGGCCAAAATGCTTGGGCCACCCGTTCCTATAACGTTACAATAACCATACAATAACCATTCCCTGTCTCACAATAAACATTCTCTCCCCGTCCCCCGTCCCCCGTCCCCCGCTCAATGTTGTCTGGAACGCAAAAGACCGTGCAACAATGTGATTCAACATTGAAAGGGGACAGGGGGCCCAACGAGATATGGCCGGATTGTAGCTAACGTTGAAGAAACTCCAATATTTTAATGTGAACACCAGAATTTTGGCATTATTTTTTATCAGAAAGTGACTACGCAATCGTTCCTAAATTTCTGTTCAATCACTTGGTTCAATTCCCTGACTGTACATAGCCAGAAAAAAACTTCAACTTATTGTTAAACACGCCAGCAGAATCAGATGCCGACATGGAAAGCCTTCAGAAGCTGGTAGATAGTATGAACACAATTAATTGTATTATGTCTGAGAGCGCATTACCCTCTATATTCTTTGATTGTACAGATCAGGGCCCAATGTCATAGAGCTACTTAAGCACAAAAAGTAGCAAAGCAAAACAAAATTATGCTTACCAGAATAAGGTTACCAGCCGAAATACCATGTCACATGTACAATCTGTGGCTGTCATCCTGCTTAATTTTGCTTAGCACAAGATGTTCAAGCAATAGTGTCTGCTTAAGCAGCTCTATGAAATTGGGCCCTGGTAAAGATTCGACAACTGGGCCTTAAAACAAACATGTTTAAAAACTTCCTTCCAATTCCAAGTGCCATCCATAGTTTTAACAATAGTTTATCTAATAACTTGTCGCCATGTTTTTATGACTGTCTCTTTTACTCTCGTGTAAATATTTTGTCTTATTGTGATTTACTTTTTGTAAGTTTTTTAAGGTAATTTTTGTAATGCTGTAATCAATGTGTGACAAAATTCATGTGTATTCACATGATGAATAAATAAAATGAACGAATGAATGATAAATGTATCCTATTAACGACATAACAGATTGTTGTTCTCTTAAAGTTTTAAGAACTATTCTATTCTATTGAGGTAGGCCTACTGTAGTTGCTAAAAGCATTTACATCTTTCCGCTTTTAAGTTCAAGCGGAAAAAAAGCGTTGTTTTAAAGCCAAAGCACCTTGTAAGTCTCGCGACGATAATGTCACCCTTGAGCTTCCGGACACCTCTGAGCCATCAGCTATGGGAGATTAACGAGGACGCAAATTTTGTGTAATTTTTTTGTTTATGTCACATCACTTTTTTTCCACCCAAAAACATATAGATGGAATGATTACAATTAAAACTAACAATGTAATAAATAAAGTTTAAATAAAATCTGAAGAAATATTGCTCGACCTCCAACATCCGGCTCGAAGTGTCAAATTGCAAATTTAAGCCGACTGTGTATACGCAAACCGTGTCAACTGCACGAACAACAAACCGAAGTTAGGTGATATTTGAAATCGGGATAAGTGCTTTGTTACTTTAGCGCGAAAACAGACCTTTGAGGCTTTGTGTGACACGGATTTCACATGATGTTGCATGGCGTCGCCGGAAAAACGGCGTCGTAGTTTCGCGCAGTTTGGGTACCATACTAAATGTAGCAGCTTGCTCAAGTTTGTATGCGTGTACGTCAAGGATAACGACGATCGCCATTTATTGCATTTTCTTTATGGTCAAACGTTAAGCGGAAATTAAGGTCAGCTAAAAAAATAAAATAATATAAAATAAACCCGGCGGCCAGATGGGTGCTCTAATCATTCACAACGACAGTCCCTACCCGAGGTACTCCCCCAAGTTTCTACCCGAGGTAGGCCTACTCCCCAAGTTTCTACCCGAGGTACTCCCCCAAGTTTCTACCCGAGGTAGGCCTACTCCCCAAGTTTCTAACCCGAGGTTACTCCCCCAGTATTTCTACCCGAGGTAGGCCTACTCCCCAAGTTTCTACCCGAGGTACTCCCCAAGTTTCTACCCGAGGTAGCTACTCCCCAAGTTTCTACCCGAGGTACTCCCCAAGTTTCTACCCGAGGTACTCCCCAAGTTTCTACCCGAGGCACTCCCCAAGTTTCTACCCGAGGTACTCCCCAAGTTTCTACCCGAGGTACTCCCCAAGTTTCTCGGATCCCAAGTAGGGTACTCCCCCAAGTCTCTACCTGAGGTACAAGTACTCGTGGGACCCAAATATTCCTGGGTGATGAGAAGAAATTGTAGTTAAAAGTCTCGCCCGACAAGAACACAATTGTCACGACCGAAACCACACTTGCTGTGACAAAATAATTTCAAGCAAAGCCGTTGCTACAGATATTGTTGTTTTCACTATGCGGCTTTCTGCACAAGTAGTGAAGACCATTCAGATGTGCATTGGTGGCGCTGACGGACACAATCTCAAAATCTGCCTGTTCGAGCATCTGCTGGGCTTTCTCTCTACCCCACATGGCTCCGAGACCAACTCCATCTCCTGGATGCAGGGACACAGGGAGGCAGTTCATCAGACTCATAGTGTACTGGGTGAGCACGTAGGCTCTGTCCACCTCCTTAAGATTGTCCTCAAGCTTGGTGTGCGTGACGGTGTCCACCACCGATAGGGTTCCCCCCGGTTTCAAGACCCGGTGTATTTCACGCAGGGCCTTGTACGGGTGCGACACATCGTGAAGGACGAAATACACGAAGACGTAGTCAAACTTCCAAGTCCACTCGGCCGGCATGCAGCTGACGTCCTCACTGGCAAACTCGACATTGCTGAGACCCGTGCGTTTGGTCTTCTCTCGAGCGTGCCCAATGAGGTTGGGGCAGATGTCGAGGCCGTAGATGTAGCTGTTGGGGAACTGGCTGGCCAGCATCCTGCACGAACCTCCCTCGCAGCACCCTACTTCTAGAACCGCGATTCCTTTCACTAAATAACACAGAACGACACATAAGGACAGACAAAGTATTTAACCGACCGTTTAAGTTTGATAAGGACTTGAAACTTTCGATTTTAGACATTTTAAATTGGCATGTTGAAACAGAGTTGAGTTTCTAAACCACCTATACACTCTTTGCAAAACTCTCAAGAATGTATCAATGGCAGAACTGAATCCCCTTAAAAAACCACATTAATAGACCATCAAAACCCGAGGGAGTCTCAAAGCGCTCATTTTGTTTCCCCCTGCAGGGTATACGGAGCATATGTTCCAAATATCATTTATTTACATTGCACCATGTAGCTGTGTTGCTAGGTGCAGTGGTGCAATCTGTTGCCAGCCATGTGAGGGGGCAAGCTCCAGGACAAACACCTTCTCCTATAGCGAGAAGTGTACTGGGTTCTTAACCGATGACCTACAGGTCTGCAACCAATAGACCGAAAACACATTTTCCTAAATTACTTGTTCATTTTTTTTAGCAAAAACAGGTGAAACCCTTTAAGTTTTATCCTCAGACAGGCTCGATTGACATGGCCTATGACCGTTTAGGCAGTATGACCCATGGACTCCGAATCCAAGTTATAATACTTTCTATATAGGGAAGTGTACAAAAGAAATTGCATTTTCGTGGTGTAAACTCACAAAAATTAACACACACAAAAAGTTCTTTTATGAGTTTTGTTCTTGTTTTTTGCCAAACTATCTCTTAAACATCTGGAAAAGTTATTAGCTTTGAAATAAGTATGAAATCAACATTGTAAAGGATCGTGGCATACACGTTTTCCCAGCGTACAGCACTCTGCTGTGTACTGTAGGGCGTCCGAAGACATTATTCAACAGAAAATGGCGGCGCAGGGTTTTTAAAGACACTGGACACCATTGGTAATTGTCAAAGACCAGTTTTCTCACTTGGTGTATCTCAACATATGCACAAAATAACAAACCTGTGAAAATTTGAACTCAATTGGTCGTCGAAGTTGTGAGATAATAATGGAAGAAAAAACACCCTTGTCACACGAAGTTGTGTGCTTTCAGATGCTTGATTACAAGACCTCACGCGTGAGGTCTCAAAATCAATTCAAATATTTTACTGAGAAATTACTTCTTTCTCAAAAACTTCAGAGGGAGCCGTTTCTCACAATGTTTTATACTAATCAACAGCTCTCCATTGCTCGTTACCAAGTAAGTTTTTATGCTAACAATTATTTGGAGTAATTACCAATAGTGTCCAGTGCCTTTAAGGACGCGTGCATTTATACACAGAACTCGGGATCGGTACAGCTTTACGTCCCATCGGAAGGAAGCAACCAAAGTGGTTTAAGACACCAGTGTCAAGACCGGGACTAGAACCCACACTCTGCTGATCAGAAACACTGCATAGTCTTAGTAAACAGTAATGTACCGGACATACGCATATCATAAAAAAATTACATCATGACAAAAGCATCGAAAAATCGTTTACTTACTTAGTTGCTGATTTAACGTTGGCATGGAGGGAATAAATTCTTGAAGGAACTGATCTCGAAAGAAAGGATTGTGTAGTTTGTCCAAAACCTCATCCAACTTCGGATACTTGTCGTTACAAACACCTAAATGTAAGAGGAAAAATGCACGATTCATTGTTTAAAAGAAAATGTATACTGCAATGTGTGAGTAACCAGGTAGTTCTGAATTTAATTTGGTCAGACGGCTAACAAAGTGGTTAACATTATAAGTTTACACTCTACATAGTCTTTTACCAGGGAAAAACAATTAAAATCTAAAAGATTGCTTGACTCAACGTTTTGTTGGGCAGGAAGAAATCAACATGGTTTAAGACCGGGACTAGAACCCACACTCTGCTGATCAGAAACACTGCACAGTTTTAGTAAACAGTAATGTACCGGACACCTATCGCATATAAAAAATACATCATGACAGGATGGATCTGCCCCAGCCATGTTCCACTCGTGCTGAGGGTCATACAATGAATGTAACACCTAGTTTACATTATTCCACATATACTGTATTCCAAAGTTCATGGATCGAGGAGTGAATGGAGAAAAGTTCTCGTCGAGTATACTTTCAAAAAGAACAAAGTATCAACGGGAGTAGTCAGCTACGGAGCTCCGGAAGTGCCATCCAACCTGTATAAATCATGAGATAATTTACTGCAGAACGGTGACATCAAAAACGTGAGAAGACGACATCTCGAAATAATTGATTCAGTCCTTAAAAGTCTGGTAACTGTACTCATTTGATGTGCCCATGCCTTATTAAGCCATAATGAATACGTTCATTTTATCCCCATCCCATCTTCATAACAAGGAGCAATTGTTACCTGCTGGGCCATTGTTCTTGAAGCATTTTGCAACATCGAAGAATCCCCCAGACAGGCAAGGGATAGCAACAGACAACACGCCGGACTGCGTGAGGATACCCGTGCGATGGGCAGGTATCCAGTATTTGTCTTGCTCGGGGTCGAAGTTTACGATGTCTGCGACCGTCATACATCCCAACCACTCTCGGACGTACCTAAGAATAAAATAAAAAAATCAATTAAAAATCGATTAGAAAAAAAATTACAGGTACCTGAGCCATGATAAATACATCAATTTGACAATCAATTGATGACACCATTTTTTTGTAGTTTTATAACTTGTTTTCTTCTTTTTGTTTCACTGTCACAAAAAAAGATGATTCTAGAAAATCTCTTTATTCAAAGTATGAAGAGGTGAGTGCATGATGGTGAGCTTTTACCTTTCTTTCATCTTGGCTATGTCTGCAATCTCCAGGCTCGTTTTCCTGTTCTCGCCCATGGTGATCATCACATCAAACAGTCCCGTCTCCATACCCATGGCTATCCCAAGACAAGCCAAGCCGCCGTTGATCTGATGCGTCAGACGTGCCGTGAAATCGGTCGCCGTTTCATGACCGGTGGGTAGATCGGACATAATTATAGAAACACTCTTGTCGGTGGTGGTTTTGAAGTTCAGTTGCTTATAATAACAGTTCTTTCGAAGACGACTCTCTACAAACTTTTTAAAGTCTTCAAGTGTCGAACTTCCGATAGTTGATTTCATTCAGGAGAAATCAACACGGGGGTCATCTTCGGACTAAATCTACAGTGTCTCAAAACAGGTACAACAGAAGAAAAGACCATGCAGAGACGATCAAGTTTGGTCAATATCTACTCAATCTGTAGGCAAACTGGACGACTCTGTCCAATACAGTTCTCTGCGACACCCTTGGTGCGAAATGGTTATCGTGCACTTGTGTCCGTAACTTATAAAATACGAGGTTTTTATTTGATGGAGTCAGAGGACCAAGATCGACATTACGATAGTTTTCTTCCATCCTTCATTTCTTTTGATGACAAATGGGGTTTGTCAATCAAACTGTACTCACTGTGTCTAGCAACCGGTGAGATTGTTGGAGTGGGTAAACATTCCAAGAATTAATAATTAGCTCAAAGGCTAGTATACGGAATTCACCGCGGATACATTACTCGTGTTATAGGTGGTTCGCTCGACGTGACGCGTGATATAAGTACCCTCTTTAAAGAGTCAACGATATAATAATTAATTCGGAAACATGACCCTAGAGCACTAGTTCGTGCTTAGAAATCTGGTCCAATCGATCATAAGACACCTTATCTTACATGTCTCGAGCAGAGTAAATAATAACATATTGTGGATCAACCCCACGCAGGAAACAAAGGCCGAGGGCAATGAGGCCGTGTCCAGGTGTGTCGTGTTCGCGCTGGGGAGATAAATATTGGCCTACTTGCATGCTAAAATCAAAATAGTTATAGTTCATGTTGCGTAGAGGACTTTTTAAATATCATTTTCAGTGTTGGAGGTCTCGAGGCCGGTCTCCCCCTCGAATGCTGTGACTCCCCCCCCCCCCCTTGGCCTCGGCCTAGCAGACCCATGACTCGCACTCGGCCTCGAACGTCATGGACTCGACTACAACACTGATCATTTTTCAATTCAGTGGTGAGCTTTTATAACACTCTAAAAAGAAGTTTCGAACAGTTTACTCTGCTCGTCTTCGGGAGTAGGAGATCCTTGTGGTAGCCACAACAACAAGACGGAAGTCCGATGGGGTGGGGAAAAAAATACAGTTGTAAATTGATAACTTGCGGGTACAACCATGTACAGAACTCTTTTGTGTGAAGTGTTGGTTCTGAGAAGAACTGGCGTGGTCTCGACGTTTCGAACAGTATACTCGGCTCGTCTTCAGGGGAAGAAGATCCTTGGGGTAGCCACAGTAACAAAATGGCGGTCATTCAAAAGAAATTATGTTTTGAAGTTCTTGTACTCCGGAAGATTCGACACAACTCTACAATAGGGAACTCAGAAAATTTCAAATTCCGGTATTGTCACGTCATGTAGGGCATAGATGCCAATTTAAATTATAATGGATTTTTTTTTGCAGAGTGCGTCAAAGGTTCAATACTGTTTGGAAAAAAAGTGTTATTATTTTATAGCACAAGAAACATTTTTCTTCTTCTAAATATCATAATATGCATAAAAACATGACAATTTTGACACTTTTTAAGTTGTAAAAAGAAAATCGTTTAATGAACTTTATCATGATGTCATCCTTGATGAAAACAAATCATTTGAACCCAAATTGTGCGTTTGGTAAGAAACAATGTCTGTTAAAATTTGGTTTGTCATCATAAAACAAATCTGGGCAAATAAAAAATTAAAAATAGTTAAAAAAAAAAACAATGAAAAAAACAAACAATACTTTGTATTGCAGTAACCAAACAAAACAGCGTCATGCCTTTTTGACAAAAAGGAGGAGGCGGGCCTTTTTTTTTTAAATGGCCGCCCGATACATTTTTCAAGACCTGTTGGACCGGAACCTGCTTAAACAAGTTGGAACCCTTGCTCGCTGGAGTTGCTAGGCCTACATCTTTTGGAAATGTCAGCCAAAATACTTAGGAATTTGTAGACTTATTACGGGTACATCCATCCACAGCAATTTGCAACAAAAACTCTGATTTTGTTATTGCAAACATGATCGACCGGGAAAAATCAGCTAGGTATTTGCGACGGGCGATCAGCACAAAGCAGTTGTGTCAATGCATAGTGTGTCGCTATGCGATTTCACTTCCACTTCACGTTACTTTGGTCGTCTCCTGTTTATGACGATTTCGGGGTCACATGCATATCATTAACATAATGTCTGCATTTTCGACTCAGGTTCGTCGTTTCTTTTACATATGTAAACAAACAGATAATTGTAAAGTAATATTTTATTCAGAATCAGTATGACTTGTTTAATAATATACTTCACTTCTTTCTTCCTTTACATAATCACAATGAACACACTTTAAATTTTGCAGCACATTTTGACAGCCGATTGAATATTGAGCTTGATTACTCCTCGTTCCTGTTCGGGGATGTTCAGCATAATTAATGTTCTACTGCCCTGAAAATAAACCTTGAAATTACAGGTTTTTTGTAATACTTTCTGGTAACTAATGCTGTACCTTCACAAAAACAAAATGTTATTTAGGTGCAAGAATATCCCCTAGAATTACACAAATGCAGGAAGGTTCCAATAAATACTGGCTTCCAGTAAGCCAACAAATTTGATTGACCGAGAACAGGCTGCCAGCATGCAAGACTTCTGGAAGCCTGCTTTAAAGAACATTATGGCTCCACTTTATCAGATCTGGTAGGTCTATACAATTATGTGCACTAAGTACAAGTGAAACTATTTGTCAGCCCCTAAAGAAAAATGCCACTCAACTCCTGGACATGATCTCCATCTCAGATATGTGGAATGGTCCAGTCTAGGATATCAAGTACTTTGACTCTCCCAGAGAAAGCAGAGAAGTATGTCAAATGTGCGCTGACTTAGTGTTACCAGGGCTCCCTTTAATATGCAAGAATTGAAAAGTTTTACTCCAATAGGCCTGTAATAAATGTAGGAAACCCAAGTGCGCCCTCAGTGTTCAAATAAGTTCTCCAACTTTTGTAATTAACATATTTACAATAAAAAGTTTACTTTGGGGTCGCGACCTTTCAGCCAACTCCCTTTTTCATTTTAGCTTTTTAGCAAGAGAGAGCACATTATTTTCGGTGTGTATTTCTTTCCAATTTTTGCCATGCTCCTAATAAAATTTATCTGGGAGGGATAAGGTTATTTAGAACTCTCTGTTAGTAATTAGTATCATTTTGTCTTAAATTGTATTTTGATTTGAGAAATATTGATTTGAAACGGTATTTATTGTAAACTTGTGTGTGTAGCCAGCCTCGTGTTGTGCTGACCTTTTGACCTTTTTTTAGTCTTTACATAAGTGACTGTGCTATTTTGTGTTAATGTTATTCTGTATTGCATTGAAGGATTAATTCAGTGCAGGAGATCATTTTATATTTTAGAAGTCATCTTATGGACTTTGTTACTTGGATATTGTATTTTGGTGAATCCTCATCCTTTTTAAAACAGAGGACCCCCCTCCTTCCCGTGTCTCTACAAAAATATCTATTTTTTTTGACATTGATAATGAAGAGATGTAGTGGAAGGGATACTGCTCATTGAGACAACATCAAAGTTGGCTTCCTTCATCATCTCCTGAGCTTTTTCACGCCCCCACATTGCCCCAAGACCTGCTCCATCTACGCTGTTCAGCGAACATGGGACGCAGTTCATCATACTAAGGACGAAGGCATTTCTTGCATACGTTGGAATCTTGGCAAGGTTGTCTTCCAGCTTGGAGTAGCTGGCTGTGTCTATGACAGACATGATACCCCCTTTCTTCAAGACACGCCGAATCTCGTGGAGCGATTTCATCGGATAAGGAAGATCGTGAAGAACATTATGCACGAAAACGTACTCAAACATTTCCGACCAATCAGAGGGCAGGACAGTGGCCGACATGACAATGAACTGGACATTACCCAATCCCGCTTCTGTGGCCTTTTCTTGGGCTGCTTTCATATCAGACTCAGTGATGTCGATGCCATAAACCTGACTGTTGGGGAAGTGTTTAGCCATAAGTCTAGTTGAAACACCATGGCTGCATCCGATTTCCAGAACTTTAATTCCATCCTCTGTTTATTAACAAGAAAATGTGAGAGATCGATTGTGAACACTATACTCAATGGAGGTCCTACTGGGATTGTGTTTTTTTGCCAGAGCGTGTTGATAATTTTGTTTAAGTTCTTCAATGCCCTGAAGCCTTTAAAGGTGGGGTCTATGTACCAAATTTTACAACATTAACTATTGAAGTGAATTGTATTGTGACACTAGGTATATTTATATTTCATTACATTATTTAGTGTCCACCACTATTTGGTCAGTGTTCTCCCTTAACAGTGGTCCACTGGCCAAATGCCAGATTAACATCTGAGGACCATTCAGATTTTTGTCCAAGCGGTCCTGCTGGCTAGTTTGTTGCTTAAGTCACTACATGTAGAACTACATGTAAACCCTTCAAGTTACTTCATACTACAAGTCTCATGCTATAAATGACAATGTTGATTTTAGAATACCTCGAAATATGGACCAGTGAAAGAACTAGCGGACTAGTGAAATGACAAGCTGACTGGTCCTGCTGGCCAGTCACTGCGAAAATGTTATGGTCAAACCTAGTTGGTTATAATCAATTAGTCACACATAGGAGCGGGCGAGACTCATCATTAAAATCTGTTCTACCAAGGTCTCCGAAGCAGACCACACCATTTCAAAATCATCCACTCTATGGTAGCTCAAAACCCAAGTATTTTGAATATGATGGTACGCCTGTTCCAATGACATGCAAGTTTTCTTGGGGACTTACTAACCGGGTAAACCTGTTAGTGTTAAACAAGGCATGATACTTGGCCCTTGGAAAAAAAGCGGGACAATCTTGTTGAGCACACACTTAAAGACACTGGACACCTTTGGTAATTGTCAAAGACCAGTCTTCTCACTTGGTGTATCTCAACATGTGCACAAAATAACAAACCAGTGAAAATTTGAACTCAATTGGTCGTCGAAGTTGCGAGATAATAATGGAAGAAAAAACACCCTTGTCACACGAAGTTGTGTGCTTTCAGATGCTTGATTGCTTGATTTCGCGCGTGAGGTCTCGAAATCAATTCAAATATTTTACTGAGAAATTACTTCTTTCTCAAAAACTACATTACTTCAGAGGGAGCCGTTTCAACAACTCTCCATTGCTCGCTACCAAGTCAGTTTTTATGCTAACAATTATTTTGAGTAATTACCAATAGTGTCCAGCGCCTTTAAGTGCTGACCTATGTACATAATGGTGATGACTTTTATAGACTTTTTGCTGAAAAAATCAGAAATCCGATTTTAGTAGAAAGAATATTACATCATGCCTGCAGTTAAACAAAAGTTTCACTTTAAAGTATTTTTTTAAGACTTAAACTTACGGAGTTGCTGGTGCAGCTTGGGCATGGAAGGGAGGAACGTTTGTATCAAGCCGTCTTTGAAGAACCCTTGGTTCATTGCAGCCATCAATTCTCCAAATTTGATGTACCTATCATAAGACACACCTGTTGGAACACACAATCAAGAAAATCTGTCATTGGTAAATAGTATTGAAAAATGAATGACCATAAAAACTGACTGGGTGAGAAGCACTGCAGCTGTTGATAATTTTAAAACTATTTTGAGAAAGGATTCCCTTTGAAGTATCCAAAACTCATTGAAATCTGAGAAACGATTCATGCATGAATCGCTTCTCAGATTTCTGAGGGTTGGTGTCTGTTCCCGATGGCTCTGGCCAGAGATGCGGTTGGTACCTGCTGTCACCTCGCTAAATGAGAATGGAGTCAAAAAATACTGTGACAGTTTTTGGCCGTTTCCTCAGCAAGTATACACTCTATTCAGCTAAAACTTTCACATGTGACTTTTATTATATCTTTCTTTATAATGTTGCCTACAAATAAGCATTACTTTGACACAAATCAATCTCTGATCCTACCTTTGAATATCAATTTCAACAGGGGATGGAGCTGGAGGAGTAGGATGCGGGGCCAGGGGGGGGGGGGGGTTGTTCTTGAACAAAATTAATGAAACACTGCCTATAAAATGGGTTTTTCATGCTACATGTATTGACACACAGAAATCATACCCAGTGGTACAAATGGGTACCTGCAACGGTAGAGGTTGATACTGTGTTTGAAAAAACCATTGGAGCGCCACCGCAGCCCAGGGCAATATACTAACCCAGGAAGCTGAGAAAAATTACATGAATGTTATTGGCCCAATGGCCAGGGGTCGATTTCACAAAACTCTTCCTAACTTAGGACTAGTCCTAGGCAATGCTAAGAGACAGGACTAGTCTTAAGTTAAGACCAGTTACTGGTCCTAACTTCAGATAAGACTAGTCTTATCTCTTTGTGAAATCGGCACCAGGACACTTAAATGTAAAGCACACTGAAGCAGTATTATAAAATGTGCTATAAAAGAACTATTCAGATTTTACTGGATGGTTTTCATTTTTTGAGACTTAGACCAATACATCATTGTCAACAACAAATCCGATCATTGCATTTCTAATGAAGAAAAATAACTCTTAAAGCCAAAATACTAAGACCTGTTGTTTACGGCTCTTAAATTTTTCAATGACTAGCCAGCAGGACCAGTTGGCTTGTCATTTTACTAGTCCATCAACAAAAAAAACCTGTAATTTTCAAAAGAGCAATACCTCGAGGTCCATCTTTCTTGAAGCACTTTGCTACATCAAAGAAGGCCCCACAGAGATAAGGGACAGACCTTGTCATTGCGGATGCCTTCACAGTGCCCGCGACTACGTTACGTTGTGACGGCAGCCAGTAGGTCTCATCCTTAGGATCATACTCAACAATTTTGCAGCCACCATGCTCCCCAACCACTCTCTTACGTATCTGAAAATTGAAGTACATAGTCATGTATTACAATCACACACTGCTTCTGGATTTGCTGCTAAGTGCCACGCAATTGATGTTGTCGTAATGGTTAATGATGAATATGCAGCACCGGCAGCCAAATGGGCCCACAGACTGCTAATCATTCACATCAACAATCTCTACCCTCCCATGTACCCATTTACTCCTGGCTGATGAGAAGCAATTTGTGTCATGACTGGGATTCGAACCCAAACTCTCCTGACTCAGCCACCCAAATTTAATCTGTGGGCTCATTTTGGTTGCGGGTGCTACATACTCTCAAGGAGTCAAGATGGTTTCAGGAAAGCTTAGGATCGATTAACAGCCCTTGGTAATATTAGGCGCCTACTACTTGGCTTGAAATTGCACATAATAGATACAAACATTCTAATTCAAAAGACAAAAATCACAGACCAGCCCCATTTGTACTAAACACCCTGAAGCACCACACATTAACCCACGGATGAGATTGGATCAAAGTAAAAATTCCTGAAAAATAGCCTGCTGGTCTGCATTCCCTTAGTGTAGACCTAGAACCTCTTAAATGTTACAACTTGGGGAGGTTTACAGACTCTGTGTCACAGCCAGAAAATGTTTCTTTCTTCCCTTGGCGACTGCTTTACGTCTTTAAAACAAATTTGAAGGTTCAAGTAAATTTTGAGAAAATCCTGAAATCCTGAAATATTCTGGGAAATCGTGTTGCTGCTGTACCTTTCTTTGAAGTCTCCGGCATGGCAATCTCTTGAGAAGTCTTGTGTTCCTCCCCCAGGTTGATCATGGCCTGGAAGAGACCAGTCTCTATCCCCATGGCAATACTGACACATACCAGCCCATCTCCAACGATGTCTGCAAGGCGGAGGGTGAACTCCTTCTCCGTCTCTACACTACTGGGTGCATTCAAATCTGTCATGATGTCTCTGCAAGTAAATGTATCAAGTCGTCTCTTATTATTTGTAAAAGTTATCATCTTTGGAAAAAATTATGGAGGATGGAGACAGGTTACACGTGTTCTGTCACATTTGGATTTTCTTTATTGTGCTTATATACGACACAAATCATGTAATGCAGTAGAGAGGGTTGGAAAGGTGAATTTTTGTTTGGTTTGTCCAATGATTTTCGGTTTTCTTTCCTTAGCTTTTCATGAAATATTACGTAGGCCTACTGACTGTATACAATTTTGTAAAAAGGGTGGAAGGACCTCTAGGCAAACTTGGTTTTCCCTTAAGTATTTTAATGATAATACAATAAAAAATCCAATTATGACATTAAATTTCTTTAAAATGTACATCCTTGTAACACTTCTAAACTACACAGGCTTGTATTGGTAAAACGTTGGCTACCTAGCTGACAATACAATACTGTACATGATGTACTGACTGTAGGCTTACCTATTGTTTGCCTGTAGATCCTATGTGCATACCTGCAGTGTAACCCTGGCAAGCAGGGCAGTTTTTAAAAAATCCCATGTATTTCCCAGGCTACTTCTTTCAAAGTCTCGGGTGCTCCAAGGCCGGGACTACAATTGATACATGCCTTCAGCATTGTGTTGTAAATGCATTAACATTTGTCATGGCATCAATAGTAGTCCCAGGGAAGCAAAATTAAAATAATTATGTGTATGGGTCTGGGTCCAATTTCATAGAGCTGCTTAAGCAGAGAAAAAAAAATGCTCAAAAATTTTCTGTTAAGGAGCAGGAAACCAGTCACAAATTGTACATGTGGCATGGCGGTTTGGCTGGTAACCTTATTCTGGTAAGCATAATTTTGTTGTGCTTCACAGCTACTTTTTGTGCTTAAGCAGCTCTATGAAATTGGGCCCAGAGAACAGCCAGGACTTATTCAAAACACTCAGGGATGAATTATAACTGTAATTAGATAATATCTAGACTTGTTCACGCAGACTAGACACAATGGTCAAAAAACCACTGCTTCATGTCATTGTCATTAACATGACAACTACATATCAGTAGGGGAAATAAACAACTCTCCAGACAAATCCTGGATTCCAGACATTAGGCCGGCATCCGAACAGTTGATGTGGACGACAATTGATAAAACACAGTTCAGATGATCTCAATGTTTTTTAAATCAAACACCCATGATAAGCTGATAGTGATTGTGATAAGTGGCTTATTTGCATGATTCGGGCAAAACAGCCAACTAGCTTAGCTACAGCTACGATGTCTCCATAGCCAGATAGCCATAGCACAGAGCTCTACCACCACACAGTGCAGCTAGCAGCATGGTGCCAACTACATTATTCATATATTTGATTAAATATTACATTGATAATCCCCCCTACCCCCACCAATATTGACTACATACATGTACTTGACATGCTCTATGATGTGACTAAGTAACAATTGACCATGGACTGGAGCTAGGCTAAACACATGTACATGTATTGACAATGCTGACATTAACATCGAACCCCGCCCCTTGAACCCTGTACCAACCACTGCACCGTTGTTAAGAATTGATCTCCCCAACAAACTACCCCGACGTCAAGTCCCTTGTCTTGTCAAATTTTACCGGACAAAAATAGTAACTTAACTCATGGAGGTACTGAACAGCTTCTTACAGAATCAGAAAATACGTACCCTGGTCCGATGTTCCAATTTTTGGAGTTTCATATACCACACAACGTACGAGTCGTCGAACCATGGTCGAACTATGTCCATTGTCATGCACTCTTGCATAATAAAGCTGCTCACCAGTGCATGCAGTGCAGAATGAACAGCATGCCTAACCTTGGTATTGAGAGTAGTAGAGGGCGGTATACCATCGTGTTTGTGTATGGACCATTCAGTACCAACGTTCAGTTGGATCGCGTACACTGTATACGTTTTTGTCACGAATAAGCATAACTGACATGACTGACTGTTATTTCCAAATCCAAACATAAGAAAGTTTACAATATATACAGATAGAATGAAGGTGTGGTGTGAATACATAATGCAGAGGAAATTATGCTTGGAAGTGGAGGGGTCCATAAGAAGCAGAGCTTGTCGAGTACGTATGGCCCCTGTATTTATGTTGATTGTAGGTGGGGTAGCCTACGTCGGAATAAGGACCCAATCTACAATCAACACAATAAGTTGGCGCTCAGACTAGTTTAAGATTCCAACAGACATCAATATTCCCCGGATCCCACCAAGTTCTTTTTCTGGGAATCTCCCCCGACTTTTCGGGGGAGCCAAACTCTCACAGCGTTCAGCTTTCTTGCGACCTGTGATGCCCGTAATGTAGAAATGGTTTTTTTTTTTTTTGGGGGGGGGGAACTTGCCAACTATTTCTTCTCCAGCTTAGGCCTACTAAGAAGTTTCGAAAAGCCGGAAACAAAGGAAAATATCACAGCGTTCAGTTTTCTTACGAAGTCTGATGCCCACTGGAAATGTTGGAAACCCTTGGACAACAATAATTTGATCCGCCAATTTATTTCTCCGGTAAAATCTTGTGTACCCGTTTTTGTTTCGTCTGTTTCCGAAAAATTTGTGCTAGCTCATAGTCACACCTCCCCTGTCGTCTGAGCCGGTAGTGATCCTCGCCAAAGTCCTCGCCCGTATTGCATCCCTGTCTATTCGCCCGTAAGATATCTTTTATTTAGTATAAGATTTGTCCATAAATGTTCATTTGTTTAACCTAATCATTGTACGTTATAGACCCATTCGATATCTGAAGTGAGTGATAGTTTCATCATTCAACCACTTTGGTTCTTTGTTCTTTTTATCAGTGTCACCGTGGTTGACTTCGTTGTTGCATCTGGTAAAATTCAGGTTTGTTGAGTGATTTATATTCACGGATAGTAAGGAGACTAGTAGTCTCTAGTATCGGACCGTTACAGTAGGGCCTACCTTATTAATTGGTAGATAAGTGCGCTAAAAATTGTGAAATTGGACAAATAAAAAATAAATGGTACAAAAAGTTTTAAAAACAACAAAACAATACTTTGTATTGCAGTTACCAAACAAAACAATGTTTCATCGATACATGTGTAAAGTTTAAGGTGTTTCTCATATAAATTCCTTTCATTAATCAAAGGTGACTTTTGTTTACTTCCTTACAACAATTTGTACATATAATTAGCCCGTCCAGCACAGCTGAGCATTAGGCAATAAAATCAAGGTGTTCCTGAAGTGCGAGAGGACCCCACTGGAATTACACAAATGCAGGAAGGTTCCACAACACTGGCTCCCTGGTAAGCCAACACATTTGATTGGCAGGGGAGGGGTGTTGGAACCTCAGAACTTAGCACAGGCTGCCAGCATGCAAGACTTCTGGAAGCCCTGCTTTAAAGGCACAGTACACGTTTGGTAATTGGAATACACAGTCTGAGAAGCGTTTCTCAGATTCCAAATTTGGGGAATAAAAAGTGATATATTTTCCATAACCGTATATAGTACTTCGAAGTTTAAAGTTTTCTCAAAATTCATTATACTACCCAACACTGCTGTACTTCTCACCAAGTAAGTTTTCATTGCCATTAATGTTCAGAGTCATTACCAAACGTGTACTGTGCCTTTTAAAGAACATTATGGCTCAACTTTACCAGATCTGGGTAGGTCTATACAATTATGTACACTAAGTGCATGTGAAAATATTTGTCAGCCCCTATTAAAGAAAAAAAAAAACCACTCAACTCTGGGACATGATCTCCATCTCAGACGCGTGGAATGGTCCAGTCTAAGATATCAAGGAGTTTGACTCCCCCAGAGAAAGCAGTGAAGTATATCAATGTGCCATGACTTAGTGTTACCAGGGCTCACTTTAATAGTATGCAAGAATTGACAAGTTTTGCTCCCAGTATACTGTAGTCTAAGATTCCTCAATAGGCCTACTAGAAATATCTACTTTTTTTGGCATTGATAATGAAGAGATGTTATAGAAGGGATACTGCTCATTGAGACAACATCAAAGTTGGCTTCCTTCATCATCTCCTGAGCTTTTTCACGCCCCCACATTGCCCCCAGACCCGCTCCGTCTTTGCAGTTCAGCGAACACGGGACGCAGTTCATCATGCTGCGGACGAAGGCATTTCTTGCATACGTTGGAATCTTGGCAAGGTTGTCTTCCAGCTTAGAGTAGCTGGCTGTGTCTATGACAGACATGATACCCCCTTTCTTCAAGACACGCCGAATCTCGTGGAGCGATTTCATCGGATAAGGAAGATCGTGAAGGACATTATGCACGTAAACGTACTCAAACATTTCCGACCAATCAGCGGGCAGGACAGTGGCCGACATGATAATGAACTGGACATTACGCAATCCCGCTTCGGTGGCTTTTTCTTTGGCTGCTTTGATCCCAGACTCGGTGATGTCGATGCCATAAACCTGACTGTCGGGGAAGTTTTTAGCCATAATTCTAGTTGAAACACCAAGGCTGCATCCGATTTCCAGAACTTTAATTCCATCCTCTGTTTATTAACAAGAAAATGTGAGAGATCGTTAATTGTGAACACTATTACTCAACAGAGGGCCAATAGTGGGACATCTTTTTCCAGGGCGTGCTGATATTTTTCTTTAAACCTTTGATGACCCTGAAGCCATTTTAAGGTGGGGGTCTATGTACCAAATTTTACAATATCGACTATTGTAATAGTGAATTTTATTGTGACACTGAGTACATTATTTCATAACATCATTTAAAGGGACATTACAGAATTGGTAAGAAAAAAACTTGTAAAATATACTTTTTGATCACAGATTTACATAAAACTTACACGGTCTAATGATGAGGATAGTAGAAAACATCCCTTGAAATATTTCTGTCTGAAATGCCATATTTGGTGAGAAATGAATAAACTAATTTTCCGATTGGAGTTTATCGCTCAGTGAGCGTTTTATTCATTTGTTGAATCTATATGATTTCATTCAAATGTGTAATCGGTTTTTCACTATTTTCTCATGACTCAGATGGCCGATCGATCTAAAACTTCTACAGGTTTGTCAGTTTATGTATATGGTGGATTACATAAAGTGGCCAGCAACTGTTTTGTTAGCAAAAACCAATTCTGTAATGTTCCTTTAATGTTCACCATTTTATATTTGGTCAGTTTTCTCCCTTAAGAGTGGTCCTCTGGCCAAATGCCAGTTAATGCAATGCGAGGTTAACATATCTGAGGGCCAGTCAGATTTTTCTCCAAGCGATCCTGTTTGTTGCTTAAGTCCCATCGGTACATGTAAAACACTTCGAATTACTTCATATTATAAGTCCCATGCTAATGACAATGTTGAAAGAATACCTTGATGGACCAGTGAAAGAGCTGGTAGGCTAGTGAAATGACAAGCTAACAAGCTAGCCTCACCAGATTACTTAACAAATGAATGTAATATTTCTGTCTCTATACAAAGTAAGGTTTTTATATTTGTATTGCTGTTGTTTCTGTCTTACAGTTAAAGTGCACTGTGCACTTCAGCTTTTGGGCTGCAAGGAGTGTTTTTAATAAACCAATAGGCCTAATAGTAATAAAAAAACTGGTCCTGCTGGCTAGTCACTGAAAATGTTCTGGCCAAACCCAGTTGGTATAATCAATTATTTGCACATAGGAGCGGCAATACACATCAGTAACAGCTGCACCAAGGTCTCCGAAGCAGACCACACCATTTCAAAATCATCCACTCTATGGTAGCTCGACATCCAACTATTTTTAATAAGATAAGACTGGTATGCCTGTTCCAATGAAATGCAAGTTGTTGTTGTTGTTGTTGTTGTTGTTGTTGTTGTTGTTTTGTTGTTTTGGTTGTTTTTTGGGGGGGGGGGTCTAATACTTACCCGTTAGTGTTAAACAAGGCATGATACGAAAAAAAGTAGGACAATCGTATTGAGCAGATGTGTTGAACTGGATTGTGTACATGTTGGTAAAGGCTTTTATACACTTTTGCAAATTTTTTTCCGAGGAAATTTGTTTTCTTCAGAAATACAATTTTAAGTAGAAAGAATATTATATCATTCATGCAGTTAACCAAAGACTCACTTTAAAGTATTATTTAGGACTTTAACTCACGGAGTTGCTGGTGCAGTTCGGGCATGGAAGGGAGGAATGATTGTATCAAGCAGTCATCGAAGAACTCTCGGCTCATTGCAGCCATCAATTCTTCAAAATTGACGTACCTATCATAAGACACACCTGTTTGGACACACAATCAGGAAAATTAATGTCATTGGTGGCGTGTCGTGGCCGAGTTCATCGGACCCAAGCTCGGGTGTTGTCAGCAGCACAGTGTGGGTTCGAATCCCAGTCATGACACTTGTGCCCTTGAGCAAGGCACTTAACCACAATTGCTTCATAAAAGTTGGAAAGGTAGTGCATTCGGCTCTACCAGCCAGCGCCTAGTAGATGATACCCATGCCTACATCCTTACGGACTGTGAAGGGGGTAACCCTATTTCAGCCCCAGCAGTAGGTGGCAACGTGCCCCTGGTGTCAGTGGATTTAGATTTGGGTCAACAGCCAAAATCAGTTTAGTGTAGCCCTCACCTTGAAGTGGCTGTTCGGCCTTGTGAGTTAGGCGATATCTCATAAAGAAATTGGTAAATAGTAAAACAAATAATAACTAGACCTTAGGTGTCTGTGAACAAGCACAAAGCTGTTCCGTTTTGTTTTTATTTGATTAAACGCTCTGTATTAAGCTAGCAACATCGCAAAGATTATGACTTTATGTCATGTGGTTCAGGAGTTATTATTTTTAATATTTGAAACTCCTGTTTGGACCGGAAGGAAAGGTCAACATGGGGTCATGGTAACTGAAGTTCAATGTTTAATGCTCAAAGGATCTATAACTGAAAAGTAATTGAAAATCGGTTGTGTAGTTCTTGAGATATGGTCCCAGTTCCGGTTGACCCGGAAGTAAAGGTCAACATGGGGGTCACGGTAACCCAAGTTCAATATTCAATGCTCAAAGGGTCTATGACTGAAAAGAAATTGAAAATCGGCTGTGAACTTCTTGAGAGTTGGTCCCACTTCCGGTTGACCCAGAAGTAAAGGTCATCAAGGGGTCACGGTAACCGAAGTTAAATTTTTAATGCTACAAGGATCTATAACTGAAAAGAAATTAAAATCCTACTTATAATATGTTTAATGTGTAATAAGCTACCAAAAGGAAACAAATATTATGACTTTATGACATGAGGTTAAGAACATTAGATTTTTCTAATCTGAACTTCCTGTTTAGACTGGAAGGCAAAGTCAAAGTTGGGTCATGTGTATGAATAAAATGTCAAATGTGTCACAAGGTACAATACACCACAAAGATAATGAATTTATGACATGTTGTTTTGAAAATTAATTTTTTGATTTGAACTTCCTGTTTAGACCGGAAAGAAAGGTCAAAGCGGGGTCAAGCTTTTGAATAAAATATCAAACTTGAATTAAGATACCAGACAGCATATAAATTACGACTCTATGACATGTGGTTCAGGAGATCTCGAATTTTTGAGCATCCTGTTTGGACCGGAAGTAAAGGTCAAAGTAGGGTCATCCGTATGAAGAAAATATCTTGAGTGTTGTAAGCTACGAGACCGCACAAACATTACAACTTTATGAAATGCGGTTTAGGAGATATGACTTTTAGAGTAATAAGCTTTGAACTACCGTAACTAGACACCTGATGACGTCATGTTATGTAACTTATCCTCATCTATTGCCTTTTAACGAAACGTACCTTGGAATGACATATGTTGGTCATGCACAAACCCAATTTCAGACACATTGCCATGCATTTGTAAACGAATTAGGCGTTTCTCGAATAACCTATTTGGCCTTTATAGTGTGGTATACTTAAAATCTCACCACTATCATTCATGTGACATATTTCTCTCTGTCCGTCCAACCGTTAACAGCATCAACACATTTTTAAACTTGGAGTTCACTTAGGCCTGCATGAATACAAACAAATAATAAAGCAGGAGTCCTGTATAGTGCACATATCTACCAATAAGGTACTCAAGGCACTTGAACTAAGGGAAATATTTTTAAGACTGTTTTTGACATTTTTGAGTTATGCGACCGATTTACTAAGGGTTTACAAAGTGATGTGGCGCATTCAGCAGCCACTGTCACAAAATTATATTGAATGATTTTGAGTACAAGACTGTTGACAATGCTGTTTCATGAGCACAACATGATTTTATGAGCATGACATGATTTCATGAGCACGACATGATTTCATGAGCACGACATGATTTCATGAGCACGACATGATTTCATGAGCACAACATGATTTCATGAGCACAACATGATTTCATGAGCACAACATGTTTTAATGAGCACGACATGATTTCATGAGCACGACATGATTTAGAGAGCACAAATGAAGAACTGACAGTATTTCTGTGTTAATTATTTTTCTTCATCAGATGTCCATTTAAGGGCTCAAAATGAACAGTAGATCAACGTGGAAAATAAGATGTTAGTTATTATATAGCCTATAGTCAGCAACATCAGGAAGAGCCATAAACGTCCCCTGCAGCCAAACCTTAATGTTAGGAGAAAAATGCGTTTAAAGTAGCTAATTTTGAAATAACTGGTTCGTGGACTGTTCAGCATTTAATTTTAGATTTTCTTTTACATATACCAGGGAAGTAGAGATCTTAATTCATACCAATCTGTTTATATTTTTTTCATAACGTCTTTAATCATTTAGTTATTATTTAATTAACAAGATTGACTCTGCATGAAAATATACAAACGTGTTCATGTGCAGCACGTCGTGTGTAAACATGTTGGCTGCTCTTTAAAACAGTAGGTCCAAGTTTTGGGGCACTTCGTGGTGTTGCTGACAACAGAAGCATAAGTTTTTTTGCCATTGCACTACGTCATGTGTAAACATTTTGGCTGTTCTTGAAAACTGTTGCTGACAACAGCGGCATATGTATTTGCCATTGCACTACTAAACCCTGTTGAACCACTTGGATGTAGTGTGTCGTAGCCAGCAGTCTACAGTCCAACTCAAGTTCTGATGGCTGCCTGAGTCATCAGAGTATAGAGCACTAACATGAGAGTGTGGGTTCGAATCCTGATCTTGACACTTTGGCAAGACCCAAACTACAGTATAGATGCTCTCGCCACCTATGGGTAAACGGGTACCTGTGAGGGTGGAGATTGTTGCACAATAGGCCTAATACGTTACATTAATAGAAATTGGGGACCCACATTTCTTTCCAGAAAAAACATGTCGAAAGATGTTTTCTTTGTTTATTCCTTGGAGACGTTTTGTAGCAAGAATGCACTAAAAGTCTTTTGAGCTTGGGCATATTTTAAATCAGATACTATTGAGAAACAAAAAATTAACTTTCGATGGCCTTACTTAAAAGACCGTTGGATAGATCAATGCAGGCATCATTTTTCAAAGGGTTTCGATGTAAAGCAAACTCATTTCAAACTGCTTCCCAACCAATACATTGTATAGTATACCTGTAAATGGCGGTTATATATTGTTAATGCCAATAGTGACAACACCATTGTGGCGAAACCATCAGCGCACTGGTTTAAAAGTACATGTGTCTAGACTCCGAGGTTTTCTGGTGTGTATGCATTGTAACATACAACTAGAAATTCAGTTTTTGTGATATCACAAAAACAGGGTGTTCGGTAGACATGTTGAAATTAGCATAGCTGGTGAAAAGTAAAAAGAAAATTTGGTAAACATGTCTTTGTATGAAATTTTGTTATACGAGTTAATTGTGAATTTAAATATTTGGATTGAACAGGAAGTCGAGGTCAAATGAGGTCAGATTCTATGTAACTTTTGTTAAACTTTTCACGACCTGTCCGATGATGTGTAGATTGTAAAAAACGAACATGTGGTTCATGAGTTATGATTTTTCCCGTTACTAAACTTCAACCTCCGGTTTCAACCGGAAGACAAGGTTAAACGAGGTCACACTTTGTGTATCATCAATTAAGTTTTTGAACACCTTTCTTCTGCTATTTAGATTACCAAAATTCAATGTCTGGTTCGGGAGTTATGATTTTTTTCAAATACTAAGCTTTGATTTTATAAAAAATTGTATAAAATAATTTGATGACGTCATTATGACGTCACTCCAAATTTTACAAGCCATGACCTATGTCTAACAGTACACCAAGTTTCAACTCAATCGGCTGTTTGGTTTAGCAGATACAAGGCTTCAAAAAGTGCACCTTTAAGGCTTTACCACGTGACACACGATGACGTCATCAAACTATGACTCCACAAATATGTTGTCTGCATGAAGGTCATTATGTTAACCAGTTTTGAAGAGATTCTCATCAACTTTGCCACAGACATCTAGTAAAAGTGTAGTTTGACCTTTTTCAACCTGCTGCAAGAGGGCGCTTTTGAATTGTGTGAGGTCACCGGTCCATTTTTTTTTAACCTGACACTTGCAAGAATACAACATCGTAAAAAAACCTCAAAAAATTATTGCCACTTTCTGCCACAGTCAATTAACTAGGCACTTCCGGTTCGACAGGAAGTAGAGGTCATGTGAGGTCACGCACACAAAAAAACCTATATGACCTAAGTATGATCCCGCATAAAACAACCACCGGCCTCTCAAGTGTGATTTGTTACAGAATTTCAAAGATTAAAAAAAAATGTCTAATAGCCCTGTAATTCAACACCTGGTGACGTCATCATGACGTCATTGTTGCATGCCGTCTTCGTGTTAAGGTTCAAGTATATGCCAAGTTTCAAGTTTGTACAACTTAAACTTTTGCGAAATCTTGTAGAGAAGTTTCAGAAGGAAGAAGAAGAAGTGGAACTAGAAATTCAGTTTTTGTGATATCATAAAAACAGGGTGTTCGGTAGACATGTTGAAATTAGCATAGCTGGTGAAAAGTAAAAAGAAAATTTTGTAAACATGTCTTTGTATGAAATTGTGAAACACGAAGTGACATGCACATACCAGTCAAAAATAACAATCAGAGAAAACGGCGTTTCATGGTTGAACGCTTTTTAAAATCCCGCTGTCCTTAAAAACGTCAGGGTATTTTCAACTAGTTTTTTTTTACGCTGGATACTTGATGCTTTAAACTTAATATGCATGATGCTTTTGCTTCAGTTTTTGAAATCTACAATTGATGCAGAATGATTTGAGCTCGAAAAATTCTTTGTTCGATTGCACCCAAATATGTTATTCTAAGTGCTTAAAATGATTTTGAGTGCAAGGCGACATTTTCAACGGTTTACTACTGTTTTTCTATTGTACCTTCATACTCAGTAAACTGTGACTTATTAAATTTAGTCTATGGACTGTACTGCAGTTGTAATTTGTTATTCGTTAAACCAGATGAACTAGTTCACGAATATACATTCACGGAAGATTCTAGTTTGAACCTCATTTTCCTTTCCACTAAGGTATATTAATTCCCCCTCTGAAGTTGTGATGATTATCCATTTCTCATGGGGGAAACAAGAAAAGAAAATAATTTAAAAAATGGTGCCAGGGTCACGGTAACCGAACTTCAATTTTTAATGCTCAAAGGATCTATGACTGAAAAGAAAATTTACATTGCCTGTGTACTTCTTGAAATATGGTCCCACTTCCGGTTGACCCGGAAGTAAAGGTCAACCCCTGGTCACGGTGACTGAAGCTAACTAAAATCCTGACGAAAACAAAAGCTGTTCCGATCTATGTCGGAACAGATAATAATACTGAAAAACAAATAAAAATCTTGACGAAAACAAGAGCTGTTCCGTTCGCTTTGTCGGAACAGCTAATAATCAACTCCTTAAACAAAAATAAACCTGTAATTTTGTAAGACAGTACACATTTACCTCGAGGTCCATCTTTCTTGAAGCACTTTGCTACATCAAAGAAGGCCGCGCAGAGATAAGGGACAGACCTTGTCATTGCGGATGCCTTCGCAGTGCCAGCGACTACGTTACGTTGTGACGGCAGCCAGTAGGTTCCATCCTTAGGATCATACTCAACAATATTTGCAGCCACCATGCTCCCCAACCACTCTCTTACGTATCTGAAAATTGAAGTACAAGTGAAGTACATGTATTACAAATCACACACTGCTTCTGGGATTTGCTGCAAGTGCCACGCAATTGATGTTGTCGTAATGGATAATGATGAGTATGCAGCACCGGCAGCCAAATGGGCCCACAGACTGCTAATCATTCACATCAACAATCTCTACCCTCCCATGTACCCATTTACTCCTGGCTGATGAGAAGCAATTTTGTGCTAGCACGCACGTGTCATGACTGGGATTCGAACCCAAACTCTCATGACTCAGCCGCCCGATTTAATCTATGGGCTCATAGATTAAATCTATGGGCTCATTTGGTAGCCGGTGCTACATACTCTCAATGAGTCGAGATGGTTTCAGGAAAGCTCAGGATCGATTAACAGCCCTTGATAATATTAGGCACTTTGAAGGGCCTATACTACTTGGCTTGAAATAGCTTATAATATTTAGAAATATTCTGAATCAGACCAACCCCTTCGTATTGAACACCCTGAAGCACCATACATTAAAGGTATTGTACACTTTTGGTAACAGCTCAAAATCAGTGTCCACATTTTGTGTGATTAAACATATGCATGAACAAACAAACCTGTGAAAGGTTGAGCTCAATTGGTCATCGAGGTCACGAGAAAATAGTGAAAAGAGATCTTATGTGTTTTCTGTTTTTTTCAAATTATCGCGCGCGATAATTACTATTGTCTTACTCGTTTCTCAGAAACGATAGCATTTTAGGCAGAAATATTTTAAGGAACCCTTTCTACCATTACTTACTCTAAATCATGTAAGATATGTGTGAATCTGTGAACATTGTGTTTTTCGATCTTACCAATAGTGTACAGGGCCTTTAACCCAGGGATGAGATTGGATGAGTGTGAAAATTCCTGAAAAATAGCCTGCTGGTCTGCACTCCCTTAGTCTAGACCTAGAACCTCTTAAATGTTACATCTTGGGGAGGTTTACAGACTCTGTGCAGCCAGAAATACATTTCTTTCTTTCCTGGTGACCGCTTTACGTCTTTCAAGAAAATGTTGAGGTTCAAGACAATTTTGAGAACATCCTGAAATCAGGAAATTTTCTGGGAAATCGTGTTGCTGCTGTACCTTTCTTTGAAGTCTCCGGCATCGGCAATCTCTTGAGAAGTCTTGTGTTCCTCCCCCAGGTTGATCATGGCCTGGAAGAGACCAGTCTCTATCCCCATGGCAATACTGACACATACCAGCCCATCTCCAACGATGTCTGCAAGGCGGAGGGTGAACTCCTTCTCCGTCTCTACACTACTGGGTGCATTCAAATCTGTCATGATGTCTCTGCAAGTGAATGTATCAAGTCGTCTCTTATTTGTACAAGTTATCATCTTTGAAAAATTAATCGAGGATGGAAACAGGTTACACGTGTTCTGTCACATTTGGGTTTTCTTCTTTGTGCTTATTTTATGACACAAATCATGTCATGCAGTAGAGAGGGTTGGAATGGTGAAATCTTGTTTGGTTTGTCCAAATATTTTCGGTTTTCTTTCCCTAGCTTTTCATGCAATAATACGTAGGCCTACTGACTTTATGCATATTTTTATGAAAAGGGTGGAAGGACCTCTAGGCAAACTTGGTTTTCCTTAAGTATTTTAATGATAATAATATAATAAATATCCAATTCTGACATAAAATTTCTTTCAAATCCTAGTAACACTTCTTAGCTTAAAGGAACATTACAGAATGCAAATGTGTAATCTGTTTTTCACTATTTTCTCGTGACCCAGATGGCCGATCGATCTCAAACTTCTACAGGTTTGTCAGTTTATGTATATGGTGGATTACATAAAGTGCTTACACTGCCAGCAACTGTTTTGTTAGCAAAAACCAATTATGTAATGTTCTTTTAACGGGCATGTTTTGGTAAAACGTTGGCTACCTAGCTGACAATACAATACCATACAGTGTACGTTTCTATCCATAAGGTATCATGGCGCTGGAACAAACAGAAACATTTTTAGACTCCCCTAGCTATACCCCGGAACCGGCATGCGGGGGCATTCGCCTGGCATGCGGGGCGTTTGTCACAGCCAGGCACGATCCCGGCCCAGGCACGATCCCGGCACAGGCATGTTGGGCGGGCCCCAACACTTTGTTCGACAATCCTGGCCCCGTCATGTGGGGCATGGCAGAAAAAATGTACAACCTCGGCCAAGACCCCGCTATTGTCATGGCTAGCGGTGCATGTTTTTTTTTAAACATCCCCGTCTATGTCCAAGGGGGTAGTCCCTACCCTGGGGGACAAGGGACTTTGGAAGAAGTAGCTTGGACTCCCAGCTACTTCTTCCAAAGTCCCTTGTCCCCCAGGGTTGGGACTACAATTGGTACGCGCACATTATGTTTTAATAATAATAATAATATTCATAATAGTAATCATCATTTATACAGCGCTTCGTACGCAGTGTCACATGGCCTCAACGGGAAGCCAAATCAAAACAAGTTTCCCCTTTTGCACCACGGTTGTATTTTGGTGTTTGGTGCAATAAAGGTAATGTCGGGAACCAAAGAAATAGAATACAGAGAATGCTGAGCTCGATTGTTGTCTGTGTTAAAATGGCAGCGCGCGTGACTTCCCTCAAAGCAGATTGCATTGATATGATAAGCACACATAGCATTCTCCGAGTTCTGTTTCTATGTCGGGAACCCAAGTGCGCCCTCAGTGTTCAAGCATTTCTGATTTGCATAATAACAGTTTTAAGTTGGGGTTCGCGACCCTTGAACTCGAAGTCTTTTTTTCTCTTTCACTCTGAACGTGAAGGAGCATACTTTTCTTAGCTGAATATTTCTCTCTAATTTCCAGGGAGCATGGCTCTTGCCATGCCTCCTAACATTTACTATCTGGGAGAGATCAGCTGATAGAATCCCGGTGGCTTTTAACAAGTAATTTTGTTTGGTAGAAGTAGCACTTTTAGAATAATATTTCATTGACATCGTCGTTGTAAACTTTTGTGTGGCAGTCATCGTATGAAGCCCGTCGAGTTATTCTCCCTCCAAATAAAAACACCCCTACACAGGTGTATAACGTACGAGCGTCAATCTTGAAAAATGTCCCTATACCACTCAGCAAATAGGACCATTTATTTCAGGGCCTACGTCATCCAAAATACCTCAAGTTTGAAGTCAACAACCATTTTGGCAATTTGTTTACACTGAAACACTTTCTGTGGGCTCTCAATTATGTCTAATATATAGAATATTTTGAGGGCCTACACAAAAAAATAACGAGGTCGACGCTCTGTTTCCTCCTTATCTTGTGGGGTGCGGCACTCCTTACTACCCCGAGCCGGGGAGCCCAACGTCTGATCCCTCATCATCATGCATCAGAAGGAGTAATCTATGTCAAATGTTTCAACTGAATAGCAATAGTTTTAAAAGTTAACAGAATAGCTTCTTACAGATTCAGAACATACGTACCCTGGTCTGCAGATCCAGTCTTTGGAGTTTCAAATACAAATACAGCGTGCATGAGCGCCAATGAGTATCATGGATGGATGGTCGCACTGACCTTGTCCATTGTCAGTCGGCATGAATTTTGCATAAAAATCATAGCCCCCTATTATCTCAGGACGGGGCGGGGTAGTGATAAACAACATTGAGCATTGGTTGTATAGCCTCCTATTTATTTGAACATATAGACGCTTGTATGACTATTCAGCACTAGGACTTTACACAGGTCAGGAAAACAACCGCATGGGCGCACTTGCCGCATGGGCGTACTCATACACACTTATAGGGTTAATATAGGGATTAACATTTGGGGTTAACATAGCGTTAACATTGGCAAACTATGGAAAGCCATGAATGCCAAGCAAAACAGATTCAATGCTGAACAGTCTCTTGGAACTGGAATCAAAGAAGCAATCAGGGAAACTAAAAACCGCAAAGCAGGGGGGCGTACACTGCAAAAAATAACAACACTTTTCGTGTTACTCGAGGACAACACCAATTTGGTGTCATTTTAACACTTCTGGTGTTATCATTTACACCCATATGGGCGTGTCAGTACACCATAAGTGTCAAGAATAACACCAATGTGTTAAAATAACACCCACAATGTTAACACCGGTGACTATCCTTGGTGAGGTCCTCTAGCAACACCGGGGTTGAAAACCAAGGTCTTGCGAATAATCAGTAAACCGAATGATCCAATAAAGATCTGTCACTGATGTGTACTCTCTCCAAAAATAAAATGACGATACGAGATGCAGAAGTGCCTTCCCTTAGTTGATTTTTTTTATTTATTATAACTCAATTCATTAAATATAATGGAATAGGTGAAACTGAAATAAATATGGATACATTAAATTAAATTAGAGATTAGAAAATGATAAATTACAAGGCGCATTTAAACACCAATTAACAATGAATGCACAAATCCACCAAATCTACATCAATCCACAACTAATCCAATTGCAGTGGGTATATATACTGCACCATAAACCTTAAGGTAACCACGTTTGACCTATGAAAGTCATCGATTAGAATGTGATCTTTTGATTTGTATTAAATCGGTGATTGTGCTGTGCTAGCGGTATCATGTGAATTGTTGGTTTCTTTTATTAAATCGGTTGCAGAATAGAATAATTATGATTTATATTTTAGACGTCCTTTGGCGGATTCATTTTATTTTATTTGTTCTTTTGTTTTACCCACGATGTGTTTAATGAATATACATGTAACCAGATACGCATTTTCCACATTTAGTCGGCTATGTGCAGGGATTAAAGAGGCCTCCAATCCTACCCTTTCCAAATAATTACACATCACATTTATGCCCAGATAAACTGTTAGTTATTTTTTATTATTATTATTTTTTTTTTTTACCGTAATCTGATATAAATTATTATTATGGTACACCACTTTCACAAAACAAAGGATTGTCGGTAGGATCTGAGTTTGCCGCCTGAGTTTGCATTTGCATTGACAATGCTGACAATAAATTCACACGCCCCAACCCTAGCTAGCCGTAGTTTGCAGAAGCATGACCTGCACTCTTCATGGACGACAGGGGTCCCAAGGACGACGGTGACTGACGCCGGAGAACAACTAAGGGTGCACCCCACTAGCATACAGTGCAAAATGCTAAATAATAAAAAATACACGAAAATTACTTAGAAGTTTCACAGCTTTTTACAGTAGAGGGAGAACTATTGACTCTTGAACTGTTATTCTCTGCTCAATTTGATGTGGGGAGTCCCTGTGGGGCCGTCGAGTTATTCTCCCTCCAGATAAAAACACCCCTACACAGGTGTAATTTACACAGGTAGAAAACGTACGGGCATCAATCTTGAAAATTGAATGTCCCTACATCACTCAGCAAACAGGACCATTTATTTCAGGGCCTACGTCATCCAAAATACCTCAAGTTGGAAGTCAACAACCAATTTGGCAATTTGTTTACACTGAAACACTTTCTGTGGGCTCTCAATTCTGTCTAATATAAAGAATATTTTGAGGACCTACACAAACCAAATAATAATGAGGTCGATTTCCTCCTTATCTGGTGGGATGCGGCACCCCTAACCACCCGAGCCCAACGTCTGGTCCCTCACCATCATGCATCTGAAGGAGTAATCTACGTCAAATGTTTCAACTGAAAAACAATAGTTTTAAAAGTTAACAGAACAGTCTACAGATCCCGTTTTTGGAGTTTCACATGAAAATACAGCGTGCATGAGCGCCAATGAGTAATATCATTGATGGATGGTCGTATTGACCTTGTCCATTGTCGGCATGAACTTTAAACACACAAATCACTGCTGGTTGTATAGCCCCCTACTAGCTACCTCGGAGGGGGGGGGGGGTTGGTGTAGTGATAAACAACGTTGAACACGAAATGCAATATGTTCCCCCCCCCCCCCTCAGAGACGCTTGTGTGACTAATCAGCACTAGCACTCAATACACAGGGTAGGAAAACAACCGCATGGGCGCACTCGCCGCATGGGGGCACTCACCGCATGGGGGCACTCATACACAGGGTAAAAATTGGCAAACTATGGAAATTGCCATAAACGCCAAGAAAAAACATATTCAATGCAGTCTCTTTTAAACTGGAAATCAAAGAAGCGATCAGGAAACTGAAAACCGCAAAGCTGGGGGCGTAGACCAGATAACGCAAGAACTCTTGAAAGCACATCTCGAAATATCTGTCAACAAACTATCCGACAAAATCAACGACATTATGAGAAATGAGATACTTTCAAATACCTGGAAAAAAGGACTGATCAGAAGATACAAAACAGAGGGAATCTTACAACTTTGCTACCAACTGCAAGCAAAGTTCCTGGAGGGGTCTTGATTAACAGACCAAGAAAGGATCATTGATGAGAAAATAAGTAAAGAGCAAGCAGGTTTCCGCAAAAGAAAAAAAAAGTACTACTGAACAAATCTTCATCCAAAGAAATATCATGGAGCAGTCAATTGGGTGGCAATCTTCACTCAATTACTTCATCGACTTTGAAAAAGCCTTAGCTTGACTTCATACACAGGTAGAGTTTGTGGGAAATCATGAAGCATTTGTTGTTTTCTATAAGGATTTCAGAGCCACGGCCCGTAGTCTAGATGTCAAAACTTGAAGATCTTGATTTTGCTGACGACATAGCCCTGCTGTCTGCGAGCTACATGCACGTACACAGAACGAAACAAACACAATGGTCGACACCGCTCGTTAAAGTAGGATTGAAAACCAACAGCAAAAGTCTTGCGAATTTAAACAGTAAAAAGAATGATACAATAAAGATAGGAGGAAACATCATTGAAGATGTGGAAGAGTTTACTGTCACTGATGTGTACTATCACCCAACGGAAAGCTTGCACTTGAAATACAATATTAATATATGAGATGAAGCAGTTTCAGTACAACTCAAGCTTTCAGTAATTATAGTAGTCCCATTGTTCTTGCACAGGACAATGGTGCCAAGTGTGTGTGGGTCTTGGGATCCCATTCCTTACACCTTACACATTCCACGGCAATGACAGGGAGCACCGGACACGGGTCAAGCAGGCTCAAATATGGGGCAACTTCTTCATACTCATTTGTACGGAGCTCTGGAAGTGCCATCCAACTTATCGAGATCCTGAGATAATTTATTGCAGGATGATGACATCATAAACGTAAGATGGCGACATCCCGAGATGTTTTATCTCGGGATGACGACATCCTGAAAGTAGAAAGTCGTCTTCCCAAGATAATTTATCCTGTGTTCTCAACATGTTATCATCCCATGATGAATTATCTTGGGAAGTTGAAATGTAACTTTCGTGATGTTGACATGCTAAGATAAATTTTAATCGGGAAGGCGACATCTCACTTGAGGAATGTCGTCATCCCGGGTATGAAACATCTCAGGATGTCGTCATCTTACGTATATGACGTCATCATCCTGCAGTAAATTATCTCAGGATCTCAACATGTCGGATGGCACTTCCAGAGCTCCGTACTTTTCAAAACCTTGCTACTAAATAAATGTGAAACACGCGGACAAGCGTGACGAGAGCAGACCAAACTCCAGGGTTAGAGGGTTAGGTTAGGTTCAAAATCAACTTTATGGTAGAATCTTAGTAAAAATGTAAGTAAAATAAGGGGTCTAGGTGTAAGGTTCAGCTGTTCAGCTGGTATTTTTTTTATAACTCTTTAAACGGCGAAGAATTACCATGGATCACAGGATCACATGCAGTGTCCGAATTGGCACCAGTCGTTGTCGTAGCCCCAGTTTATCTTATTTTGACTGCCTGTATGTTGTTTTCTTATATAAATGGGCACATATAAAATTAATAACAATAATCATTATTATTATCATTATAGTGGAGAAAAAACACCCAGTTCGTTTTATTTGTTTTGCAACACGTAAAAATATTTGGTTCACACACGCCCTCACGCGGTCAAAAATACTACACGAATTCAGTTCTGTAAAACAGAATGCAAGCAAGGCGCAATTTCATTGCCTGTAACTTATCACTTTAATCTACCTTTATACGAAGCCCTTCAAAGCCGCGGGTGATTGTATGTCCCTTTTCGAAACCATGGCTTGGGCTTGGGCTTTTTATATATAATGCTCTGTAGCATTTTACTTTAGATTAATCAATAAGTGTCTCTGGTATAAATTATTAGGTTGTATTCGCTATTATTGGCTAAAGATCAAACACTCGCAACATGATTTGTTTTCCCATCACAACTCTATCCATAAAGGCCCATTGTGCACCTTCATAATGTTGAACAGTGTCGTCAACGCTACTGTAGTTAGAGATCTTTTGACAAAACCACATGAAAAAAACAGTCGTGTAATGTTTAATTTCAATTGAGCTTGGAAACAATACAACAGTTATATTCTTTAAGTCGGACATAAAATTACTTTGCATGCCTGAACAGACTGGGGCAGATAGTGAGTGAATAATGCTTTAGTTTTGGAGGTACGACTCACCTTATGAGCACAGTATATAGGGATTTACCTCAACGACAGATATGCAGAGTAGAAAGTACCCCGAACATCTGACGTCACACTACCTCGAGGCTCGTGAATTACGCCAGAGAGCTTTGAGCGTTTGGAGGAATCCTGACAAACGCACCTTTGACCTTGCATCCCTTTCACATGGTTGTATGAACAAATATACATTACCATATAGTTGTATATAGGATGTACATTACCGTAATTAATAGACCGGTGCCTGTCCTTATTCTTGCGGATAAGGACAGGGGACTAGTGTAAGTAGAAAGTCTCTTGATCTTTACACTAAAAGAAGAGTCCCAACGAGGGCGCTAAATGACAGCAGCAATGCCAATGACAAAGCAGTTTAGCCGAGCATAAAAACAAGTCATAACACTCTTGGCTGAAATTGGGGAGGAGGCACCTTGGCTTTCTACCATTTCCAGTTCTCATTAGCGAAAGGAAATAAACAATGTCCGTCACAGTTTGTTGGTCGTGTTCCCCTGGGATAAATCAGCTCAAATCTACATTAAACTCAATAGGGACGTCAAGTTGACAGACGAGGTTCAACGTGAACGTGAATTTGACAGCCCACCCCTCCATCTATCATTGTAGTCCTCGTTCTCAGGGCGATATGCATCCCCTGTCACTGAGAGAGGCCGCGCCCACTCAA
Organism: Pycnopodia helianthoides; assembly: GCA_032158295.1. NCBI lineage: Eukaryota > Metazoa > Echinodermata > Asteroidea > Forcipulatida > Asteriidae > Pycnopodia > Pycnopodia helianthoides. The sequence continues at coordinate 21,263,455 of CM063247.1, read as the reverse complement.
AACCCTAACAACAATAATAGTACTTCAAGTAGAGATATGCTGTCGTCCACTAAGAAATATTTCTATCATTATCATGGGTTTTGATTGATTGGTTGATAGCCCAAATAGTATATAATATTATAGTAATTGTTTGCCCTTTTATAAGGATTTGTACATAAACTATTCTGATTACGCAAAAGTTACCCCGCTATGCCCTCGGCATTGCGTTGTTGTGTACATTTTCCCCACAATATTGAAACTGAGAACAAAATAAACTTTGAACGCTGACGTTCCAAGTTCCAAGTTCAACGTTCAACGTTCAACGTTCAACTTTCAACTTTCAACTTTTAACTTTCAACTTTATGCGCTATGAAAACATAATATGTTATTATCAGTAATATTATTATTAACAAAAAATATTATTGAAGCAAATGTTCCGAAATTCGGTACTGCAGTATTTAATGGTGAGGAAGGAATTCTCCACGTTGAGACGAGAGACTATATATGAAAAACAAGAAATCTCCACAAGGAGTTCTAAAAAAAACAAAAAAAAAAACAGGGATGTTTCACAAGATTTTTTTAAAATACGTTGTGTACGTCTATGGGAAAATATGAAGTACATATACTGGGATGCAAAGGAAAAAACAATCTAATATATTGCATTTCTATACGGACGAATAAATATATAGATTTTTTTTTTTCAGAGTGGGTCTCGATGTTTACTTGTAGTTACATTCAAACAAAGGACTTACAACAAGAGGGTCAATCACAAAGGAACACAATGAGGGCCACGTTTTTCAGGACAAAGAGTTGTACAGGAGGGTGCACGACTGGGGGCCATCACACACTTACATGGTGTCTGTGTACCCCTGTTTGCGCTAAGAAGACTCTCATAAAGGGATCCAGGTGTTTGATCAAACTGATAAGTACCTCGATTCGATTTCGTGTACAAAACCAATAGAGAGGCCGCTAGAAAAGTTCAAACAAAATTATGTAGAGCAAAGAAGTGATCGCTTTCACGTCGTCAACAATCGTGCTGTGTTCGATCTATGTCTGAAATTGTGTCAAGGTACATGGGAAGGGGGAGGGGGGTGAAATCGTAATCGGGGGACGAGGTTGGAACCTTCCAGTGTTTGTTGTCACTCACTGATCCACCTCTGACTCAGAGCTCCCACCACCAACTCCCACGCACTATAGATGGACATGTCGCAACACGCCAACGTGTCTCATCCCCAACCCTCCCGCATGTCTGTCATAAACGATGAAAACAACTCAGGTTGAGATTATTATGATTCGCCATCATCAAGGGGCCGTCTTATGATTTCGGTACAATCATCCTTGTACAAAATGGGGGGGGGGGGGGTGGCGTATATAGATTGTAAACCTCTTCCTCATAGTGGGAGGGAAAACAAGAAAAGACTCATTGGGATGGGGGTGAAGCCAAAATATAACTAAACAGACGTATGAAGCTAAACCACGAATCACAACCATGCACGTTCTATTGTATGTAGGGGTATAGGGTAGGGGTATATAGGTAGGGGTAGTAGGGGGTAGGGGGTAGGGGGTATAGGGTTAGAGTTAGAGTTAGGGTTAGGGTGAGGGTTAGGGTTAGGGTTAGGGGTAGGGTTAGGGGTAGGGAAGCAGGACATTGTTCAATAATAACATATACCAGAGTAGTGGCTTTGAGCATTCCGGTGCATTTCTTGGAAGTTGAGAGTCATTCATTATGTATGAGTGTTAGGAAGTTTTTTTGAGAAGTGCTCCCTTCCGTTGTATCAGAAAGAAGAAGAAAAAAGACCGGTACATTGTCATCCTCTCAAAAAGTTTGATGAATTGCTTTGTCTTTCCATTGACCTATGTACACTTTGTGCCTGCAAACATTCCGTACGTGACATCGTGGGTTATAATTAGCTGTTTAAATGTGGGTAAATTGGCTCGGCCACCCCGCCTTCTCCAATACATTCCATCTCATCACCGGTGCATTCTTGCCAATGCGTATAGCATACCCCCATTTCACCACCTTACGCACCATGGGCCAGTAAGTTTTTAAGTCTAAAAACCCCCGGGTCAGAATAGAACAGTATAGACCTTTCTTTTGCAACGTCATAGCCAGAGTTTTTGCCATCCGAAGTCAGAAAACTATGGAAAGCCATAAATGCAAAACAAAAACAGATGGCCACAGTTTTTAACAATGTTACACAAATACTCAAAAATAGTGTTAAATTTATTGGAAACAAAGCAACCAATCATGAGAGGTACTTTACTTAGTTGAAAGTTTGCAGAAAATGTTAAATTTTGTTGAAACATTCTGTTAACACGATTGATGGTTTTGCTAACATTCGGCCTTCCATGCCAACCAGCGCAGTTTGTTGATCAACAAAAGAAAGGTCTATTCCGTCTCCAAGGTAGTTTAAAAAAAAAAGATCTTCAACTCGGATTCTGCGTCAGTTTTGACCCACTTCTTGCTCATTTTGACATAGATTCCGGGTCAGCCTGACACAGAAATTGGTCAGGGCCCCTGGGACCCGGAATCCGGGTCAATTCTGACCCGGAATTGTTTAAGAGTGTGGTGTTTATTATGTATGGAGTCCGGAGCATGCAATATTTACTGTACACGCGTACGTTGGGCAATAAGACCATTAAAAACAACACGGGGAAAATGAGGTCTAGTCGGCCCCTATACAAGAAGAAAAAAGGTACACATTTGAAACAATAGTACACTCTAGAAACTCCCGAGGTCAGAGTTGACCTGGATTCCGTTTTCCAGGGGCCTGACCCATTTCTCGGTTAGGCGAGCCGAAAACTGGTTTAAAAAATGGGGATTTCGACACAGATTCTGTGTTAGTTTTCCCCCTTATTCTTAACGACTTTGAATACATTACCCTTTTCACGTGCAAATATAGAGAGCATTTCCATTAACATGCAGAAGCACAGACACACAGACGGACACCGTTCGGCAAATAATATAGATATGATAATCAGTTTTCTTTTTTGGGGGTGGGGGTTGGGGGTTGGGGAGGAGGATCACTGACATCAATATGAAATATTTTTCGGGCAACTTGTGGCAACTCTAACTTTGTGTGGATCAAGATTAAAAACTTCATCGAAACTGTATGTACCGAACGGCCTTTTAATGTTTAACATTATTTGGAATGTTTGGGATTTGACATCACACTAAGCTGCCATTTCCGCTCGTTGGTGCCAGTCAACGTGCGCAACAAGCAACATAAATAGACAGCGTCGCCAATTCAATTTGTAACAATTAGATTTTTAAGGACGGCGCACGGTAAAGCCCTTCTCAGCTGGGTTAAAGGGGTTAGGGTTAGGGTTAGGGTTTAGAGCTGCTTAGGCAGCAAAATCAGCAAAGCACGAAACGAAACAAGCCTAGTGTGCTCAACAGTAAAAATAAAATAAAAATAATAATAAATACAAAAATAAAATATTTAAAAAAGTTTACCAGCCAAAATACCATGTCATACCTTTTGTTTCTACTGGTTTCCTGCTTTTCATTGCTTAACAGAAAATTGTTAAGCACTGTTGCTAAAACAGCAGCTCCATGGAATTGGGTCCAGGTTCGCCTTTTTATAACTTTTTATTTGTCATTTTTATGATGGGTAAAAAGAAAGAAATGTGGTGTTTATGCGATTTTTAAATTTTAAAAGTTTTTAAATTTATGTTCAGGCTGTACAAAAAGTACCCCTTTAAAAAAGACCGGAAATATGTATCAATTATGAATGTCTTTGTTAAAATATTGCTTTGTTTATATGCACCATGTTTTAAGACAATAATAGTTTGTTGATGTTAAATGAACACGCTGTGGGCTTTATCAAGATTTGTAAACCTAGATCCTTGACCTGAATCTAAAAGTAAGTAATTAAGATAAATACAGCTCCATGAGGTATCGTGTTAGAAAGGGGATAAGTGCTCGCACGCGATTGCCAGGGTGTTTGTTTCTTTCTGTTTTGAACGGCCAGGTTCTAATTGTTGTCAGCTGATAACAAACGTCTTGGACGGCGGCAGTATATTAAGCGGAACGAAATTCATTTCAGCGTGCTTGGAACAATCCCAAGAATGCCGTTAGGAGTCACCCACGCACGGGTAAAAGTGGCATGGATGTGTCAAGGAGAGCCGATGACATGGGTTTATGGATGACGAAAAGTGTACTGATCACATTAGGAGGTCTTCGCTCTTTTGGAACAACACCCAAAACAGTGCGGCTGTGTTTTTTGCTGTTGTGCTGCACCGATTTCATCAGTGAATTAAATGGCAATAGCACTCAAGGGAAATCCATGCTGCGTCATCATCTCTGAACTGAGCATAACTGGAGATACTTCTACAAAACAATGATTCACCAAATTTGCCTGAATGCTCGTCATTTCTTCTAGACTAGTTTCTTTTTCGTGGACCAGTTGGGACTTGTAGCAGACAACGACACCCACATACTACGACGGATTGTGACAGTTTGTATGCCTAAGTTTGTTCCTTGTGGATGAAAGCAACGCAGTCAATACCTGATAGTGACTCTAAAATGGCCAGTGTGATGAAGCATAATCATTTCAATTAGGCCATGTCCTGATGCACAGACGACAGTCATTATCAAGAAAACCCCTTATAGTGGTGACATGGCCCCCGAGTTCCGGTCGTCTGAACCGGGCAAAGCACTGAATCTTCCCCGAGTGACAGTCATCATTTGAAAGTCGGCTCGGCTGGGGGAAAACAGCTCTCTCAATTAGGTAAGACGCTTTGTTAACGAACCAAGGAATTTGCGACGGTCAGCAGCACTTCTTCTTCTTCTTCTTTTTGAGAAGTTGGACAATTTTCCTAGACTGGGAAACTTGGAATACAGTTTGAGACATCATTGAAATCACATAAGCAAGATTTCATCAAAGGGCAAGGCTAATTTTGCCATCAATTTGTGAGTTAGCGGTGTTGTCATGTCGACGCCACTGCGTGTAAGTGTCACCCCGGCAGACAGCAGAGTGCCAGTGGGATCCACGGCAGTGTTCACCTGCCACACGAACTTGATGTTCGCAGAAAGGGTGCAGAAATTCTCGTGGGAGGCCGCCGTTCAAATCGCCAACGAGACCCGCTACCGTTTTAAGGAGAACTCCCGCATCGTCTTCATCGACGACGTTCAAGAGAAGGACCACAACACAGATGTCACTTGCCGGGTACTTAGCTCCAGAGGTCGTAGAGGGAAGGCCAGTGCTAGGCTTCTTGTGGATGCGGTCGGGGAAGAGCCTCACTGGGCCACCCCCACGACTGTCAGACCACAGCTTCCGGAAACAGCCCAGCCAGAGAGTGTTGCCTCGCCACTTATTGGACTCGAAAATGCTTTCCTACTAGGGACTGTGTTAGGAGTGGCAGGCTTCTTCGCTATTGTTATGATAGGACTGAAACTTTATGGGTACTCTGTTGCTAAGCGAGTTGCGAGCGGTGTGATTGGCGAATCAATACTCCTGAAGAGAAATGTGAGAGTGAGGCACTATGAGTGGAGCGGGAAAACTGTGAACAAAGCTGGACCTGAACCCGAGTCTACCAACACGCAAACCTATGCCGAGCTCGGTGAAATCTGCCCAAACATCTACGAAGATTTGAAGCTGCCAGGAGTAGGCCTAAGGCCAGGGTGCACTAACTCATTGCCGCCATGCGTGGGATTCTACAAACCCAGCCCTGCAGGTAGTGGAATATCTGACTTGAGGACGTACGAGAACTTCACCTGTGATCATATGAGCAGCGATCAGACCGATCATCACCACCGCTCAGCGAGGTGGGACCGGCCCGGCTGCAGCTTCTCACTCCCTGCCAAGTGTGTTCCTCCGTCGTGCGGCCTGATGATGGTGACGGCACCCTCGCCCATGTCCCACACTGATTCCCCAGCGGACATCACGGACGATTCCAGACTAACCCCGATCGGCAACTCCTACGAGAATGTCCTCGATGTTGTAGCAGCCCAGCCAGAATACGAGAACCAACGCACCGAAAGCTTCAGCAGTGACGTCACGTACGCAGACTTAGACTTTGGCGATGGGTTCGAGTCCTCCCCCTCCCCATCCTCATCGTCCCCTTCTCCCTCCTCCTCAGGTATCGTCGAGCAGACCGGAGTCGATCCCACCGAATACTCTAAAGTGCAAAAAGTCTTGTCGGTTTACAGGAGTCGAAGTGGCAGCACGAGGGTAACCGTTGAAGTCATCAATAAATGACAGTGTTTATATCATTCGATCTCTGCCAATATCACACAATCACCATCATCATCTATCGATTTTTATTAAAATGAAATTGCATGAGGAATTTTTTTATAACATGGAAAGAGTAAATATAATTAGCTGTTGTAACCTGCTTACCAACCAAAAGGACCTCTATATGGTATAAATGCAAACAATTATTTAGTGGCCTGACGTCTCGACCCTAGCAGAGTCTCCCTCGAAGGCTAAAAGAAAGACCCTGCTAGGGTCGAAACGTCAGGCCACTAACAAATTCCCCCTTTTACGGGGCAGCGGTGGTTTACTTAAAATAAGTATCATTTCGTATATCTGGACCCAATTTTACAGAGCTGATTATTATAGGCACAACCAAATTAATAGATGTGCACAACAGAAATTTGCTTACCAGAATAAGGTTACCACCCAAAACACTATTTTGCATGTACCATTTGTAACTGGTATCCTGATTATTTTTGCTTCGCAGAGAACTGTAATAAGCAATATTATCCAGCTTATAAGCAGCTCAATGAAATTAGGCCCAGGTTTTCTTTAGACAATTCATTTGTAAGTGGTTCGCTGTTGTTTTGTATAGCCTCATCTACGTTCATCAGGCCACTGTGCTCCATGCGGTGTTTGATGGATGGACAACAAGCCGAGGGGATAACAAACCCAAATCTTTCCAAAACGAAAGCCACATTTAGTTGCTGAAGTCGTTGCTTTTAAAGTCGCATCATTTTTGTGTGTCACTCATTCCCGCAAAATGTTTACAAATTGACTACAATTTTCTCAAGTGAAATTAATTAATACAAGGTAGGTGTGTGTTCTTTTTAGTTTAACTGCAACAATAACAATTCGTAGACATTGAAGCTGCTATGGCTCTTTTGTGTTTAAATTCGTGTGCAACTTATTTTAAATAACTGACTGAGTGAATTGTTTTCCTTCTTGAGGGCGCTGTAGCACTTTTATGTGGCCATTATGCCTAAAAACCATCAAACGAGGCACTATATCAGCACATGCTGACATATTTGAATATTTCCATTGTCTTAACCACATCGTACTCACTGGTCAGCTAGCTCATATTCCATAAGATCGTAAGCTGGACCATGCCACACGTCCTAGGGGGGGGGGGGTTGTCAATCAACATGGGACAGTGATTTGGTTAAAAAAAGTCTGCCAGCATTTTTGTGTGTGTAAAATCGGTCTGTCAATTGTCAATGGCAGATGAACCAAATTATGAAAATTAATTAATTAAGTGGGCAAACAAACAAGCATAAATTTAACCAGGTATATAACTTGGAGGTTTAAACAACACACTTAGATAAAGAAATTGTTAGACAAAAAGGGGAAAACACTTTTAGTGTATGCGGACAAATCTTGGGGCATGTGCTGACAACATGCCGCAGTTACGTTTGTCCCAAACAAGTACCTTGTTAACACGTACCTCGTTTTAAGGTTTTAAAGCTTGCTTTTCATGTCATAGCAACACAAATTTCTTTTTAAACAATTGTGACTTGTGGAAGATTTGTTATTTGTTTTGATTTGATTTGATTTGAAATGGTTTATTAATATAAAAATCATTCTCACATGCAGTAGGCTGAATTAGGCTACATGGTTTGTAAAGTACAAAGACATTAAAAAACGTTAATTTTTTTTACAGCAATAGCAAAAAGAAGAAAAAAAGAACAATAACAAAGAGGTGTTCGTGCTTGTATTGCACAGAACACCTAAAAACATTCAGGAGAGGAACGGAGAACTTTAAAAACCAGTGTGTGCTGCCGGAAGGGCGCCCTCTATCTTTCAAGATTTTAAACAAAAGTCTGGATTTTAAAAAAAATGTACAAAGCATGAATGTCATGAGTTTTCCCCGACCAAAATAGTGCAGTATCTATGACCAAAAAAAAAAGAATAATTATAAACCACAAAAAAACCTCAAAGGTTGCAATTACGAGCTCATCTTTATTTTTTTTGCAAAAAAAGGAACTGACATTTCCTAGATCCTTTCAATAGGGGCCCCTTGATGAACCAAGGTTAACCGGATTATGGCAATTAGGCAATTTGTAAAACCAAACCAAACAGCTGATGGCACAATGATAAGAGCCAATCACGCAGGATTTGTTCCCTGCCCTTTATGTTATTGTTCTTGGTTCTTCCGCTTTAGCGCCAGAAATGAACAGCAGACACCTGGCAGGAACTAACGGAAATAACACAAAGTAAAGACGTAGTTCACTTTTTTTGTTGAGCGTGATAAAATACGAGGTCGTTATAAACGCAACCTTTTCCCCATGGGTGTGCGATCGCAAGGCGCCATTCTCTCAGCGTGCCCCACTCTCCAAGTGGTCAAGCTGCTGCTGACCATATTCAAGTTCTAAAACGCTTGCTCTTGTTTATTTATATATATATTTTTTTTTTAAGCTTCATGTGAAGCTTTAAATAAATTCGAGTCCCAATGAAAGCAAATTATTCAATGGACTAATTCTGACGTAATTTGGGAAATGGCCGACCCAGCCCACCCGAGACGGAAATGGTTGTGGGTGAACTGTTTTAGAACGATATTGCTTAACAAATGAATTTTGTTTAATCAACAGATGGTGTTTATATTTCAATATTATCATGTTAATATGTCAATGACGATTCAGTTTTGTAAAATGATGTTAAGTTTGAACTAGATGTACAATGTTTATTGTCAACCGTTTTATGTATTCTTAAAAAAAAGAAATGAATTCGAGAAGAATAAAATAATGTACATTGCTTCCATCAATTCTTGAAGGATGATCTATTCATGACGTGTCATAAAGGTATAGGGTCATACTTTTGGCATGACCCCGACAAAATGTTGTCATTGTTTGTCCGAAAGCCTATACTTGTTATAAAGACGGTAATGGTAGTAAGCATCCTGCGAATTACTCCGTCTAAAGTACACCCGTTGTTTAGAAATCAATAAAAGTGTATTACAAACATAGATTTGAATATCCAAAGATCGCCTAAAGGTGACTCTTGGAATTTCCGTGGTGTTCATTTGTGAATGTTGCGGCCAGAGATGCGGTTGGAGCTCGCCGTCACCTCACTAAACGTGGATGGATTCTACATGCTTTATGAAAGAACCGCGCATTTCTTTGCTGTTTTCTCAATGAGTATATATAGGTACTGCATTCAACTGAAACGTCAACAGGTGACTTTTATTTGTAACTGTCTTTATCATTTTGCCAATAAATCAGCATTTACGTTGACGGAAACCAAACGATAGCTCTGCCTTTAAAATGCATCTGACATCTTCAGTCTTGGTAAAAGTAAATTAAATTCCATCCCATACAAGTTTGATTCAATCAAACGAAATGGTCCCATCATTTTGATGAAAACGGCAAACAGATATTCCTCAAGGATGTTCTTGCATATTCATTTACTAAAATATTCCTCAAGAATGTTCTTGCATATTCATTTACTAAAATATTCCTCAAGAATGTTCTTGCATATTCATTTACTATACGTTCTCGGTTCAAATAGGGTCTTGAAATGTCATTGTATAACTTTGACAAGACAAAATAATTTCTCTAAACGGTATTCGTACAAACTTTATGATCAGTGTGCTTTCAGATTGACCCCCCCCCCCCAATACATGAAGCTACTGCCCTCTAGCCGATCGTCGTAGCAGATTGTGGTACAACATTGGCAAGATTGAAAACAACAAAGTTTACAGACTTGCACATAACTTACATGGTATAATGACAGTCATGTTGGAAAATTCCCTATAAAGGCACAGTACACGATTGGTAATGGTATGAAAATAAATGCCAATAAAAACTTACGTAGTAAGGATGTACAGCAATTACCGTTGGATGGTATAATGCATTTTGAGAAACATTTCACTTCGAAGTACTGCGGTTATGGAAAAAGATATCACTTTTTACCCCCAAAATTTGAATCTGAGAAGCGTTTCTGTCAGAAACGCTTCTCAGCTTGTGTATTCCTATTAGGAATTATTCTTCCTGCGTGGACATAACCGCTCCGGATTTTCGCGATATCTCAAAAACGCTATACACCTTTTGAAATGAAACTTTCACAGGTTAGTTTTATTGTTTATATATACAATTCTATAGCTTTGAAACAAACATGAACAAACAGTCAGGCTTCAATTATCAAACGTGTACGATGCCTTTAAACATGACTTGCTTTGAGAAATGAGTAACACGAGAAGTTCTGATCTCGTGAGATCGAAAACTAAAAATGTTCAAACAGTGAAAACATACAAGGCGTGTTTTACTCTACTTTCTCGTGACTCCAATGACCGATTGACTTTAAATTTTCAGAGATTTATTATTTCATGAATATTATTGTGTCACATAGTGTGGATACTGGTCCTGGGGCTGATTTCACAAAGAGTTATTCGATTAATCTAAACTGCGAACCAATCTTATTGTTAAGTTAAGTGTGACGTCACAATACAAATCGTTGTAATGTTGACAACTCATCTTAAAACGAATCTCATCTCTTTGTGGAATCGGCCCCTGAACAATTACAAATGCTTTCCACGTGCTAATAGAGGAGATACAGAATTTGAAAATCACTTCAAATACATAATGGCATGCTCCCTACAAGTGTGACCCATTGGTAAATGAACAATGAGGGCGCTTGACAAATAGCAACAGATGCTATAAACGCTCATTAGGTTTTTCCCATTCCAATTCGGAAAAAAGCAGCCCGTTTCACTTTCATGCATTCATATTAAAGTTGCAAGGCCCGATTTTCGCCGGAAAGTGCTTTATATTAGGCCTATACATAGGTGGGTTTTTTTCTGAACATTTTGACAGTGGATGCATGCAGTTTCAAAAACATAGAAATACATTTGCATATGCCACGGACAATGCCTAAGTACAACTAACTTTCGAAGTTGTTTGTAAATAGCTGATGGACGTGAGATACTGTTGGGATCCCATCAGTGTTTTATTTTGGTTTGAATTTATTTACCATGATCATTGGCAAGTTTTTCATGCAATACCTTAATGGAAGCTTACAACTTTTTCCAATGTATACATATAGCTTTCTTTTAATTCAATTTTTTTGTCTTCTATCAAATTTGGCCAAAAATCAGAAAGGAAAGCACGTTTGAAAAGGGCAATTCCATTGGAGATTTTGTTTAAACACTCTTGAAAGAAAGCTCGATAGAACCTTACCCCATTATTTTTCTAATGAACACTAGAAATTATCAGAAACACCGGTTAATTTTACACAACATAGTCCTCATGTTCGGCCAAAAGAGGGCGCAATACTTATTTTAAAAAAAATATGCAAAAACTGCACAGCATTTGGCAGTGATTTCTCAAAAATCAAACAAACTCAATTCGATGATGTATCCATAAATAACCCGAACAAAACAGTTATCCTTGTTCTACATACATGTCGGTATTGGCGGGAATTTCATATTCATTATCGTCGTCTGGGGTGACGTCATAGTCATGCTCACCGGTGAGTGACTCGGTAACTGTAGTTGTTAGTTCGTGGGCGGTTCGTAATACTCTGCTTCCGTCTCGTCCGTCTGCTGTTGATCGTTCACGACCGGCGGGAGTTCGTAGTTGTCTGTCTCTTCGTCCGTCTGCTGTTGATCGTTCACGACCGGCGGGAGTTCGTAGTTGTCTGTCTCTTCGTCCGACAAGGTGTGTTCGTTGGTCTCATCCGGAGGCGGCTCGTAGTATAACGCTTGCTGGCTCTCTGTCGTCCCCTGCTTGGTGGGTGTCTCCTCTACTGGTGGCTCGTATACTTCACTTCCCGTGATGACTGGTCCACGGCAGCGGATTCATTCGGCTTTTCGTAGAATGCTGTGTCCATTTGAAGTGATGGCGTCCGTAGGCGCAAACTGGTACACGTTGTTGAGTTCATTCAGGGAGTCTCGATTGCCTGCTGGGGGGTGGTGGTGTTGTTATTTGGAACGTATCCCGATTCGTACACCATGGTGTTCGTGTTGGAATCGACTGCCGCCTCGTAGACACCAACGTCGGTGCTGGAGTACCGGGAGGGGGGTGCACGGAGCGGGTGGAGGCTAAGGTACCGGAGGGTTGCTGACGAGCGGCCTGTCTGGGCCAGTCCTTGGTAGGGTGGATAGCGCGTCTGTTGGCCGGTCCAGCCGGCTAGAGAAGGCACCATAGCCATTTCCCGACGACGTTCACACTTTGATGAAATTTTATGAGCTGTAAACACAACGCAGGCGATGACGATTTGGGCCGCAGCAATGGCACCGATGATTATGCCGATAATCGTTCCACCTCCGAGCCCTCCTCCGTAGTCTGGAGTCGGGAGGGGTAAAGTCTGATTTGGATCTACAGTGAGTGTTGTTGGGATTATTGTGGTGATCTCAGGCAAGGTGGTCGGTACAGTCGGTGTATTCTCTGCCAATACAACCCTCAGTAGGGCTCCTGCGGTCGCTGAAAGTCCGTTTTGCGTGAATACAGTACACTTCACCGAAGTCATGTCGTCCCCCAGCTGAACATTACGGATTGTTAGAATTCTGTGGTTCATGGTGAGTTCAAACCGGTCACCATCCTCTATCGATGATACCATGATGTTGCCAAAGACCCATGTGTATTCAACGATTTGAGACACCCACTCAACTATGCACGTGAACGTGACATCTTTACCGGGCGTGGCAACACGTTGAGGAGGCTCTATACGGGCCATTGGATCGATACGAAGGGGGACGATAGAGCAAGTACGTACCCCCTGGAAAGCTCGGCTTCGTGCTTGGCAGATGAACTCAGCTCCGTTCAAGGCCTCATCGAAGAGTCTCTCGATGACGTTACGGCGCATTACGGCAGGGGTGATTGCTAAGCCATTTTGCAACCAGGTAAGAGAGGCTGGCGGTATGCCTCCTTCAGACGTGCAAGTCAGTGTGCCTCTCTGCCTGAAAGCGAGCACACCGACAGGCGGGTTGACCTCGCAACGTGGGAAGCCGTCTAGTGGAGGGATCAGGACGGTCAGCTGGGCTCTAACGTCTCTCAGTTGGGTCGATCCCACCGGGACAAACCCGCAGCGGTAGATGCCGGCATCGGTGCGCCTCACTGGGGAGATCCTCAGGTTGAAGAAGCCTCTGGCCGGATCGCCCACGATGCTTAACCTTGGATCCCGGGCGTCCTCGAAGAACACCGCATCAGCCGAAAGGTAGCGCGCACCGGGGTCGAAATACCAGAATACCTTGAAGTTCCCCTTGTTCCTAACCTGGCATGTCAAGACAACAGTTTCACCCTCGATGACCGATTGGTCCATTGGACCCTGAATGACTGGATTACATGTAAACTCACCAGCAAATAACACAATCAATAGAGCCACTACGGACCCACAAGCAGGCAAGCTAAACATCCTGATACCGCTTGACGTTAAAGCTGCTCATCACTCCAGCTCCAGCTATAAATCGTCTCCACTTTTTTGTCCATTCATGGTTTTTTTGCCCACCTCTTTGTCAACCTGTCAACTAATTGCAGTCAGGACAATTGACGTAAATTCAGATAGAATGAGCGGATGTGTGGTTACTTCCCGTCAAGGCATAGCTAAACAGGAACTGTGTTTCAGGTAGTACATACTAGCCATTCAAACCCTGCGTAATAACCTTTGAAGGGAAATGTTTCTGACAAGTCCAGAAAAAGGAATTTTCTTAATCCCCCTCACTTCAGACATAGTATAATGTTAAAAGTACTGCGTATACAACGCTTTACACACATCGGTTTATGGGTAGAACCAAACAAAACATTTTGGTCCTTAATTATACAATTGATAAACAATAACTCAAAACAATTTGAGCTACGAGTAATATGGGTGTACAGTCAAGTTAAACAAAATAGTGTTTGCTGGGAAAAAACATAATGTGTTCTGAACAGTAAGTTGATTATTTACATTTTGACCTTTTCTCTCAATTTATATAAGCATGGATCGATGCATGACTGTTTCTGAGATGGGTCTCCAAATGTTAGCTGAAGAAGTGCAAACCAAGTAAACTCTTTCTGTTTAAAAAAAAACAAAGATTGCTTCCCTCTGTTTAATTAGTTACCAACTGACAACTTTTCTTTTAAATGGTATCTGTCCAGACAAATCTCAACATTGTACTGCACTTCGCATGCAACCATTAATAACATGTTCCTATGTCATTCTTGATCAATGTGGTGACTATGTTAGCTTCTTAATTTGTGTATACACTCACACATTCTCAAAAATGCATCCTTGTGGAGCACTCTTTTGTTCTTTCCTTTGTCCCTGCCCTTAACAGTTTCCCATAGACTTTGTACACAAATTTCCTTGTGGAGCACCCCGGTCTTTAGAAATTCCATGTGGAGACCTTTTGTTTTCCCCTTTTTGTTTTGTCCTTGGTCTCCATAAGGTATCGAAAGTGAGCACACTGGATGGTACTTAATTTGATTTACCCCGCTATTAAATAGCGACAGAACTAGTGTAACATTTTAACGGCACAAGGGGTGCACATCTATTTGGTCTAGAGGGGCACTTCTGGCCAATTAAAGCTGTAGTTCCCAATGCATTTTTCTTAAGCGAGCCCACCTTTCACCGCTCTTTTTAATGAGTCATTTGCTTCTTCTTCTTTTTTTATCAGACATAATCTGAAATGGCGGTAAACACAATACACTGTCTGCATGCGTGTAAATAGAAAGTTAATTTTAAAAACATTGAAATGACTACATAAAAGCTTACCATATTTAACATGTTACTGGTAAATAAATGTGATTTCAAAAGGGGGGAGGGGCACGGACATCAATTTTGGAGCACCCCCCGTGCCCCCTTAGTTACGCAGCTGCTTCTAAAGCCCCACGAAGATGCAGATTAAAGAATGCAAAATCTGGTCCTTGGTCTATGGCACAACTAACCCCAAGTTGCTGACAGGCACGTCACTGGTGTACTGCCTCTATGGTATCAACAGTATAGAGACTTTTCTTTGACAAGTTCCCAGCAGTGGGTGTTAATTTCCGCCACTACCACTTTATGAGTCATTACCATACGGTGATTCGGGCTTTTGATTCACACGAAGAATGACAATAAAGAATTATAAAACAATTATTACAAGTTGTTCTTGCGTGATATATCATACAGTGATGTGATTCATGTTCTACCTATGGGTGAGAGCGACGCAATAACGAGTGGAGTATAGACGATGGTGACCTGTGACATCACATGTTTACAAAAGAGTCACAGAGCCTGGACTTCCGGTGGGCACATTAATTTTGTACACAGCTCAATGGAAGAATACAACAAATCTTATTTTTTATGGAGATCGCACTGTCTGATTTTCATCAATTTTTGATATGAAGAAAGGGGGGACATTCTCAAAAGCTGTACAGCTGTTGCTTTTGTAAATTTTGAATTTATGTGAACATTATGACACAAAATATAAATTTTCCCATTGAGCCTGTGTAGCATCTTGCCCGTCAGGAATAGCATTATAATGTACGAGGTCACCACTCTGTAAACAAATGTGACATGGTCTATAGATGAACACTTTCGCAATGCAAACTTGACAAAATAGAACCAATTAATTTGGTATTTAGTTCACAATCTTTAACATACATTGCTTGGTCTGAATTATCCTTGTTTTTGTTTTTTTGTAGGTAAAACAAAAGACCTTAATAGATGAGAAAAATTCCCTTTACAATCTTAGACAACCACACGCACCAAAACAAATCAAACCTTCGCCAAGCAAAACGTGATAATTCGCGATAGTAACCAGTCAACCAGTGCACAAAGTGTTTTTCTTTAATTGGTTTAAATGAAAGAATCCCCATTTATGATTGTGTTGAATATTGGGCATTTTTTGTCTTTCCATTTTTTCAAGAGACAATGTGCGCCCTCAACGTCTTTAAGAACTTGCAAGTTACTGTCTCTTTGCAATAATGGGGAACAGCCAGTCAATGGAGCGTACCAATATTAGGTCACACCAAGGAGGGCCGGTGGAGACGAAACAGGAAAGGGTCGCAGGAAACTAGAATGGCTTTCAAATCTTAAAGGGAAATGCAAGCTTATTGTTTACCTGCACATCAAATAAATATTATTGAATTATCTATTTTATTATAAATACTTGGACAATAATAATAACATCTTAACCAAAAAGATGTGTCTTCCTCAAGCCCCTGGTCATAACAATCTAAATATAAGAATACTAAAACAATCACTAAGTAATATCAAGTATCCCAGGTTGTATCGTAAACTTGTGTGTGATCCCTGGCTAAACGTCAGTTAACGGTTGTATGGCTTCTGACTGGCACTCCAAACAAAGATAATATATTGGGGGAAAATAGGGTGACCACCAACATAGGCTAGGATAGCTCAAGTTGTTACGTTAATCCGGAGGTCGTTGGGTTCAAACCCTGCTCTAGTCAAAAAAAATGTGTTCAATTCAAAACAATAATTATTACAAGAAAGAGGTTTATTACACAAAACTGACAAGAGGTGAACTATATTTGGTGGCTAGTTTAAAAAACAACAACTATACCAACTATATCAAATCGACTTATTTACTCATGTCTATATATTCTTACTAGTGTCTAGCCGCACTAAGATTGTATCTAGCTGTCAGGATGTCTTTGAGACAATGGTGAGGAAAAGGAACTTGACATCGACCCAAGAAGCTTGCGCTGGACACGGCAGAGAATTGGTTAGGCCGCGTACGAATCAAGTGACTTCGGCTACGGCTATGGCCACAAGTTGGCGAATACGACTTTTCGGCGTTCAAGACCCTCTGATTACAACTACCGCGGTGGCTCTTCCTTCGTTACATGGAGTCGTCATAATTTTTACGTGTTTTGTAATCTAACAGAAGATGCCCAGTATAGAAAAAGAGTGAACTTGTACATTCAACATGCTTTCTGGCAGGCAAGACTATATAGTACTACACTGAAAGGGGACACTTTCAACATTGGTTTACCATTCTGCATTCTGGAAGGAGAGGTTCAATATTGGTCTTTGACATTCTGCACTCTGGAAGGAGAGGTTCAATATTGGTCTTTGACATTCTGCACTCTGGAAGGAGAAGTTCAATATTGGTCTTTGACATTCTGCATTCTGGAAGGAGAAGTTCAATATTGGTCTTTGACATTCTGCATTCTGGAAGGAGAGGTTCAATATTGGTCTTTGACAATCTGCACTCTGGAAGGAGAGGTTCAATATTGGTCTTTGACATTCTGCATTCTGGAAGGAGAGGTTCAATATTGGTCTATGACATTCTGCATTCTGGAAGGAGAGGTTCAATATTGGTCTATGACATTCTGCACTCTGGAAGGAGAGGTTCAATATTGGTCTTTGACATTTTGCATTCTGGAAGGAGAGGTTCAATACTGGTCTTTGACACTCTGTACTCTTGAAGGAGAGGTTCAATATTGGTCTTTGACATTCTGCATTCTGGAAGGAGAGGTTCAATATTGGTCTTGACATTTTGCATTCTGGAAGGAGAGGTTCAATATTGGTCTTTGACATTCTGCATTCTGGAAGGAGAGGTTCAATATTGGTCTTTGACAATCTGCACTCTGGAAGGAGAGGTTCAATATTGGTCTTTGACATTCTGCATTCTGGAAGGAGAGGTTCAATATTGGTCTTTGACATTTTGCATTCTGGAAGGAGAGGTTCAATATTGGTCTTTGACATTCTGCATTCTGGAAGGAGAGGTTCAATATTGTTCTATGACATTCTGCATTCTGGAAGGAGAGGTTCAATTTTAGTCTTTTACATTCTGCATTCTGGAAGGAGAGGTTCAATATTGGTCTATGACATTCTGCATTCTGGGTTCAATATTGGTCTTTGACATTCTGCACTCTGGAAGGAGAGGTTCAATATTGGTTTCCAATTATATGTGTTCTGGTAGTGCAAGGTGTATTTCCATTTAGCCGGAAATAGATATAAAACTTGTTTTTCCACAGAATAATCATTTTAAAAGATCGGTTGTAGTTCGGCACAAATTCCAAATGAATTATTCCCTTTGTAAGGTTATTCAAAAGTCTATTTTTCACAACGTGCCTCCATTGTGACACCAAGTTTAACTTTAGAGAGAACTTGTATACAGTACATTCCATTTCCTGTCTGAGACATATACCTTCGTGCTTCCTTCCTCCATCCATGGCCATGGAAGGTGATCAGGTCAAAGGTTAATCGAATTAATAACATGTTCGCTCGGCCCCATCGCTCGGTCTCATCCAAGACCGCGGCTTGGGGTGGGCTGATGTGCATGTCACAAATTCGCGTTCAGGATGTAGTGATGCATGATGGGAGCGATTGTACTGCTGTCGGCACAATGCGCACAATCACAACTTGTGCATGTATAGTACGTGTACATGTTATGTACAGACACGATATGTTAAAGAGTGGAGGCTCATTGGATAATGTAAACGATCTTTTTAACCAACAGACTGTGCATGTCTCGCACACTAGTATCAAAAACGAGAAAACAACTCGAACGAAGACTATATTTTTCTACGAAATAAAATCTTTTAAAAAGATTTATAAACAAATCTATACCCAAATTCTAGGAAATAAACATTCTCAAAGCAAGTTATTATAAATAAAATTATTTTTGTTATAAAATAAAAATAACTTGTACAAATTAACATTATAAACAAAATTAAAACTTGGAACGAGAATGATTATTAATTATAACCCCCATTTACCAATCACATCCGAATTTGTGCGTCCACCACATAGGTTTAATGGCAACGTGACCGTCAGTTGGGCAATTTATAAAAAAAAAAATTAAAATAAAAAATAAATTACGGAGATCAAGTCTTATTCTCGGAATTTCTTCGTTATTATGTTGAATAAATTTTACTTTCATACTGTTTGTCAGTTATCATTACATTCCAAACAACATCTATGGTTGTCATGGCCATAAACTATGTTTAACTAAAATAACTGATCAATCAAAATCCTGACCACGTTAAACTCCATTTGGGTGGAACCAAAATGGTCCTGGAAGTTCGAATACGCGCGAGACTTTCACAGTTTATAATGTTACGACCTTTTTTAGTACAAGGCAAAGAATGACAACTATTTCCAATGGATTTACACAATTGAGCCACATATCGACAGTTCAATCTTTCTAGGAAGAGTTGACCGGAGGATTACTAGGTCAGGGGAATATGGTTTCAATGCGCTGGGAACGAGCGAAGACACAATAGAAGGTGGGTGCACCACACTAATTAAACTCCCATAGCAACCAACGCTATAATGCTAAATAATAAAAAAAAATACTCAAAACATATTTGAAGTCTCTCAGCTTCTTGAAAACCAATCAAACATATTTTCGGACAACTAAACTTCAGATTTCGTTCAATTTTTGGCAGGTCAGCCATTTGGATTTTTTGCTAATTACAGAAAAAACACCCCCAAAATTTGCTTTTTCCCAAACCGATTTGCTGCCAGTTTTCGTGAGGCACTTATCTACTTCCCGAGCAAAATAGGACCAACCTTAAAGCCTAAATTTATCCAGTCTCCTCAAAGGTTGAAGCACAGAACCCCCAGGTTAGGCTAGATTGTTATATTTACACAATCTATTAATTGCATGACCCCAAAAACATTATTACCGAAAAGTAACTGTGGGTTTACAAGAAATAATAAGTAGCTTGGCGCATGAATTTTTGCCTATTTAGTGTGGTGTACTCAGGTGTAGCGGAAAGTGCGCCCCCAGTTGTCACTTTGTTAAAAGATATAAGACATAAGACAAGTTGATTAATCTCAAAGAAGAAGAAGAAGAGATTACAAAACGGTTGATTCAAGAGGTCAATCAAACAAACTGAGTATTCACACGACGACACTCGTTGTTTTGTTTTTCAGATTGTGCATTGGCTGTCATACGTTTGGGTTCTATTTGTCATTCTTGCGCGACTTAAAATTTAAAACAACATACTACAACGAAAAATTTGACTTTACTGTCACAGATATTTTTACCACAACTTTTTTTGTTTTTACATTAAGTGTATATACTATAGTATATTCAGCGATAAGAAAAATTCAATTCAGTGCCAAGTTTAGTTGTGTATAACAGCCGTTCACATCTGACGTCACACTTCGAGGCTCGTGAATTACGCCAGAGACCGGCTTCGAGCGTTTGTAGGAATCCTGACAAACGCACCTTTGACCTCGCATCCCGTTGCGGTCTTTCAGATAAAGACAGGGGACCATCTCTTTGATTAATAGACCGGTGCCTGTCCTTATCCTTGCGGATAAGGACAGCGGACCAGTCTAAATAGGAGCAGCAATAAATGTGAAACTTTTAGGGACACCAGGTGGCAGCAGACTCACAAGGTAAATCCATTGTTCTCGGAAATGTGCGTGTGCCCATCAGAACGACATAAACATTGGACAATAATTATTAGCCTTTCCTAATTAAGTATGCTAATTACATTCACGTATGCGTACTGGTTGGCAAATGTCACAGAGTTTTTCACTAGACAGACGCACAAATGAGTATGCGTCACGCCACCATCAGCCCCATACAAAAAATGAGTGATGTTCCCTCAAGTTATGCCAACAAGGTAGTGTTAGTGCGCACGCGTGACGTGCAATTTACATATTTCTTGGGAACGGTCTATTACTGGGTCCAATTTTATGGAGCTGCTTATAAGCAGCAAATATTTCTTAACAATATTTTGCTGAGCAAATATAAGCAGGAAACCAGTCACAGATGATACATGTGGAATGGTTTATTGTGCTCAGCTACTTTTCGTGGTTTAATTAGGAGCTCTATGGAATTGGGCTCTGGCTTGTCTGCACATCCTAGCCGCCATAGAATACCATCTTCGTGCAAAACAGTCGTGGATTCATACAAACAAACTCTGTTGATCAACGTTTATATTTTGTGTATCAGAAACAAAAGCTGTATGCAAAACCATTTGCGCCCACGGCTCATACTTGCCTTATACGTAAAATTGTAGAGTAATGTGCAATAATTAAATCGAAGAAATTGTCGACAGATGGGAAAACCTTAAGCAAAGAGCAAGCCATAACCGACTCCAAGGCTAATCAATTATTATCATTTTCGAAATTACTCCGCATCAAATGACTACAAAAGCCTATGTCACGTGACTCAAAAGCTTGTGTCACGTGAAAAGATTAGACCTACCAACCCACAACACAGGAAACCAACAGGAAACGTAGCAATGTGGTCACATGACCTGTGTCAGAGTCATAGAGACTATTGCTAAACGTCTATTATCGGGGGCAGAACGTTTCGCGATGCAAGAACTAAACTTAAAAATGGAACATACTCATGTTAATATGCCTTACTCATGTACATAGTCAGATTACCGTTACATGTATTAGGTGATTGTTTTGAACCTGGTGTATGCCATGCCCGGTATAGGGTTAGAGGGTTTCCCCCTGAATGTTAACATACTTTAACAAACTAGTTGTTTTTGTACAAAAGTACCCCGATAAAAATCCTCTAAAGAATTCCCGAGATTCCAAGCACACAATAAAGACACAACAGAGGGGGCGGGACACCACCATGCCACATATTGAGCACCAAATGAACTGGTGACGTATACGATCAGGGCCAGACTATTTCTTATTTCAACCAGCCTCAATATAGCCTGCCCGATATGGGGTAGAGGGTCGTCCCCCCCCCAATGTTCCCATACTATAACACACTATTTTCCTCTTGTATAGAACCCGCCCCCCTAAAATCCTCAAAGGAATTCCTGAGATTCCAAGCACACAATGAAGACAAAATAGAAGGGGGGGGGGGGTCCTCTGCCCCATATCGAGCACCAATCGAGCCTCAATGTACCATGCCGGCCTGACACACTCCCTGTTCCAATGACTTTAACGCTCTATATTAATCTTGTACAGAAGTACCAACCCCCCCCCCCCTCACCCCCACCTAAATCCTCTGAAGAATTCCTGAGATTTCAAGCACACAATAAAGACACAACAGGGGGGGGGGTACCACCATGCCCCATATCGAGTACCAAGTGAGCCTCAATTAAGTTGTTACTTTTTGACACCCTGACTTCGGTTCCGCCATTTTATATTGCGCTCCGTCCACCAGTCAAAAACACACGATGGTCAAAATCGCTGACAAAAAAATCTGCCAGAGCCACAGCCTGGATTTCAAAAGCCCCTCGTATGGTTAGTAAGGCCATATCCGAATCAAGTGACTTCGGCTATGGCTAATGGCCGTTGGGTTGCAACGGCAACGTTGAAGAACAGGACTTTTCGTCACTCCAGCCGTTTAGCCACTGCAGACGCCATTAATCATCGAATTCTAATCCATGATGGTTTCCCTATAAAGTTCTGCTGTCCTTTTCAAGGCGACATGGCCTTTTCTGCTTTACAGGAAATGGAAAATTTGTCACAAAACCCTAACATTATAGATTACATCAAAACGTTACACAAGCACCACACTCTTATACGCAGCAAGACAATGCACTGAGACTTCAAACTACATGGTTTCACAATAGTTAAAACATAAAGCATTGTGCACCCCCTCTTCTTATGATATAGATTTATTTGAACTCACAAGACAAAATAATCAGAGTCAATATTGAAGAAGTTTTGATGCTTCATTTCAGAATTTGAAACTGATCGAGATATAAAAAAAAGAGCATTTTAACGATGACATTTCGATTGCTCGTAACATTCTTTTTTGTTCGGTCTATATTTTGGTGCGGGTGGGAAATGACCCACCTCCACTAGACCGTGCCCACTACAAACACAATGACACAGATTGACTCATCTGCCACACCACTACATGAGTGGAAGCCCCTTCGACAATGATAACGTCACCACCTTCCTGTTATCAACGTTATCAAAACTGTTTGTGAAATAAAACTAAGAGCCATTTGCTCTATACACAATTCCCCGGTAGCTCAGTTCAACATAAGTACCACTTTCAAAAAAAAAGCAAACAACTTTTGACTACTGAATTTTGGAATATCTTATCTGAAAGTGAAGACGCGTCAGAGAGAGAGAGAGAGAGCTCACGTTGACCTGGTCATGATCCAAACAGACTTTAATTGACAATACAAATTGGACGAATAAACACTGGTAACTCATTCAGCAAGTTGCGTTGGTGTGATTCTGCGACCATTTTTTAAGAAACGTTCGGGTCATCTGGGAGGTCTGGAATTCAAAAAAGCCACTCTAAACATTTCACCATCGCAGCAAGAGTTACATCAACAGGACAGCATACCGCGTCCCGCTACACAGCTGTGTCATTGAAGGTCTCTGCTTTCATGAGCTCTGAATTCTGTTTGGGTGGAAGATAGACCAGAGAATCTGTGGACTAAACCTAGTCAACAATCGGTGCACCGTTTCAGCCGAACTACAAAAGATGCCATTTTTAGCACTGTTTCTAGCCGTAGTGCTAGTGAGTACCGAACATGTTTCTTCTCTGAGCCTCAACACCGGACCAACGAACACAAAGGCACGAATAGGAGAGTCGGTGACGCTCAATGTGACATCGACGGCCTGGACGGCGAGTACATATTCTGGTATCACAACCCAGTAGAACCTACCTGACGTTTGGAAGAGATGTAAGAGAGGCGGTGGATGATGATCGCAAACAGAGGTACTCAATCACGGGGAGTCCCTTCTGGTATGAGTTTGATCTGAGTATTAAGAATCTTCAACTTTTGGACAATGGATACTATTATTGTGGTTATGTAAATGGAGTTAAAAACGTAGTCCTCGGCAGTGCACAACTCACCGTGATTTCACCCCCAGACCCCTCGTCGCCATCTTGTAGTTTTAGCCTTCTCGATGGATCCGGCAATTCTTCCCCCGTTGTTGGAAGCACGGTGGACCTCATGTGCTCATGGAGCGGTGGACAGCCAGCCCCGACTGCCTCGTGGTACCGCGACGGGTCGAGCATGCCGAATAACACCGAGGAGAGTTTCGTATGGACGAGACGAGAGCTGACTTCGGAGGACAACGGGATGGCGTTCTCCTGCCGGATGGAATCCGAAGCGCTTGATGCACCGCGGAGCTGTACCGCCATGCCGCTGCGCATCCCACTGGTGGTGGTCGTCACCCCGTCCCTGGCCACTGCCGAGATAGGTGGCTCGGTAGTCTTCACGTGTAGTGTGCCGGGTGTGCGTCGAAGCGCATCTTACGGATGGAATATCCCTAGCGAGAGCCTGCCACGGTTGAAAAACAGATTACAGTTTTTGAACGGCCGGCGTAGTATTCGCCTGATTGATATCGAAGCCGAGGACGACAACTTAGTGGTAACATGCAGCGTTGGGACGAATCGTGGGCTATTAACGGGATCAGGAGAGGCAACCCTTCGAGTACAACTGCCGACTACAACCCCGGCACCGACAACACTGAAGAGCCAACTGAAGAGCCAACTGAACCACCAACAACAACAGCATCACTCCCACTGACAACATCGTTCAACCAAGAAACTCAGACCACCAACAAAACAGCGGTGTTTATCGACAGTGGATATATCACTCTGTACAAGACGATGAATCTGACGACACGTCAGCCGGTCGCACGGACCGACGCCTCGCCGGTTGCTGCGCTGCCCCAGACGGCAGTCATCGGGATCGGAGCTGCCGCTGCTCTGATCGTTCTCGTCACCATCGTGGTCCTGATTGTGTACGTGATGCGTTACCGCACCAAGTCAAGCACCATACGGCGGGACACTTCCATGCATCTCGTCAACAGCACCTACGACACTGTTCTCGCAGGTGGCCGGATAGTGGACAACCCAGCGTTGCGCAACCAGCCCGAGTACCGGTCAAGCTTCAGGGTGAATACCCGCCCTGTAGCAACCGTCACTCCCAGGCCCAAGAACCAAAACAAGCCTTCCGTCGCATACGCAAAAGTCAATAAGAAGAAGCGCCAGAGTCACGCAGAAGCAACGGGCCAACAACGTCCCGCTTCCCCACTGTACGATGTCGTTCATGATGACGTTAGTCCCGAAGTGGACCGAGTGGTGCTCAACTTAGGGGGTGAGAACCCCGCAGGCTTGACCAGACAACCGACCTACATGAACCAGAACGTGGTCAGGACGGATCCGGACCCCAGGCTGTTCAACGCTGAAGGCCTCACGTACGCCGAGCTGGAACTTCAAAACGAAGGGCGGTTACCGTCCATAAAGAAGGATGGAACCCTTTATGCCAAACTTAAATAAAACATTCGGGAACAGTAGCACTAAACCCATGAACCAATGCAATAAGAATGTAAATATTATATTGGATGTCAATTTCGAAGGTATTTTAACCATAATGGTCAATGTACTACCTACGCAGAGACACTATAGCTTCCATCACTTTGAATTTTCCCTCACCGTCATTTGTTAACCTTTCACAGATGGTGCAGCAGTGATTACGGAGAAAGGTACATTTATTTCAATCTCTCTATTTTTAAAGATAACCTGGGTAATAGACTGTGCAAATCTCGTGCTATTCGAACATGTTTGTGAACATTGGTTCCCATCATGTACGTTGCTTTAGGCCTAATGTGTTAAGGAAACAAAGGCGCACTTTAACGGACCGAAACGCGCGAGATTTGCACGGTCTGGATAGCCGACCACGAGGACTTTTGTTACAAACAAAAATGACATGACAATACGGTGTTTATGCTATCAGTTACAAAACTTATCATACCGACGCCAGCTGTATGGGTTCCCCTTATGCAAAAGCAGTAACTATTACTGACTTATCATTGTACCCAAAAGAGATTCAGACTAATTTTGGTTGTCCAGCCTCGGTTTGGTATCATTGATTTGAATGAACGGGGAAAAGCCAGCACATCACGATGAAGGTCTTTACATCCCGCAGGAGGCAACGTCTTTAAGTCCACAGGAAACTGTTGAAAAAGAGGGTTTTTAAGTCGGATTCTCGTTTATAGTTAATCATTCAAATATTATATATTTAAAGGAACATTACAGAATTGGTTAGAACAGAACTTGTAAAATATACTTTTTTTGATCACAGATTTACATAAAACTTTCACGGTCTAATGATGATGATAGTAGAAAACATCCCTTGAAATATTTCTGTCTGAAATGCCATATTTGATGATAAATGAATAAACCAATTTTCCGATTTGAGTTTATCGCTCAGTGAGCGTTTTATTCATTTTTTGAATCTATGATTTCATGCAAATGTGTAATCGGTTTTTCACTATTTTCTCGTGACCCAGATGGCCGATCGATCTCAAACTTCTACAGGTTTGTCAGTTTATGTATATGGTGGATTACATAAAGTGCTTACACTGCCAGCAACTGTTTTGTTAGCAAAAACAAATTCTGTAATGTTCCTTTGACTAGTTTAGATAATAAGTATATTTTAACAAACCCCGCCATTTAGAGTCTGTGAAGTGAAGAGTTGATTGCGACAGCTCTAGAAGATTTCAACAACGCAAACAGCGTTGGTGAAAGCCATTGCAATTTAATTTTAAAAACTCAAAATGTAAATAATCAGACTTATATTTTTGTACTGTTGTATTGGTACTATTGTTGTTGTTTTTAAAAGATTATTGAACAACCACTTATTTATCTCACAAACCTATGTTCTGCTTTTGAAAGCTGCTGTAAATGCTGTGAAATAAGATTGTTACCAGTGCTGTTAAGACTATAAGAGATCTGTATTTTTCATAAAACTGTTTTGCATAAAAGTTACATTTTGTATGAGTTGAGGCTATAGACCTTTCTATTGTTGATAAAAGAAATAATAAAAACGCGCTGGTTGGCATGGACGGGCGAATGTTAACAAAACATTCAATCTTGTTAAAGGATATTGTGACCAAACTCTACATTTTGAATACTAAAAAAACCATATTATGAATGATTGCTTTGTTGTCAACAAATTCATTACTATTTTTTAATATGATGTGTAAAATTGTTACAAACTGTGGGGATCTGTCTTTGCTTTGCATTTATGGCTTTCCATAGTTTCCAACCTTGGTTGGCGAAAAGGCCTATACGATGTAGAACATCTTGCAACAGCTTCACATTTAACTGCATTTTTTCACATTCAAATTTACTGCTTCAAATTGTCATTAAAGTCCGAAAATTTCAATCGAAACAGGATTTTAAAGCAACAAATTTGTCTTTTACCATTTTTCCCTCTAAATTGTGAAAAATATGCTCCAGATTTTAAAAATCAATCTAGTTTTTTAAAGCTAACAATTAAAAAGTTAATAAATTCCAGTTATTTGTTGGCAATATAACGCACATTTTGTCATGCTTGGGGTCCAAGGGATAAAAAAATCTATCCCCTCCTCTTTTTTTTTGCTTGGTTTGAGCAGCAAATGATACAAAAATCTTTCCCTTCCACTTTTCGGCTAGGTTTGAGGAGCAAGGGATAGAAAATTCTATCCCCTCATCTTTTCTGCTGGATCTGAGGAACAAGGGATAGAAAATTCTATCCCCTCATCTTTTTGGCTGGGTTTGAGGAACAAGGGATAGAAAATTCTATCCCTTGACCTAAATTATATCAATTCGAACCACAATTAAACTTTTATTTTTGTCAGCTTTTTCAATAGTGAAGTACATAATTGTTAATAAAAAGGTGTGCGTATTTTTTTTTAATTGTATGATGCAGGAATAAGTATGAGTACGCAATTTTTCAAATTTGTTTGTTAACAAAAATGAATTAATCAAAAAACTGTAAATAAATTTTTTAAAAGTGCACCAGGTTCTAACTTTGTGCCTTCAGCAATATTTTATGAACAAAAATAGCATGATTTTTACATTTTAGAGACAACTTTAAGAACGAATGCTATGTATTTTTAAATAAATGTGAAATGTGAAAAAGTGTAGTTAAATGTGAACCTGTTTTG
Source organism: Pycnopodia helianthoides (assembly GCA_032158295.1). Lineage (NCBI taxonomy): Eukaryota > Metazoa > Echinodermata > Asteroidea > Forcipulatida > Asteriidae > Pycnopodia > Pycnopodia helianthoides. Next base: position 21,235,511 of record CM063247.1, on the reverse strand, counting down.
CCCTTTTCGAAACTCCGGCTTAAGCGTATAGGCTCCGGCTTGGGCTCCGTCCGTCAGTAATTCTGAAAGTGTACACTTTCGGTACGGGGCTTCGAACAGACGGACGGTGCCTGCGCCGGAGCCCAGGCCCTAGCCGACTTGGTTTCGAAAAGGTCCACAGTCTAACAGTGTGTGTCTATTACAATTTAAAGGATTAGGACTTAGTAGTCGTAGCCTTATACTAAATGAGTCATTAATACATTGTTGCCATTTAGGATGACAGTTTTTATAAAGAATATTTCAGTTATAAAAAGTGTAGAAAAAGGTAATGACAACTTTGGTGACTATTAAAGATGGCGGATATTGCGATATTTATAGGTGACGTCATGCACGTTGACCACAAATAATTACTATCAAATCCTCTGAGATAAAGTATAACTCAATACAATGTTCATGAATTTGTCAACAAGCATAAATTCAAGCCTATTAAAAACAGATACTTAAAAATAACCATGTTCCCACAATGTGACCTTTATTGGCAATGGTTCGAACGGAAGCATAGCGGGTGTGTTATGACAGTATATTAAAGCCAATAAAGACATTGGTCAGTGCCTACCCGACCACGGTATTTAATATCCGGCAGGAAACCATTGTTATGCATCGCTCCAAGCATAAAATGCCGGTTTCATCGACCTTGGACTTGGTGGGTTGATAGTTTTTTACTTCAAAGGGGAGGTGTCAAGCTAAAATGTTGTTGATGAATACGTCAATTTTACCTCTTAAATAATTATATGATAGATTTGGGGTAAGCATAATCGATAGAGCATGAACTTGCCCTATGGGGTAAGGGGTCGAGGTGAAAAGGGTCACGGGTTGGTGAGGTGTTGGGGTTTGGGTGAGAGTCAGTAAGGCTTGCAAGATCGACTTTTGTGTCGTGATTTGGGTGGTCGGGTTCCAAGCAGAGTTGTGTAATGAGAGAGTTGTTACATATAGGGACCAGTTTTATGTGGCCTCGTGGTTGCTGGGTGCCACTGATGCAGCACAACCCAATGTGCAGTCTAGTCTGGAACCCTATATGCGCGCATGCGTTTTCTTGGACCGGAAATGGCTTCAAATCGCAAGTTGTTACAACTCTCTCTCTCTCTCTCACAAAACAAAAGGCTCTGGGTTAGGTGCAAGGTTAATGCTTTGTTTTTGTTAATTAACCTTGCAGTTGGCAGAACAATCAAAGTGGTGCTTGGATCGGAGTGGACGATGTTGGGTGGGATAGTGAACGGGTAGAGGGACGTAGATGTGCATGGTTCTCTATACAGAAAACCTTGTTGAATTGGAGTCAAGTATACGGCTGATGTGACCTTGATGGGTGGGTACAGACATCTCGCGAAAAAAAATGCCATGGTCTGGATGGGTACTATACAGGGATCTTGGCGGGAAAAACATACAGGGATCTTGGCAGGTTGAGTAAAGAAAATGAGTCTGGTGGGTTAGGTATGCATCTGGCTGGGCGGGAGGGGTATGGAACTGGGCGCATGGAAGTACATTATCTCGTGGCTAGGGTATACTGGATTAGGTTAGGCACGGATACCAAAACATGAACATGTATGTAACCCATATGCATAAGCGCCATCTTAATAAACAAACAATAAACGCAACGCATCTTGGGACACCGAGTACAGTTACAAGTTAAATCAAGCTACCAAGATGGACGCCATAATGAAGTTGAAAGGAAACTCTGCCAGCACTGCTTCAAAATCAGCGCGCCGTGATGGCTGCCTGTGTTGCCTGGACTCGGATTTCACCCATAATCCTTTGCGCGCCGATCATGCGCATTGGGACATGCATGTGGGCTGTTAAACGCCTTGTTGTAAAGGTTTATTATACACAGAATAACGAAGTCACACTCGAGCTTATCATCAGGCAGGTATAACTTTAATAAAATTAAAAATCAATTCAGTATGAAACTTTTGTTCAAAAAGTCTCGCATAAAAATGCAAATTAATTTTCAGGTTGTTTTGTTTGTTTAATATTGAATAACTTTAATTATGATAAACGATATGTTAAATAAAAATAAAAAAACAAGGACTGCACGGTAGTAAGATATAAGAATCCCTAATCGATTTAGGCAAACGGAGCAAACAAGTTAAATGATGTGCATTTTGTACTTATAAATAATCAAGGTAACGTCCAACATTGGTCACGGCAAGTACAGCCGATCCTACAATAGAGCTCACTCCCTATGGAATCATCAAAACGCAACACAACCAACCTGGGAAAAGGTCTATCTCGGCTCTTGTACCTTGACCCCCAACACTGGTTTAAACAATGGACGGGATTAGAGTTCTTATAACCTCAACTATACAGTAGAACTTGAAACCATGACCTTGTGTAAAGGACAACATTGTATCTCATCATTTCGAAAAAGAATATCATTTCCCGCTTGATATTGCGCTGCTATACCTTATACAGGTAAAGAGAAAAATAATGTTCCAAGTTTTTAAGAAGAGGGAAAAAACTAATCCTATAGTATGAATATGATTTAAAACTGGGCTCAATGAGATTCAAGCACAATGAGAAAACAACAGTTTCAAAATTAGCAGTACCGTAGTGTAAGCATAAAAAAGCGGGTACCAGTTGCAAATCATACACACATGACCTTTCGGCTGGTTGCTTTTATATGTATCTTTGGTTAGCAAAACACTCTTTGTGGTCAGAAAAGTTGGTCTCACGATGAAGTAAAAGGCCACGAGGGTTCCACAAATAAACGCATGACCAGAGTGTGTATCACCAAAACGCAACCTTCTGACAGTGGTTTACTGTTTAGGAACTACAGTTTCTCGAACTATCAGGGCCCAATTTCAAAGAGCTGCTTAAGCAGAAAAATATTGCTTAACAATGTTTTGCTTAACAGAAATAAGCAGGATACCAGTCACAAATTTTACATGTGATATGGTAGTTTGGCTGGTAACCTTATTCTGCTAAGCATAATTTTGTTGTGCTTAGCTAGTTATGTGCTTAAGCAGCTCTATAAAATTGGGCCCTGAATACTCGAGATGCAAATTTGGGCAACCCGACCGACGTCGGGTACCCAGAGGCTTTGTGGCCAAAGCTAATTCACAAAATGACATTTTACATGTATTTAGTCCATGTTTATGTAGTTTTGTTTCGAAACAATAGTTGTCATGTATGCTACAGGAACGGAAATCTTCAGACTTATGCAAAAACTTCCCTACAATCTTGACAGGATGAATGATTGAGCTGATTGTCTAGTTTGGCGCCAAGTGTTATCTACCAGGAGTTCTGCATAGTACAGTGAACCCAACCATTCACAAAGGCTATTGAGCGTAACCAATGCTTGTTACAACTTTCTTTTTTAAAGATTTTTTTAAATTTTTGTTTTGTTTAGTCAGTTTTTTTGGGGGGGGGGTGGAATACGTCCCGGTGTTCGAACACTCTACATTTCACACACACAAAAAGGTAAAAAAAAATAGCATTTGCCAATTTCAGTTATAGTTATAATCCACGTTCAAACAAAATAACAAGAACCGATCACATGAAAAATGTAGTTTCCCGCAAACTGGACCCAATTTCATAAAGCCTGTAAGCAGATCCCGGAGCGGCCATTAGCAGAATTTCTATTTCACAAACACTGCTAACCGTATAAGCAAAGCAAAAAGGCATACTATCAACTTGCCGGTGGTTTCTGTATAAAGCAAACGAGTCACGCGTTACATGTAAATCCATTGTTTACACGCACACGCGCTGTCAAAATCTCTTCGATCGTTTATGAAAAACACTTTTGCTCACGTAAGTTTTTCTGCTTAAGTAACCACACCATTTTTGCTTACCGGTGAGCAACTTTATAAAATTGGGCCATGGACGTCTTTCTATATGTTGTTATGGTTAAACCTTGCAAGGAGTCATATCTTACTTTAATACCACGTTCAGAAACCTGTCTGTTACGTCATCATTTCCGGGTGGAAAACTAGTTGACACTTTGAAAATAAAAAAATGTAGTTGAGGAAGCTTCACAATTTCTCTAAACGAAAAAAACAAACCCCCCCCCCCCCAAAAAAACAAAAAACACCAGCACGTGCACAGGAGCTACTCTTTTCTTTGTAGAATAAAAAGAAAAGTTTGCATGTTGAATATTGAAAGTGGTGAACAGGTACATTTTATTTCAGTGTAACAAGTAGAAACATGTTCATCGGTGTGGGCATGACAACGACACCATGATAAATCCCTCTCCAGCAGAGCGTTCTTTGGCGTGTGGCTTCCGATGATTTGACAATCATCAAAACTAAAAACTGGCCACAGTGGCGAGGTCGTCCCTTCCAAGGTTGTGTTATGCCTTTAGCATGAGTACAATTAACCTATACATGTACATGAAAAGCCAGGAGAGATATTCTGTACATATACCAACACCACCAAAATACCCGATTATTTTGGTGTAATCTTCTTCGACACTATCGGACACTAAAGATGCGAAACAACGATCAGATTGTATGACAACATAATCAATACCGACAGTCTTTAAAAAACGGTATTTTGTTTTCTTTTTGTTTTATTGCAAACAAAAATAGCTTATTCAGTTGTTAATTATAAATTATCTCTAAGTGGTATACTGGTTTTTTTTATGACTGGAAAATAAATAAATAAATCAAGTCAAGAGAACGATGTAAATCTGGGCATTCCGAGAAGTAAAAAGTGCAGGACTTTTTTAGCTGAAGATTTCTAACACTCTAAACAATTCCGGGTTGACCCAGATTAGGGTACCGTGGGGCCTGACCCATTTCTGGGTCAGTATGACCAGCAATCTGAGTCAAAATTACCCAGAAGTGGGTCAAACTGATGCAAAACCCGAGTTGAAATCCCATTAAAAAAAAAAAAAACACTTTCCGGGTAAACCTGATCAAGCAATGGGTCAGGCCCCCCTAGGACCCAAAAATCCGGGTCAATTCTGACCTGGACATTTTTAGAGAGTAACCAAATGAACCCATGAGTTTCGAAAGACAACTGTGACTATATGATAACTTCTTCATACCGTCCGACAATTCAATATCATTCACATCATAGATGCACTATAACATAGATTGACATTCTTGTGGTAAGCGCGTGTACAGTATACGCAGTATACAGATAGTTCTGTCCACAGTTCTGGTTCCAAAATGCTGGCCAACCAATTGAGCATTGTTTAAAAAGGTATCACGGCTATTAAAACAAAAACAAGTGGGGTGCTTTGGCGTTTACGCACTTGAACAACATTGAAGTGTTCACCATGCAAAACTTAAGCAAACAAAATGATAATATAACAACAGTTTAATTTAATTATAAAGAACAGCTCTGCTACTGTTCGTCGGTGGATTTCTTGTAGTCGTTTGATGGTTAATTGTTAAGCTCATAACTTAAAAATTTTGCTAACGATTTGCGTTTAAAACTGTCAGTGGGGTAACATTTTGGACGATGGCCTGGTAAAAACTGTTAGTAAATGTGATTGCCTAAAGAGCAGGGATAAGGGGGGTGGGGTAGCCATTTTATCAGCTGCAATAACACGCTCATGGATTAGAGAGGAGAAAATAACGTGACCAATTTACTGGAATGGACAAAATATTGAAATTGTCCCAACAAATTTTAGAGGCGCACTGGAATAACTTACTCCAACGGAAGAAAACGTTTATTTTGTGGTCACAAAAGACAACTTTCAAGACAGTCGTCGCTAATTTTACCTTTGCTCTTACTTTGATGTTCTTTTTTGTCTTTTATTATTTTGAAAACGTTCTCAAGATAAAAACTTTACATTTTCAATAAACTCCTTATACCTAGCGACGAAAGCAAATATCTTCATAAAATGAAACAACGACAATACAAAATAAAATAAATAAATAAAAACCAAGAGGTGTTCGGCTGAAATCCAAACACCTAAAAAAAATCAAACAATTTGTTATGAAAACTGAGAATGTTTCCTTTCAAGGGATTGTGAGAAACTTAGATGTATTTAGCCCCCCCTCCCCTCCCCCAACCCCGTGCTAGCAAATGACTTGTAAGCAACCCACACACAAATCCATCTACTTGCTAATTCAACTTGCATTCAATTGCACTAATTTCATTTACACTACTAGGTATTGCTGATTTAGGCGATTTAAAAAAAAAAACCTACAGAAGCTAAACCCACTGTCTATAGTTCTCTGCGTTTGTTCAACCATTGTTGATCTGCTTTATAGGGACAAACAAGACTTCACTGAATCTGAATACGTGTTGTACACAATTCTATTGGCTCCATTTATAATTTCTTTTGGCCCCGGAAAAAAACAAAATCACACGACCAACCCTTATCACAGTTTATGAAGGCAAGTGCCTTGTCTCCAAGTAGAGAGATTCACTTTCCAAATATTCTTCCTGTCTGTCTTTATGTGCCTGCCATGCCATGCCACAACAAATTGAGCCCCCCCCCAAAAAAAAAAAAAAAATAAATAAATAAAATAAAAAATAACAATAGGGTAACATGTAGATGTTGGTAAAAGCTCCAAAGACCTAAGCATCCTTTAACATGTAAATGTTGGTACTTGAAACATTTGAAACATCCGCTCTAGAATGCTGAAAGTTATGGGTTCCAAGTTCCACTCAAAATACAGCTTGATTGATTTTTCCCGAAGGAGTCGAAAATCATGGAGTTTACAGTGGTAATCATATACAGGTATTGGTGTTAGGCAAGACTATAAACTGCAGGGTTAATAGCCAGCAATGTGCAGTTGGCACCAAATGGCTCACACTGCAGATAGGGCTCGAGCTCCACAGGAACATCTCCCATAGCCTAGCCACTAAAGCCAGCAGCCACAGCCACAATCAATCACATTCCATTGAGAAAGGAAAAGACCATCTTTGAAACCATGGCTTCCGCTTCGGTTCCGGCTTAAGCTCCGTCAGACATTTTGAAAACACGCCCCTTCGATTAAAGGGCTTCAAACAGCCGGAGCAAAAGCAAAAGGCATATCTGAATTGGCAGATTTAGCTAAGGCTACGACTGTTACTAAGGGTGTTGCTAAAGACGTCCTACACATTGAGGCATGATGATGACGCCGTGATCCAACCGTATCCATAGCCGTAGCCGCCAATTCGGACAGGAAAGTACAGGTGATCAGTAATCAACACAAGATTCAGGTGGAAGGAAATGCAGCTTAGGCCCAACCAAGCTAGTAACTAAAAAAAGCAAACCGGTCACAGTACTGATTAATAAATAACAAAAACTTGTGCATGTGAGCCGGTCACCAGTAAAATAAAGCGAGCCGATGTCAAAACAAAAAACAAAAGTTGATCACAGTAAAGAGATATGTAATTGAGTATTAAGGTACAAGTTATTAAGGTTAAAATAAGATAAGAAAACATTGTATTTTATGACAGACAACATTGCTTCAAACAGTTAATTATGTTTATCCATTGCTCAAAACAGTGTTCAAATAAGGCATGAAGGGTTTTTCTTTGGATGGTTGAGAGGCTTTTTTTGCGAGATGAAGTTCAGAGTCAAACCTCAAACATAACCAAAGCTTGTTTTTGAGCGAGGAACACAGGGCCTGATGAGGCTGTCTGTGGCCTCAGAAGGGGGTACACAGGAGAATGGGGGCAGTGAAGTTGAATTCAACACAACCATTCCAGGAATTTCAATGACAAATAAACAGCACCTTGTGTTGATGAAATAAGTACCTCATTAAAAGCAGACACATTATGTGGCTAAAGCGGCACCTCATAAAGGGGAGGTACTACTATGATCTCAAGTGGAACAGAGATCATGGTTGCATATGAGGCAAAGAGGTCACACTACGTGGCACGGAGGTCATCCTAACATCTTATGAGGGAGACAGAAAACCAAATAACTTGTGAGGGGAAGAGGTCTCATCAAATTTGCCTCTCAAGTGAAGGGGAAGTTAGACATGTACCTCATGTGGAAGTAGTGCACCTCATGAGGTTGCAACCTCAAATGCATCTTCACATCATGTGCAACAAGGCATTCACCAGGATCTAGAAATTGGGTGTCTAATCATACTGAACTATTCAAAAAAACCAGGGTCCAATTTCATATAGCTGCTTAAGTAAAACACATTGCTAACAATTCCCTGCTTAGTAGAAATGAGCAGGACACCATTCACAAATGGTACATGTGACATGGTATTTTGACTGGTAGCCTTATTCTGGTAAGCATAACTTTGTTTTGCTTAGCTTATTTGTTATGCTCAAGCAGCTCTATAAAAATTGGGCACCCCAGTTTAACAGCCGGTCCAAAAAGACACAACGGCACCCCCCTGGCTCACACCTCGATGTTAAAGTGAGGGCATACAATGCAGCACCACGAGGAAGCAAGGTTTTATAAGGACTTCATGAGAGACTACGTCAGACTGACACAGGGAGGAAGGAGCCATACCAGTACCCCTGGAAACCTCATGAGGAAAGCAAAGCATACCCACACCTCATGCAAAAATGAGGTCTGGTAAATAACACCAGGACAACCGGCAGCACCCCAATGTCTTGTCACTAAAGCTACAAGACTTCCTTAGGAATTCTTTCGAAAATCAGGGGCCGATTGATCTTAACTGTGTATGACTCTTAATTGCTAAGCAAGGTGTGATGTCACAATACAAATCACCATGGCAATATTGACAACTCATCTTAAGACGAAATCTTAGTGCTTTGTTAAACCGAGCCAAGACCCTTTATTTGCTTACACTTTTTTCAAATAGACAATGACTTTTTTAATCCATTGAAGTGTGGTAGTGTTAGGAGGGGGATGAGGGTGGATGAGAAGCGAAATGGGAGGGGGAGGGGGTGGCTGAATCGAACAACATGGTTGTTCGCAGACTTAAAGACGGGTCAAAGTCAGCCTTACTTGAACACTGGTATACAAAACATTATCAACCTCATTGCCAAAGGAGTTCACAATCTACTGTACAATTCAAACGTCCCCGGCAGACACACTCGACGTCTCCTACGAACCCCACAATATCAATGCAGCAGGAGGGACAAGGGAGGAGGGAGGGGGGGGGGGGTGAGAAATATTTATAGACATGAAGGAAGAGTTGCGTAGGTTGGAGATCTACTCGTAGTATTCCCATAGATCTTTCTCGTAACCTTCGTGGACGTGCTCTAATAAGACCTTTCGCCTGCTTTCACAATACCTGGGATGACAAAAAAAAAAAAACTGACATTAAACTTGGAAAAGACAATCAAATAATTGTAGGCCTATTCTCTATAGAGCCGTGTACATGACAATCATTTTTTGTGTGACTTTAAAAATGTTTAATCAACGACACTCATCAGTTTCGTTTACTCATTCTACATGACTGTTCTACACAGAAGGGGATATTACCCTAATCATACATTTGTATAACTTTATATATTCTATTACTTTGTGTATCATTAAACCAAAACAAGTTATGAATTGAAATAAAAACAAACATTTTATCTTTATTTAGAAACAAAGATGTCACTCATCCCCCCCCCAAAAAATAAAACCCCAAATCATCACAAAGTTTATGACGTGATGACTTCAAGTAAAATTGACACAGATACCAACTCTCTGAAAATACGCGCTACATGTAAATTAATGATGTACAGTATTGCAAAATATGGTGAAGACTGTCAGTCACGCTCATAGCAGGCCTGTGGCTGTACATGGGTTTGTGAACTCTCACCCAATTACTGCCCGCGCGCTGGCCATAAATCTGATACAGAGGGCGCTTTGCGCGGGCAGTAACTGGGTGAGAGTTTATCATTCCATGTACAGACACAGGCCTGCTATGGTAATGATGACAGTCCCCCCTTTAAAGCATTATGGCGGAAACGTTATCGAAAAAAGAAAACATGTTCAAACAAATTACATAGTCATTGAGAAGCAAGATGAAAATAATGCATTATGATACATATACATATATTATATGTCAACATTATGGTAATTTCTGAATGCAGGTGAGAACCCCTACATGTACGGTGTTCAAGAACAAGGTACTGTATACAGAGCTTGCAATTACAAGGTTCTGGGTTCCAATCCACAATGCTTAAATTATGAATCAACGTTTAAAATAGAGAGAGAGAGAGAGAGAAACGGCTTCGGCCGGCTCGGTGTTCTTGCCGTGCTACCCTGAAAGAAATGATCCAAACACTCTGTACAAGGTTCTGGGTTCCAATCCACAATGCTTAGATTATGAATCAACGTTTAAAATAGAGAGAGAGAGAGAGAGAAATGGCTTCGGTCGGCTCGGTGTTCTTGCCGTGCTACCCTGAAAGAAATGATCCAAACACTCTGTACAAGGTTCTGGGTTCCAATCCACAATGCTTAGATTATGAATCAACGTTTAAAATAGAGAGAGAGAGAGAGAGAAATGGCTTCGGCCGGCTCGGTGTTCTTGCCGTGCTACCCTGAAAGAAATGATCCAAACACTCTGTACAAGGTTCTGGGTTCCAATCCACAATGCTTAGATTATGAATCAACGTTTAAAATAGAGAGAGAGAGAGAGAGAAATGGCTTCAGCCGGCTCGGTGTTCTTGCCGTGCTACCCTGAAAGAAATGATCCAAGCACTCTGTACAAGGTTCTGGGTTCCAATCCACAATGCTTAGATTATGAATCAACGTTTAAAATAGAGAGAGAGAGAGACAAATGGCTTCGGCCGGCTCGGTGTTCTTGCCGTGCTACCCTGAAAGAAATGATCCAAACACTCTGTACATCTGCAAAGCCCAATTTCCTTCCTCTCTCTCCTTCTCATTGGACTCACATTACATGCATTGAATTGATAAAACACCAGCTACATAAAATATATATAAACACAAATAGATGGGATTCCCACCAAAACAAGTCTGTGGTGTTCTTCCACAAAACTTGAAAGGTGTAGTGGTGTTTTAGTGTTTGCAAAAAATGAGCACAAATTAAAATCAATACCACACAAAAGAATTCATCAATATATGCAATACAGAAACAACAACATAATGAAATACAGCAAATTGAAATCATCAAAAATATTCAAATAATAGCAAGGATAAAAAGCAGTCATGATATGTCAAAATGTATAGAAAAAAGAGGAACAATTTAACAACAAATATACACATGTCTGCAATATCATAATAAAAAAAACAGATTCATATTTAAAAATCAACAAGTAATACACAACACATAGTACATAAAAATGTGGCATAAAACAATGTTTATAAACAGTGGAAAAACATAAATATATAAAGTCACACAGTAGCAGAAATTGGGTTCACAAAACAGCCTACAAAAACTCAATCTTTTCAAAAAGTGAAAAAAAAAACACCTAACAACATACCTCGTTTTATCCTGGACTTTTTGCTTGATATCGGCCAAGGAGTCGCTACTGATATCTCTTTCCAGGTACTCGGACAGCGTTTCCGTTGCATTTTCTAAGTCTTTCTGGTTCTCCTGCAAAAGTCAAACAAGAACAGTCACATATTGGGCTCAGTGCTCATTGGTTGTTCTTTGCTTAGGTTTTTTTTTTAGTGTCGCAATGAGGTGAAATAGATTTCACAGAGTGATACATTCGACCAAACGGTGCTCAAGCGCAACCATTATTTCTATAACACTTTTCAAGGCTGGGTATACTTTTGGTAATTGTCAAAGACCAGTATCCTCACTTGGTGTATCCCAACATACGCATAACATAAACCTGTGACAAAATTGGGGCTCAATTGGTTATAGAAGTTGCAAGAAAATAAATAAATAAATAAATAAAGTACCCTTCTTGCATGGAATTGTTTGCTTTCAGATGACTGAGAAAGATTAAGAGCCTCCCACCCCAGGCCTTTCTCATATTCAATTTTGTGTGTGAAAAATAACCTCTTTCCTCAAAACCACATTACTCCGAAGGGGGTCGTTTCTAACAATGTTTTTTTATAATATCAACAGCTCTACAGTGCTCTTTACCAAGTACTTTTTTTATGGTCATTAACTTGTGGAGTACCGAAGTACATCCTGCCTTAAAAATGTACTCAAAGTCTTTCTGTGCACATTAGTAATAACAGGCACTTATTATAAGCAAGCATCAACACACCTTAAAAACCAGAGCTCAAGAAGCTAAGATTGATTAAGATGTGTATCAATCTTATTGCTTAACAAAGTGCGATGTCACAATACAAATCACTATAGCAATATTGCAATATTAAAGACTCATCTGAAGATGATTCTACTAGCTTTGTGAAATCCAGCCCTGTTCATCATTTGGTGCTCAATAAGTGGCATGGTGTACCCCCCCCCTACCCCTCCTATTGTGTCTTCATTGTGTTCTCGGAATCTCAGGAATTCTTTAGAGGATTTTAAGAGGGGGGGGGGTACTTCTGTACAAGAGGGGAAAAGTGTATTAAAGTATGGAAACTTTTTGGGGCGACACCCTCTGCCACATGTCAGGCATGCTATACTGTTCTTCTGTCCTTAGGAATCCCCACAACCATTCTTGGCTAATACAGTGATCAAGCACACTTTTCTGAGAAACCCTTAGCTTCCCAACCAGAATTGTTTCTGTGCTGTTGGCAATAATCCTTTCCAAACACAAAACCTAAAAGGAAGCGTACCTCAAATATAAGCGATTGGTTGTTCTTCTTGAGATAAAAGGCGAATACATAGGTGTACATGAGGGTGCTCCTACACTGGCATAAGACATCTACAGCCTTCTTGAGGAACTGTACCTCGATCCAAGACATGTTGTGCTGCTGCATGTCTTCCATCTTCTTCATGATCTGTGTGTACAGCTGCAAGACAAAACAAGATAATGAAATTGTCATCTTTCTCTTCTGAATGCTCCAAAATTGATGTCTGTATTTTTTGTTTTAAATAATGCTAAGTTGAACACAGAAAACTTGACTAGAGCAGAACTTGAACCTGCGACCTCTGGAAACATGCCTGCGCTCTACCAACCGAGCTATCTAGCCCCATGTTGGCGGTTTCCCTACTTTGTCAATATCTTTGTTTAGTAGTGCCAGTCACAAGCCATTCAACTTGTAACTGCCGTATAGCCAGGGATCACACCCAAGTTTACGATACAACCTTGGAAGCGGCAGCCTTAGTCACCTTAATGCCTTAAGGGTTACATTATTCAGTTGGCAGAGTGCCAACACGCTAAAGGTCGCAGGTTCAAGTCCCGCTCTAGTCAACTTTTTCTTGGTTCAACCTAAAATTGTTTTTAAATTTACCAAGTCATTTTCCCGTGTGATTAATTGCTGGATGTTTGTTTTACATTGTTTCTGGTAATTTTTATTTTCGTTTTGGTATCAATAACATTTATGAAGCACAGGTGCTTATTGCATTATAGTTTTGTTTACAAACAGTCGTTATTTGTTGATTTATACAAGGGCTTGGAGATACTTAAAGGTAAGGTCATAGATTGGTTTTTGTCAGTGTAATGCTTATTTATTGGCACAATTATCAAGAAAGATACAATAAAAGTCACACGTGAAAATTTCAGCTGAAAACCCCAGCAGAAAAACTGTCACGATATTTTCACAAGAACGCCAAATCCATCCACGTTTAGCGAGGTGACAGAGGCATGAATCGTTTCTCAGGTTCAAATGTTTTTGGGTGAAAAAAATATCCAAACCATATTACTTTGAAGGGAATCCTTTATCAAAATAGTTTAAACTACCAACAGCTGTATTTTTTCAATCTATGACCCACCTTTAAAAATGATGACATTTCTGGGGACTTTGACCTTTTCTGGCAGTTTCTTCCCAAAACAATCTTCAATTATAACATTCTATAAAACTGAACAGCAAGACGGTACCGTCTCCAGGCACCGTGAGGAACTCACCTTGTTTTCGAAGCGTAAACTTTGCATATGGTTCATGTAACGGTTACAATAAAACAGGTACCTCTCTAACGCTTGCCTCGACCGCTGGAAAAACAAACAGAAAGGAAAAGGTAGACGAATTCATAAAATCAAAACTGATCAATGCACTGGGAAACTTTGGCACCAGACCATTCTAGTTGACAGTTTTGTATAGCTTGCCCGATATGGGGCAGAGGGTACCCCCACCCCCCCCAATGTTCCCATACTATAACACACTATTTTCCTCTTGTATAGAACTACCCCCCCCCCAACATCCTCAAAAGAATTCCTGAGATTCCAAGCACACAATGAAGACACAATAGGAGGGGGTACCCTCTGCCCCATATCGAGCACCAATTGAGTTTTTGCCTCTATTTTAAAAGACTCGCAGGTTTAAAGAAAGAAAGTGTTTTTTGTTTGGTACTCACTGCTTGGGCATCTCTGGCTTTCTTAGCATCGTCTTCATCATACCTGTTACAGTTATACCTAGGGTGGGGGGGGAAGGAATGGAAAGATAGTGTAAGGCACTGTCTACATAACAACACACATTCTATTTTTTACATCCCTGTGGAGACATCTTTTTTGTTCTTTCCTTTGTTCATGTACTTAACATCCTCCCATAAGCTTTGTACACACAAATTCCTTGTGTAGTGACCCAGTCTTTAGTTGTCTTCGGTCTCCATAAGGGAGCAATGTTAAAAACCCCATCTCCTAGACCCTTCTAAATGATGTTACATTGATCTCAAGCAACAAGAACTGTCTGCCATATTGGATTCTAGTTTACGTTTAGCGCCATCCAGCAGAAGCAAAATGAAATACTCTTGTAAACTATTATTAATCTAGTGTGTTTACTGACTGCATTATCAACAAATCCAAAACATTTCAACATTCATAATTTCCGAATTCAAACTTAAGGTAAATTACAGCAATATCAGAAGAAAAACAATCAATATTGAAATCAGCCATGACTTTCATATACTAGTGAGGAACACACACATACAAGTGATATGTGTTGTTTTGTAACGCAATAACATTGTCACTTCATCCGCAAACGAGGTATTTATTTCACTTCTGTTAGTCATCCATGAAATCTGCAAACAAGGCAGCACAAAAAACTATACTATTGAAGCTTGTGGTATTCAACAAACAAAAAAAGGAAAAGATGTTTCTTTACCATGATGACCCGTGTGGCTCCCACGGCCCGAGACAAACCCAACAGAAGTCAGCCTGTTGACAAAAAAGAAAAAGGAAAAGAAAACGATTGGAAGTGTGAAGTAATAAAGGTTGCATACACAGGTAAAAAGGTTGTCTTACTCTGGAAACGGGTATGGATTTCCCTTTACGTAATGTGAGGAGGAGGCAGCCGTTGACGCGGGACCACAGTTCCACAGACACAATAAATGAGGCATCATTTTACAGTTATGCCTACTATGTAGCTTTGTCATTTGGCTAGGACTGAAAGCCAGGCACCCAATGCAAAATATACAAATAATGACTGTATCGCATGCTATGGTTAAAAACTACGACTCCCAAGGTGATCCTTGAGCGTTAAATTGTCCCGAGGCAAAGTCAAGGGAAAATAGAGTACTACGGGATCACTGAGGGAGTTGCAAATACATACAACATTGTCTCTAGACCTCTAGATACCAGGAAGCTGCCGATGCTACGGGTAGAGTACAGTGGTTGCTACAGGTGTTGTAGCCTGTTGCGTTCGCACAGCTTTTTTGTCAAAATAAGACATATTATATGATGCAATCTAAACGGATCACAAGGCAGAATCTCTGTAAGGGGTGTTATAATAATAACTAGTTTTTTATAAAGCGTTTTATCTACATCTGTACATGTACGAGCTTATTTTGTGTTTTTGACCCCCCCCCCCAAAAAAAAATTAAAAATAGAGGTAGCGGTTGTTATAAAACAATCAACACCAATGAGCTGTTCCGTGTTGTTTGGATCAAGGTTATCAATTGGTTGTATTTTTATAGTTAAATTATGCATGTTCGGAAAAGAGTAATGTGTATTGTGTTCAAACAATATGGGGAAGCTAATTAATATGATATGGTTGTATGGGGGTGTAGTGGTGAAATACGTTTATATTGGACGCACACGCAGGATATGTAGGTGCATTTTATTATGCTATATGTAACGTTATTGGTATACATGTATTTGGTACTACAAATTTTCTAGAGTTTCAGTTCATGTGCAAGTGGATGTGATAGTGACCATGGAGCTTGGTGACTTACACAACTTTAACAAGGCAGTGAAAAAACACAACACAGCTCTACGTCCCATCCGAAGGGACAAAACAATAATAGTTAAGTCTTGCTTAAGGACACAAGTTTCAAGACCGGAACTCGTACCCACACTCTGCTGATCAGAAACACCAGAGCTTGAGTCCAGTGCGCTTGACCGCTCGGCCACGACACGCCATTTCTTTCCACAGGACTCGAGTAGAGAAAGCAGAATGCTTAAATAACACATCAGTGTCAGGGTCAACCAAATTTAAAATAATGGAAGCTACTTTGTTGATGCCATATCTTACCTTACAGTTTTGGTTGCGACAAACCATGTGGTTGCAGCCGCCGTCCTTCTCAATGGTCACATGACACTTCGGACACTCCTTCGTGTTGGCTGATATCCAGTTTGACGTTTCACTGTCGTCATCGCACTTTTTGATCCATTTCCTTAACCACTACAAAATTAAAACAATTCGAACAGAGAACACCTAAAAAATAGGGTCATAGATTGGTTTTTGTCAGCGTAATGCTGATCTATAGGCCAAATTATCAATAAAGATACAGTAAAAGTCACCTGCGAAAGTTTCAGCTGAATACAGTGTCTAGTTGTCGAGAAAACATAAAAAACTGTCACTGTATTTTCATCAGGGGTTTTGAATCCACACATATTAGCGAGGTGACAGCCAATTATTCACAAATTTTGAGATTTAAATTTTTCAACATACTTTCATTGATTTCTAATCAACAATTTGAAGATTTCACAAGTCGCCTACATGTACGCCCATTTTGACTGTGGCAATCAAAGTAAGCCCGATATGAATGTGCAAAAAATTCCGGAAAAAACAGTACCAGATTTTCTTTATTTTCTCAAATGCATTCATAATAAACTATATTGACTGTATTTTTGAACGCATAAGGGCGCTTTCAACGGTGAGTTTCCTTGCATCACAACAACAGTTAAATATCATATTTTGACTACCTGTTTGTATGTTGTTTTTCGTATATCAATGGCAAACCAATAACAATAATAACAACAACTAAAAAAATGTTTTGCATCACATGAATTTGGTTCACATATGCCTTTATGTGGTCAAAAATACTGTGAGTTGGTTGTCAGGTTGTATGGTAACTTCTTTGAAAACTAAAGGATGGGAATGAATTTTCTCTTCCAAAACCAGATGATGTAATAAGGCATGATATTTGGGGCTTGAAAAAAGTAGGCAAATGTTATCGTGTACAAGGGCTGACCTACGTATGGCTTTGACAGGCTTTGAAAAGCTTACAGACCAATTAACAAACAATTTTCGCTGATTTTTCTGAAGGCCAATCAATCGGAAACTCAAATTAAAATAGGAAGAGTATCAATGTATCAATTGACTCTACAATGCAACAGAATCCTCTGTTTTCAACTGTATTGCATTTTGACACATTTAGCAGGGTGCCCGGAAACACCAAACAGTGATTCAGGCCTGATACTTCAGGAGGCAATGTCCTCCGTCGTCCCTGGTTGTTGCCTTGGTGCCCCTTGAAATGTTTCAATAGAAATTCATAATTTCCCCCATAGAGGTGCTATGTATTTTTGAACGCATAAGGGCGCTTTCAACAGTGAGTTTCCTTGCATCACAACAACAGTTAAATATCTTATTTTGACTGCCTGTTTGTATGTTGTTTTCAATAGAAATTCATAATTTCCTCCATAGAGGTGCTTTTTACCAAGGAGAAAAACACCTTGGTGCCCCTGCCCTTTCAAAAACGAAACACTGATTAGAGTTAATGAGAAATATTGAAAAAGCAAGGTTTTATTATGATCTCTACTTCTCAATTTCTCCAAAAAAAAGGAACATCAAGGGAAATAGTCAGTCTGTTTTCCACTCCAACCTCAATTTGGTTCACAGAGTTGAATTGTAGAAAAAGAAGAAGATGGCTGGACAATGATACAGCGCAGTCTGGACACATGGAGTATAAACTAACCTTGCATTTCACGGGGTCGTGCCAATTCTCACCACACACAAAACTGCAGGTATAGAGAAAACAAGTTTTTGTCAATAAATAACCACACAGACACTAACATATTAGTAATGCTAAGGGACATTTACATACCCTCGATATCTGCAAATTTCGATGCTCATGGCACACGAACATAATTCCCAACCCCTCCCTGATCACTGGGCCATTTATTTCATCCCTTAAACCATCTCAGCTCCCTGGAGAGTATGCAGCCTGTGCTGCCAAGTACATGTACATGTATGTACAACATGTAGCGCATCAAGCTATTAAAATTAATCACAAGAAACATCTCTGCTCTCACAGACACCCATTTAGTCCTGGGTGGAGAGAAGCAATTACAGGTAAGTGTCTTGCTCAAGGACACAAGTGTCACGATTGGAATTCGAACACTGTGGTCCGTTAAAGTGCACAATTTTGTTTCCTTCAAATGAACAAGTTATATATGTGAGCCAACTAAAATTCTCAAACATGTTTGAAAACACACAAGACTTGCACAATCTTATTAACCATGCTTTCCTTTCCCAAGAAATAATTACCCTTGTCATGACCAGGATTCGACTTCCACTCTGATGAATTAGCCACCAGAACTTGAATCCGCCGTACCAGTACACGTCTGTTATGAAATTGATTACCCTCAACACCTCCCCCCCCCCCCCACCAAGTCCAGATCACTAGACTGCTCGGCCAGGACCCGTCTGTTTTAAAATCGACTACCCTCCTTCCCCCAGGACTGCGTTCGTGACCCCCCCCCCCCCCCCCCCCCCCCCCCCCCCCCCCCGCTTGAGCCTGGGGGGTCACGAACGCAGTCCTGGGGAAGGAGGGTAGTCGATTTTAAAACAGACGGTCTGGCCGAGCAGTCTAGTGATCTGGACTTGGGGGGGGGGGAGGTGTTGAGGGTAATCAATTTCAAAACAGACGTGTACTGGTACGCGATTCAAGTTCTGGTGGCTAATTCATCAGAGTGGAAGTCGAATCCCCCCCCCCCCCCGCTTGAGCCTGGTTCGTGAGGCCACCTGACACGTCTGTTATGAGATCCACTACCCTCCCTTCCCCACTACTGGGTTTATACCCCCCTCCCCCCCCCCCACTTTTATCCGACTCTCCTCCCAATACTCACCAACACACATGGCCACATTTGCATGTGACCGGCCGTACTTCTTGATGACTAGCTCGAAATGCGTTGGGACAGTCTGGCGCGGGACACCAACGCATCAGCCGATTGCACTCCACAAAGCTATTGGTGATTAGATGCTGGTATTTTAGCTTCACCTTCGCATCTTTAACTAGTTTCCTACAATCGGGATACAAGAGATCAAACTGTGTAAAACCTAGTGTTTTTTGCCTTTTCAGATAATCTATTTAAAAAGCTGAACATTTCTTTTGCCAATCTGGGGTGCTTTTTGACAGTCATTACAGACATGATGCATAAAATAACAAACCTGTGATAATTTTGGCTCAATGGATCATTGAAGTTGCAAGAAAACAATAAAAGAAAAAACACCCTTGTTGCATAGAAATGTGTGCTTCCAAATGTTAAGATAGTGAGAAATAACCTCTTTCTCCAAAACGACATTACTTCAGAGGGAGTCGATTCTCATAATGATGTATACAAAAATGTTTTCCAATATGTGAGACTTCGAAAGTCTACAGGATTTCATCACTTCTGTCCACAGAACATGAACATTCGTACACACTTTCAATCAAGATAAACTTTCACATTGACAACAAATCTCCTCAAATTTTCTGTATTTTTTTACAAATGTTATTTTTCCAACTCATGGTTCAAATTTCTCGTTTCATTTTTTCCAATCGTAATGTAATAGCACATTATGAATGTGAATGAAATTACCCTCCACTTCAAAATGGCTACAGCTTTTAAAAATTTGTACTTCCCCTTCCTAACACACAGAGAAAACAAACTTACATAACAGTGTAGTCGTCAACAAGAATGTCACAACTATGAGCTGCACATGATATCGTCTGAAATTCAAACACATAAATGATCGGTTACTGTATAGATGTATTAGTTCATGCACATTAAAAATCATCAAGGTTTCACCGACACAAAACCCCAGGCTCAAACATTGCAAACGATGCCATTACCATCCTAAATTACAAACTACGCCGAGATGTTCAGGGTCACATTACTGCAGTGTGAATGCAATACAAGCAACACATCTGTGGTTGGAATCAACTGTACCTGTAATGTACTGTGTATATGTACAGCATTTATTGTAGTCATGGAAGAACAGTAATTCTTTGAAAATTTTGCCATCGAATTGTGTATACAAAAATATCTACATCACGTATTAATATTCATGGCTTATTAAAAACGTTCAAAAAATTGCATCAAAAATCTTAGATAGGCATGAAAGGATTTAGAAAAGGTGGAACATTAAACAGTGAACAGAAAAATTATACATCAAAAGTACACACTAAAAACTGAGTGGATCTATAGACAAAATAGTGAGACAATTTCTTTTTAAAGGAACATTACAGAATTGGTAAGAAAAAACTTGTAAAATTTACTTTTTTATCACAGATTTACATAAAACTTACACGGTTTAATGATGATGATAGTAGAAAACATCCCTTGAAATATTTCTGTCTGAAATGCCATATTTGATGAGAAATGAATAAACTAATTTTCCGATTGGAGTTTATCGCTCAGTGAGCGTTTTATTTATTTGTTGAATCTATATGATTTCATGCAAATGTGTAATCGGTTTTTCACCATTTTCTCGTGACCCAGATGGCCGATCGATCTCAAACTTCTACAGGTTTGTCAAATATGGTGGATTACATAAAGTGCTTACACTGCCAGCAACTGTTTTGTTAGCAAAAACCAATTCTGTAATGTTCCTTTAAATCTCACAAGGAACCAAGTGTAACCCACATTATAAAAAGAATACATATTATTCACCTGACATTTTTCAATTCCCTTCGAATAACACAAATTTTGACAGTGTTTTAATGAAGTTTAGCAACATTTCTTTGCACACAACATAGAGCCATATCATAATGAGCAAGAATTTTTTATACATGATGAAAAAAGGTCTTGTTTTATAACTCAAAATACCCCACACATACAAGGCTCAATGTACACATATAGGAGCATCCTGCCCTGGGAACCTCCCTTACCTGCCCCATTCCTTCTTCCATGATCTTCGTTGTGAGATACTCCGTCCAGCAGTCCATACAGAATCTATGACCGCACTCTAACCCTGTCATAGTCTATAAAACAAAAATTAATTAAAAATTAAAGTTACAAACTCAAAGTCAAATATTACTTTTCCTGGTTCATCCCACACAACCAAAGCTAATGATAGCAAGAACTCTTCCAGATGTTGCAAAGGAATTTTGTCTTACATGCTGCTGTATGTGTGTACCCTCTGCACTAAGTAAGATTAAAATGGCTGGTACGGCTACTGCAGAAATGGAAGAGATTCGGGACACTTGGCAGCAGACTTACCATGTTTCGACAACCTCGTTCCCAGTGGTGTATGATTTCGCCGCGTCATTATTTCCCGGAATGCCTACATGTAGCTCGACCATAACCCCTGGCAGTGTGACTTTAAAATATCCAAATATGTTGGATATTTTAACTAGTCCTTTGTTCATCCATTCTGTGCTGGAGATGTACGCAGAGCATGCTATCAAAAGAGGCCTCATAGATCAACTGGTCCCCTATCATTCTTCTTGTGACATGTCTACATGTAACTGCACACTGGATGCAGTTTAGGGTGACTGTGTACTAACGCGCGTACAAGCGCTAAAAAGTTTTTAATAAGCGTGCGCGCAGAGCTTTTATTTTTGGTAGCCAATCAGCGTTGTTTTTCAGCGCTACTCTTCCAGGGGTTAGTGACAATAGGGGGCGCTGCCCGTGGTAGCGAGGCTGCGTGCACATTGCTCCAAACAATGTAAAATATCTGGAATGTCTGCTGCAAACTGGTGTCCCATAGTGGGTTAATCCCATGGGCAGATGGGTGGGCTGTAGATGTAGATGAATTAGCCCGGTTGAAATGGATCGGCTCAATTGTTAAGGTGGGCTCGGGACCGGGACAGCTTGTGTTTTTTATTGAATTTAATGGAACTGGTTTAGATTCAGAACCAAGTCTTTTTTTCAGACCCCACCCCCCACACCTCCATACTCCTTGTCTGACCATGAAAATAATGAAAGCTTTGGAAGCCCCCTAAAAGCATGTTGCCATTAGCCTATTGGAAGGGCCACGCTGTCACTCAGAGTGTGGACACATTTTGGGCAATGCCAAGGGCCGACATGTTTGAGTAATGTACCTTGAAATGGTAAAAAACTTACAGTGCTAATTACGTTCCTGCAGCAGATCTCACAGGGTTCTAAGACAGGACCGGATGACCTTGTTGCAACCTAGAGGAAAAATAATGAGCAAAACCAATGTACAGTGTATGAGGATCAATAATGTGTATGATGCAGGGCTCCAATTTCATGAATTTGGGGAAAAAAATCAACAAGACCGCAGGGCTTGCGGCTCGAAATATTCACTGCACAGTTTCACATTTCAACTGTTTTTATTTGAACCAGGTTGGGCAGAAATTTCTTTCTCTCTGTTTGAACAAGCACTGAGAGAAGATTTATCGCATTCGTCCCATTGGCGATACTTCAATACTCAT
This sequence comes from Pycnopodia helianthoides, assembly GCA_032158295.1. Classification (NCBI taxonomy): domain Eukaryota; kingdom Metazoa; phylum Echinodermata; class Asteroidea; order Forcipulatida; family Asteriidae; genus Pycnopodia; species Pycnopodia helianthoides. The sequence continues at coordinate 21,212,826 of CM063247.1, read as the reverse complement.
TATTGACAGTTATTTATCATGTTTCATCAGGCTCATTCAAGTCAACATTCAACCATGTCATTTTAAAATTAAATTTGTTAATAAAGATACACAGTCAGGTATTCTTAATTATACACATACATGTAAGACCGGTGTTACATGTATCTGGTTGTAAATTTACTGGCCTGACGCCAAAATCTCTGGCCTCGGGCCAGTGGTCCTAGAATTGAAAGCCTTGTGATGTACATTACTATGTAGGCTGGATTTATTTAGCAAAGTGCTACATTAGGCCGATAAAATATTACAGCAGGGACTGAATTTCATACAATATATGACGCCCCACGGCCCTGCACCAAAAACAGGCATTTCTCAGAAATGGGCATTTCCACACTAATGGACGACAAGATAACACGGGAGACTGAGACAAAAGTACATGTACAGTGTAACTATTATATCCCAGTATTTTCTTGTGCATTCCAAAGCCTTTCATGATTGTTCATCCATGTAGAAAAAAAATGAAAATTAATGCTTGACCTGTAAATAATTTGTAGAGCAGTTGCACGTTAAAAAAAAAAAAAAAATTGAAGAAAGACATTTTTTAAATGACACATTATTGTGCCAGTAAAATAATAATTTCTGATAATAATAATAATAATAATAGTGTGTTGTGTTGTCATTAAGCATTTAAGTAAGACTCTGCTAGGGTCGAAATGTCAGGCCACTAACTATTTTTTGCAAATAATAATAAATAAAACTCTACAGCGCAAAACAAAACTGGGAGAAATCTTGATGCACTTTACAAAAACTGAAAATTACAAATATCGAGAGAAGGCTAGTTGAACTACAAGTAGGTGGGATTTGAGGTCGGATTTGAATCTGTCTTGGGTAGCAGCTGTTCTAAGCTGAAGATGGCGGGGCATTCAACAACTTGGGTGAAGTGTGTGAAAAAGCCTTGAATAAGATTTAGTCCTTGGTCATGTTGGTGCGATGGTGGTGAGGAAGTTTTGGGGAAGATGAGCGGAGAGATCTACATGTACATTTAGGAGGTTGATGTCGGCAGAGCAGCTCAATGATGTAGCTTGGAGCTGTTCCTTTCAGGACTTTAAAGGTGAACAGGAGTATCCCTTAAGATTATAAGCAGTACAAACTGACCTGACTGTGAGAGGTTGGTATTGTGGGAAATAGGTCACATATTAACATGATGAACACTGGACAGACATTTTGTGACAAAAGTCTGTCCATATTTGTGTAACTATTAAACTTAGAATTTCTTAAACAACCAGCATGACCAGGGAACATGCTTTCTTAATTTTGGCTGGTAACTCCCAAAGGGCTCGAAGGGTCTGTAGAATTGGTAGACAAGGTTAGGCCAACTAATTTATTTTAGTAACAAAAACTTTGGCCAAATGGTAACCAAAATATCTGTCCTCGTTACACTTATAAATCTTGAAGATTTATCTCCTCAAGTTTCTTAAGTACTCAGAAATGTCATTCTTTTTCTTCAACCACAGTCCTCATGTGCCTTTGTATGTACACAGACAAAAACATGACAACATACTTCATTTTGTTTTTGCTACACAATGCATCCCATGATGATTTCCACCCATGCGACTATTTTGAACCCATTAGTGTGGAATTGCCCAAAATAAGGCAATGTCATGCAGGGCAATTTTTTCAGGCAACTTGGACACATGTTGGAAGCAACCGACTGCACTGTCTGAGTGTATGCAAAAGAAACACCGCAGCAGCACAACAGAAAATCTTCTCGAGCTCTGTAAATTACCATCCCTGGCATGCTGAGAAATGAGAAAACTGAAGTGTGATTGAGTTTTCTTATTGGAGATTGCCTGGAACTGGTTGCCTGTGTACCTCATGTGCCATGTGACCTTTAGAGTTCTACAAACGGGCTCAGTCTGAGAGAACCCATGGTGGAACCCCCTTCCTTACCCTGTTTGAGTGCCTTCCTTGTGTTTTCTTGTATGGGCTGACGACATGCGCCTCGCTGAACAGCTTGTCCTGGTCCTCACTGTAGAACCTCTCCATCAGCTTCTCTTTGTCCCATTTGAAATGGTTCAGAAGAATTCTGGTGACCGTTGCAGGAATCTACAATGTACAAAAAAGGTGAAGGGAAAATTACCAAAGATACAAAACTTGCTACTACAAAAGAGCCATTCATTAAAATCATACAGTATTTGACTGTACATTGAGTCAATAAACAAGCTGCATCAGGCAATCCACAACAATTCCCCCCCCCCCCGAAAAAACAGGAGTTACATCTACATGTAGACTTTGTACTGTGCTATCAGGGCTTGAATTTTTAAGAAAAAATGCACAAGACCACAGGGCTTGTAGCTCAAAATGTTCACTGGACCAGAATTATTTTTACAAGGCCAGAATCAAAATGAGAAACAAACTTCAGGCTGACCCAGTTGAACAAGCCTTTAACTGATTTTGTTTTGTTTTTGTGTTTTTTCTTTTATCAAGCACTAAGCCATATTAAGAGAATATTTATTTGTCTTTTGGGTATACATGTACTTTATTACTCAATAGAATGGAAAGGTACCATTATCAAAATCAACATTTGAACATCATTTGTTTTTGTTCAGGATATTACATGTATTATTTATTGTTCATTTGAAAGACCGACAGACTTGTCCGGGTCATGAGTCTACTGGCCTGACACTAAAACTACTGGCCTCGGGCCTGTGGTCTACAGTGTAAAAGTTGAGCCCTGGCTATCAATGGCACCGCTGAGAAACTAAAAACGCAGTAATCAGTTGATCAGATGAAAACGTCCATTCTTGCACATGTAGACAAGTTTTCAAATTGAAACTTGATGAGTAAGATTTTCGTGCTAAAATGCTTTGTATGGTACATGCATGGGTAGAAGGAAGCAAGCTTGATACATGTACATGCGTACATACATGTAGTGTACACTGTATGGATGTAGCTTTGAGCTGAAATCCACACTACATTGTATCTAATAATAATCTCTTCTTGGAAGAGATATCTAGGTAAGTGTGCACCTTGACAGGAAATTGATCATTTCTTCGGAGCAGGGCACGACTTTTACACTGGACCGCAGGCCCGAGGCCAGTAGTTTTTGTGTCGGGCCAGTAAACTCAGGAGCGACAAGTCTTTTGTTTTTCAATTGAATAATATTACCTCACAGTTGTGTAACATCTACATGTATAATAAAAAATGTTGACTTTTGAGTCTAGTAAATATCTTTCAATTCGGTTAATTCTGTTGATTATCGAAAAATATACTTGCCCACAAAACAAATGAGATCAATCTTCTCTTCGAGCATGCTTTTTCAAACGAAACAGTTTTCTTTCTCATTTAGATTCTCGTCTTGAAAAAATAAATTTTGATCCAGTAATTTTTTTAAACTTTTGTTTTCTTCCTCCATGGTTACACTAACTTACAGTGTGAGTACAGTGGCGTGTCATGGCCCAGCGGTTAAGAGCACCAGACTCATGCTCTTGTGTTTCTGATCAGTAGAGTGTGGTCGACTCTAGTCCCAGTCGTGGCACTTACAGTTTTTACACGTGTCTTTGAGCAAGTTACTAGGATTGGTAGTGCACGTAAACAAACCCAGAACATAAATCGTGGAAGAGCGCGGGTATTTCTGGTTCACAGCAAGCTACATTTGTACAGTGTTTAAGTTCGCACTATGAAGCATCCTTGGTTTCATCACCAGAAATAAATAATAATATTAATAATAATATAAGTACAAACATTCTACAATGTTCAAGGAACACATTGTACACACTAGCAGGCCTGGAATTTTCATATATGAGAGGGCAAGGGTATTTTGTGTTTTCTTTGCAAAGGGTACTTCCACTGGAAACTCTTGAAGTCTATGGGAAAGTTTAGAAGGGGCACCAAGGTCAATACCAGGGCAATAGAGGCCATGGCCTTTGTGACCTTCGAGTAAATCCAGGTTTGTGACAGAAGTGAACTTCACTATGCAGAGTAAGAACATGTACATGTGTAGGCTGTGTCATGTACACGTGTAATACCTGTATGTAGTGAATTTACATATAATTAACATAATTAACCGCATGTGAAAAAGGGTTGATGTCAGCTGTACTTTGCACTGTACAGCATGCGTGACACACACAACATAGTACAAGTACAGCATATGATGTACAGTAGTCTAACATACAGATTTTATCAAGTGTACCAGGTATTGCATGACAAAATGCACATATTTGTACTGTACATTGAACATTGTTATAAATGTAGACTACATGTACATTCATGAAACTCCAGGTAGTACTCTATGTAGTACATGTAAACATGTGTACACTTACATGTACAAACACTGTATGTAAGTGCATTGCTCTCAAACTAGTCAATCTCCATATAAAGTCATTTGTCCAGTTCACATGCCACAGTCTGTGTTTGAACACTGTGTGGTACATTGTACATCTGTGCACACGTGCAATGTACAAATTGAATGTACGTAACTTTGTTTTTTGTACCCCCAAAGTGAACTTACACATGTACACAATTTGTAAGACAGGTAGTTACCGTATGTATGTAGTTCAAATTTCCATGGTCAGGATTTTTTATTAGAATCGATGTTGTACAGACCTACATTTTATAAACTTTTTCCCCACAGTCTTTGAGGTTCACAAGCTTTCCTCAAAAAACACACTACAAAAGTGGTGTACACTACTTTATTTACGTGTTTTGTGTATCAAGAAAGTACATTTTAAAATGAACATTCCCGATCACACTCACAGTTAATTGTTATCGTACATTGTATGTATTTTTTAACTACATTGTAAGAGTGTAAGAAATGGATTTAATTGGCAGAGTACGTATTACATGTAGGTGTAATGATTTATGTAAACTAGTCACGAATACATTTAATCTGATGTGTAATTTTACAAGATGACGGTTTCAAAAAAAAACCTTCTGCACGCATTCATAGTTTTTGGTAAAACAATGTATTTTTTATGCAGATCTATCATACTGCATCAGTACACAATATGCAATGTACATGTACCAAATGTAAATGTTCAATGTACTGTAAACTAATGTACTTTTTACGATTGTACATGTACACTGTACATGTACATTGTAATGTGTATTGAACATGCGCACAATAAACTTGCCCCAGTGCATGAAGTGTTTCATGTAACAGTGTAGGGCCTATAAATTTACATTAGGCAAAAGAAAAAAAATTTGTTATGTTGGCGTAACCCGACCGACCCCAAAAATATACGGCCGACCCTGGGTATTTCTTTTTTCAAGGGAAGAAATTTAATAATTAAATTCGATATTAGTTAAAAATGTTTGAAACCATTTCTGTCCGATTCTCATTGTTGTATGAGATGTTGGAGTACACAATGTTTTGCACAACGAACATGCAGAAGATTGCGCAGGCCCGATACTTCAGTAGTTTGGAGAAGGATGCACATTCACTGTACATTGTCTACAGTCACTAAACTGCGCTGCGTAATTCACAATGGTGAATACATGGGCTGCTTTCTTGGAAGTCTGAAACATTGAGAAAACATGTCGTTTTCGTTGCTGAGAGAAAAAATAATAAGGCCCCCCAAAAAAGGGTTCTGTTTTCCGACCGACCCTAGTTTTACGCTGCGACCCTAAACTTTTTATTCAGCCTTTAAAAAAAACGGGGAAAAAAAAATAAATAAATAAAAACTGTGTGAAGGGCATTCCATGGGCTTGCGCAATCTGCAGATTGCGCACATTTTTGGAAAATCGGTCGCTTGAACTGCCTATCTAAAGAGCGCAAACTGAAGATTGCGCACAATTTTGCCTAATTTGTTGTGCAAATCCGTTGATTGCGCTCAACACATGAACGATCGTGGACGTATCGTCAATCGTATGGGAATAAAAAAAAAAAACGCAAAATAAAAAAACTTTCCGACCAACCGACCCTATTTTTAAATGACATGTAATCGGAAACAGAACCCTTTTTTGTTTTGGCCTAATGTACCAACCTATCCTATTTTTTCTGGCCCGTTACGCCAACATACAGGTAACATATAATTTTTCTAGGCCTTAATGGTTGACAGGTTCAATGTTGCACATTCGTACAGCAGTTAAAAATGTGACACAAATACCAGGGATTCCATTTATACTGTTCATAATTTGCGCGGGATGCATCATGTTGTTAATAGACATTGCAGTCCCCAATATCATTTACATTGAAACCAGTTCCCTGTTTTAAATCTTACAAAGGATGTGCATTAAGATACTTAACAATGTGGTGACACCAGCAGTATGTTTTGGTTTGTGTGGTCAGGGAGTTGAATGGACTTTAAAGACTAAGAGAGTATGACTAATAGCCAGGGGGTTGCAATCAAGGTTACATAATGAGCTTTTTTGGGGGGGGGGGGCAGCAATCAAGGTTAAATAATGAGCTCTGTAGTGTCTGTGTGTGGAGAGTTTGTAATGTTCATCTTTTAGGGTACCATCTACAGTTGTACAATGCATTTTGATTTCCAAACTTACAGTGTACACAGAAAGAGCAATTGTTTGGATTACCAGGAAAAAACATTTACTGTTCAGTACAGGTGTGCAGGCCTGACATATACACATGTACTTTACTGAAGTTGGAAGGAGAATTGCCTAGCTGTGCCTTTTGAAATGTGCTAAGACACAAGTTTGTAATTCTTTTATCATTATAGAAGTGCCCTTTACCACAGGAAAAACTGCCTTGCCCTTGAAAAAAAAAAGTATTAGGCTTGGGTGTGTGTACTAGACTACAATACGTACAATATTTTTTCCCCAATTAAAAATTCAGAATGTCTACCAGAATACAATATTAAAAACACATTAATACATTACTATCAGTCCAAGGCCGAGACTCGGGAAACAGAGGTTGTGCCCTTCATGTCCAATGAATGTAATGAACACTACAGCCATAGGCAATAGAAAAAGTGCAACTGTCAGCTCAGCTCAGGTATGTTATGTGTAATACACTAAAAATGTGTAGCAAGTCAATGGCAAATTCATTTTTACAAAATATCAATACTGTAGATGACATGACAAGGTACATTGTATGTATGACCTCAATCTTTGTCAGTTGACTCCTGAAATCAATGGGTTTTATTTATGACTTGTAAACAATTTGAGAAAATAACGTTTGTAATACTAATACAATTTACTAAATTGTAATACAATGTACTACATTGTACATTATGTACAATGTCATGGAATATGTAAACATGTATCAGAGCATGCTGGACATGCTGTAACACGCTGCACATGCTGTGGACCACTGGCCAGGGTCCAGTAATTTGGTTTTTCCATACACATCCTAGTGTATTAATATTATTATTATTGTTTAAATTTTTATATTTGATTCAATCTGATTGCATAAAAACATAAGAATTATGTCATATTGATCCCATCCTGGATGAAAAAAATAGTTAAATTGCAGGTAGGTCAACTTTGTTATGGTTAATGAACTTTATTTTTCAAGTGTGCAGTAAACATGCGAAAGGTTTTCCTGAAATGTACGTTTGTTTCCCTACCTACTGAGGCTTCTTTTTTCCCAGCAAACAAAACTATTTTTATGTTAGGCCCTAATGTTTACTTCCAGACTTAAATTCAAATCCATCACTCCTAAAAGTTCAACAAAGACATAGTGAAAGACTTACATACATTGTAAGTTCTGGTCTTCTATGATGAAATCTAAAATACTTGAGACCTGTGCTGTGGTCCTAGCACAGTTTTTCTTGCAGTTTAAGCCCTGATGTACATGTACCAGGTAATCATGCTTAAATGTAGAAGCTTCAGAGGGGCACAGCCAAATGGCCTTAATAATCGTAAAATGCTTAGCTGCAAGGGACACCAAGGCCTTCCAAGGTGCACCAAGGTCTTGAACTTAAAGAGAACAAAGGCCAATTTCAAATTGCTTTTTATTAAATTGAGATAACAAGTTTCATTTATTTGATATTTGAATGCTAAATGTACATGTATTATATGTTTTCTTTATGTGGGCTGAATTGTGATACACATGTCCCAGTAATTGTAATCAAAACATTTGAATAGTTCAACTACAGTAAATTGTACAATGCACATGATGTCCATGTACAGTATACATGTATAGTATCGCGGAATGCATACAATGTACTAGTGCCAATTTGGGTAAAATGTACATGTACTTGGAACTTGGAAGTCAAGAGGTTAAAAAACAAAGTTTTTATTATCCTTCTAAAGCATGCTAATGAAAAGGTAACATTTGTATGAATTATGTACATTAGTAGTAGGAAACACTCATTCCACATGTCCCAGACAAAACAAGTACACAATACATAGCATTTGAGCTACAGAGCTACAGGGCAAATTCCTCTTGTTCATCATACATAATGTATTAAAACACATTGTTGTATTTATGTTGATGTACTTACAATAAAGTGCATTGTACGCAAGTCATTTTTCATCACTTGCATTTTCATAAAGGTACATTGAACAATATGTGTAGAGTGTTCTTGAACGTCTTGAAAAATGAAGTGAATAATGTTCTGTTGTAAGAAAATCTATTCATCATTTTTTGTTCATAGCTCGACACTGGTACATGGTGAAGGCAAAGTACAACAACTACACGTACAAAGCGTGCAGTGCCCAGGATAGCTTACAATACAGTACACGTACATACGTGTACACATAAACATTTCAGTGCACCATATGTTTTGGTACAAGTTTTGTCAGCATGTTTGTGTTACTATTAGTCAAGTAGTTGAAACAAAAGCATATCATATAATAAATAATGGGGCAGTGACATTAAAACACAAAAAGGGGGTGCCTACAAGTCTGAATTCGTTGGTTCTCCTCCACGGGCCTACTTACAGTGTACATGTTTCATACGTAAGTAAGTCACTGGCAAAGACCTTTTCCCTGATAATTTAAATAATGTCTTCAACTTCAATCACTTCAAACGTTACACAATACATTATAACAAAAAATTAATCAACGCATACAATTCAAACTCGGCTAGTTAGGAATTTATGTTAAAAAATTCAATTTCATAGTTCTAAACATCAATGTCCAACATGTGTACATACATTTACATGTATGTACATGTACACGTGTGTACCCTGGACTTTGGTAACAATTTGGTCTTGAGCAATTTTACATTTTTACAGCAAATATTTTGCGGTCACATATTTTGTTCACACTGCAGCAAATGATGATTTTCGAGGAGCCAAGGAACGAAAGATCAATCCTTAAAAATTACGTTCAGTTGAAATCCGGGGATTAAAAAAAAAAAATTCAAATTGAAATTACTTCATTATTTGTACCCTTTTTAAATTTTTTAGCTGCTGCACTAATCCAGCAAAAAATGTTTGGTAGGTCTAATATTTTTAGTCAGCACTGAAAACATTTCAGTTTTGTTATGTTTCAGTGCCGACAGAGAGAGCATTTCAGCGGTACAAATGATTTTCTTTTTCTTTTTTATCGATAATTATCTCATTTAAAAATGGAGTGTACCCAAACCCGATTGCAAATGACTGCCCAATACCCCTTCTGTCGTGTCTGTATACCTCTCCCCCCAGTCTGAAACTGGGATCAAGGTATACATCGACCTGGTCGCATTTCCACCTTTTGATAGCTACCTGAAGGTGTAGAGCCCAAGGAGCTTTTGGGAAAAGTATCGCCGGTGCTGGAGGAGTAGACCAATTTAATTTGAAGAAAAATACAGCAATTTTTTTTACCAGGCAGACTTTAAAATGTCCGACTTCAGATAAAAGTCTGATATTTCTCATCTCTGACTCTGAGGAGCATGAATGTTTAACTTTGATTAATGATACCATGGAGGTACTAATAAATATAGTGTTACTTAATTAGCGCTGTATTATACGTACTTGTATCCATCATGTGTGTCTATGGTACTTTTAACTTTAGCACTGTAACAAAAGTTCCGCTACATGTATAATAAGTAAGATTAGGGAGACCGCCAACATAGGGCTAGATAGCTCAGTTGGTTGAGCGCCGGTACATTAATCAGGAAGGTCATTGGTTCAAATCCCGCTCTAGTCAATTTTTCTTTGTTCAACCTCAAACCATAAGTAAGATTAATTACAAAAAAGTTCATGTGCGCATGGTGTGTACATGTACTTGCATGCAGACATGGTACAATGTACATATGTGTAGAGTCTCTATTATTGCGGTAATGAAAACTAAAGGAGAGCGCAATAAAGAAGAATCCCATGTAAATGTGTAAGTTTAAACTTGCGCAAGAGTACACATGTAGATCTACTTAGCACTGAACAAAGCAAAATGAAGAATTGTTGGTAACGAGGGTGTACTTTATGTTTCAGGCTTAATTTTCAAAGATTGCTAAATTGCTATTTGGATGCTGTAGGCCTACATTGTATGTTTGAAGTGCAATACATAAACGTCTTTCATTCAATGTAAATTTTTGGTAGCAGACAAAACATTCCTATGGAAAAGACAGCAGTTAGAGTAAAAATTTAAAAAGTATGAAATAAAAGTAACATGTGAAAATTTCACTTCAAAAGGTGGTCGCGTTTTTGAGAAAAACTGGAGCAAATATTTCCACGCAGGAAGAATATTCCCCAAACTGTACATGTAGGAATACACAGACTGAGAAGCATTTCCGACAGAAACGCTTCTCAGATTCAAATTTGGGGGAATAAAAAGTGATATATTTTCCATAACCATAGTACTTCAAACTTGAAAGTTTCTCAAAATTCATTATACTACATTGTACCCAAAGCTGCTGTCTTTCTTACCAAATAAGTTTTGATTGCCATTAATTTTCAGAGTCATTACCAAATGTGTACTGTGCCTTAAGGCATGTAAGGTACTGTACAAAAGGTACACAATGTACATCTTGTTTAAATAATTGTAATTTACCATTAAACATCAACAGTTGAAGTATAATTTATTTTATTTTTTCTTTATTCAACAACCCCAAATTATTGTATTCTTCTCGGCAAAAATTCAATGGTTGTCAATGTTCTGTACGAAAGTCAATGCTTCGAGCAGGTTAGCACGGAACCAGACTTAACATGTTTCACTATAAAATTCTAAGAACCAAACAGTCATCGCCCATGTTCAGCGCCATTTTGGCGTTATATATTGTTTAGCCATGAAAGAAAAGAAAAAAGATCACGGTACAAGTGGTTAGGCTGCAGGACTTGCAATCACAAGGTTGTGGGTTTGAATCCGGTCGAGCTAACCCCTGATTTCACAGCGACTAGAATCTATATGAATCACAATTTATTGATTTGTGCAATTCATAATGATAGATGATAAACCAATATTTGCATGGGAGAGATTGGATGTTGCCAGCTTGATATTAATTTCCCTTTTTGGGAGCTTGCCTTTGCTGAGTTTCCTTATGTTTGAAAGATCATCTGCTAAAAAATAACTTAACAAACTCATACCCAAGTTAACTTATCACACCCAAGCCAAATCGAAGTGAAAAATCAGTACGCAAGCCATCTTGTACATGTACCCAGGTCGTATCCAGATTAACCTGTATTCGAGTGAACCAATCATACCAAAACTCAAATACTGACAAGCATGACAAGTAGAGTACTGCATGTACCTAGCCCTGGTAGGACGTCAGTGAGTGTCCATTGCACTGCACTGTTGTCCTCGGGTATAAAGCTTCTCTACAATGCGAACAAAATTTCAACTAATGTTTTTGCATATTTTTACCTGATTTAGACATGAAAGAAGCTGAAATTTTTGTTCATATATTCTTCATGTCCATAACTATACTTTTGACGGGTCCACAAATAACAAATATATCCACAGGTGACATTGTTCCAGAAAATAAAAAGAAGATCCACACTTCCGTTGTGTACACCTTGTACCAATTGACGTGTGAGCTTGTGAGTGCACGCGCGAAATTCGTAGCAACTTTGATTCGCCTTTCTTATCAACTAAAGTAAAACATTCGATTAGTGTTAGTTTGATATCAATACTGCATTATTTTGGTACATAAAGTGAATGTGTCGATACTGTACATGTACTTGGTGATATTACTCAAATGATTAATTATAAACAATCGATACCAATTTGATGCATACCGTGTTACAGGCCCCGAATTCCGCCACGGCACGAGAGCAAATGCTGTGGAGCATGGGTGTCCTTAAAAAACCTCAATACAAATTCAAATTTTCCTCATTGGGTGCCCTTTTGGGGAAAATGCCGTGCCCTTTTGAACACTCAGTTCGAGGCCTGGTCTTACTTCCTTAATACTGAGCTTGAAGTATGACGAACTTGCTATATGAATATTATTGTGGGTGCGGGTGTGCCCAAGTTTTCACATATTAAATGGAGTCAGTACAGAAAGTTGTAACTAGTAAATAATGTCACCCAAGAATAAAAAAAAATGAACAACGCTAAACCCAAAACTCAGCAGGCATGGAAAATGTGAACGAAGCTTGAGCTTCCTCTATCGGGTATACAAAAAATATTTTGTTATACTGTTATAACATTTTTCCCAATGGTATACCCTGTATTCCGTGGCGTTGTATGCAACGGAGGAGGAATCCAACTCCAGCCTGGGCTGCTGCTACTCCTAGAACTATGAGGTTCCATGAACCTCATAGAGGTCCATGTACAAACTACAATACAAAACTTTTTTTCATTTACGTTTCTGCACCTGGAGTTCTCATTTGAAATCGGATCTCCCCAAAATTAGGCTCTACGTGTTCCTTGGAATCTCATTGAGCGTTGCATGGGTCAAGAAAATCCACTCCGCAGATTTAAAATTGTTAAAAAGCAATAAATTCTTACCGTCATTCCCAGTCCTCTTCAAACAGTGTGAGTGTTATAACAAATATGTCGCTGGAGTCACATGATGTGTGTACAAAACCAACCTACAGTTGCCGGGACCAGCGTTGCTGCGCACGGAGTACCAGTTTGTTCGGTAGACCTTTGCGAGCGCAGCAAGCGCCATATTTGTTATAACACTCACACTGTTTGAAGAGGACTGGGAATGACGGTAAGAATTTATTGGTTTTTAACAATTTTAAACTTGCGGAGTGGATTTTCTTGACCCATGCAACGCTCAATGAGATTCCAAGGAACACGTAGAGCCTAATTTTGGGGAGATCCGATTTCAAATGAGAACTCCAGGTGCAGAAACGTAAATGAAAAAAAGTTTTGTATTGTAGTTTGTACATGGACCTCTTTGAGGTTCATGGAACCTCATAATTTTAGGAGTAGGCTGCTGCTGCATGCCATAATTATCTTAAAATATCAAATTATCATTATCAAAATGAATAATTTATGTCTCATGAATTAATAAAACAACAAATAACGTCGTAGTACTACTGTAGTTGGTATGCTGATGCAATCAGTTACAATCAATCACTCACTTCGACAACAGCATTTACTTCTCGAATAGTGTCTACCATGAGTTGTACATTGTCGTCGGGAGTTAAAACTTCATAATGAAAATCATCGTCTTGCTGATCGCGTTGCGAAGACCCTTCCTCATCTTCCATCTCAAAATGTCCCTCAAAGTCACTTGAACCAATATCATCCTCTTCCTCCTCTTCTTCGCCCATCATAAATCCCTCCTCCTCATCCATTGTGGTTTTTGGAGACACCTAAAAGTAGAAGAAGTCACAAATGGTCCATTTAAGTTTTCTTAAATTGTGAGAAATTTTTGTCGCCCTTGTCGTTCGCTGTACTCTAGCAATGTTATGATCATGATCATTACGTCACGCATCCTCGTATAATCATTTAAGTATTTGTCGGTAATACAACATGCCTTTTGTTTGTTAAAATGCGTTTTAATGTTAATTTGAAAACCTAAAGCATATTAAAAAGAGCTTTAATTAAAGAAAACATTAAATAAAATATTTAAAATGAACAGTATCATTATTTTTAAAATAGTATAGTAATTGCTTCATATCACAGTAGCCATTTTGTGAACAGTTCCCAAATAAGAATCTTTTTCGATCAGTCCAAAATGAGCACTGTTAATTGCATTAATGCAGTAGATAGTGTCAGAATAAAATTAGAGTGGTGCTAAACATGCTTGTCTTAGTTGGCATTTTGGCAAATTTAAACAGTAATTTATTGTTATTATTATGTTTTTAAGTACAAACTCCAAACGCCTCCCGAAATATCATGGCCCCTCCCAACCCACACCGACTCCAAACTTGACCATTTTCCATTTTGCCTTGTGGAATAAGAATGGCGAGTGTCGACGATTTTCCAGTCTTTTTCGCTGGTGTACGCGCAGTTCTCAGCGCAACTCAATATGCACTAACAAAGTTATTTGAGAACCAGTTATATACCGGAGATTTTTGTGTAGGTCATAGGTCATTCATTTCGTTAACTCCGTCTTGCCGGTTTCATACAGAAAGATCGAACCGAAGTTGCAAACATAACGAAAAACATGTTTCGTCGAGTAGTAACCGGCATTGTTGCAAACACAAGAACAGCACTAAATGTACACGCGTGCAGTCGACCTCTTGGTAAGTAGTTTTTTGTGAAGTTTGTTTTAAAAAAAACAGTCAAGACACACACCGTACCGCGTATGATGAGCGAAACGGCTTGGCCTGAAGTGAATGCTGTGCGTATGCTCAACTCGCTAATGTTTTGATCATTCATTTGTAAATTTTGTCTATATGAATAGGTAGTACTAAGTATGAAATCAGCGTATAACAATAAACATAACTTTTAACCATTTTTTGTTGTTGATCAAAACAAAAGAGTTAAATATAATTTTAATTTTTTAAATAAGTTTCTTGGGACTTCGTTAAAAACTTTAAAAAGTGATTAATTATTTATTATAAAAACACTTTACTTTTTCCACGGTTATGGCCGTCTTGTTCAATAAACCTAAACAAAAAGTAAGGTGAGGGGGGAAGATTTGTTATTTTGAACACAGGTTGAATGAAGCGTGGCCCTGGGAGTCGACATGGGCCCTGATGTTTGTTACTTACGCATCTGGAAGGTTGAGTGCCAAGTTGCAGAGACAGCATTGCGTGACCCGATTACTGTATTAAACACTTCTGTCCCTTGAAGAAGATGGCGTAACTGTAAAGGTGCTTCAGCTTATTCGTAACATTTATTTGTATAAATATTTGTTTAAATAACACCACAGTTGCATCACAGAGCAGGAGTTACTCATCAAAGAAGGAAGAGACAGACGAGCAATTTGACGCCCGATGGGAGGCGTACTTCAACCGTCCAGAGATTGATGATTGGGAACTCAGACGAGGCCTGAACGAACTCCACGGTCATGACCTTGTCCCCGAGCCTAAGATAGTGGCTGCCGCTCTGCGGGCGTGCAGGCGCCTCGACGATACTGCCATGGCAGTGCGTATCTTGGAAGCAGTAAAGGTACCAAGACATTCGCTTGCATGCAAACAATTGTTCATCAAAATCATTGTAAAAATCAATCAAATTCTTCATATATTTTATTATGAAATGGGCAAACCATTGTGTTGTGATAAGATTGAATTGAATTATACGGACCAACAATTCATGCAAAACATTTATGGCTTACTTGCCTTTTTTTATTGTCATGTTTGTACAGTATACGTTAGCTGAAAATACAGATTCTGTCCCAAAAAGGCAAAACCAGGGGAAAGTTTTTCAAGGAATTTTGTTGAGTTAAGAGCAGGCAGTATGCATTCATCTTTCTTCCCGGGCCAGTCAAATTATTATTTAGGATCAATCTTGTGCTTAACAAAGCAATCATTAACGATCAATAATCGTGCATTTTGTCTTTAGCTATCATTTGCTGTGTAGTTTTATATCCTTTCTGTTTTTCACATCTCTTGCGTAAGATCCTGAAGATAGTTTATGAAATGTATTGATCTGAATTTTCAGGACAAAGCTGGAAGCCACAAAAACATCTACCCCTACATGCTTCAGGAACTCCGCCCAACTTTGGATGAGCTTAGCATCAGCACACCAGAGGAGCTGGGACTAGACAAGCCACTAGCAGAGAAGATTATGTAGAGTAAGTTTAATATTACCTTTCTAAAAGCAGTCCTATGACTAGACCTGATTCTTCGTTCTCGTAAGGGCGAGTAAGTTTTGTCCTTAGTAAAGGGCACCTCATTGGGAGAAATTTTCTATTGGAGCACTGCCAGGGGCACAAAGACAGTGACCAGGAGCACAAAGACAGTGAACAGGGGCATTGAGGCGATCGCCTCCGTGAAGTATCAGTTCGCTTGACATTAAAAATCACTTTCCTGTTACTTGTGCGGAATTATTTTCAGTCAAAAAGCGACTTTTTCTAGCCATTATTAATTTGTTTTGTCAATGAATCTCAGTTTGGACACCTCTTTCCTCATTGACATTTACAAATTTGTACGGCTTGTGTTTTGTTTACGATCGTGTTTCTGAAGCACAATCGGACCACAGGAAAGCCGGTATGTGAAAGGAACTTGTCGTAGACAAAGGCATTTTGCACACATCTATCCCATCGGGGGCACCGAACCATGACCACAGGGACTCAGTTCCCTAAATATGTGCAATCTGCTACAGTATCTTACAACAAATGGCCTGTTGACGTGATCACCGCCAACATGCAGTTTGTAAGACGCATGCATGTTGCATTAAGAGGTTTGCGCATTCTCTGAAGCGAACTGGTCAAATAGCAGTAGTAGACAAGATAACATGTACCTAGCCCTAGCAATGTTGGTTGTTATACAACCAGTGTATTCAATCCGATCTATTTCAGATCCATCTGCAATGTTTAAATATTCTACTTTGTCTTTTAATTTTTTCTAATTTCAGTGATCCATCTTGACTTCCTGACCTCACATTACTTCACACCGCTTGGGACTTCTTCCTCTTGCAAAGCAGGAGGGTATTGTGCATCTGAATCACCATCACCAGCAGTGCACCTACTCTAACTTTTTGTTCCTTTCTTTGTCATCGATATTTTCACATCGCGTGAAACTGCTTTGCATAATGCACGTATTTAAAAAATGCCACGTGAAAGAAACATCATCAACTGGTAGCGAATTGTCCATTTCCTCCGCAATGTTTTTGTGGTGTCAGAAATTTCAGTGGATGAATGCTGCTCTGCTTAAACTGCAGTCCGGTCTTCAAGTTACTAAAGTAGTCAAAAACAAAATCAGATCTTTAGTCATACTTTTTCGTTAATTAATTTACTCAGAGTTATTAAACTAATTAATGTATGCAGTGTGTGTGTATCAGGGATATTCAAGACTGTAAATGTAAATCTGTTATTGTGTGCATGTCTAGCATTTTACAAGAAATGACAAATAAACTATAAAAAGTTGTGTCAATTCTGTACAATTTAAGTTGATTTTCACATATCTTTCATCGGTTTTCAAAATCGAAAACCAAGTTCACAACTCTGTCGTCCTGCTGAACAGTGTTGCAGCCTGCACAAAACTACTCCCACAACAGACGTGCAAAAAAAAGGGCCCAGAAATTTAAGCCTAATTGTATATAAATTTAAATTTGAACCAACATTTGTGCTTCTCATATTTGGATAAGTGCATGTAAATTAAAGAATGCCAAAGGAGTGCTTAACATATCAAATTTCAAATTTAAAAAGCTTGCTAGTTTCACCCGAAACCAACCTCCAATTTCATATTTTCTTTGCTTGAAACTATTGGACTCGGTACTAGATAGTCAAACCAACTACAAGTATGCTTGTTGTGAGGGCAGGTAATTCAGCACCAAGGAATGGGTCTCAGTCAACTGAACATGCTGTTAGAATCTGATGGAAGTTGAAGCGCTCTAAAAGTGAAACGTTTCAAGACCCTGAGTTGATATTTTTTCAGCGCTTGCGACGGATGTTATTGCCAGTATAGTGTGTTTCTGATTGCAATTTCCAGTTGCGGGCTGTTTGGCAGAATTTGTGAATTTGGTTCTTTGATAAATGTTCACGAATGTTTTAATCATTTGAGTTTTGATTTGTGGTTTAATAGAAGTTTGAATGCTTTAAGGAATCAATAAATCTTGAGATGTTAGAGATAAACAAGAATAGTCCCACAAATGAGTGTTTATTTGTAATTATGGACTTTTCATTGTGTATGTGTGAAATAGAAAAGTACCACAAAATAAACCTTTTCCAGGCCTTTGACACTGACCTGCACAAATCCTCAAAAATCTTCAGGAAGTTGTTTGATGGTGTTTCAGAGTGCAAAACAATCGGAAATCAGACTATCAGAATATCATGCATGAAAACTGTTGAAAGCGTACGCTTCAAAGAGGCAGACAGTCCCAAAGTCAAAGCCCAACCCTTTAGAGACCATTTTGAACAAAAAATTCCCATACAGCGGCCGCAGGATTTGACCTAGTAAAAGTCATATCCAGAATTGGCATTTTCCAATGTTTCCCATGTTGACGTACTACATGTATTTACCATGTTAACGTTTGTAAAACAAAAGAGAATTTCTCTTTCATGTTGTTTTTGTAGACATTTTCAATGAACAAAAAAGGAGTGCAACAAACAATAATAGTAGCCTCCTGTGGGCATATTGTGATGGTGACTGCTCTTTAAGTTTCAACACCCCTATGTTCGACAACCCTGTTTCGACATCCTCATGATCTACACGCTAGGGGTTAGGGTTAGGGTTGAGGATTAGGGGTGTGAGCGGATTAGGGGTATCAGAACATGGGAGTCAGAACATACGTGTGTAACCATTGTGATGATTATGGAGAAACAAATGGTCTCTACAGGCTTTAAACCGTTGCTTCAAAAAAGGTCTAAATGTGCATTTGAAACTGCAATATTGTATCTCAATATTTATCCTTGATGTACACTTGATCTTATGGAGGCAGCCCAGCAGATGACCTGATTTCCTATTTTTTGAGGGGTGGGGTGGGTTGGGTGTGTCGGTGGGTCAGGGGCGAGGATTGTGTGCAATAGAAAATTGAAAACACTGTACAAATATACATGTCAAAGGCACTTCCTCTGTGAATTTTTAGTTAAGTTACTTGTCTGTTTGCACCAATGGCAAGAAAAACACGTTTGCATGAAACCTCTCGTTACGTATGAACTGTGCAGAAAACATTACACAGCCAGTTTAGGGGAACATGCATTCATGTTTTGAAACATTGGGTTTTGGTCTCACGAGATCAGATTGTTTTACTCATTTCTCAAAAACTATAGCCTTTCTGGCAAACATATTTCATGTATTTCAAGGGAAGTTTTCCACCATGACCATCTTTGTACCATGTGAGTTATGTGCGAGTCTGTGAAACTTCATATTTTAAATCTTACCAATGTTGGCACACCCTTTAAACATATGAACAGAAGTGACAGAATGTTTCATTGCAGAAGAAAGAATTTCCGAGTTGTTCATTCTTAAGTTTTCTGTGTACTGGTGAAAAACAACCAACTCAATCTTCTGGGGAGCTATACCAAAACAGGAAAACAAAAATCACAAATTAATAATAGTGAATTGATTGTTACTACAATATAACTGCAAATAATAAACAAAGAAAAACACGATGTTCATTATATAAAATAGATTTAATAAACTTCCACAAATTAACTATGAGTATTTCAACAAGGAAGTTTCTTTTTTGTTAAAGCTACTTTGAGACTTAAAAAGGAGCTCTAAGGTCATAATCAGTTTTGTGATGCACTCACTTTCTATATAAATAGAGTCCTTATGAAAGTGGAAAAAATATTAAAAGTCCCTATAACCTCACATTAAACTGATGTAAAACGCCATTGTATTTGATCCCTTTCCTGCAAAATTTGTTAACATCCAAATCATCCAATGACATCTAATTCAAATACATGTAGGTCTGTATATTTTGTTCCTGGGAATTTTAGTTCATTTCTAAATGTTCACGATATTGAATCAAGATGACGTTTGAATTTGACCTTCTGACCTTTCAACCAACACCCACACACATGTGCTGCAGGCGCAAAGCTATTCCTACTTCCAGCTCCAAAACAGAGTTTTTTCTGAAACATTCTAATAAATAAAAGGCAAGTTCTAAGGTTATTTGTTGTAAAAACATGAAAACTAGCTGCATGCATTTCCTATGGGCTTCCGGTAACCGCTTGAGCCAGTCTGGTATTTTGTGGGTGTTGAAATCATGTCGTCAAACAGAATGGATATTGGGTAGGAATTGAGCCACTCAACCACCCAGCTGGCCAAGTGAAGAGGCATCAGTTTGACTTCTTATCACCAAAAATATATAACAAGTTTTAAAAACATATATGGTTTTGATTCCCAAAAGTACTTTTCATTGTAAAAAAAAAAATAGTAATAGTAATAGGACTTCATAATACACATGATTCAACGGTCAACGCTGTAACAAAGGCCTCCTTCGCATTGACGATAATTGGCCAAATAAAAAAAATAATAAAAAACTCTAACGCATCAAAAACTCTGCTGCTCGCCTGGTATCCCTACTTAAGAAACGCAACCACATCACTCCAATTCTCAAAGCTCTTCACTGGCTGCCAATCCGGCAGCGCAGCGAGTATAAAATACTCCTGCTCGCCTTTAAAGTCCTGAAAGGAACAGCTCCAGGTTACATCATTGAGCTGCTCTGCCGACATCAACCTCCTACATGTAGATCTCTCCACTCATCTTGCCCAAAACTTCCTCACGACCATCACACCAACATGACCAAGGACTAAATCTTATTCAAGGATTTTTCACACACTTCACCCAAGTTGTGGAATGCCCCGCCATCTTCAACTTAAAACAGCTGCTACCCAAGACAAATTCAAATCCGACCTTTAATCCCACCTAGTTCAACTAGCCTTCTCTCGATCTTTGTAATTTTAAATTTTTGTAAAGCGCATCAAGATTTCTCCCAGTTATGTTTAGCGCTACAAGATTTACTAATTATTATTATTATTATTATATTTTCTTATCTTGACCATGTAACTTAAACAAATAGATATTTCATATAATAATTTTCAAACAAGAAAGCGTGTAGCCTCTATGAAGAGCTTGCGAGAACTACACACTTTCATTATATTTAAAGGCAGGGTCATAGTTTGGTTTTTGTCGTTAACATAATGTTGATTTTTAGGCTATATTATCAAGAAGGATACAATTAAAGTAATCTGTGAAAGTTTCAGTTGAACACAGTGTCTACTTGTTAAGAAAACAGGGAAAAACTGTCACACTACTTTCATCAAGAGCCGAATTCATCCTTGTTTAGCAAGGTGACAGTGGGTACCTGGCCGCAGCATTCACAAATGGACACCACGGCACAAATGGACACCACTGGAAAACTGAATCTCCAAAAGTCACCTTCAAGAGATCGTTAAGCGAGATTTAATTTTTGTTGACATACTTTCATAGATTTCTAATCAAGGTGGGAAATTCAGCCCCAAAAAACAATTCGCAGGATTCTTACAACCATTACCATCTTTATAACAAAAAAGCTTTGGGATAAAAATGTACACAATTGTTTTCCAGGGTCATTACCAAAGTATGACCCTATCTTTAAGCCCCTGTTGCTAAACCCCAATACTATGTAAATCCTGCATACACTATGCATTCTACGCATTCTTAGACAATAATTTCCAGCTAACTTCAAAACACTGTAAATGTGTACCATCAAAGGTGTTTCAAACCAACCTTGTCCCCATGGTTTACTTTATTTCCAACCATGTTTACAATAGTAAACCCTGGGAGGGAAACTCCTTACTCGGACCGTGATTGGACAAAACCAAGTGTTAACCTTTGTCAAAACAGCCAGCCTGCAACCAATGTACAAACAGGCTATTAAATCTGGTACCGGACCAAGAGACCATGACGAAGATGTGAATTTTGAAAAGCAGCCCGACTATTCTAATTTGCATACGTATCCAAAATATTTGGATATGCAAATGATCCAATACCAGGGTGAGAGCGGTCAACCTGGTACTGCTCGACACACCCTGGGGACGAGGTTGGTTTCAAACTGCTCAGGTTAGAGGTGTTTTTTTTTTTTTTTATGATGAGACCTTTCAACGTGTGTATTGCTGTCATCCACTGAGATGGTTACTAATCTACATGTATAGACTACGTAACCTTTGTTTACAAAGAGATTTACCTTGAGATTCCAGAGCATTTTCTGGCAGGCAAGACATTAATACTACCCTAGTCATATGGGAAGTTTGACATTTTGTGTCATATTTTCCACACAAATTCATGGGTTACAAAAATAACAGCTGACACATGGCTGAACACGTTTTGAGATGTGCCCCCCCCCCCTTTCTACATACCAAAAGTTGATAAAAAATCAGACAGTGCACTCTCCATAAAAAATACGAGTTCATGTTTTTCCTCCACTGAGCCTCCATGTACAAATCATGCCCGCAGGATGTCCAGGCTCTCTGGCTCTTTTGTAAACATGTGATATCACGGGTCACATGGTCTATACCAAGAAGTACGGTGTTCAAGTGTCGTTTTCCACGAGACATTTCTCAACCAGTTCTTTGAGGTTAGGATTCTCCATCGCAGCTGCAATTCTCTCCTTATCGTTGATTTGTTTGTTAACTGAAAAGGAACAATCAAAAACATCGTCAACCGACTCAGTGAAAATCCTATAGACCATGTTACGTTTGTTTACAGAGTGGTGACCTCGTACATTATAATGCTATTCCTGACGGGCAAGATGCTACACAGGCTCAATGGGAAAATTTATATTTTGTGTCATAATTTTCACATAAATTCAAAATTTACAAAAGCAACAGCTGTACAGCTTTTGAGATGTCCCTCTTTTCTTCATATCAAAAGTTGAGGAAAATCAGACGTGCGATCTCCATAAAACATAAGATTTGTTGTATTCTTCCATTGAGCTGTGTACAAATGTGCCCGCCGGAAGTCCAGGCTCTGTGGCTCTTTTGTAAACATGTGATGTCACAGGTCATTGTCTATACAATATAAAAATGTTAACATGTAAAAAACCATGAGGGAAATTGTCTGAGTAAATTTTAATTAAGGTGAGGTTGAAAAAAAAAAAACCCAAGTTTACGATACAACCTGCCGCTCCCCACAGCTTTCAGAAAGAACCCAGTATACAGTGCTGATGTAACATCGGTTTAAAGGATAAACCAAAATATTAGGTATCATTTTTAATGTATTTATTCAATCAGCATAACATCCTATACAATATAAAAATGTTATCATGTAACAAACCATGAGGGAAACTGTCCTGAGTCAAATTTTAATTAAGATGAGGTTGAAAAAAAAAAAAACCCAAGTTTACGATACAACCTGCCGCTCCCCACAGGATTCAGAAAGAAACCAATATACAGTGCTGATGTGGGGAGTGGCAGGTTGTATCGTAAACTTGTGGTGTAATTGGTATAAATTTTAATGTATTTATCCAATCAGCATAAAAATGACGTTTTTCCCCCACAAAAAAGAAAAGAAAGAAAGTTTGGAGTAGCACAGCTGAGAAACAAACTTTGAGGGAATCAGCTGATCAGCTGAAAAATTACGAGCCTGATTTCGAGAGAAATGCAAATGCTTACTTTCTTCTTCGGTGGAATGGGTGCCTTTTGTTATGTAAATGTCCAGCTACAGTAAGAGAGATAAAAAACAAAGTCAACATAAATTTTGCTACATCGTACCCTTTTTACACCTTGCAGGGTGGCGGAGGTCCTTTTATCGTCGGCCATGACCCTGATGGTTTTAAATGATTGTTAAATAACAGGAAACAATAGGAAATGGATAACAGGAAGAACAAAACAGGAAAGCAGATAACAGAAAAATAATCACAGCAAATGCTGGGGAAAGAAATAATCATGTAGATCAATACCAAAGTGCTTGAGTTTTCTTACACTTTAATTTGTTCCTGAATTTGTGAGAATTGAATTTACCTTATGCTTTTGAGGGAGACTTCTTTCCAGTTTTACCCTGATGCACAAACCTGACAAAGAAACAGACACAGTTCACAAATTTACCCGATGAATCCTTGGGAAAATGCACTCCATAAATCATATCATTGGTTTGGTAGTGATGTGGATGTGGTGGGGTTTGTTAGTTCTGGTTTACTCCACTTTCCAATGAAGGAACTCTCCCATCAATAATAGCAATAAAGGGACAACAAGAAAAGGTATACTTGTACCTCAAGAAACAATGTGACCTGGGCTTAGTACTTAGTGCTCAATATGGCCGAGCGGTTTATAATAATAATAAACAACATGTATATAGCGCTTCATACAAAGTGTTTCTAAGCGCTTTACAAAAGATCATATAAATAAATAAACAATAGCTTATACACATCGTTAATAGGTACGTCTTTAATCTAGTTTTGAAAGTGTTCAGAGTTGGAGAATCGCGTATGATGATGGGGAGATTGTTCCAAAGCTTGGGGGCACAAACGGAGAAGGCTCGTACACCGTAGCGAGTATGGGTACGGAGGACCAGGAGATAGTTGCAGGTGTACTGAGGAGGATGATTGGAGATTTAGTGCATCGGACTCAAGTTCTATTGGCATCAGGATTTGTAGTTCCAATCCCGGTCATGGCACAGATACATGCAGGCCTCGAATTACACGACGGCCAGTGCCGTCAATGCCCTTGTAACTGGCTGTGGTGCCTCTCGAAAAAATACCCTTTTCACGACCATAATGCCGTGCCCTTTTCCCCCGTTGGCCATCGTGCCCTTTCCCCCATTGGCCGTCGTGCCCTTTTAATGAAAGTTAAATGTTTACTTGTTTTAGATTTCAGCCAACGATATATCTTGAAGTTGTAGCGTAAAATGTTTACGGTCACGTTATCGCGATCGTCTATTGTGTAGATACTATTTGAACATAAGCAACAATCAGTTATATGTGACATGACCTTTATTACTTTGACCTCTTTGGGTGAATGGAAGCAAGTCATCTCTTGTGGCCATTGGTGGCCGCTTTGGGCGTTTTGGTACAAACAGTTGCAGCCGCCAAGGTCTCCAAAGTGTTATAATAATAAGGAGCCGAGATGTGAACTATGACAGCCAAACACGAAAGATCATTAGAGGGCGTCTACACACGAATGCTAAGGATGGCACTCGGCATCAGTTGGGAAGACAGTGTGTCCAGCATCCAGCTCTATGGCACCCTGCTCAGAGTATCTGCAAAGGTTAGGGAACGACGGATCAGGCTGGCTGGCTGGCCAATGTGTGTGTGTCATTCAGAGCTATTTGCGTCTCCTCTAGTGCTTTCAGACCCCGTCGATGGAGCTAGGAGCAGGGGCAGGAGGAGACTCAACTGTGTCGACCAGCTAAAGAAGGACGCAGTGCAACAAGAAACCACTGAGTTGAGGATGCTCAATGCTGATGCTGATCTGGGATGCGTGGAAAGCGACCATCAGAGGCTCCCGAGATGGCGTCGGCTGAAGACGACCTCTCGCACTCTACTAATAATTTGGGGGGCTAATCATCCTCACTTGCAACTGAGAAGCTGAATTGCGTAGGAGGCGGCCCTACAACAAGTTTGAGCAGCAGGCATGCGAGAGGATGCCCTATATGACCACAGAGCACAGCCAGAGATTGGAAGTGTTTGACTTTTCCGGAGAGAGGAAAACGGGAGGGCTGGAGAAAAACTCTTGTGGCATAGGAGAGAGCCTACTCACATATGGCCTTGGCCGGGAATCGACCAGGGCCACACTTGTGAAAAGCAAGCGCTTTACCCAGCCATGAATAATAACTAGTTCTTATATAGCGCATTTTACAATAATGTATCAATGCGTTTAACTTACAGCCCTGGGTTGCCATGGCGCTCCAAAGGCTTTTTCAAAAACAATATCAACCTCTACCCACGCAGGTACCCATTTATACCCCTGGATGAAGAGAAGCAATTATAGTAAGCATTTGCTCAAGGACACAAGGGTCAAGACCGGGATTCAAACCCACACCCCTATGACTCAACCACCAGAACTTGAATCCGATGCTCTAAACCGCTTGGCCACGACGCTTCTCTGCTCAACATTTCTATGAAACTGGGTCTATTGTACTAACATACCAATCAATGTAGCTAATGAACAGTGTGGAACTGTTGGAGTGAACTGTACACGGATGATGTACCCTTCCTCATCAGAACCTTTCAATGGATATAAACTGTCACACCTTCTTCAAACACAACTTCAAGTTCCTCCAGCGAGTTGGGCTTTTCTGGGTCTCGGATGTCCTTAATCAAGTCTGAAGACAGAAAGCACAGTGAGTAGTAAGTAAAAGCAGTTAGACGGTAACAGAACTCCAAAATTAACCGACTAATTAAAATGCTAAAATTAGAAGCTAAGTACCAGGATCTCAGACAAACGTGTCACTAACGAATAAATGTTATAAATGAGGTAAACATCGTTGGAGTGAAATAATTATGTTTACTCGCTATCCTGTACCGACTTTACTACCTTTGATGGAGGCTGCAGCATGTATTTTTTATATTTTTGCTATGAAGACAATGTTTGACTGTTATTCTTACAATCCTTGTACAAATTGTATGTATTTTCATGAATTTAGAAACTTCGAGCTCCCTAGATCAACAAATGTATCAGTCAGTCAAAACTGAAAAAAAGTGTGCCAATGTAATGCACAAATTTTGTATAAAGACCTACATGTACATGTACATGTATGGTCAAGAATGGACAAGAGGGTTAGGGAAATTGGATGTAGGAAAGTTTATTACTCGTATGGTTCCAGGCAGTGGAGTAACCAAAAGGAAGGGGGGAAGCAAGGGGCGGGATCCCGCACCCCCCCTCCCCATTTAGAACCCTTTCCCCCTTCTCTTGCCCCCCATCCAAATGAGATCAGAAAAATGCATACATGAATGGCTCCATTACACATAAATGGCTCCCCCCCCCCTCCTCCCCAAATGACACTGTCTGGTTATGACACTTGTTCTAAGATGCGATGTGGCATGGTCTAGATGCAATCATGACAATTAAGTTGGTGGACATCATGTCAGGTATTGTTTATTGTTATCCGTCTTCAGTTTCACAGCTCAAAGGAGAAGTCTGTTTTCTACCATAGATATCAGCAGCGACGTCTTCCATGTTTTCGCCCTCGGAATTTTTTGCCCTCTCACTCTCTGCTGCTTTCTCACTCTCTGCTGCCCTTGTTTTGTTCGCCCCCTCATCACCAATGTCTGTGTCTAACGGAGCACTGCCTCCAGCAGACATTGTGAACAGGTGGAATACTCCGAGAAGTGTGAAGAACATTGGCATGAACTTAGTTCCTTAGATGGTCTCTGAAAAAATATTGAAAAGCCAGAGTAGGAGGTTAATATACATGGTACAACTTATAACAAACTGGTATGATATGTGCAGACATATTCTACAAGTAGGTCATTTGGAAGATTAGGGTTCAATCTTGTTCCCAGTGGGTGGTAGAAATGTGCCATAAAAACATAAAAAGGCTGTCACTGCATATCGCTCACAATTCATTGAAAACGTTGCAGTACCGGGTACATAGCATCATGTCGCACTGAACTTTAACACACTACAGCAATATACAAAGGCACAACATTTTAATTTTACTCCACAGTGGGAGTAACTTCTAGTTAGTAGTTGTACATATACTTCTACAGTTTGTTACTCGACAGGATCCATAAGTTAGGACATAAATGTCGAGGAGCAATTAAAGTCAAGTGTCTAACACTCTACCCCTTCTAGCTCAAGGTGACCAAGACTAGAGACTGAGATTCGAACCCACATTGTGTTGACTCGCTGCCACAGCTTGAATTTGGTGCGCTAGAATGTCTGGTTATGCCACCGGTTCTAAATCTAAGTGATCAGGTGATAAGAGTAATGCACAGTATGTTTTTGTGAGCGACTAAGGTGACATGGTCTATGATACACTTCGAGGCTCGGCCACGACACACTACATGGAGGAAATATAAAATAGAACAATTTAATAATGTAAATTCCCTCACTCATCATTCATGTCCTTTGTAAATTAAACAGTTAATCTTGAAGTATTCTAAATGCATCACCATAATAATCCAACTATCTAATGTGAGTGAGAGTAGTGAGATCATACACTACAGTACAGACTATACAAATTACATGGCCCAATTCATGAATTTCAATCACACACAATGTCAATAATGCAGAGTCCAGAGACTGCCTGGAGGAGTGGAGAGTAGACTTTGGACTGGTTGGTGGTAGATCTAGAGGTAGAGGCTAGCCCACCTTGTTGGACTGTTATGGCTCTCCTGGCTCTATTTTAACATCGGTCGTTAAAAGAGAGCCATAACAGCCCAACAAGGTGGGCTAGAGTAGAGACATGATTATTTGAGCTCGGGTTTCTTGGTAAAATTTGTGCTATTTCGGGTGTTAATTTAGAAATTATTCCATGGTTTCATTAAACATCTAGATAAATTTCTTCCTCCGTGATAAGAGTAAAGGCATCCTTCAGAAAATTTGCCTAAATCCTTTGAAACAACACTCACCCAACAATTTTTGAATAGAGGCAGAACTTGTTTATAATATGCAGGTAGGTAGGATACGTAGGGTTCGCATAAAGCTGGCTCGATGAGGATTAAAGGATCAACATCAGTCGGCAGAGTGTGTAGTGGGAAAACTAGTACTAAGTTAACACTTGAGGGGGCTATTAATTTTTCGTTCGCTCGGTCCCAATTTCGTCTGCTCGGTCCCAATTTCGTCTGAAAATATTAATGTCAAACAATTTGAATATCCAAAGATCGCCTATTTGAATCTCTAAAGATTGCATAAACTTCCCTTACACAAATATATACCCCGTGTACCCCGGCCGGGAAAACAATTTCGCGGTTCGTTAGTACACTACTACTACTAACTACCGGAGTGTTGGGTGCAAACTTTAATCCTCGCGCAAACTTCAGCTAAACTTGATGGCGCGCGCGATTTTTTTTTTCTGCAGCACACATCGGCTAGGAAGTCAACTTGCACCTTTTGCGATGTATAATCAGTTCACAAAAAGATATAAGTTTTAGCTTACCGAAATTTCCTGTTTTTATCAATGAAAAAATTTCATGCTAAGCAAATTGTTGTGCTTAGCAGCTCTATGAAATTGGCAGTGCCTGCACGTTATCATGAAATTGATCAGAGGTTCAAACTATTGAGGGCGCTGATAATTGTTTTGGAATCTTTGCCAGAACACATGTTTTGACGATCTTCGACTTCGAGTTTAATGGTTTGATCATCGTAGACGATAGATTAGTTCCTGCAATGCATCGTTAACAATAACACTATAAAAATGCCCAAACTGAACTTCTCAAAGCTGAAAAGCACATCAAACGGTGCTGATTCTGGAAGTTCTTCGGGTAAAAAACAAGTGTCAATTTCTCGATTCTTCTCGCCTGCGAAACCGCAGCATCAAAACGTAGCCACCGATGATGCCGCGGCAGCTTCGTCGAATAGAGCCCGTCGCACGGGCCCAACGACGGGGCAAGCCACGGCGTCCCACAGCCATGACAGCGGAAATAAAGCAGAGAGGAGTGAGCCTCTTGAGGTAAACATCGTTGGAGTGATATTGAAACTGTAAATTTATTTAGATAATTGGGAACGATGCTAAATCTGACTGCCACTTTTTGTGAATTTTTACATTTTATTTTTGGGTCAATCAGAATGAACAAATTACAAAGAAACATATAATATAGTAACTATTACTATAGTTTGCATTAGTTAGTTAGTTAGTACTCGTAGTTAGTATTTAACAAAGTAATACTAAAAATTACACCTATTTTTAAAATAATTTTTTGAGTGAAGACATGGAAAAGTGGCGGTCGTACTTGGCATCCTTCATTATGTCCTTGCCCTAGGACTAGGAGTAAAGACTGGAGTAATAGTTGTCCTTTCATCCCCAGTGGCAACAGTAAATATTACAATCTGGGCTCCTCCGGATCCCACCCCACCTGGCCCCACAACTATTGTGGCCAAGGATTCACCTTAGCCACATTAGTGGGGCTAACCCTAACCTTATCAACCATTGGGAGGCAAATGAGAGGAGGGTTGAGATTATCGCGACTACCCCCCCCCCCCACCCCTGCTTGCCTCTGTCTGCCCCTCACTAATGCCCCAGTGATTATATCCTTGGTCTTTGTCCTGATATTATTGTAATTGATTGTAGAGATAGAAATAGGCCTACATGTACTCGCCCCAAACTTGTGGGAATATAACAATTTATGACAACAATTACTAGGCCATAGGCTATGGTGCCAAAATCTACCTAAAAAGCCATTGGACATTCAAGGTGCTCCACAATAAGGACAATAGACCTTTATGTATTGACATCCTCACGCCGCGCTGAGGGTGCCCTACTCAAATGACGTCATGTGCATTTAAGGTTTATACTATTGAAACTCAAACAAATTTGAACAATGCTTGTAAGAAAAACTTAGTTAAAACTTTGCCGAAGAAATTAAATAAGGATCGCTCAAAAAGAAATCACACAAAAAGAAATCCAAGAAAACAAAATATTGTTTGCATCAATAACAAAATTATTATGAAAATACAGGATGAATGGTTTCACTGCATTAACAAAAATCCACTCTTGTACGTGTTGTAATATCAATTGTGAAGAAGGAAAGAAAGCTGAATGTCAAGTAAACAAATTTGCTCTTTGCAGGTTCAGGTAAATTCCCCCTTCAGGAAGCGTTTCATCTCACCAGGGCAAACCGGCAAAGAAAGTTTCAAGAGACAGAAAATTCAAGAAGGTAAGTTGAAAAAAGAGAGAAAAAAATATCATTGTGGTCAAGTGGTCAAGACTGCAGGACTTGCAATCAAAAGGTTGTGGGTTCAAATCCGGTCAAGCTAACCACTGATTTCACAATGACAAGAATAAGTATTGTCGTCTAGTAACCATGGTAACTGAATCACAATTTGATTTGTTAAACCAATGTTTTTATGTGAGAGATCCGCTGTTGCCAGCTTGGCGTTTATATCCCCTTCGTGTTGGAACTTTTCTGAGTTCCCTTGTTGAGAAGGTCATCTTAAAGGAACATTACAGAATTGGTTTTTGCTAACAAAACAGTTGCTGGCAGTGTAAGCACTTTATGTAATCCACCATATACATAAACTGACAAACCTGTAGAAGTTTGAGATCGATCGGCCGTCTGGGTAACGAGAAAATAGTGAAAACCGATGACACATTTGCATGAAATCATATAGTTCAACAAATGAATAAAACGCTCACTGAGCGATAAACTCCAATCGGAAAATCAGTTTATCATTTCTCATCAAATAAAGCATTTCAGACAGAAATATTTCAAGGGCTGTTTTCTACTATCATCATCATTAGACCGTGTAAGTTTTATGTAAATCTGTCATCAAAAAGAATATTTTACAAGTTTTTTTCTTACCAATTCTGTAATGTTCCTTTAACAAGCAAAAAACCCAAAATCTTTAGCACAAGTGTGGAGTCATCTCTTCCTAAAACAACCAGCAAGTTAGCACTTCCGACTCGGATTAGGCCTAGACCCTCTTGATTTAGCAAAATTTTGGGTGAGTAAAACACCTTTCTTCAAACAATGCTATTAATTTGGTATCCGGGTAAATTTCACATTTTCCCAAAAGTTTAATTACTGATCTGTAATAGTCACAGGAATCTCAAAAGTTTATGCAACCCCCCAAATAACAGGAGAAATTTCATAGTTTGTTCAGTCATCACTCAATGTTACTATAATTTGTTTAGTGTAAGCCAGATGCTGTTGGATCGTGAAGAATATTTTGCTACGATGATAGTTTATACTGAAGAAATTTGTTAGTTCCCTAACTATTCTCTAGTTTATAATTTTACTTTTAAACCTTTTTTTTTCACCAGAATCATCACGTCAGCTATCTAGTCATACGGTTAAAAATCTGAAACACTTCCAGTCACCAGGGCTCTCTTCAAGATCCCAGAAGCCGATGGATAAAACTAGTACCGCTAGCAAAACATCCCCGTCACATCCAGCCCAAAGTCCTACCTCAGAACGGGGAAAGAGAAGTCGGCACAACTCTGACCAAAAATCCACCAGGCTCCCATCGAAAAGAAGGTCCTCAAAAAGTTTTGACAACCTTGATGATGAAGAGGAGTGTGAAAGCAGTGCTTCAACCTCAAAGTCCAGCCACAGCAGTACAACCCCCAAAACGACAAAGGTCCTGCCGTTTCAGAAGGAGAAATTTCAGTCTCACCGGGACAAAAAGAGCACACCTAGCACCGAGAGAGCTGAAGTCTCGTCCACGTTGTCTTCAACCAGACCGGTCAGTTTGAAATACACACCACTAGAGCTGCAGTTTATTGAGATTAAGAGGCAGTACCCAGACACACTGCTCTTTGTGGAGTGTGGGTACCGGTACCGATTTTTCGGTGAAGATGCTGAGGTAAGTTACGGAGTGCGGATGATGGGGTTAGTTAGGTATTGGACACAAAATAATTGTTCCAAATGTTTTTACTGTGTACAAAACAAGTTCTTTGAAAAGTTACAGAAAAAAAAACCTACTTTTTCTATTACAATTTGTAGACCATGACATGACCAAACATCGACTGGGAACAAGCAGTCAGAAAATACTGTCTTCGATAGGCTACAAAAGTCTACAAAAACTGAGTGACACCTACAATTATCACACACTGTGTTACGCAACCTTTAACTCAGCGCAGTTTTTACTTGTTAAATTTGTTCACAACGTAAACATGAAGATAATTTATGAGGAATTGTATAGTAGTGTGTAACAGTTTTGCAATGGATGTAGTCAGTGCAAAAACTACTACAGCACTTACGCTACGTGCGAGTTTGAAATTTTCAAAATGTCGTATCTCACTTAAAAATAGCCTGGATGTACACACAAAATCAATAAATGCTCCGAGATAAGACAATTTTGCACGGAGCATTTTTGTGCAAGATGCGACAATTTTTGCAAAATCAAGATACAACGCTTTTGCATTGACGCAACGTAATGATGGATGATCAACCTCCGAGTTATTTCAAGCGCTTGCCAATATTTGTGCAGAATCTATGCAAGAGGTGTTTTGACTCAAGAAAGAGTAAAACTATCCTCTTTCTGTGATCCCTTGAGTGTTTTATTGTTCCTGGGCTGACGCCCAAAGAAATTTATAATTGCTCCAGAGATCACTTTGAGACAAAAGTTTTACTATTCCACACTTTTCACTCAATATTTTTACACTATTTCCAGATTGCTGCCAAAGAGCTAAACATCTTCTGCCATCTGGACCATAACTTTCTGGTGGCAAGCATCCCCGTTTACCGCCTCTTTGTCCACACCCGACGACTGGTCTCCAAGGGTCTCAAAGTGGGCGTGGTCAAGCAGACCGAGACCGCAGCTCTGAAGGCTGCCGGGGATAACAAGGGCGCGCCCTTTGAGAGGAAACTAACTGCGCTGTATACAAAGTCCACGTTGATTGGGGAAGATATCCTTTTTGATGCAAAGAAACTGTTAACAGTTCTGGCTGTTTTCAGTTTTGTTCTCTGTGGTGATGACTCTTAAAAACTTGCTCTCGTTGAGCAGTTTTATCAACAGTTCAGTGCATTTTCTGACTGTTTCAAATTCAACAAAATCCATGCACTTGTTTTGTTTTGTAGTTAATAATTCTATAAAAAAAATTGAAAGATTCGGCACTACATGTACACTACAACTGTACTTAGTTTTGAGTTGATCAATTCAGAATCTTACACTGCAAAGATGTTGGTGCTTTTGTGTGGAGAATGGGAAGGTTACAGAGTTTTTCAAAAAGATTATAAATTCTGCAATGTAGATGTATTCTACCAGAACGATTTCTTGGAGGGCAGGGAGGGGGGGGGACACACGAATTTAGGATTAAGAGTGTTGTAGTTGAGTACCAAGTTCTGCGGAGTACTGGGATGCCCGGGTAGTATGTGAGTCTGAGTACTTGGGCCATCGAGTACAAATGTCTTAGTACCGAGTATTTGGCTATCCAAGTATGAGTATTATCAAAACCGGTACTCGAGTGGTACTCAAGTACCACAACACTGCCATTTACGATCCCATCAGTTTATCGGTATCTTTTTCACGGCATGCCTTGCTCAATCAAAATCCTTGTAATTGGTACATATTTAATCATCAAAATTCAGGAATGACCTACAGACTCACATTATTTGAAATGTGATGTCATTTGATGTTTTTTGGATGTTGACAAAATAAGCACTGGCATATTACACATTTTTTTTTTTAGACTTGTAATTTGTTTCCCCCACTTTCATAACGACTCTTTCTATTGGAAAATGAGTGCATCACAAAAGTGAACTCGTCCTGAGAGATCCTCATTAAATGCTTCCTCAAGCATGGTATACCAACTGTTTTACTTATTTCATTACACATCCAACAGTGGAGGGCACCAGTGACAGGATGGCGATTAGGAAACGAGAGGAAATGCTCAGTTTAAGATGTGAGAGGAAAACCCCAAAGGGGGGAAACCCATGCCATCAGGTAATGGACTGAAAACCCAATCCACACGCAAGGCTCAGGTCCGAGGTGAAATTTTAAACCAGGGTTTGGGTGAAAGGCAGGGAAAGAAAACCACCGAGCTACAACTAGGGACCCAATTTCATGGCTTGCTTACCGTAAGCAAAGAATCGGCGCCAACGGAAGCAATGGAATTCCACACTTACATGACTTACGTCAAGCGTTTTCAAAGGTTAGCAGGGAATTTTTGCTTGTGCGTTGCGTACCCATTTACTAGGATTCTTCGCATATCTAGCCAGCACATAAATTTGTTGCTTGCACAGCAAGCGGAGAATAGTGACGCAAGCGCAGAATTCGACAGCAAAGCAGAGCCATGAATTGGGCCCGGATCCCTAACCGATTTAACGGCAGTAGTCTTGGGAAGGAGGTTTCTCCGTGGCTATAATGGAAGTCAACTACAACATTCAACCCCATTGCTTCACATTGAATACCTTAATATGATTTGAAACATGTGACCCTGTCGGTGGAGACCCCGAGTGTGAGATGTCGTCGGCCATTGCTCCTACCAACTACCTGACTGTGCTTCAGTGAGTTCACAAACTGGAAAGCAAAGTCAGAAGGACAAGTTGGAATTCGGATTAGTGGTGAGACTAGCGTAATGTTGTATCCTGTGACACATGCAATAAAATGCCTAAAGTTAACAACACACATGTAACTAACTGCAAGAGTGTGTCACCCAGAAACAGAGGCGTGCATCTTCTCACCCATAAGAGGCACACCCTCCCCCTCCCCCTCCCCCTCCCCCTCCCCTCCCCCTCCCCTCCCCCTCCCCTCCCCCTCCCCCTCCCCTCCCCTCCCCTTCCCCAGATGGCACACTCCTGAAACATGAGTAATCTTTGAAAATAGTTAATGTTTTACCCTGACACCTTTTGTGATATTATTATCTTGGAATGTGAGCACCGAGACTTTCATTCTCTGGGCTCATCAAACACATTTTTTTCTAACCAAACAAATATAAATGATAATTACTATCTAATACTCCAAAGTATTGTCCTGCAAAATTTTAATCTCAAATGAATTTTTAAAAATGTATAGGCCATCCAACCAGCCACTGGTGACATCATCTATGATAGTTTCCACGACAACAGCCACCTTAGTGAGTTAGATACACGCATTCAGCATATCCAACCGGTGGAGCTCCTCGTCCCTAGCGCCATGTCTGACAAGTCCGAGAAGTTTATACAAGACATAGTGTCTAGCAGGTGAGTAGAGATTGAGGATTGTTTCAAATCTTAAAGCAGCCTGAGCTATGTTGTCATGTTTGGTTCAAAGACAAGCTAGGTTCACTATGAAGGCATCAATGTTTGGTTGGGTGGTTGGGTTGGTGTAGAGGTTTCTTTCCTTGCCTTTCACCTCTAGGACCCTGGTTTGGATCCAATCAAGGGCATTATGTGGATTTGGTTTTCAGTCCCCTACCTAATTGCGTGGCTTATCCCTGGAATAATTCTCTGGGGTTTTCCTCCCACTTCCTTCCTTGTCTTCTCTCCATGGGGTTCTTGGCTAGTATAGTGATTGGGTTTGCTTTTCTGAGAATCCTTGGCTTCACAACCAGAATGAATGAATGAACGAAATAAAATGAAATAATATAATCATTTTGTGTTTTTTATATTTAATTCTTTGTTTTAATGTTTTCCTTTTTTTTTTTTTTTTACATCCCTTTCCTTTTTTTTTTTTTTTTACGGGGATTGCTCTTTTAGATTGTGATTTGCCTTTGGGCAATTCCTAGGCTGCGGTTTGTTTTTTAGTATTTCCACATAGTCCTCTGTTTTTGTAATTCTTGGACTGATTTTTATTCTAAGTCTTCTGTATAATGTATTGTTTTTTAAAGCCTGAATAAATACATATATAAATAGGTAAATAAATGGCAATAAAAGTATTTAATACAGGGAACTGCTAAGAATAAAAGAGTTGCTAGAAAATGCCTCATTTGCTTGAAAGCTTTCATGCAGGCCCTCACTGATCGCCAATACTTTTGATGAATTTCTCTGTTTTTTAGCACTACTGACAACGATCGCATCCGCATTGAGAGAATGGAGAACAAGCATTTTGAATACTCGCAGGCGTTGGAGATCATCTCTGCATTCTACAGTGAAGAGGATACGGCATCAGGTTCAGAAGAGAAGGCAGCTTCGGGAAAATTGAATCACGGTACGATTATCATAATGGATGGTCGGGTTGGCTTAATATTTTAACTCACAAGGGCGAACGGCCACTTCAAGGTGAGAGCTACACTTCACTGATTTGGACCCAAATCAACTGACACCAGGGGCACGTTGCCACCCACTCCTGGGGCTGAAACAGGGTTACCCCCTGCACAGTCCGTAAGGATGTAGGCATGGGTATCATCCACTAGGAGCCTGGCTGGTAGAGCAGATTGCACTACCTTCCCAACTTTTTACGAAGCCACTCGGCCACGACACGCCATAGTGGTGTCTTTCCTTGCCTTCTACTTCTGGGACCCCTGTTTGAATCATACGTGGACTACATGGATTGGGTTTTCAGTCCCTACCTGATTGCGTGGGTTTACCATAAAATAATTATCTTGGGTTTTCCTCCCACTCCTAAAACTGAAATTTCTCTCGTTGTCTTCTCTCCATGGGGTTCTTGGCTAGTGATTAAGTTCACCTTTCCTTGGCTTCACAACCAGAGTTAAAAATTGAAATGAAATAATGCTGATGAGAATGGCAGAATTATTATTTCGCCCGCAGACAGACAGAACATCCTACGGCGACTCAAAGGGCATTTTTATTTGAAAATCTTAAAGTCTATAGGGAACGTTTGAAGGGGCACGAAGGCCAAGACCATGCAGGGCAACAGAGGGCCATGGCCTCCATGTAATTTTGGGCCTGTAACGCATAGAACAATTTGTGTTATTATTGCGTTCAGTGCAACTATAATAATGATTTGTTCTCCTTGATTATGGCAGGGAGGAGACTGCAAGAGATGATCAATCTACCGGTGCCAGTTATCTGCTGTCTGGCAGCTCTCCTGGCATACTTGAAAGAGTTTCAGTTACATCGTGTTCTTAAGATGACCAGGTATGCTCTAAATGCAGTTTTGCAATCTGGAATGCTCTAAACAAACCCCATTTAGAAACCATGTGACCCCATTTATCCTCTCCAAACCTAACAAAACAATCGCCCAACACATACTTATAACATACATAATGCTACAAAAAACTCCATTTGCAACACAAACTTATGACATACATGATGCTACAAAAAACTCCATTTGCAACACAAACCTATGACATACATGATGCTACAAAAAAATCCAGTTGCTTTCGTACACTCCCGTATATTGCTGTTTGTCAGTCCGTGATGTTTATTGTCTGCGTCTTGTCGAAAGCTGTGCTTCAGCCAAACCTAAAAATTGCCCAACGATTGACTATATTTTGTACCTTCATACTGTCATTACTACATTATCAAAAAATTATAAAAATTTGTGTTCTTTCTTTGAGCCACGGTTATTGATGTCTTATCAATCTACAATGACAGCATGAAATCAATTTAAATGAATGAACTGTATAAATATGCACGATGTGAAATGGGCTGTGCAATATATATAAGTTTAGATCACACCTCTTGTTGCTATGGGTTGACCAATCAAAATCAAGGATTCAAGTATGCTTGAACTTGAAGATAAATAGTTTATATCAAAATTGCTGTCCATACACCATACTTCATTTCAAGAAGTACTCTATTCAAATTCAGTTTTGTGGTGCACTCATTTTCCAATATATAGGTCCTAGAGTCCTCAATATGAAAGTAGAAAAATAAATATAAGGCTCTGACCTTAATTTGACCTTGAAGATCCTCTTTAAGCCCACGATGTATTGACCATTCTCGGCCTCTGTTTGTACAGCAATCTGGTGTCCTTCTCGGCTAGATCACAGTGCATGAAGCTTGATGCGTACGCTCTCCGTAATCTAGAGATATTCAAGAACCAGGTAAAGATTTAAAATACAAGGATTTCAACTTGAGACGTTTGCTTGCACCAAACTAAATCATTCATAAAGGAATGGTACACCATTGGTTTGTCTAGTTAACCCCTTGAATTTAATGAAACAAATGCTTACTCTATTTTTTTCTTCTTTAAATAAATGGAAAACAATCAAAATGCTTTAAGAATAATTGAGGGCAACTGAAACATCAGATCTACAACAAATTGTTTCATAATTCAGACTGAAAATTTTTCCATATTTTTCGCTCTTCATAGTATACAAATATTGAGTGCTTTACTCCTAATATGGTTAAAACTACGACTCCCAAGGTGATCCTCAGCAACGCGCTCTAAACCAATCACAGGGCAGAATCTATTTTCCCGGGGAACACCGAGGGATTCTTGGTTTCAACCACAGCCCAAGTAAAAGCAGTCAGTATTTATTTTATAAGATTCCGTACATATATTGTGTCAAGAAGTCTAGGTACCAAGAAGCTGCTGTTGTTCTAGTGTATGGGCATAATACATTGGTTGCTATGGGTACAGTACATTGGTTACTGTAGATATAGTACATTGTTTGTTGCATATGTAGCGTATTGCATTTGCGCTGCTTTCTAGTAAAAGTAAGACATATAACGCGCTCTAAACCAATCACAGGGCAGAATCCTTTTAAGGGGTGTTATAATAAGTGATGTCTCATATCAAAGTCTTTTTGAAACATACACATTGCTTTCATTTTAATTTTATTTCGAAAGGTATTTTTTTTGCGAGTTATAAATTAAAACGATTGATCAATTTCCATGACAGACTAATGGCTCAGTGAAGGGAAGTCTCCTCTGGGTGCTAGACCACACAAAGACTAGATTTGGAAGCAGATTGCTGAGAAAATGGTTAGCTATGCCTCTGATGTCACTGAGGTAGGTTTACTACAAGCTATTAACTACAAGCTAAACACTCTGATAGACAAAGCTGGATGCATCATCCACTCAACCCCAATTTCTACAGAAATCTAACATGATTTTTCCTTTAATTTTCATAGATGTTGGCACGGGCTGACAAAATATACTTGAGATTGTAAGACGTTTAACATTTTGCTGAAAGTGCAAAGGTTAGGTGCTGTTTTCAGAAAGTGTGGAATTTCAACAAATACTGGAAGGGTCGATGTCAGGTTGACGTCAGATTGACTTTATGAAATTTGTATAAACCAATAATAAAAAAAAACTCAGCTTTTATCATCTACGATAAAGAAAACTTTTGCTTTTGCAGATTTTGTTATCAATATTAATTTTTTTTATTCAGTGATATTCAGACTCGTCAGGATGCAGTGGAGGAACTGTTAGAGACGGACTGTGAGGCACTGACCCAAACTAAAGATCTTTTAGCTCGTCTACCTGACCTGGAGAAAGGCATCTGCAGTATCTACCACAAGAAAGTAGGTGTCGATAAACACGCTTTGCAACAAACAAACCAAATCTATGCTTGACAGATTTGTAGAACAAGAGTTAACAATTTCAGGATTTTGTCCATAGATCTCCTTTTGCTGTCAATCTGTCCTACAAATTAAGATATTAACTTGCCATTAAATGGCACGAAACATAATTCCCCAGTTTCAAACTGCTGTAACATGTCTAGGTTTTCCGTTTATGGTAATAAAGAGAGAGACTACAAACCCTTTAAAGGGAACAGTTGGGAGATCAGAGGATTTCATCTCAAAACCAAGAGGAAACCCTTCCCAACTATTCAGTTTTTTGTTTTTCAATTTCTGAAAAACTACACCCCTGGTTTGAGTATACAAAAAGTTTAGTTGAGGTGTTTTTCAATAAGGGAATAAAAGAGTAAGAGACCAGGTCCTTTATCGCGCTCCGCATAATTATCTGAAAGCGCCCTCTGTGACTCAATTTCCTTGGGCCATGTTTAAACACTCCTCACCATGTTTGTATCTCACAATTAAATAACCCTCTCGACCAATCAGAATGAAACTGTCCCAGGTATTTATAAATCCGAATTATCACTTTGACCCGTTGTTCAATACTTGCCTTTACTACCCCGTTCTTATACCCAGTGCTCCTCAGCCGAGTTCTACACTGTAGCCAAGTCGCTGAGTAAGCTAGCCCACACCCTGGGATCTCTACAGCAACTGGCTGAAGATCAGATAAACTCTGAACTTCTCAAGACCATCCTCAGTGAGACGCCATCACTCCTTGGAGATGTTCATGTCTTCTTTCAAGCTATCGACGAGAAGGCTGCAAAGTAAGTTGAGAAAGCTGTTTATAATAGTTGCTGTTGTGACACTCTCTCACTCTTTCAAGATGTCCACAGCTTCCCTCAACCAAACAATGAGAATGCTACAAAGTAAGATGAGAAAGCTGTTTATAATAGTTTCTGTTGTGACACTCTCTCAAGATGTCTACAGCTTCCCTCAACCAAACAATGAGAATACTACAAAGTAAGATGAGAAAGCTGTTTATAATAGTTTCTGTTGTGACACTCTCTCAAGATGTCCACAGCTTCCCTCAACCAAACAATGAGAATGCTACAAAGTAAGTTGAGAAAGCTGTTTATAATAGTTTCTGTTGTGACACTCTCTCAAGATGTCCACAGCTTCCCTCAACCAAACAATGAGAATGCTGCAAAGTAAGTTGAGAAAGCTGTTTATAATAGTTTCTGTTGTGACACTCTCTCAAGATGTCCACAGCTTCCCTCAACCAAACAATGAGAATGCTACAAAGTAAGTTGAGAAAGCTGTTTATAATAGTTTCTGTTGTGACACTCTCTCAAGATGTCCACAGCTTCCCTCAACCAAACAATGAGAATGCTACAAAGTAAGTTGAGAAAGCTGTTTATAATAGTTTCTGTTGTGACACTCTCTCAAGATGTCCACAGCTTCCCTCAACCAAACAATGAGAATGCTACAAAGTAAGTTGAGAAAGCTGTTTATAATAGTTTCTGTAATAATACTCTCTCACTCTGTGGCCGCCAAGCCCCCCTGGACAAAATACTCTCACCCCCCCCCCACCCCCACCAAGCACTTGACTCTTTAGCATCCACTCCTGACCCATCTGAAAGAATCTTGCCGTGTTTTGATTGCAGGGAGGGAAACAAAACAGGTTTATTCTGTGACACGTCATCCTACCCTGGGGTGGTGCGCTGCGAGTGTGACATCTCCAACGTGCTGGGACAGATTCAGGATCACCGCAAGGAAATCAGGCGTATCTTGAGGAAGCCGACCATGGACTATGTCACAGTGTCTGGATTGGAGGTGTGTCTTAAATTGTACTCGAGGGTAGACGTGGGACGGTACGCGGCAGCGGACATATACCTTGTAAATTTCCATTGGTTTTGTAATCTGAGCATGCCCACACTTCTAAGAACAATGGAGTTACCTGGTGAGCATGCTGCTACCTAGCGTCCCAAAAAGTCTTCAATCAAGTTTGACATGCCCTACCAATAACCAACTTGAAGTCAAAATCAGCTTGAATCGGCAGATAGGGGATGTATAGTAGGGCAGATATAGGAAATATTTGGGGGAACTGTGCCTTTGATGATTGTATGGGATTTGGTTCACAGTCAGAGTATGTGTCACGGGACAGATATTTGGTGATTGACCCCCTGCATGTATGCTAAGTGAATCAGAAACATCGGGGGGTGGGGGGGGGGGGTAACTGCTACAGGATAAGTGTGCTGGGTTCTTTTACGTGCACCATCAATCCTAGTACATGGGACCTACGACTTAATGTCCCCATCTGAACGACAAAGCAATTATGGTAAAGTATCTTGCTCACTTTAACTTCACATGCAATTTGACTCCCAAAATGGCAGACCTACAGGATAAGTGTACTGGGTGTAATGTGTAATGGCAGACCTACAGGATAAGTGTACTGGGTTCTTTTACGTGCACTATCAATCCTAGTACATGGGACCTACGACTTAATGTCCCCATCTGAACGACAAAGCAATTATGGTAAAGTATCTTGCTCACTTTAACTTCACATGCAATTTGACTCCCAAAATGGCAGACCTACAGGATAAGTGTACTGGGTGTAATGTGTAATGGCAGACCTACAGGATAAGTGTACTGGGTTCTTTTACGTGCGCTATCAAACCTAGTACATGGGACCTACGACTTAATGTCCCCATCTGAACGACAAAGCAATTATGGTAAAGTATCTTGCTCACTTTAACTTCACATGCAATTTGACTCCCAAAATGGCAGACCTACAGGATAAGTGTACTGGGTGTAATGTGTAATGGCAGACCTACAGGATAAGTGTACTGGGTTCTTTTACGTGCACTATCAATCCTAGTACATGGGACCTACGACTTAATGTCCCCATCTGAACGACAAAGCAATTATGGTCAAGTATCTTGCTCAGGGACACAGTTGCTACGACCGGGAAATGAACCCATACTCTGCTATTCAGACACACCAGAGCTTGAGTGCAGTGCTCTTAACCGCTCGGCCACGATCACGTCACAAATAAATCTTGATTGTGCCGTTTTGAGATTCAGATTTGCTTTCTGTGACTTCCAGTGGGCGGTTCAGGTAATGTACGTTCATTTACATGCTCGCTTTAACTTCACATGCAATTTGACTCCCAAAATGGCAGACCATGGGCAGGCGTGTGACATCATTGCAAGGGGCATATCACTGCCACAATTAAAGTTTAATGTGTATTTTCCATTAAATTCTTCTGTGATGTAACTATGTTTTGGCAGAACTTGAAAATATCAAAGACTCAAAGTGGATAATTTACCAGTACACCATTAGTCTAGACAATAAAAATAACCAACAATGTAATATCAATTTGGTCCTTTCTTCATCCACAAAAATCATTGCTTTACCTCAGTTTCTCATAGAAGTCAAGAACAGCCTTCTTAAAGAGGCACCGAACGACTGGACAAAAATCAGCTCGTAAGTTCCCCTGTAAAAAGAATACAATAATAATAAAATTATTTGTCTCTAATATATTTATTTACGTTGTTTATCATTAAGTTTGATTGGTAGTTAACACACAAGCGCAAGTGGGATATGCTTCTGCGTCCCGAAGCCGAGTTGGATATACATGCATGGGACACAGAATTGCAATATTTTTCCATATTCCACGAGTACGTGAATTTGATGCGTAGCTTAAAAATAGTGCAATTTGCGGTGGTGGAACAGTGCGTTATAGAAAAGGGTTGCTACAGGCCGTGCAGTATACATTTATATCACACTCTTGTTGCCATGGATCAACCAATCAGAATCGAGGACTCAAGTTTTCTTGAAGCTAATTGGTAAAATCAGTGTTTGCCTCCTGCCCATTTAAATCTTTCGGTACCAAGGTCGTACATGTATCAGAAAAGTGTCATCAGTCGTACATGTATGACCCATAATAAACATGTTATCACGAGAGGGCATTATCACTCAGGAAATACTATTGGCTTTGGGATGTACCAACGTAACGCAAATCAGCAAGATACATTTTGTTTAATGACAAAGACTTATTTATTATTATTTTTTAAATACAGAATTTCAAAAAAGCTAAAAAAAACGCTGGGCACTTTAGGTTCAAAACACACACAAAAAGCGGGCACTGAAAGAGTTAAGCATGAGGCACTGTTCCAGAGACACCTCAATCGTTTTTTGCCAACATCACCACCTCGCTGTGAAGATTTGCCTTGACAGTTTTGATTTTTCTGTTATTTGTGAGCGTTCCCCCTTGACTTCTATGTATCAAGAACTCCAAATTTGGATGTGTTGATGGAATTATCAGAAATTAGTGTGAGCGCTGTCATCTTGTCACTTTGCAGGCTGTGTAACTTTTGCTGGCATGATATTCTTCCTACTTAAATCTGATTTCCGATTTTGGGGGCTCTCAGAAAATTCAGCAAAATTGCTTTTAAATAGCCTGTAAAGAGATGTACATGTTCGTCAGCCCGTGTACTCATCAAATTTTCCTACTTTTTTTTGCCAAGTGCCAAATATCATCCCTGCTTTTTCTTCAATCATCACCATAATTTTTAGAACTTCACTCAGTTCATTAGCCAGGGGGAAACTGGTTGTAATTCTGTCCCTTTTTGTCATTTATGTACCTGGTTGAAGCACCAAGCAAGTGACTCGGTTTCACAGTCCATTCATCGTGAAATCCTTCAGGAAGCTTTCCCAGATGAGAGAGAAACTTG
Organism: Pycnopodia helianthoides; assembly: GCA_032158295.1. NCBI lineage: Eukaryota > Metazoa > Echinodermata > Asteroidea > Forcipulatida > Asteriidae > Pycnopodia > Pycnopodia helianthoides. The sequence goes on along the minus strand of CM063247.1, from coordinate 21,168,413 downwards.
CCATCGAGTGTCAGAAAGCATGGCTACAATTCCTGGAGTAAGTTTGAAAGAAATTCCGTTTGATTGCAACTCTCTATGCTTTTATGATCAGACTTTGCTGTTGTCTGTGCTCAGTTTCAACATTTTACTTATTCTTATTCTTATTCTTTATTTGGCCATTAAATACACACAAACAATCAGTAAGTAACAAAATGAATGAATGAATAAATAAATAAATCAGTATTTAAAGGAACATTACAGAATTGGTAAGAAAAAAACTTTACAGATTTACATAAAACTTACACGGTCTAATGATGATGATAGTAGAAAACAGCCCTTGAAATATTTCTGTCTGAAATGCCATATTTGATGAGAAATGAATAAACTAATTTTCAGATTGGAGTTTATCGCTCAGTGAGCATTTTATTCACTTGTTGAATCTATATGATTTCATGCAAATGTGTAATCGGTTTTTCACTATTTTCTCGTGACCCAGATGGCCGATCGATCTCAAACTTCTACAGGTTTGTCAGTTTATGTATATGGTGGATTACATAAAGTGCTTACACTTCCAGCAACTGTTTTGTTAGCAAAAACCAATTCTGTAATGTTCCTTTAAGTAAATACAAGCAAAAGGTAAATATTAGCCAAACAACCAAATTAAAAGCACATGCAGTTTACAAAACAACCTTAATGTGATGGCCAGGATCAACAAAAGTGTACTTAAACACTGTAGCTGGAAAGCCTGTTGACCCAGTCACATAAGGAGACAATACACTAATAAAAAAATATCTACCTACTATATGAAGAGATAAATTAAATTTTACCAGTGATTAATCGTTTGCTCTGTCATAGTACTTGGTTTAGTTTAAAGGGAATTTTGGTCGTTTTGTGCACTAAGTAATTGTCAATTAAGATATATACATTTTTAAATAAAAATCTCCTTTTCCCCAGTTCATTTGGTGAGCGTTATTTTGCATATCGTAAAGCAGTCCAGCATCTAGCTGCATTGGATTGTCTCTTTTCATTGGCTGAACTTGGGAGACAAGACGGTTATTGTAGGTGAGTCACTCTAAGGGTTCTCTTGATGAACTCCATAAAGAAGAAGTACCGAATTGCTGATTATTTGAAAAAAACTATCAGTTATAACGGGAAGACGTGTATGTGCAATTTTCTGGACACACAAACGGTAGTCGGGTAAACCAGCTTTGGTAAACACCTAGAGTACCGGAATGTACTCTATATTCCATTGTGTAGCATGCGTATGCAAGCACTTCCCATGCAACGCATGTCTCGTACAAAGGGACAAAGGGTACTGGAAATCATGTTTGAACTCTCCCTTTTTTTTGGGGGGGGGGTTAATGTGTAGTCCCAGATTCCAGACCTTCGCCTGTTGTTGTACAAATGAGGATTATGAGACATCGATAGGCTGCCACCATTGTTTATCTTTGTATTCCGCATATGGGAGGTAAGTCCCTGATTCCAGCATACCATGGCTGATAATCGCTCGTGGCTTACAGCCAAGCTTTGGTGGATTCATGGTGAACGCATTACCTATTTTCTCGAAAAAGAACAACAAATTTTGGTGCATTTTATGAGAACGCTTGCTGTCTTTATTTTGTTTAGTCAGGGTTTCATTGTGACATTGATATTCTGAAAAACACATTATTCAGAGAATTCAAACAAAATTATCCCTTGCAAGCATGAGAACAGAAAGACTTTTGAAATCTGGGTGCCAAGTGGTTAAGATACCAATACTTAGTACAGTAATTGGAGAGATTTGGGGCCAGTCAATAACACTGTGTTGTTTTTTCCTTATTTAAAAACGCTTTCATTTACCTCCGAGACAAAAAAAACAAAACCTTTTCTTTTACAGACCAATCTTTTGTGAGAATGGCCTACCTCGTATTCACATAGAGGGCGGCAGACATCCAGTTGTCAGCACATTGCTAGGTGAACAGGAACAATATGTGCCTAACAGTACCCACATGGAGGCAAGTATAAAGAAGCATTTTGTGCAATTTTTGGTCAATTATAAATAAGGGGAGTCAAGGTCAAACTCAGCTTTGTGATGCATTCATTTCAAATAGATGAATCCTTACGAAAGTGGAAAGAAGTTACAATTTTCTAATCTTTTGTTAAGAGGGTGTAAAATATGTCATTGTATCTGATACCCTTCCAGTGCGAATTTTGTCAAAATCCAAAAAACGCCAATGACATCAAATTTCAAATATATGGGTCTGTACATTTGAGTTCATTCCTGAATTTTGATGATATTCAATTTGAACGGCTTTGAATTTAACCTTTTGACTGACGCAAAAATTCCTCTTTGGAATGTACAGACCCATTCATTTTGTTGTTGATATCCAATTATGTCATATTTCAGAAATTTCGCTCTGGAAGAATCAAATAAATGACATCTAACACCATGTTAACCTGTGGTAATACAGACTTGCAACTTTTTTGTCCACTTTCATAAGGACTCTTATCTATTGACCGATTAGTGCATCGCAAAACTAGATTTGAGCCTGGAGCCCCTCTTTAAACAGCTTCAATATGTATATGGGTTTTGAGGCATTGCATGGTGAGGTATCAATATATATTCCGTTTGTGGTAACACCATGTGTATAAATATCTACTTTGCTGTGTAGATTTGTTCTTTAGAGAACTTGTCTTGCTATTTATTCTACTACAGAGGAGTAGATTTTCGGAATTCGGGAGACTTCTCAGTTCTGAAAAGAACTGTCCTGCTCATTAACTACTACCTGGGCGGGAGGTAGGAAATCGGCCTGGACTACTACTTTAGCTTTGTGGATCGGGGGGCGGGGGGGGGGGGACTTCTCGTAATTAACTGCACTGCCGCGGAGTGAGTTCTTTTGGTCTCAATATGACTAGGAAGCTGTAAACTTTCATTTAAGACGTGCTGGGAAACAAAACTTTAGATACAAACTAGTTATTGTCAGTTATTGTCCTAACTTTTCTCATCATCAGCAGCCGTATGTACAAACTATTTGCATGTTACAAGTGTTTTGTGCATTGTTGACGCAAGCTCTGGTGTTTTCGATCAGCAGAGTGTGGGTTTGAGTTCCGGTTGAGCGAGATACTTTATCATAGTTGATTTGTCCTTTGGATGGGACATTAAGCCATAGGATTTCTACTTGGGCAGGATTGGTAGTGCACGTCAAAGAACCCAGAACACTTATCGTGGAAGAGTAGGGGTTAAACCCCGGTGTTTCTGGTTTACATAGCAAGCACCCTTGCTAAAAAGGGCCCTGAAAAGGACAAAAACTGTAAAAGCGTAAAATGCACACTATTATTATATTCGTTTTTGTCCTCATCTAGGGTGTTGGAGAACGTTGCATGATCATCACTGGTCCCAACATGGGTGGTAAGAGTAGTTACATCAGACAGGTTGCACTGATTACCATTATGGCTCAACTAGGAAGCTGGGTACCGGCCGAGTCTGCCAAGCTCGGGGTTTTGGATGCTATTTATACAAGGTATACGGCGCAATGAAGTTGTCACAACAAACCCGTGGAGGGTGTACTAAGTGACTTAGAAGATTTAAAGCGGGGCTCAGAGGTCAAATTGAGTTTTGTGATGCACTCAATTTCCAATAGATAGAGTCCTTGTGAAAGTTGGGGAAATGTAAACAAATCAAGCAAGCGACACGCAGTGTGCATGGAAATGCATGACTGCTTCCCACCATTCGGCAGCAGCACTTGGAAGCAGTCATGCTTTTCCATGCTTGGTTTGTTTACATTGTATACCCACTATGAGTCATGCGACTCCGGTCGCCGGTTGTGGTTATTCTTGTGACCGAGGAAAATCAAACCATGCATATTGCTTTGCCATAATTTGGCTTGTCAATTATCAAAACGTGGCGTGTAATGGCCGAGCGCTTGTTAGCACTAGAGTGTTGTTTTGAGTCCCGGATGCGGTACTTGTGTCCTAATTGACATGTGCAGATTCTAATGGCTCGTTTTTTTTAACAATCGTATTTCTGAAGGACAGTCAGACTGTTGGAAAACCGTATAAAGTAATGGCCGATCATCTACCTAAGCCCGAGCAAGATACTTTATCATAATTGCTTTGTCCTTCTGATGGGACATTAAGCATGTTAAGCGGTAGGTCCTGTGTACTTGGATCGGTAGTGCACATAAAAGAACCCAGAAATTTATCAAGGACACATGAAGGAAGAGCAGGGGGTTGACATAGCAAGAACCCTTGTGTACAGGTTTCCTCAGGCTTGTGAGCTACAGTGATTAAGTTCACATATGAGGCACCCTTGGTTTCATTACCAGAAAAATATATAACAATAATAAAAACAATGGCATAGACCACTCTGTATATCCATGGTCCAATGCTCAGCAATAACTGTTTGAAAAGCACTTACATTTATCTTGCCTCTGACCCTGTAGTCAATCACTGTGAACAGTTCAAACAGTTTTGGAGAAAACATGTCTTCTTCGGTATCCACTCCAACAGATTTTGTAAAGACAGATTATAGTGCATTGTCATGAAGCCTTTCGCCTCTCATGGGGATGCCGTCTGTTAGTCCGGGCTTGGGTGAATTATCGGCCATTACTGTAACGGTTTTCCCATGGTCTGATTTTGCTTCAGAAACACGACCGTAAAAAAATAAATAAAGAGCCATTAGAATCCGCACATGTAAATTAGAAAATGTCTTTATATCCAAGCGCCAAACGGATTTTCATTGATAAAACAAATTCTTAATGGCTAGGAAAAAAGGTTGCTTTTTGACTGAAAATAGTCTAGGAAGGAGAACAGGAAATGGAGTTTTAATCCTGAAGCAAACTGGTTGAGCACCTCCGTTATATGGTTAGGGCCATCTAATAATAAAATTCACATTATGTTTATGCTAACGTCTGACATACACACAACTTCATCTACAAAGGCACTAGTCTCCGATTTACTGTGACTTTCTGCCTACAAGTTCTTTTTAGAAACATTTACAAAAAAATTCCTAAGAAAGACTCGCTGATTACAAGTTCAAATGATTCTTAGCATGAAATAATTTTCAGTAATTTACAAATTAAATGAAACCAACTTACATTTTGCAGTGGCATGGTGTTATCTTACTTCTGTTCCTCTGCAGTGCTTTGCTGCACAGACCAAACTGTCTGTGCTGCTCGCACTGGCATCGGCAGAGAAAAGCTTCCGCTCTCTGCACATGTACATGTACAACACTTCTCCAGCCTCACCAAGAAAACTTGTACTGGTGCCCTCCTCACACCTAACATTTACATCCCTTAAATGCCAATCTACCTTGCTGCTTGCTGAAGTCTACCAGTGAAATACCTGAGACATTCCTGAGGGGCCACTCCCCCAGGACAAAAGGCCCAAGGACCTAGCCATGCTATGTTGCTATTAACAATAGATCCTGCTGCACAGTAGCACTTGCTCACCTGCTCAAATATTTACAACAATAGGACCTGCTGCACAGCGCAGTAGCACTACACATAATAAAAGCAGCAAGCAGGGCAGCATAGCAGCTTACAAGAGGGCACTTGGCTGCAGTTTAATAGCAACAAAGTACCGTACTGATAAAGTAACAGCAATTCATGGCCTAGCCTGCACTTATGAAGGACATAGAATTGAAATAAAAATCAACTTTCCACAATAATAATTGATCTAGCTGTGACTGAAGTCAATTGGAATTTTCAAATATTAAAACCTTTATCCCATAACTTCTTTGAGTGATAGACCAGGATCCTACCAAACTATAGCAAAATTATAGATGACATTGTTTGCTTGTTATAATAAACTATTTTTTTTAAACATGAATACATCCTAGATAACTTCTTTTCCCAGGTACTTCATTCCTCCTGGCAATGGCATGAATTTACGTTAACGCAGCATAATTTACAGAGTACTCAAAATCAAGTCCAAGTACATTTTCAATCGAGTATCGAGTACATGACTTAGTGTGCAGGTTATTTTTCAGTTGAGTATCGAGTATGGACTTTGAGTTATTAGAACTTTGCTGGCTGAGTACGAGTAGGCCCTACCATCAAAATGGTACTTGAGTAGAACTCGAGTATGAGTACTCGAGTAGGAGTAGCCCAGTGTTACTCTTTAACCCTCTTGCTGTCTGACCATTCAATACCATTCACTGTGGTTTTGAATGATAGATAAACTATGCCAGCCTGCAATATGATACCATGAGGGAGTGCATGTACACAGTACACAGTTAGTTCTGTGCACAGTTGTGCCACCGTACACAACCTTGACAGACGAATGGTTTCAAATGGTTGGTCAACTCACTGGAAAATGTTGCCAAGAGTCACTGACAGTAGGAGGGTTAATAGGAGTAAGCCCAGTGTTACTCTTTAAGAACTTCTTTCCCTTTGACAAATTTGCGGCCAATGTTATTGTCATCATCAACCAACAGAATGGGAGCATCAGACAACATCATCAAGAAGCAAAGTACATTCATGACAGAGTTACAAGAAGCCTCAGACATCCTGAGTCAGGCTACAGATCGCAGTCTTGTCATCTTAGACGAGCTAGGCAGAGGGACGAGCACCCACGATGGAGTAGCGATTGCATTCGCTACAGCAAAACATTTCATTGAAGAGGTATAAATGGTGTTTAAAAAAAACAAAAAACTAATGTAACCTCTTATTATTGTTGATATCTGCCTGAAGTAAGTGCTTATTGCACTCGGGTTTTGTTTACATGTAAGTTACCCCAGTTCACAAAATTCATAACACAGTTTACCCAGGAGAGGCCATTTTTCAAAAAAGCGGTCGCTTAAAATAGTCAAACTCTAAACTTGGCACCACGGGGCATTTTGGGCTTTGAAAGGGCTGAAGTAATTGTGAAAAACGTAGCCTTAAAAAAGAGAGGAAATGTTTGTAACTGTATAAAAACATACATTGTGTCGTTTTCACAGGTGAAGTCCTTGCTGCTCTTTGTAACACACTACCCATCGCTGTCCGAGCTACAGAGGCTGTATCCAGACAATGTGGCTAATTATCACATGGCGTTTCTGCTTCATGACAACGAGAAAGGCAAGTAACCAGACTTTTATTTATGACAAGAAAGTTTCCTTGAAAACAACTGATGGAGCTAGAAGTACACGAAAAGGGGAACAAGCTCTTAAAAATTAGCATCCCTCAGAAAAAACAAACAAAGAATCGACAACCAAGATGTGAGCAACCATTCTCATAGTTTGAAGTTTGCCGAGATTAACGTATCTAGGGTTATGCTTTTGATAATTCAGAAAAGGACGAGCCCGCTCCACAAGATGTCATTACTTTCTTATATCAACTGGTACCCGGCGTTGCAGCTAGAAGCTACGGGCTCAATGTTGCTAGACTTGCCCAGATACCGGACGACATCATCAAACTAGCTGCTACCAAGTCTCAGGAGCTTGAGAAGATTGTCATGGCAACAAGGTAAATAAACAGTTTTACAGTCACAAAGTCAAAGGCATTTGTTCAAATCCCAAGTAATCAGTGTTGATTGCCAGTAGCGTGTCATGCCCGGGCAGTCTAGTGCATCAGACTTGGGTTCTGGTGGCCGAGTCATCAGGATGTGGGTTCGAATCCCGGACATGACACTTGTGTCCTTGAGCAATAAGACACTTAACTTGAAATGCTCTTCTTCACCAAGGGGTAGATAGGGTACCTGTGAGGACAGAGATGGTTCATATGATTAATCCTGTATTATTTGGTTTTAACCCTTTAACCAATGTGTGTAAAGCACTGTATACTCAGTACTTCCCCCCCTCCCCGAGTTCTGTGGAAAAAATCCACAGGCATAATTACTCAATGGGATTCGAACCCATGACCTTTGCCATTCTAGAGCAGATGTCTTACCAACTTGACCACCGAGCTTGCCCAGTAGCTAGAGGCAGTTCGATTCCTATTTTTTAGCAGCGGGTACCTGGTAAACCCAAGTAGTATTTTTTATCCCGGTGCAAATTTAAGTAAATTTGACCCTGTTGTAGTCGTGCAAAGCTTGAAATCGGACATATATAATTACAACATTATTTACACTGTCTCTCTATTTTGATCAACCATAGAGCAAACAAAGTGTCTCTGAAGAAACTATGGGGAAACTCACGGAAGAGAACCAAGGCAGCCGTTGATGATGTCAAGATGGCCTCTTAGTTGTACACATTGGACCCAAGCACTGTCAATCTAACCCAGACATTAGGCAGTCAGTGCTGTTGAAGGTGTCCCAAGACCGGATGCATCTTGTAGTCTGTGTTTATTTACCGGTCAATGTTTGCAGAACCTATGGTTTCGGTCAAGGACAGTGCAGATTTTTGTGTTTAAATTGAGGAGTACGATAGAAATTGAACCCGGAGAAGCACTGATTACATCAGTATGTGCAAGTTCTCGTTGTGGGAATCTGTGCCTGCAGCAGCCATTTTGGATTTCTGTCACACTTTGAAACTCTAGGTGGCAGCACAAGGTAAATTTTAATTTGATACAGAGTTCGGATCATGTGCACATTCCTGACAAAATTTGATTTACCCAGAAAGATTACATGTTCCTGAGAAAGTGCACGTTTCCGAGAAAATGGATTTCCCTGGAAAGTCTGCTGCCACCTAGTGTCTACAAAATTGTCTCCCATTACATCTCTCTTATTAGACTGGTCCCCGCTGTCTTTATTCCTTGCAGATAAAGACAGGCACTGGTTTGACAAACCCAACGGTTTCATTGGATAGACATTCATGCAATAAAGCATACTACCAGACTGATACTATACGCACACAAGCTTTTGCATATACACAGTATTATGGCATGCAAGGTCAAAGGTACATATGGCAGGCAAGCAGCGGGTTCTAATGGCAGGTACCTGGTGTTATTCACGCGCCTCGAAGTGTGACGTCAGATGTTAGGGCAACTCTCTTTTGACCTTCTTGCACTGACGTCACATATGGCTACTGTCTGCCCATCATCTGCCAATTTTTGGAGTCAAATATCAGGTACATAGGGTGCATGTCTATAACCACGCGCACGTCGCCTTAAAATATGCCCTGCACAGAAACACACAGGGATTTTGACTCCCCTAAAAGGCGCCACCAAGATTCATGGTGAGTGATGGCATCGGTTGAATTGAAGTCAATTGTTCAATCTGTGGTGCGAGTTTTTTCTTTTTCAGCTTTTCTCCGGGGTGTATTTTCTATGGGAATAACGAATCAATCAAAATCGGGACAAACACAGTGGTAGGATTATTGAAATGTAAGGATACTGGGGAAGCAGTTTATACTTGCGTACTTTCATGCGCTACATCATCTTCACAGCCTCTTATTCACCATCTTCCATCATAGATCATGTAGATTGTGGCCAGTTGATGCACTAGTGCCTCTTCTCCAGCATGAATGTACATTGTAGCATGAACCTCCGACGTCACACTTAAAGGCTTGTGAATAACGCCAGATACCTGCCCGACCAAATTTTGCCAAATGCACCTTTGACCTTGCATTCATTTCACGCGGAGATTCGCAGTCGTCAGTACACATATTACATAGTGAATAAAACAACATAACATGATGTACGATCAATATGCACACGCTGCATGCAGACGATCGAAAGTGCAAGCTGACAAATTACATCACCTCGGACCAATCATAACACAGATATGGAAAGCTTATATGTCAATGCACGTTAATCCAATGAAATCATTGTATCTAATAAAATCATTGGTCCTTGCGGATAAAGACAGGGGACCAGTCTAGCATGGATGGTGCTTGGGCTTATAGATTATTTTTGTATTTGTTACATTTCAAATTGATATGATGTGTTTTACCTACTTTCACTGAGTAGAGTTTAGTTCTGACCTACTCCCTCCCAAGTTCTGAAAAGAACTTGTCCTGCCTCTTATCCTGGACTAGCGTCGATCAAGGAAGACTCCTCGTATTCATCTTTACTCGGCCCCAAGTGAGACAAGTTTAGTTTCATTTGAAAAGGCCTCTAAACGAATGTTGTCAAACAGCTATTTTTTGTTAAAAATCAGTTTTGTTAAAAATCAAAGTGTTCTAGTTTTCATTTAAACAAATCTTTATTAGCTAAGATGAACATCATCTTTTTTTTGCGATACACCAGCGTTAAACTACAAAAACAAAATTGTGACCTGATCATGGACGTTTGAATTATATAGTTCAATACAACAGCTGATGCTTCATACGTTATGGTTAATGAGTAATAAACCAAGTTGAATCAAAAATTGAGCATTAATACCTTTCAAAAAAATTGTAAAAGCTTAAGTGTCAGCAAGAGATTAAGTAGACGATTGTTAGGCCTAATATAAAAGCTAAAGCCGCATCTGAATCACTTAATGTAAAGACATACATCTAGATGAATAGCCTCAGATATGGCTGTGGCTATTGGTTGCAATGGTGTTCTTGCCGTAGCCACTGGCGAAGCTATTAAAATTGGACACGCCCTTTACCCGTTTTACAAAAGTTCTGGTAAAAGTATCCCTAAGATATAATTTTCACTGCAAAACTGTTCATTAGACGTAAATTTTGCATCAGGGATAAAGAATATTGTTCAGTTTTTGCCCTTACATCAATGTGTAGTAACCACTGTTTACTCAGTACTTTCCCTCAAATCCTGTGAAAAAAAAACCTCTGCAGACATACCACTCGGGTGAGATTCCAACCCATGACTTTGTCCGAACCGTGCTAGATGCGAGAGGCTTTTTTAATCCTACATGTATATATGGTTAATACACATCGGGGTAAGGGCAAGAGCCAAATAAAATGAAAAACTGTTATTGTCAAAAAAAGTTTGTACCGGTATAAATCCAATCTCAGGACAAATAAATAAGGTGATGAAAGAAAGTCTCAGTATAATATGTATCAGATTATACAGCAAGTTTGTTCTTATGGTGTTTCTTGTCAAGTATAGACCATGTGACCTGTGACATCACTGTTTACAAAGAAGCCACAGAGCCAGGGCTTGATTTCACAATGCACAAAGATTCATCTTATGATGAGATGTCAGTATCACTTGCATAGTAATTTGTAGTGTGACATCATACTTTGCTAACCAAATAAGATTAATACACAGCTTAATTGTGAAATCTGCCCCTTGACTCTTGCAGGCATGATTTGTGCACAGCTCTATGGAAGAAAACATTAAGTCTTATACTTTATGGAGATTATGGAGATTGCACTGTCTGATTTTTATCAGCTTTTGATATGAAGAAAGGGGGCACATCCCAAAACTTGTTGAACTGTTATTTTTACAACTCTTGAACTTATGTGGAAACATGACACAAAATGTAAAATTTTTCCATATGACCAGTGTAGTATCTCGCCTGCCAGAAAAGCCTTTCGTCAAGGCCCTCCGTGGCTGAGACAAATCAAATAATCAGGATCTTTGTGTGTGCTATGTAAACAAGATTACTGCACTTGATCATTACTTGGAGATGCAACTTAATCATTAAGAAAAGAAAGAAAAGGAAATTGCCTCGGACATGAACATTTGTACGGTGCTTTTTTTCGTTTTCTACGTGTATGGCGCACAAACCCAAGATCAAAGAGGAAATCAGCTGATCCTCTGCACACCCGATTACATTCATCTACTGTGACATTAATGCATCACAACTATCTTGGTAATTTGGGCAGACAGATAATCTGGCAATTCTCTGGCTTAGGATTAGTCTTGGTCATGTTGGTGCAAGACGTTCTCAGCGCATTTTTGCTGTTTCAGATTCAGCTCTTTCTTGATTTGCCAATAGATGGCGCTCTTTCCTTGCTTTCGTCGACGACTGAACTTCCACCAAAGCATCTGCTACTGGTGAATCAGTGTACAGAAACCAATCATGCATCGAATTGCGCTAAAGAACGTCTTGCACCAAGACTCACTTAGGTGTTTAGTCAGGACAAGGAAATTGGTTTTAAAATCTATACAATTGAAGTTTGTCATTGGCTGCGTTGTACATCATGTGACCTCCAGAAGGTCCTCGTAGAGACCAAGTCGTACGCCTTCATCCAGGCTGTCGTGTAGATCACTGTCACAGGGTGGGGATGGGTTAAGGTATGCATCACTCTGAAAGGACATCACAGGCTGGTGGCTGGAACTAGAAATGAGAGGAAATCCATCGGAGATATCAATTTAGTTAGTCATCGAACCCCCTCTGACTTTCCATATAACCATGAGGGACCATTCAATTGCACAGGTTGTGAATGGAGGAGTAAATGCACTGAACTATCTGTGTATACTGTGTAGATGCATTCACCACATGATATCATATGCAGGCTGGCATACGTAGTGCATCTATCTTTCAAAACCACAGTGGATGATATTGACTGTCAGACAGTATAAGTAGGAGGGTTGACTTTGTACTGTGTAGATACATTCACCACATGATATCATATTTTAGGCCAGTATAGTTTATCATTCAAAACCAAAGTGGATGATAATAAATGGTCAGAGAGTAGGAGGGTTGACTGTGTACTGTGTAGATGCATTCACCACATGATATCATATCGCAGGCGGGCATACGTATCTACCATTCCAACCACAGTGAATGATAGTGCCGAGTGGTCAGACAGTAGAAGTTGAATGTGTACTGTGTATGGATTCACCACATGATATCATATTGCAGGCCGATGTTCATGTAGTGCATCTATCAATCAAAAGCATGTGGATGATTGAATGGTCAGACAGTAGGAGGGTTGCAAACAAACAATTATTTGCTTGCAGCTCTGAGAGTTTGAATGAAACTGAATGACCAACCGATCAGGGCGACTGTAGAAATCCTTGCACTACACACTAAAAGGCAGGTAACACATGATGTTTGATAAATGTGTAAACAATTAGGCCTAAGTGATGATTACGAATGTCAAACCCACCAACCCAAAACACTATGAATCAGTTTGTGCATGAGGGTGTTACACCAGGGCTCAAAATTGGGAAGAAAATCTACAAGACCAAGGGGCTTGTAGCTCAAAATGTTTACTGAACCTTTTACAAGACCAGAATCATTTACTTGAACAAGCTCTAAAACATGTAATAGATGATTTATCTCATTTATTGGTATACTGCATTACTCAACAGATTTAAAAGGTATCTTATCAAACTCAAATTCAACATTTTAGCATAATTTGTTTCTATTCCAGGTGTTAAATAGTGAAGTATTGTTATTCAACTGAAAAACACAAGACCACTGGACGACACTTAAATCACTGGGTTTGGGCCTGCGACCCAGTTGGGTAACATTACAAATCTAACCAGCAATTTGATTGATACAACAGGCCATGCAAGTCTTGCTCATATTAGAACGTTGGGCTTCCGTTTAACCACTCAAGGCTGAAAGATGTGTACACCATCATTTTCTGTGCCAGACACCGGATGACATGTACACCCGCTTTTGAATAATCTTGGAATACCGGTACATTAACATCCATTGTGTAGTGTGCACAGTGCAGGCACTCACTGTACAACGCTTCATTTCCCCCATGCAAAGAGGGACAAATGGTACTGGAATTCATGCTCCAAATCTCCCTTTTGTCCGGGGTTACTGTGTAAACCCTGATCCAAGACCTTTGTCCTTTTGTTGTACAAACAAGGATTAAGAGAGATGATAGCCTGCCGCCATTGTTTCTCATTGTATTCGGCTCAATGGGAGGTACATGTAAGTCTAGCATACCTTGGTAGATTTTTGGCCGCAGCTTACAGCCAAGATTTTGCAATTCATGATGAATGCATCTCACTTTTTCTCGAAAAGAGGACAACAAATCCCAGTGCATTTCATGAGAACCTATGTTGCCTTAGGGCGTTATTATGACAACGATATTCTCAAGAACAAATTATTCTGCCAGTTTCCATAAATTTATCCCGTCCCTGGGCACAAAATTCTTTTCAAAACCTGGCGCTAAGTGGTTAAGCATACGATTTTGCTTCCTTCATAATCAACGCAAAAATTAAAAATACATGTGAGGCTTGCATGGTCTGTAGTTGTGTAGTTGTGACCCTTAAGACACGGTTGTGAATTTTAACGCTTCTAAGGCTACATGAACAAAGCAAAGGCAAATGATGGAAGAACATAAGTTTGTAAAACAAAATTAACCCAAATCCGCCTGAATGGTTACTCTATACAAACGGTGTTCCTGCCCAAGCCAATATAGCGCTCATTGCTGCATTACAATACACGATCAGTATTTACTGCCTCATACTTCTACCGTGATTCTCATCAAAGCCTAGTGTTCAGCATCTAGATGAGGCATAAGTGCATTGGATGCCAGAAACACCTGGGCCCTTTTTCATAAAGCTGTTGCAGAAAATACTGCCTACAAAATTTCTTTGCTAAGCAAAAAATGAGTAGGGCACCAGTGGTAACAATGTAAACTTCATGGAATTTTGGCTGGTTACTTTTTTCTTCTAAGCAAGATTTGTCTGTGCTTAGCAAGTTTGTGTGCTTATAGGCTTTATGAAATTGGGCCCTGGGCAAACCCTCCTCTCTTAGCAATAAGTGTGACTGGGCTCTTTTACGTGCGTTGAAAGTTTTTAAAACACAACACACAGGACCTATGGCTTTATGCCCCATCCAAAGGATGAAGCAACAATGGTCAAGTGTCTTGCTTAAGGACACACAAGTGACTTGCAAGTAAAACATATCCAAAACAAACTATATACCATTGGAAAGAGTACACAATTCTCTTCAATGTGATAGATAACTTGTTTTCCCATCCGATACCACTTGTGATGAGAGTTTTTTTAGAAAGACATTACCTTTACTGTTCAGCTTTTCTCATGGCTGGGCAGTTACAGCGTTTGTGTTTAAAATGGAAATGACAGAGTTGAGCAGATATGGGTTAAGCAGAAATGATAAGTGTGTCATGAAAGAAAACCCAGGGCTCGGATTCGGGGGGAAAGTCCACAAGACCCGCAGCTCAAAATATTTACTGGACCAGAAATGTTTTACAAGACCAGAATTGAGATGAGAAAAAAAATTATACCTGTCCCCCTACAGCAGGTAGGGTCATAGATTGGTACATGTAAGTACTCCAAAAATCAACAAACATAAAAACTTATATGTACTGGTGAGAAGATTGACAGTATAAACTATTTTGAGAAAGGATTCCCTTCAAAGTAACATGGTTTCTTAGGATTTCTGAGGATTGGTGTCCATTCGCTGGTCAAGTGCAAATATCAAGACAGATTTTTTTTCTTCTCAGCAAGTAGACACTACATTCACCTGAAACTTTCTCAGGTGACTTTTCTTGTAGCTTTTCTTGATAATTTTGCCTATAAACTAGCATTAAGAAAACCAACATCTGCTCTAGAATGGCGAAGGCCATGGGTTCGAATCCCACCCGAGTTATATGCCTGTGGATTTTGTTCACAGAACTTGGGGAAGTACTGAGTATACAGTGCTTTACACACATTGGTGAAAGGGCAAAACCAAATAGTATTATGTAACTAGACAAGCATGCACCTCATTCCATGGCTAACGTGGGCGTATCAAGTATTTGTGGAAGTAGTCTATGTTCCTGGGTATTACACGTAAAGCAATGTATATTAGTCCTTTTCAAGGACAAGAATGAGAATAATAAGTGAGTGTTAAATGTACCTTGGAGCCTCTTTTCCGAGCTCATCGAGAGAGCTGAAATAAAAGAGCATGCAAAACTCAGAATCAGTAAGAACTCACCTATCACCTGGATCACCACATTCTCATAAAATAAGAACCACAACGTAACAGGGAAAGGCCATACATAAATTTTCAGCGCAATTTCATCTACAGACATTCTTTTTTTACGGGGAACCGGCCACTGAGAAGCAATGTACACTTCCCAGCATGGAAAAGTTGTATCCATCTTTGATTAAAAATCAGGTTTGATTTTGTAAAAGGAGACAGGAAACACAATAAAGTGTATACCATTTTATCTACCATCAAGGTTACCAGTTTTTCCAATCCAGAAGTGTTTCGACAAGTGAATGGACCAGCAGGCTTATACTGAAAATAATTTGAGTTAAATTTGTATTTTAATTACCAATTGTTTACTTAACCTGAAATTTCATTCAAAAACTTTAAAAAGGCAGGTAACCTTTTCCGTACTTTTTGTAATGGACATTTCAGGGTGATTTAAAAAAATTATATTTACAATATGAAACACTTTTGGGTGGTTAGTTACTGAATTTTTGTTAACGACCTTCACTGAGTTTCCTGTCAAAAGAAAAACAGAGAAAAAAACATCAGACAAAAGCAGGACTTGAGTCCCAGTCCTGGACTTGAGTCTTACAACTCGGCTTTCAGAACTCAACAGCAGACATCATTAACCACTTGACCGTTAGGGATACTCAATTGCCACATGCCTGCTTGAGACTCGAAGGGCACTGTTCACAGAGTGCTGAGAATCGGTGAAGGCAACCAGCCTCAATGTATGACCATCCCTTACTTAAAGGAACATTACAGAATTGGTTTTTGCTAACAAAACAGTTGCGGGCAGTGAAAGCACTTTATGTAATCCACCATATACATAAACTGACAAACCTGTAGAAGTTTGAGATCGATCGGCCATCTGGGTCACGAGAAAACAGTGAAAAACCGATTACACATTTGCATGAAATCATATAGATTCAACAAATAAATAAAACGCTCACTGTATGAGCGATAAACTCCAATCGGAAAATTAGTTTATTCATTTCTCATAAAATATGGCATTTCAGACAAAAATATTTCAAGAGATGTTTTCTACTATCATCATCATTAGACCGTGTAAGTTTTATATAAATCTGTGATAAAAAAGTATATTTTACAAGTTTTTTTCTTACCAATTCTGTAATGTTCCTTTAAGATTACATACAGTTTCAAAAGTCTCATTTAGGCCTACTTGTGTAGTCCTAAAGCACATACAACGCACCAGAATCCACACTTTATGTGACCCAACATATACATGAAACAACAAAGCTTTGAAACTTTTAGGCTCAAACAGTCACTGGACATGTCAGAGTCAAAAAAATAGTGAAACCCCCCCCCCCCCATATTTTGTTAACAGTTTCAGAACATCAAGTTTTGATGTAAAACTCATGTCTCAAAACTTACAGAAAAAAATCCTTCCATGGAAGTTTTCCATATTTATGCAACTGATATATGAGCTTTGATTTCAAGAAACAGTGTTCATAATGCTGAGATGATGCCTGTTTCTCATGACCTGTAACAAGTAAATGCTAAAAGTAACATGCCTTAATCAATAACCCAACAGTTTGGTAAATACTGTGGTCATGTGAAGTTGACACAATTTCATAAATCAAACATATAATGTGCACCTGTACTTACTCATAACTAACGGTCTTAAAGTGCTTCACTCGCAGAAATGTCAGAAGAGATTTGGGGACATTGTCTCTGTCGAGAAGTGCCTACAAGAAGAGAAAAATAGAGCAAAGAAAGTCTCATCAAGGCACCACCTTAACCCAAGCAGTACTCACTAGAGTCACAAGTGCTAACTTGCCCACAATGTACTCACCAGTACTCACAATGTACTCACAATGTACTCACCAGTACTCACTGGAGTTACTAGTGCTAACTTGCACACAACGTACTTACCAACACCCACTAGAGTTACTAGTGCTAACTTGCACACAATGTACTCACCAGTACTCACCAGTATACACTCGTACACAATGTACTCACCGTGTTCACTGGGGCTCACTAAAACTTACTAGCACAGTGTACAATGTCAAGTAAAAGACCATTTCTTAACTAGCCCGGTGGGCTGCTAAAAAACTTATCTACATGTACTTTGGACAGTTCCTGAGTCAATGAAATTGGCATTCAAAGTGTGTAAACAATTATGTCTGTATGTTGGGGGAGGGAAGCGGTGCCGGGGAGGGAGGGGGGGGGGGTTTCTGCACCTCTTGTTTCCTCTACTTTGTTACAGCAGCAACCAACCTGTACGTATTGCTCCAGTCCTTGTCGTCTTTGCTCTATCCCTCTCATTGTGAGTTGTCTCATCCTCTTGGGGGGAAAGTCTGGCGTCTCCATGCTTTTCTTCACCTTCATTTCAGAGACAAGAGTTGCAAGCACATTAGTCAAAATAATAATCATAATAATAACAACTACTACATGAACTATCGTAATTTTCTGACCATAATCTGCAGCTTATGAATTGATTTTCAGGCCTTAGTATTGTGCTCTGCGGCTTTAATTCCAGGCAGTTTATACACCGAAAGGGAGCTTTGACTGAAATTAAAAGGGCAAAAAATTCTGACTTCAAATAATTTACAAACACTTTTTTTTTAAATCGCGAAAAAAGAAAGAAAAGAAGATCGCAGATTCTCAATTCAGTTCTGTACTTGACTGTGCAACATGTCAATGTGTACAGTGCTTGTGTGTGTACAGTACAACAATGTACATGTACTTGTAACAAAAATGCTCAACTAATTTGCCTGGTTCTTTACTCATTTGAACATAATTTGAGCACTACAAAAAACGGCAACACACTTTTCTTAACCCTGCACACACACTGTGCAACTATTTATTACTCAGCTCATGAACAAACGTGCGAGGAGTTTGTAGCTGTGGTCTAGCTTGAAAGCTTTCCTATGGATACTTATCAACAGCCAATCACAGCGTGCTGACTGTTGGACTTTGGACCCTCCCTCTGTGTATGTGTACTTCAGTTACTGTGTTCACGATGTGTTGTATGATGTGCCTGGACTACCCTGTAATCATGTATGCGTGTATGTGTACCACACAGTTAAAATATGAATCTGACCACCATGTAGTTTTGTAAATGTGTTTGTAGTGAACTCTCACGAGCACATACAAATCTAGCAAACAAAAAGGCTTGTTAAACCCTTCTACAAACTTGAAAATAGTCTTGCTACTATTAGATTTTACCACTGTAGGTTCCCTTATTTATTGTGACAATTGAGGAACATCTTTTTGCCTCGCCCAGCGGACTACAAAGAGAAGAGTTTTGACTCACTCGCCGCTGTTTCAGACCCTTCTGTGCGTGATGTGAAAACTTGGCACTTTTTGATGTGGCTTTTATTCCGGGCAGCTTACACACTGACCTCTGACAAATATTTCTGAGATTTTCTGGTACTGCGGCTTATATTCCGGCTGGCTTTTATAGTCCGAAAATTACAGTAATACAATGATCATTTAGGTCAAGGGGCCATTATTCTATTCCTAAAATTATCTAAGCTCCCTGTAGAGCATACATTTGTACAGCCTGTCCTGTGTTGCCAAGTATACAGCGAACCAAGCTAACTCAATCGTGAGAACCATCTCTGCCCTCACATTAAGTATTTTGAGCTACAAACCCTGCGGTCTTGTGGATTTCCCCCCCAAATTAGAGCCCTGAACAGCAAAAAAGTTACTTTGCGTTTGAAATACATACTAACCTGTTTATGCCATGTGTGAAACTCGCTGTATCTTTTCTCAACAACGTGGGTTTTACTTGACACCCGAACATGCACCTGATAGACCTGCACAAAGAATAATCAAAGACATGCACCATGTACTTCCATGGAAATGTAATAAAGACAAAAGCCCTAGGATTGGTAAATTTATCAAAAGGTACAGTTGATTAGTTTCTGAAATTTCACTGATTAGGCCTATTCATCCTCCACTCACACTAGTCACAGCTGAGAAGCTGAATTGCAAAGGACATGGCTACAAAGTGTTCGAGCCGCTGGCATGCAAGGGCGCGTTTGGTAACTGGCCGGCCCATTTGACATGACCATGGAGCACAGCCTGAGATTGAACGTGTTCAAATTTTCCAGAGGGAGGAAAAATGTCTTGGTTCAGAGAAAAAACCCTCATGGTGAAGGAGCAGAGAACCCAAAACACAACTCTACTCACATGGCCTTAGCTGGGAATCCGACCATTGCCACAGTGATAAGAGGCGAGCGCTTTACGCACTAGCCATCCATCAAATTCATACCAGTACTGGCAATGAACACTTGAACAGTGATTTATGGGTTATTGTGTCTTAAAATGCAATATTCTGGACAATGGCAATATTTCATCAGACAGAAATTTATCTGGAGAACTATGATTCCAAGCTGTTACGCTACTGTTATTGGAGATGATAGCATAATTTAACATTAACATCCTCGAATGTGTTGTAAGTTAATGGTACGATAGACATGGTAGACAGTGCCATAAATAGTTCCAATACGATGGACTCCCTCCGCTTTTTGGCCCTACGCCCAATTACCTCCTGTGAGGTGAAACAATTTTTTGATTAGAAACCCACGTTTTTATACCAAGATTTTCACCCAAGTCATGCTAGTTGTCACTTACCATACATTAAGACGTACAAATGTGCGTGCTCATTTTATTGTAATTCATGAAGAATATCAGAGACATGTACCAACATGTGTGGGAGTATGCACTGCGTAAAATAGTTTTGACACTGCAGAAAAGACAACTACATTCGTGTATTTCATGATCTGCAACACGAAAAAGACTACACAGGTCATACATGTGTAGCGCTGTATGCCAGCACACATGCCATCCCTATCGGCAAACATCATGGATTTTAATCTCTCAGTTATCGCCTCTGATATTCTTAACAAATTAACAAAACGAGTGTGGACATTTTCATCTTTTAAATGTGCTCTCCACAATTGCGCTAGGGTAAGTGACAATGGGGGGGGGGGGTGGGGGTGGAGAGGGGGGGGAAATCTCAGCATAAATTTGTGCATTTCTATTTGAAAAATGATTTCCCCTCCAGGAGGTACTTTTGGGCATACAGACAAGAAGAGGAGGGAGTCCTGCATATTGCATTGGCACTATCTATGACTATGGAGCTACAATGTACTCCTGGAAGTACTTAGAGCATAGGGCCAAAAAGCGGCGGGAGTCCAGCGTATTGACGCTTACTTACTTTACTTTAGTATACATTGGCCCGGGGCTAAAACACTTGAGTCTTAACCCTTTAGGGTTTAGAGACCGGCATAGTGGCCGCAAGCGGCTTGTACTTAATTACCCATAGCGGCCCCAAAAGACCGCAAAATTTTACCAACTTCTTCTCAAACAATTAGAGGGGTATCAGATCGAATTGACTTACAATGCTTCACATGTTAACATAGAATCTTCACTTTACAACTCTAAAACAAACCATGGAAAAATTTCCCCGGTAGTGAAAGTACAAGTACTGGAACTGCCGAGCACCCACGCTACCAGCTCTACCGACGGCTTCGGTTTCTGGCTAGCTGAGTACTTGTGGCGCCGCCAAAATGTATCCACGGATCATTTTGAGCAAATCCTCAGTGACAACTTGCTGTTGTATAAACCACCTACCTACGGCGTTTTTGAACCCGGACCGTCCCTCGACAACCCCCTCCGAAAAATACCATAAAGGCTCTGATTCCATCTTAAAAACACTTGTGGCCTCATACAAGTACACAACGTACATCAGCTCCTATAGACACATTGCAAAACGCGCACAAAAGGAACGGACTCCCCAAAATTCCCCGCCAACCCGTGAAATACGCTTGACATAAGCGCGGAATTCCCTGCTTCCGCTAGCGCCGATTCTTTGCTTACGGTAGCAGAGCCATGAAATTGGGCCCAGGAGGTGCGCGTTCAAATGCGCTGCGTGTTTGCAATGGGTATATAAAATGGCATTATTAAATAAAAGCATCAGGACAATTTATATATCGTAATTTACGGACATCCATCAACGCACGTGTGCTTTTGTAGCTAGTTCTAATTTCCCCCTGAACATCATCTGCGTTTACCCATTCCAGAAATCGAATAGTCCTATCGAATTTCCATCACGCATGAACGATGACCGACTGATTGGAGAAATTGCAAAACGCGCGAACACACACACACAGTAGGAAAACGATACAAAATGGCGTTGGGCCATTTTCTCACGTCGCGCAGGCCGGTTTTCGGCCCTTTTTTCACGCCTTTCCAATTTTTCCAACGGCCTATTCATACTTAGGATATTTTTCTCCACTCCTTCCAGACAGGTAAGACCCAAAATTTTCTTAATTCGGGGCGATTAAAGTGGCGGCCGCCTCCAGAATTTTAGCCCAAACGGTTCAAACCATGTAATTTTTCTTTCTGAATAATTTTCCTGATATTTTACCTGAAAATAATGGGGCAAAGACTCAGCAAAATTAGCAACTGGGAGTATGGTGACGATATCTAAAGTTAGCTAACTTAATAGTTCACCATGCGCCATT
This sequence comes from Pycnopodia helianthoides, assembly GCA_032158295.1. Lineage (NCBI taxonomy): Eukaryota > Metazoa > Echinodermata > Asteroidea > Forcipulatida > Asteriidae > Pycnopodia > Pycnopodia helianthoides. The sequence goes on along the minus strand of CM063247.1, from coordinate 21,146,292 downwards.
ATTTAGATTTTTTGTCCTGCAATGTCTAACGACTGTGACATTGACATTGAGTTGACAACAATGGAACGTAAATTTAGTTCCTCTTTGATTGAGTGTTGACTCAGTATCAAAAGTGATTCTGAATCTGATTCAAAAACAGTGAGTTAGTGTTTCTTACCGTAAATGGTTTTTCATCTTCGTTCACCTGCCTAATACTGGGGATGGATACACTGATCATTATTTACTTTGGAATGACTCTTTGGCTGAAAACAATTATGAGCAATCACAATTTCCATGCAAATTCATGGTTTAATACGCCTGTCGTGTTGTTAGCTATGTTCCGCAGTACACGTCGGTAAACAAATCAGGTGGCGCCCTCTGTAGTTTAGTTATAGTTAGCTAACGAAACAAACCCTAGACTCGTTTTAGACTCTTCCCATCGTCTGAGTGTGCGTTGTAGCTACCAACCACATCAATTTAATTCACATCCATTTTATTAGGAATCTCGTTTTTTCTTTTTCATTTGATTACAAATATTTTATTTTACTTATAAATTCTTGGGAGAGGGGGTTGGGGTTTGGGTTGGGGTTGGGGCTGTGGGGGGGGGGGGTCGGTATTTCGTGCTCTTTTATTATAATATTAATAATGCTACATAATTATACAAAACGTAGATTCCTCTTTGTCTGATTTGCCACATGGCCAACCAAGTGCCACCACCCGATCGTCTTGTCATGAGGTTCGACATTATTATTTATATTTATGATTTTTTTTCCGAGTTAGGGATCAGCATTGTCTATGAATATGATTGACTGGTTAATAACGATAGCTTTGGTTTCTATGGAAATTTACTCGGCTATCTCGTAGCTAAAGTGCATGGGGGGAGGGAAGGATCGGTCACGTTGGAAGGCTGGACTCGTCCACTTTTACGAGAACAAAAAAACGAAACAAAATAATTGAAATAAAGTGGCAAACAAACGGAGAAAAGACACCACTCATCAAGAAGCTCGATGCCACAAACACCGATTCATACCAGACCATACGGGGACAGGGTTAGAACTAGACAACAGCTTCCTTCATTGAGCCCCCTACACACAAATTAATACTTTTACAAATTCTTCTTCCTCCCAAGATCATTTTGCAAAATGGAACAAGCTACCACAAGATATTCGTCAAGCCCCAACACTTGCTATTTTTAAAGGAAAACTTCAAGCAATGGACATGGGATACATAATCAGGGGGCACATTAATAATGTAATTACATTCTGCTCAATCACCTGCATATTATGTACACATCCCGATACGTGGAGGTTATGCAGTATGTCACCAGAACCAGAACCAGACTTAATTAAGTTTGGGTTATTATTTCAAGGTAGTAGTAGACCTTTAAAGTAAACAACCATGCAACCACTGGACTAGAAATAATTAATAAACGGGTCCACGCTCCAGTTTAAGTCTGCGCAGAGTCATTTCATAAGTGGAAGATAATACATATTATTTAAAAACAATAAAACGCAAAGTAAAATAAAAGTAAGCCACGCCATACTGGACGCGTTGTTAAGGCCACGCCATTGGAGGGATGTTGTTAAAAAAACCGCGCTCCATCACGATCAAGAGGAAGTTTTGCAGACCACGTACATTAACATCAGCGGTCAGAAATGTTGAGGCCAATTTTGGCGTGTGGTCGCAATTGTTCTGGATGGATATTTGTTATTTATTCTGAACTTCCTCAAAATTCGGGAAGACTTTAAAAGGTTTCTGTGACCTAAAACGTGATTTATAACTCAACTGCTATCCTTGTAGAGTAGAGACCGTCAGTCAGTTTCCGTAGATGACCGGCAAACAATGGAACTCAGTCCCTGTTGCAAACCACGCTACAGTCGACTTCCTCGGCAACATTTCCTCCAACTGAATTGTCGAAAGGACACAGGATGTTCTATAAGCCGTCGATACCAAGCCACGAAGCTTGAATAACTACCTGCGCAGATGAAAGTGTAAATCTCATCTGAGTGAAATTATGTCCAATTGATTGAGAAGGTAGTACTGATAAAGGGTAACTGGCATGCAAATGTCGCTTCAAGTATACCTAAAGACTACGGCCCTAAAAGAACTTAATGGCACGTTGCCTTCGGAATGGGCACTTTGGGCTATAAAAGCGTCTGTTTTGAAACAAACATGGTAGAAATATGACGATTCAGATAAGAAAATATCCCTGAACGTGTGGTTTATTTTTATAATTTTTTTGAAATTATTATTTCATGACAGAACACAGTCCGCTAGTTTTGTAGAAACAACATTTTTTATTCCACAAGATGGCGTACCATGGGAAAGACCCTTGGTCTCATTGCATAAGGGAATAAAAGGGCAGTGATTCGGTCTTAAATGGCTGTTTAAAACCTTGCAGTGTCGTCGCCGTGCGAAACATTTCTAATAGCATGGCACTGCTGTAGCTTCAGTTTACCGACAATTTTCATTTGATGAGCAGATTGCTTTGGTGAAACAATTATGTCGTCATTACTGGTGCTGGCCGTATAGTACTGGTAGAGACGCGCCATCTTGCTAATAATAGTTTGCATCAAATTTGCATCAAACGTTCATGTGACTTCATGCAAGTAATAGTGTCTTCTTATTGGCCAACATCAAAGCGAGCTAATGCATTATTCATAAAATTTCTCCACCAAAATCGGTAGCTTAAAAGTAAAGGAAAACATAAAGCCCCAAAACGAGTTTGTAAAAGGCGCTTCACGGCTTCGCCACTCGTGCGTGGGGGGTACTGCGTGCGCCTTGACATAAGGCTACTTCCGATTTCGAGTCTGCTCTGCCATTTCGCTCGTGCCTAGCGCCTCGATGCGCGTAGCTGCGATAAATAAGTCAAGGGCTATCTGTGCACGAACGGAGTCTGGCTGCTCTGACCGGGATAAATAGCGCTTGTATCTTGCCTTGTGTTTGAACCAAATATCTTGTGACTTGACTTGACTTGACTTGACTTGACACCAAACTTGTGACTTGACTTGTGACTTGACTTGTGACTGGACCAAATGACTTGTGACTTGGACTTGGACTTGCTAAATAATGACTTGTGACTTGGACTAATTTCATAGCGCTGCTTAACGGTAAGCACATTTTCGTGCTAACTGTAGCAGAAAAATTTGCTTTTAAAAGCATAAGCGTATTTCACAGGTTAGCAAGAAAAAAGGCAGTCATCTTGCGCGTTCACCATGTATTTGTATTGTTACGTCATTCATTTTCGGGCAGTAAGCACCGGAAGATTAGCATACCTTTTCGTGTGCTACGGTTAGCAGGGCTATGAAATAGAAACCCGTACGTAAGCACAGAATCGGCCGTTTAGCAGCTCTATGAAATTGGGCCCTGGTGTAATCAGAGCAAGTGCAATTGCCAATATTGTTCTAGTGATAATTTTTCATAATTTTTTTTTATTTGAAATGAAATTTCGTTTACACAATGATGAATTTAGACTGAACCTAATTTACTCCGACTAAAGCAAGGTCAATGGAATGTTTGTCTTGTGTTTGTCGTATACTTTTGTTATCATTCAAATGGTTTTCAATGTTATTATTTTAGAAAATGGCACAGACGAGGAGAGGTTTTTTCTGGATATGCATCCAGTCCCTGAAGAAGCTTTTCCCCAATGTGAGACCACGGATAAAGTTTCTCAGGAATATGAAACTGTTCAAAGGGCCAAGAACACAACTGAAAACTGAATTTTAAGTTTGTGTAAGAAGCATTAATTAACATTTTCATTTTGTCATGCAATTTCCCAAGACGGTATAACTGCAGAGAAATATATTAACACCCGTTAGTCAAAAACGCATTTTAAAAGTGATGAATTCATGTGCTCCTCCAATCCCCATACATTTTAAACTAAATAAGCAACAATTTTAAACAATGTTTCTGTACATCCATGTTTAGCGGACAATGTGCCCCCCCCCCACAAGTTTAATTAAAATTGCCCCCAAAAAGGCTGAATTACTAGTGGTCACGTCAACAAAGATGTAAATTTAAGGGTCACTGGAGGGGCTTCATTGGAGGTGACGGGGGCATTTGATCGTGACATCGGATTGTGTGTGCTATTAAGAAATTGGGTTTAAACCAGAATGGAAGCAGCTCTTTGCCAGTAATAGACAATCCAGACTATACACCCTCAGTGTCTTGCATGCAAAGGTCAGTTTATTGAATCTTTTTTCGCAAAGGCCTAGTGCACTGATTTTGTTTGGTTTCTGGTTTTAAGACGTTTTTCAGAGTTTTTTGTATTACTCTAACTGTGTTGCAATATACAAAGCCAGGATACCCCAAAAGGTAAGCATGTGTTCATTATGGACAGAGGCTCTCCTCTATATGAAAAGTACAATTTGAAACTTTGCACGGTGGGAAGACAACGTGGTAAAGTTTGCGGTTTCACAATATTAACTGTTATCTGTTAGTATTATATGGGTTGCAATACATGGAAATCACAATGTGACCCGTTTTCCGGGTCACTGTTTCATGTTGACCTGGGTCAGTTCAAATGACTCGGCTTTCCAAGTCACTTTGACCCGGACCTGGTCGTGTCACACTGGACTCGGATTACGGGTCAAATTTGACCTGTGATTTTTAAGAGTGTAGTGTTAGTGCGCTGGTGCGATGTACAACTTACACATTTAGTAATAGGAAAGGTCTATTGCTTAGGTACTGTTACCACAAGTTTGTTAAATCAAGACGCATCAAGTTATACGTCTTGCATTATAACCATCCATAAAGACAATGACTCTGCAAATTTAAAATGGTAATGTCCCGAAGATTGATCATAGAATGGTACTAATTTTCAGTAATCTTCCAAAAGATGTTATTTTATATTTCTTCACGTTTTGTATCTCCTAATTAAAAAAAAATGATATGGCAATGTGAATATGAAACCCCCGAGAAAAACAAATAAGAAAGTTAACAAAGCAGGTCCCCTATTGTGCACTGGATACAATCCATTGCTTACCTTGAAATATATAAATAGGCATAATGCAAAAACAGGCATGATAGGACGTCACAAATGCCGTTCACATTTCGAGTCCTATGGATGGAACAGGCCAAAAACCACCGCCTGACAAAATGGGCGAACCCAGTGGTTTTTAACTTTTTTTCTTATGATATTTTTCGCGCTTAGAAGTCCCAGTATTGCTCATATATTAATGTGGTGATTTTTAATACTCAAGTCAGAAGGGACTGGACAACACATCAAGTCTGTTACACATTGTTTTACATTACGATATATGCAGACTTGAGTCATTATAGGCATGCACGTGTGTTTAACATTAGCTGTGATAATACTCACTGGGATCGGCAGCATCACTTGTACCGTCTCCTCGCACAAGAAGCCCCTGTATATTGGAGGTCTTCTCCCGCTGTCAGAATCGGACGGATGGAGTCGGTTTTTTGGCTACAGTGCCATGGTCGGGGCCGAGGTGGCCGTGGCCGATATCAACAATAGAAGTGATGTTCTGCCGGACTACAATCTTGTGTTGAATTTTACTGATTCAGAGGTATGAAACAAAGTTGTTAAATAAACTGCAGTTCAAACTATTCAGTAGACTTATATTTATTAACATTTAAATGAACATTTCAGAATTGGTAAGAAAAAAACTTGTAAAAATCTTTGTGATCAACGATTTACATAAAACTTACACGGTCTAATGATGATGATAGTAGAAAACATCCCTTGAAATATTTCTGTCTCAAATGCCATATTATTTGATGAGAAATGAATAAATCTATATGATTTCATTGCAAATGTGTAATCGGTTTTTCACTATTTTCTCGTGACCCAGATGGCTGATCGATCTCAAACTTCTACAGGTTTGTCAGTTTATGTATAATGGTGGATTACATAAAGTGCTTACACTGCCAGCAACTGTTTTGTTAGCAAAAACCAATTCTGTAATGTTCCTTTAAGTGAAAACATCAAACTGTATATTCTACAAGCTACCGGGTCAGAATTGACCCGGATTCCGGTTCGGGGGGGGGGGCTGACCCATTTCCGGGTCAGGCTGACCCCAAAAGTGGTAAAGAAAAAAAGGGGATTTTAACTGAGATTCTGCGTCATTTTGACCCTTTTCTGTGTCATTTTGACAAATATTGCGGGTCAAACTGAGCCACAGAATGGGTAAGGCCCCGTTGGAACCGTATACAGGTCAGCGCTGATGACCCAGAAGTTTTTAGAGTGTCTTTTGAGCTAAATTGTTCTGTATTGCTGAACTTAAGAAAACAATCCAAGTTCTAATTCATTCGATCGAAATACTTGTCTGTTCGAAGAGTTTCTCGCGATGTAGTAGTTCTTTCTTAAAGAAATAACTAATCCCGTTTGGACAGTTACTAATCTGTTAGTAATCCGTTCGCACAGTTAAGTCTGTTAGAACTCTTTTCGATCAGTTTACCTATCCATTCGATGGGTGACGGTCGACAGTCGACGGGCGACAGTCGATGGTCGACAGGCGACACGCGACGGTCAAGCGGCGACTTGAGACGTTTAAAGGGTCAACAGGCAACGTTTAGAATGACAGACATGGACTTCAATCGAACAGATTAATAAACCGTTCAAACGGGTTATTGATCATATAAATCATGGGATTAAAGGGACACACCAGGGCCTAATTTCATAGAGCTGCTTAAGCACAAAAAGTAGCTAAGCACAACATACTTATGCTTACCAGAACAAGATTACCAGCCAAACTACCATCGCACATGTACAATTTGTGACTGGTATCCTGCTCATTTCTGCTTAGCAGACAATTGTTAAGCAACATTTTCTGCTTAAGCAGCTCTATGAAATTGGGCCCAGCTTCGTTGGGCTGTTTTAGCTACAAAATAGACCCCAACATGAATTTAAAGGTCTTTCCATAAAAGTCACACCATGGAGGTGGGCCAATTGTTAATTCGTCATAATAGATAAGTAATTCGTATAACGAATTAATACCTCGTAATAACGAATTACTAACTCGTTATAACGAATTACTAACTCGTTATAACGAATAAATAATTCGTTATTAAGAATAAATAATTCGTTAGTTTGTTATTACGAATAAATAATTCGTTATTACGAATAAATAATTCGTTAGTTTGTTATTACGAATAAATAATTCGTTATTACGGATAATTAATTCGGAAAGACGGAGTATTAATTCGTTATGAGGGATTACTGATTCGTAATAACGAACTACTTTCCAGATGATATTATATAATTCACTGGCATGATTGGGCTTTTGTACAAGACCACTTAAAACAACATTGCACAATAATGTCACGTAAACTTGACAGTTGCAATGGCTGGAAAAGCGTATATGCTGATCTTTGAAAACTTTTAGTTAAATCTAAAGAAAATCGCTAATAACGTGATATTTTGATGTTTTTTTTTACAACAACCATTTAAAAATAATTGTCTTTGATTCTTCATTACTAAATTTAATACATAAACGGTTGGCTGGTGTGTCCCTTTCACTCATTATTTTGTTCTTACCGATGTCTCTTCACGTGCTTCGTTTAATAATAAATAAAAAAAATTAAATACATATACAGATACGTAACTCACAAAGAAAGAAAAATTCCTAACCGAATGTTGACTTAATAGTCTTTATAACATAAGTTCAAGGGTGCAATTTTTCTATGAGCCCAGTTCCATTAGTATCCCCCTAGGAGAATCGAGACCATGGTGCCCTCTTTTTCTTTGTTAATTTGGTATTCGAAACTTTCGAAACACTCTGCATACAAAGAAGACCGACAAGTCAACACAATGTATTGGATCTATTATGCGGTACAAATTGAATAAGTGCGCAGTTGTTCTCTTTGAGTGGAGGCCATTTATGTGTGGCACTTCCCCCAGAATACACAATGCCAAACCGGGATATCATTGTTTAAGAACTTCCGTCTAGATGATGCCAGACACTTAGTCGAACATATTATATAGAGCGTTCTATAATCTTTGCTTAGTATGGTAGGTTATGGGATTGTGCTTACAAGCATGGCATTAGGCACACACAGTCAGAGTATGCGAGAAAGATATTTGCGTACATGTACTAAAGGGTCATCGCAGATTTGACAGTTGAAACAAATTAAGTTTGGATATAACATCCATTTTTTTGAAATTTTGAAAATTGCTTGTTATTCTACCTTTATTTTTGTCAAAGGAAAAAATCTGCGATGGCCTATATATTTTCCATGACATAACCTTGCCTGTATCATCAAAAAGGCACAATTCACTCTAAACCACACCCGGGTCAGAAGTGACACCGATTTCGGGTCCGAGGAAGCACGACCCATTCCTGGGTCAGTATGACCCAGAAGGACCCGAAACTGTGTCAAACTGACGCAGAATGCGAGTCAGATTCTCCATTTTGTAACCACAGTTTCCGGGTCAGCCTGGTGACCGAGAAATGGGTCCGGCGCACCTCCTGTGACCCGGAAGCTGGGTTAGTCCTGACCCGGTAGTTAATACAGTGGTCCCCAAATATTTCCCCTTTCTGCCCCCCCCCCCCCTTATGGGGGTATTAACCATTGCGGGTTGAGACGTAAAGCCGTAAGTGCAATGTGTGCAAAAAGCTTGCATGAGTTCTATTACATTAGGTTCATCTTAAGATGAGTTGTTCATATCACCATAGTGATTTGTATTGTCACATCACACTCTGCTGAGCATGATTTAAGATTGATACACTTCCTACGATCAGTCTCAGCTCTTTGTGTAATTATCGTCAGAAGAAATGGTCAATCCCGGTGCTTTTGTGATTGTTGCATAAACGTTGGCTCCGTAAGGCGCTGCATAAGTGGTTCAAACAGTTCAAATTTGCCATATTATGCTCTGTACCGGTACCTGCCTTTAAAGAGGCAAAGTATATCTTTGGTTTTTGGAACCGTTCGATTGTTTTAATTCTATATAAATGTAGATGTATACAATAACCCTAACCTTTGACAAAATAATAATAATAATAATAATGATTACATTTATATAGCGCTTTATACTAAAAATAAGTTTCTAAGCACACTTAAAAAAACAAAAAAATAGTTAAAAGATTTATTTATTTATTTTTTTTACAAACAAAAAACTCATTTTGAGATATTGCCGAAAATCTGAAGTGGTTATGTTCACGCAGTAAGAATAATCCGTTATTGGAATACACAATCTGAGAAACGTTTCATGCATGAAAGAAAAATAATTAGCACTTTGAGATGCCCCTGGATGTGATAAAGCACTACATAACTTCATATTATTATTATTATTATTTGTTTTCAATTTGCACGGGTATTTGCGCTCAAAAATTTCAATGCTGTAGTTTTCAAGCTACATTGCACAGAGAGGCTGATACATCATTGGTATTATAGAATACTTGTGCCCTTGAGCAAGGCACTTAACCATAATTGCTTCGTGAACAAGTTGGGAAGGTATAGTGCATTCTGCTCTACCAGCCAGGCCCCTAGTTGATGATACCCATGCCTACATCCTTACGGACTGTGAAGGGGTAACCCTGTTTCAGCCCCAGGAGTAGGTAGCAACGTGCCTCTGGTGTCAGTTGATTTGGGTCAACAGCCCAAATCAGTTAAGTGTAGCCCCCACCTTGAATGGCCGTTCGGCCTTGTGAGTAAGGCGATATCTCATAAAAAAAAATAAAAAAAAATACTTCAATTAATCTAATCTCCTAGATTCCAATATGAACCGATTTTAAATAATTTGCTTTTTATTTGTAGAGAAGTTAGTGTATCATGTTTACAAGAAACAAAGTAAAGATAGATTTATTATGTTCAGAGTTAATTTCACCCCAACTACCCATTATCGATGAAAAATGTTCAACAATTATTGCCACGTTATGTAATTTCAAAATCTCATTATTATAATACTACCGTTAATAGGCATTTATTTGGCGATTTTAAACATTGTATCACAAGCACCTTACGCTATTACTTACCCCCTGTTCATTGGGTCTTCAGCATTCCCTCCTTGCGAAATTGGCGTACGGGTTGTTAATTATTAATTATTAACGTCAACGATCTCTACCCTCACACGTCTCCATTTACTCCTGGGTGGTAAGAAGCAATAATGGTTAAGTGTCTTGCCTAAGGACACAGGCGTTACGAGCGGGGTTCGAACATGCACCCTGAGCCATGTCAAATTTCATGGCCCTGCTTACCGCACAATTCTGCGCTTACGGCTCCACGTAAAGTGCGTCCTTCTATTGGCCGTAAGCGCAGAATCCCGCGGTAAGCAGCAGAGTCATGAAATTGGGCCCTGAACTTGAGTCCATGAGTCCAGACCACTCGGTCACGACAAGCTAAAAATGTTAAACAGTTGGCTATCATCCGTGATCTACGGAGCTCTGGAAGTGCCATCCAACTTGTTGAGATCCTGAGATAATTTACTGCTTTAGGATTTCGTCATCCCGAGATAAAGCACCTCAGGATGTCGTCATGCCATCATCCTGCAGTAAACTATCTCATGAATTCAACATGTCGGATGGCAGTTCCAGAGCTCCGTAGCATTCAACATTCAACCCTTTGTTTTCTAGGCAAATAAGGCGGTAGCCCTGAACCGTCTATACGAGCTACTCTATTCTCCGCCCGTTAAGGTGGCCATCTTTGGACCTTTACTCTCGGGAACGACTGAAATTGTGGCTCAGGTCATTGCCAAATGGAACATCATTCAGGTCAGTCAATGTTTAGATTGACAATACAATTTTTCCTTACAGGGCAATTCGTTATTTTATGTTATTGTTGCCGTCGTTTCAGACCTGAAACACTAAATACCTCAAAGGTACTGCGGGAAAGAATTAAAAAGAAGGCAAAGAAAGTAAAAACCACCCCAACACAAGAAAATAATTTACAGTAGCATGTGGAAAATCTATCCATCAGTTTTGGTGCTAGTTCCGGAAAGAACCGGTGGTGTAAGAACCTCGACGTTTCGATCAGTATGCTCTCAGCAGAAAGCTGCACTCTGATGCTTCAGGCCGTGTACAGCTTAACGAAAATTGTATTATTATTTTCATAAATTTCTGGTAATGAAACGTCATATATTTATGATAATGAAACCGAGGATGCCTCATAAGTGAACATAGTCACTTTATTGTTCGAACCAGAAACACCACGGTTAACCCCTACTCTTCCACGACAAGTGTTCTGTGTTCCTTTATGCTCACTGCCAACCCTATAGTTCACGGGACTCAATGTCTCATCCGAAGGACAAAGCAAAAAATGGTATTAGCATCTTGCTCGAGGGCACAAGTGCCACGACCGGGACTCTAACCCACACTCTCTGCTGATCAGAAGCACCAGAGCTTGAGTCAGGGTGCTCTTTGACCGCTCGGCCACGACACGCCTCCTCAATGAAATGTTGAGTTACACATCGTTTCGATCTGAATCTAAATGGGTCTTACTCCCCACCCCAAGATTAAGACCCGTTAGTGAATGAGACAGAAATGTTTGCTTTGCTTGCCCCCCCCCCCCCGCCCCCTCAGATGTCTCCTGGTGCCTCCACACCCGTTCTGACCGACCGACAGATATACCCTCACACCTACCGTACCCTCACGTCGTCCACTGCTTTCGCGGCGGCAGAAATCAAGATTATACACAAGTTCGGCTGGACAAAGATTGCAACATTCCACCAGGCACGAGAACCACACATAGGGGTAAGGTATCCACATAATTTTTATGAGAGCATGATTTTGCCCCAGTCTTTTCTGTGGATTTATTCCCATCACAACTTCCCCTTCTTACATGTTTTTTCCCCCGGGAAAACGGTTAACAGTGCAAAAGCAATGCCTTTTTTGTCTTGAAGGATCATCTACCTCCATGTTTACCTTGTACGCAAACGTCGCGACGCGTCGTCCACCCATTGCATAGGCCTCCGTCAGAGCCATTCATGGTGTTCTTTCATTTGGCCGTCCATGTCCGTCCATGTCCTCCCAACCAGCTTCACTATTATCGTACCTCCATCTTGTCTCCGGTCTGCCTCTGTATTGTTCTCCTATTCTTGGTTGCCATGCGGTGGTTATCTAAAGACGGCAGCAAAAACAAAAACATTAATCTGATGTTTTGAAAATTTTGTTAATTTAGTTTTAATTTTGTTTTGCCATCAAATTGGGCACTTTGGGCTTTAAAAGTGTTTGTTTTGAAATGAATATGGTTGGAAGGATAATTCAACAGTAGAATGTAGTGACCCACACAAATATCCTTCGTGAACTAAAACAATTTTGTGGAGTCCAAACATGTGGTTCTGAAGGCATTGTGTCCTCTTAATAGTTCGTACTTTTCTTGCAGAGGACAAATGAGCTTCTTCGACTGGCAGCCTCTGAGAACATCTCTGTTGTCAGCACGGAGACGTTCTACACTGAGCCTCTGGGGGCCTTACAGCGTCTTAAGGTATTTGGACTGTAAACCATGACAGTAATATTTGTGGCTTTTACTTAAGGGATGATGGAGCTTTTACTTTATGGGATGATGGGGGTAGGCTTGGTAGTATAACAGTTGAGGTCTGTCCCCCAGTTTCGTGACGCTGCTTACCGTAAATAGTTCTGCGATTAACAAGTGAATGGATTGATAGGATGGCAATACCATTAAGATGCCATTTTGGGCTTAAGAGAGGTGGCAGAATTAGACAACGATGGATCGTTAGGAACGGACAGCCACCCATAAGAACTTATACCGACCCCACACCCTGTACAAAACGGTATTATAGTGTCATGTTGCTCAACAAGTTTGTGCAGCTGGTTGGTGGTTGGGGGATGTCTTAGCCGATGGCTTTCTTCATCATATCGTGTCTGAAGGGAGCAACAGGGTTCAACTTTCCCGGTATACACTATCGAACAAGACCCTTTCTTGCTTCATCCAATGTGTCGGAATCCACGTAAAAGGCCTACTGGGTCCACACAGGGAAAACACAAATACAAAGATGATGGTAAGAAACGAGCACACGGGGTACCGGGGGGAATTCTCACGAAGACGTGAAAGATTCAAATCTGTCTGAGTGGAATATTTCTCAATTAAAAGAGAGAGGGGGGTGGGGCGGGGCGAAGGGGGAAAGGAGAACAGACGCATCATCCATAGACAATAGAGAACACCAGTCTATCAAGTTAATCATTTCATCAATACTCATTACTATGAGCAAGTTCGGGTGGGCAACTAGAGTGACTATAGACTAACCAGAAACAGTGTGACGTAGTTCTCGAATTTACTAGATCGACCATGCTCCAGTGCACGGTCGAGCTAGTCAATCTCCCTGTGCTCTATGGTTTCTACTAAGTCTAGTCACACTAGTTGCCCACCCGAACTTGCTCTATGATGAAGAAGGGGTAAAATTGTGCAGCATTGAATCGCCGTCGTACGAAAACAAAATGTATTTTTAAAAAATAAAAAAGAAGAAGAAAAAAAGAAAAAAAAGGAAGAAAGAAAAAAAACACCCAAAACACGAAACATCACTTAGCTGGGCATTTAATTTATGTTGTCGACGGATAGCGTATTTCTTTCTGGCCTAGGTAAGATCACGTTTTCCAAGTCATGATTTGTAAATCAAATTAAATCCCTTTTTTTTCTTTTCTTAACAGAAAAAAGACGTGCGCATTATTGTAGCTAGCTTCTTTGAAGAAAAGGCCAGGAAAATTTTCTGCGATGTGAGTTTCCGACTATATTTATAGAAGATATGGATAATATTGATAGGCCTAAGCATGAAAATATAAAGTTTACAGATTTACATGGTAAAATTATGTAAGATGGTCGTGGTGAAACAGTTCCATTGAGATATTTGTGCCCGAAATCCCATAGTTTAAGGGGAAAATGAGAAAAACAGTTAGTATTGATCTCGCGAGTCCGAAATCCGATGCTCGAAAACAGTGAAATCGGTGATGGGTTTTCACTATTTTTCTCGTGACTCCGATGACCAAGTGTATGTTGGGTCACACAATGTGTGAGTGGTCTTTGACATGTATTCGCCACGTGCTTTACATAAAAAATGAATGCCTTTAATATTTACATGATAATGTTTTCCCGCGGTCATGATCAGAAACAGAGCAGCCTACTTCTCTTTAAATCGAATTAAACGGAGTTTGCGAAATCGGCATTCACATTAGCAGAGGGGGTACAACTAGAGATTTCTGCGAATGTGAACGCTGTTTGAGTGGATTGTTAATTGAAAGTTTATATTTTTTTAATCGCATGACGGAAGAGAAAAACTGCAGTGAAATTGAATTTATGGCCGTTTTGAGCTTTTATGAACCTTTATTTTACTAGTTTACTGTTGTATGCCCTAAAACAGTAAAATACTGAAACAACAACCCGTTGAGTTTATTTTAATTCGACGTCATATCAAACTACTGTTTCCCTGTTGTTGTTGTTGCTGTTGTTGCTGTTGCTGCTGCTGCTGCTGCTGCTGTTGTTGTTGTTGTTGTTGTTGTTGTTGCTGTTGTTGTTTGTTGTTTGTTGTTGTTGTTGTTGTTGTTGTTGTTGTTGTTGTTGTTTGTTGTTGTTGTTGTTTTTTTTTTTTGGGGGGGTGTTTAAAGATAGCAACTAGTTATACTAAGATTTTCACCAAAATGTAAATTGAGGTTGTCATTAGTAACACAGTCACACAGTGTAAAGTCGGTCTTTACGGGCAAACATCGCCATTACTTTTAATGCACCACTATTACATTGTGCGTACACTGTTTGCGTCATGCGGGATTTTTATCAAACTTCCTTCAACATTGGTTAGTGAACCACTTAGCCTCGTAGAAAAATTACAACGCTTGACGCAGTTCAAAGCAACCAAAAAGCCAAGATGCCCGTCAAGATGACGTTTATTTGTAAATAAGTATCTATTGTGTTTGATATGAATTGAAACGCGAAGGTTTTGAATGTGGGGATCTACGGTGCCAATTACGTCTGGATCGTGCCGGGGTATTTCGATGACGGTTGGAAGGCCGTAGACGACGACGAAATCGACTGTTCATTCGAAGATCTCAAGCGCGCAACGGAAGGCTACCTAACGGTCACGTACAGCTTCTACGGAGTGGGGACAAAGGTCGGTCGATGTGGAAAGGTAAGGATATTAAACTGTAAAGTCAAAAAGTCACAAAAAAGGGAGACGTTAGGCGAAAGGTGGCGGCAGACATAGACCTACCAGGTACTAGTTTTACATTGTTCACGTAGTATTTTTCCAAGAACAACTGGATTTACCTCGTGAGTCGACTATAGCGATGCTCAAACTCTCCCATTGCCAAAGGCAAAGTGCAGGAGTGACCCTTTAAAAATAACATTCATCAAGAAGAAACTGATATCCACGACGATGCAGCCTCTGGTGCAAATGATAAGGGGATATGGGCTCCACGGCCAATTGTGCAGAAATACAAATCTAATCATATAAAAGAACCAAGTTCCTGGGTTTGAAAATATTATACTTTTCAGTCCCGCGGGGGTCTTCAAATGATCACAAGATGGCGAACCGTACTGATACAATTTTGGGTTGTGCTATTTGACATGAAAACGTGTTGGCAAAATTAATATTTTATTCAATGAGAAACGGAAGTCTGCGCAGAAATGCCGGCTCCAATACTGTAGGTTCGTTATCCTCCAATTCATTCCCCCATAAATAATACCGCGTTGTTTTCTTTTCTATGTGAACTGCAACCCAAACTTGCATCGAAAACCAATTACAGTTGGTTGACGAACAGTATCAATTTTGACTGATTAGTGATAATATTGATGATGCAGGGCAAAATACAATGACAGCGAATCAGTCAATATTAACAGCCCGTTTATAACCAGACCAAAAAAAGTTGATCTCCACGTAAGCCCATTAGCACCAACGGAAGATACATTTCTAGTCCGCTATTATGGATTCACAATTCGCAATTACGGATTCACAATCCGTAATCACAATCCGTAATTACGGATTCACAAACCGTAATAACGTAATTTGAATCCGTAATAACAGATTGTGGAATCCGTTATAACGGATTCGGAATTTTATGTTTGTGTTGGCGCTTAAAAAGAACATTACATAATTGGTTTTTGCTAACAAAACACTTTATGTAATCCACCATATACATAAACTGACAAACCTGTAGAAGTTTGAGATCGATCGGCCATCTGGGTCACGAGAAAACAGTGAAAAACCGATTACACATTTGCATGAAATCATATAGGTTCAACAAATGAATAAAACGCTCACTGAGCGATAAACTCCAATCGGAAAATTAGTTTATTCATTTCTCATCAAATATGGCATTTCAGACAGAAATATTTCAAGGGATGTTTTCTACTATCATCATCATTAGACCGTGTAAGTTTTATGTAAATCTGTGATCAAAAGTATATTTTACAATTACCAATTCTGTAATGTTCCTTTAAACGGGCTTTTCGTAGATCTCTATGGAAATCGAGAAAAATAATAATATTGACGAATGTTCCGGTTGATTTCTTTCTTCCTCAGACGCCAGAAGAGTTTCGCCGTGACATGACAGACGCTCTGGGATACAATATAAGCGTAGCAACCCGTGGATCGGCTGCCCTGGGTTATGACGCCATATGGTCCCTTTCCATGGCCATGCACGAGGCAGAGAGCATACTGTCTCGGAGTCTGGACTCGTACCGGTACGGGGACAAGGAATACGCACGGGCGGTGGGACAGAGCATTCTCAGGCAAAGGTTCGATGGAATGTCGGTGAGCATTAAAATCAAGCCAATACCACGACAAACAAAAAGCTCCACATGTTATGACCCAAGTGACCAGAAAAAACAAGAACGTAATGGCCATTTAATAGAGACTTTCTTGCTTTGAACGTGGAATGGTTTAATTTAAACAATATTAACATACAAGTAGCGCAGAGACTTCTTAGTTTCGGGAAGACGTCTATGAGAAGTCGACTATTCCGTAGATAAGTTGTCGTTGCAAGATAGGTCATGAGACGTCGAATTACCATAAAGTAAGTTGACTTGGCGAGACAAATTGACGTCACAACACCGCTACCTTAAAGGTAAAACGCACAGCCATGTGCGCGCGGAGCAACTTCTTGTGACCTTTAACTTGGGGCGCCCTACTCAATGACGTCATGTGCACAAGGGCCGTTATCAGAGTCACAAGAGTCACAATGTTAAGCTTCTCCATAATGTAATGTCCATCCTGCGGCAAGAGTATGATCACCAAGTAAATACATTACAGTGTATTAAGGTGACTTTTTACGAGCCATGCCAAAAGCTGACGTACAAAGCCCAGGTTCGGCTTCATAGTCCCTAAATTGTAAATCACAATATCCATACGCCACAGAAATAAAATCAGATTAGCACAGACGAATTCCTGCTTTGTAGAAACACGTTACGGTGCTAGCACACGTACTACATGACACAGCCGAAAACAGGATGTCAGTGGATTGCCGAGCACCAGGGAGGCCAAGTACTTGAATATCGAGTACTTTAGGCCATCGAGTACGTGTACAAGTGACACCAAAGTATCGAATCCAACTGCCGAGTTCCAAGTACTTGGATCACCGAGTACGAGTACATAAAAAATACAACCTAAACTGCAAAATGAATATTTTGCAGTCGAGTATCGATTATGGATTTCGAGTACGAGTATTTGTCTAGCTGATTACCAGTACGGGTTTGAGTACGATTACCATCAAAACGGTACTCGAGTAGTACTCGTGTACGAGTACCGACGAGTACTACAACACTGGCTGTAATTACGTTGTAACAGTGTATTCCAATGCCATTATTTGCCCTGCAGTTTGACCTATAAAACAGGGGTATAAAACTGATATGTTTTAAATTCCGTGCGTGTCATGGCTGAGCTCCGGTTTAGCTCATAGAACTCAAGTTCTGGTGGCTAAATCACCTGAGTGAGGGTTCAAATCCCAATGATGGCACTTATGTCCTGGATTAAGACACTGTACCACAATTGCTTCTTATCACCCAGGGGTAAATGAGCACATGCAAGGGTATAGATTTTTGATGTGAACGGTTATCAGTATGTGCGCCCATTAGGCTGCCGGTGCTGCACACTCCTAAGGAGTTAATATGGTTTTAGGAATGATTTAAGATCCTATGAACTAATAATACTGAATGACGCTTTAAGGGGCCTCCATGGCTTGAAGAAGCGCATGTTAATTGTGTCTGCAAAAGTCATGTTAGCTATGCCTTGTATACCAATAAAAGTAATCCGATTTTGACACGTGTCACTTTCAGGGTCGAGTCGTTTTTCACGAGGGCGGCTACATGATTGGCAACCTTCTGATAGAGCAAAATATTGGTGAGTTGTCTGTCCCCGTCATTTTGTCCGTTACAATCAAAAGTAGTTTTTGTCGAAAGTAAGAGCTCATCCAACAAATTATCTGCACAGGTTATTTTACACTTTGTTCCTCAAAACCCTGCAGCGAGGGATCTATTTGGTTGTAACAACCCCTGTGGTTCGCAGTCAGCACCCTGCCGACAGGTTTTTTCCACAGGTTAAAGGAACATTACAGAATTGGTTTTTGCTAACAAAACAGTTGCTGGCAGTGTAAGCACTTTGTGTAATCCACCATATACATAAACTGACAAACCTGTAGAAGTTTGAGATCGATTGGCCATCTGGGTCACGAGAAAAAAGTGAACAAACGATTACACATTTGCATGAAATCATATAGATTCAACAAATGAATAAAACGCCCACTGAGCGAGAAACTCCAATCGGAAAATTAGTTTATTCATTTCTCCTCAAATATGGCATTTCAGACAGAAATATTTCAAGGGATGTTTTCTACTATCATCATCATTAGACCGTGTAAGTTTTATGTAAATCTGTGATCAAAAGTATATTTTACAAGTTTTTTTCCTACCAATTCTGTAATGTTCCTTTAAGAGGGTTTGTTTTGCATTTTCAACGATTTTGTTTTTCTATCTAAGTGTGTTGTTTACATGTCCATGTATTGCCCGGTTTAATTTAAGCTTATTTTTGTCACTGGAGATTCAAACTTGTCGACATACTTTTATTTAATTTCTAATCAACGAGGGCACTTCAAAATATAAGACGAAGTATTTTCACAAGATGCTTAGTAACCATAACCACCTTTATAACAACTAGGCTTTTGGATAACAAATTTACAAAAATTAATTGGGGTTATTACCAAAATATGACCCTACCTTTAAGTTCTTGTTCATTGTTTTGTTTGTTTTGTTTTTTTTTTTTGATAGGCGGTAATGAAAAGTTGGTAGGAACGTACAGTAATATCGAAGATGAAGTCAGCTGGTATATTCCCACAGATAGTCTTTGGTATTATAGTGGTGAGTAACACCCAACATTATTTGCACATGTTAAATCTTGAATATATATCGCCCAAGCAGTGCGTAGATTTATTGAACGCCATATTTTGAATTTTCGGAACCAACTTGATATCAATTAACAAAAATTGTTTTTAAAAACGTAAAAAATTACCACAATATTTTTTTTAATAGCCTATAATAACTATAGCTCAAATTCTGGAAAGAAGAAAAACAATTGTCAATAGCGTTTTCCTGGTCTTTTTCGGCAATTAATAAACGACCAGTTTAAACGTCACATTTAAACCTGCGGCCTCTCCACCAACTCAGCTATTTAATGCTATGTTGGCGATCTCCCTATTTTGTTAACATAAATTTGTTCAGGGTCGCCAGTTTTAACCCAAAATTCATTTAGTTATAACTACACTGTACGTGACCGTATTTCAGGCTGTATGGATTAGAATGAGTGATGTTTATTCATAATCTACACATTGAAGCTCTTCGTACATCTCGATTTATTTCAGGAGGAAAGACACCATACGACTCGGACGTCACAAAGAAGGTCGATGACCTTCAGTCCACACCCATAGCTATAATGGTTGTTCTGTCTGTACTGGTTGCCATGGGAATGATTCTATCCATTATGTTTCTGGTTTTCAATTTCTGGAAGCGCAACAACAGGTTGGTGGTGTCAAATAAAACCAAAGACCCAAGAGTTCTACGTCTATCCATCTACAGTTGAAGGCGACCCCAATTCCCAACCCCTGCACATTCTGTCCTGTGCCATGCGACTCCTATCCAAATACATAGCAAAGCAAGTGTTTCCAATCTTCACCCATTCTCATTCCAACGTGGCAAATTCGAAAACAGTGGATCAACGGAGTTCAATCCTTTGAAAACCCACATTCAACATAATCCAACACAATCCAACTCATATTCCAACCCAACACATACGTACACCAAACATGATCCAACCAGTTCCAACCCATGCCAACCCAACCACTTAACATTTTGCCCAACCTTTATTCAACACGATCAACTCATTCCAACCAAACCGACCCTAATAGTCTAGTCAATGGTTTGACCTAGACACAATTGCAACAGAAATAATTTTTTATTGCAACAGTCTTTTCGAACCCTCCAAACAACATATCAAAAAAGTAGAAAAAAGTAAGCAGGGGAAATATGCATAATTTGCATAAATTAAAAATTGCTGTTATCGCCTCTATTTTCACTAATGTTTGTATGCATACGCCCTGATAGTAGTAGAATTTATCAAATTTTTACACCAAATTTGCATGCAAAAGTCTCTTGAAACCCTTCAAAACAAAGTATCAAAAAATTAGAAAAAAGGAAGTACAGGAAATACTCATAATTTGCATAAATTAAAAATTGCCGTTTTCGCCTCCATTATTTTCACTTATGTATGTGTGCACACGCCCTGATAGTTGTAGAATTGATATCATTGTCACCTAAAATTTATAGGCAAATGTCTCTTGAAACCAGGAAACCCTCCCAAACAAAGTATTAAAAATATTCAAAGTATCAAAGGTGCCAATGTGTTTTATTTAAATGTGTTTAATTAAAGTTACGTGCGTATTAAGCACTAACAAGAAATGCAATATTGACTTCTCCTTTAAGTGATGTTTGATGCCTTTGACCGGGCACCACTGGGTCGGAAGATGTTAGGGAGGTTCAAAACTTTACAAAATTATTATGCCTGGCCCGGTCATGGGGGTTCCAGTATTTTTTAATTAAATTTATTTAATTAGGACTGTGTTCGTATTACAATGCACTATGAAATATTTGACTGCCCCTTAAAAATTATGTTTGACACCTTGGACCGGGCACCGCCGCTTGGTCAGAAGATGTAAGGGAGGTTGCAAACTTTACAAAATTATTATGCCTATAGCCCGGTCAAGGGGGTTACAGTATAATGTAGTTAAATTTGTTTAATTAAGATTACATGCGTATATTACAGTACACTAACAATTATTGCAATATTGACTGCCCCTTAAAGTTATGTTTGACGCCTTGGACCGGTCACCACTAGGACAGAAGATGTTAAAAGAAGATGTTATTGTTAGTGCATAATACGCACGTAACTGTAATTAAACAAATCTAATTTAAATATATTGGCACCTTTGATACTTTGAATATTTTTGAAACTTTGTTTGGGAGGGTTTCCTGGTTTCAAGAGACATTTGCATGCAAATTTGATAGGACATTTATATCAATTCTACAACTATCAGGGCGTATGTATACATGCATTAGTGTAAAAAGGGGCGAAAACGGCAATTTTTCATTTATGCAAATTATGCATATTTCCCCTGCTTACTTTATTCTACTTTTTTGATATGTTGTTGGAGGGTTTTAAGAGACTGTTGCCAACAAAATAATTTCTGTTGCAATTTTGTCTAGGTCAAACCATTTTTTGTTGTTGCTTAATTAGATTGACTAGACTATAACCCTACCAAACACATTCCAAGTCAAACCAACTCACCAATTGGTGCTCGATATGGGGCAGAGGGTACCCCCACCTATTGTGTCTTCATTGTGTGCTTGGAATCTCAGGAATTCTTTTGAGGATTTTTGGGGGGATTTCTATACAAGAGAAAAATAGTGTGTTATAGTATGGGAACATTGGGGGGAACACCCTCTGCCCCATATCGGGCAGGCAATACAACTCACTCGAACCAAACAACACCCAACACAACCAAATTTAAGCCAACCAAATCCGTTGCAACCATTCTGCACTTATTAGAATCAAAACCATTCCACCCAAACCAAATCCAACTCAGCCCGTTTCGATCAACCTGCACCCAACACAATAAACCAATTCCAGCCCCACAAGCACCCAGTAGAGTCCAAACCATTACATCCAAACCCAATCCAACTCGACCCATTCAAACGAATGTGCACCCAGTAGAATCCAAACCCACTGCAACTCAACCCATTTGACCTAACTTGAACCCAACACAATCAACCCATTAAAGGCCATTTCAACCCAACCAAATCCATTCCAACTAACCTGTACCCGGTAGAATCCAAACCGTTCCACCCAAACCCAATTTATTTAGCCTTGAAATATTAGTGAAATAAATTTAACAAATCAACAAAGAAAACCAGAAAAGACTTACCCTCCGTTTCTGTACAATCACGCACCGATAACGCACAGCCAAAACTATACAATAATACTTAATGCTAATAGATACGACGCACCAAGCCAAAGCCAGTCTTAACAATTTATTGTTTTCTTTATTTCTCACCAGACAGATAAAGATGTCTAGCCCAAAGGTGAACAATCTAATTGCAACGGGAATTATGTTAGCTTACTTGTGTGTCGTGCTCCTAGGCGTCGATCGATCTATGGTTGATGTTCAAGCATTGCGAACAATTTGCAGGGTATGACTCTCTATTTTGAAGTTGCTTTACAAGTTGTGTCCACACATTTCTTTTTCCACATCTGGTGCTTGATTTGGGGCATGGTGGCAACCCCCCCCCCTCCCCGACTCTATTGTGTCTTCATTGTGTGCTTGGAATCTCAGGTAGAGATTTTTAAGGGGGGGGGGGGTTGCTTGTATACAAGAAGAAAATAGTGTGTTGAAGTATTAACACTGCTTAACAAATTTCTTTGCTAAGCAAACAATTAGTTGGGCACCAGTTGTAACGATGTAAACGGTGACCTGTTTCTGCTTAGCAATATTTTTGTGCTTACATGCTTTATGAAATTGGGCCAATGTTATTATTATTATTATTATTATTTTATTTGCCATAACAGTACAAAACAAAATACAAGACAATATACCCCGAGATGGGCAAGGGACAACAAAAGCAAATACATACTATGATCCGTAGATCTGTTGCCCCACATCTGGGGTACACAAAGAAATAAAAATAGATTTAAACATATAATATAGATTACAGTTCATGCAATGAAAAAGCAGATAATTATACAAAACCAAAATAAATAATAATATCTAATTTATAAAACGAGAATAAATAAGTAAAATAACAGTAAAAGTAAAGATAAACAAAGAAGTAATATACATGTATAAATAAATAAATAAATAAATAAACAAATAAACTTGTTAACAAATAAAAACGATTTAAATAAAAATGATATAAAATATTGCACAAGTGAATGGGCTAAAGTAGGCTATTAAAAGGGTTGATAAACAAATTTCCCCTGGAGAATTATACATGTAAAATAAATAAATAAAAACAAAAACAATGTGCCAGAATGGTCAACATAAAGTCTTATTTGAATGGACCTTATGCACTGACGTCATCACGCCGCTATATTAAAGGACTGGTAAAACAATATGTTGAAACAAAATCCAGGATCCGCCTTTGATAACAAAAGTTTGTGAATGTGATTTCATCTTCACTACCTTATGGAGATCAAGAACAAAACAGAAAAGGGATAACAAAGGGTCTCCATAGGGAAATTCTAAAGACTGGGTTGCTCCACAAGGAATTTTGTGTACAAAGTCTACGGGAGGTTCTTAACTACAGGGACAAAGGAAAGAACAAAAGATGTCTCCACAGGGATGCAAAAAATAGAATGTGTGTGTGAGTTTGTAGTGACTTTCAAACCGAGGACTTACAACAAAAGGGACACTATCACAAAGGAAAACACTGGGGTCCACGTTTGTCAGGACAAAGAGTTGAACAAAGGAGGGTCCACGATTGGAGGTCATTACACACTTGCGCGTGTGTGTGAATAGGGAATCTTCGATAAATGACGTTTTGAAGTATGTAAATTGCACATCGCATAGCATGTATTTTCAGTGGTGGGTATTTCGCAGACGTAGGGGGTGAAGCTTCTTTTCGTAAATGAATACTATATAGGAAACATGACATGTTAGGAATATAGCATGAATCGCTGGTATAATTTTGTTGGCATCAGTCGTGCGAGTTACGCGCTCATATAATCAGTTCCACTGAGTGAGCGAACGTTTGGGTAGACGTTTGACAGGCCTATTAGTTCGCGCAAGCCCCGGGTCGACCCGAGGGCGGCTTTACGCGCATTACACGACACATACGAGACCTGCCCGGCTTGATTGTCCCATCCTCATGGCAAAGTAATTATGACTGAGAATATTGCTCAAGGACTCAGATGCCGCCGCAAGGAACCGATACCCAGGTACACTCACTGCTCACGATGTTTCTTTTTGGACAGTGATAAGGTGTCCTCAGTTTAGTTCAATTCAACAATACATTTATTTTCATACTCACAATAACAAAAGACAGAAACAATCGACAACAAAGTAACTGGTACAAAGCAAGCAAAAAGAGTATACGTGACCATTGATAGTGATCATGAAAAATAGTACAGCAGTTCTAATGTAAAAGTGGCCTGACGTTTCGACCCTAGCAGAGTCACTCACATTTAGCCTTTGAGAAAGACTGTGCTTGGGTCCAAAGGTCAGGCCACTAACTATAAATTTGACATACCCGGGTCCTTTTGGGTAAGGAGGCTGTTCAACTAAGAGCACTTGGGGCACAGGCCTGCAAGGAACGAACAGCCATTCGATTGCCATTGTGCACAAGGCACACTAATCAGTATTAAATCTCATTTTCCTACCTTAAGTCCCTGATGGCTCACATTGGTCATCAACAGTCTCCACTCTCCTATTGTTTGACGGCGATGCACTCCGCAGCAGAGGGAATTTTTTGTATAAAGATCTGCAAAAAATATATTGGACAAAGTTAATTCCTTAGATATTTAGATGTTCACCTTCAAATTGTATTTCTTGTTCATCTCCGAAATGTATGACAATCCCAAGATAAAAATAGATACAGCCATCATCAGAGATTATTCCTTAGAAACAACCCAATCATCTTAAAAATGGACTACCTTGGTTGGATCAAATACAGCCTTCTTCAAATTGTATTCTATGGAAAGTAAATAATAAAAAAAATCCATATATTATAAAATGAAGGATTGGCATACAAAATAAACAAATAAATAAATTAAAATGAAATTGATTAGTTTCTGTCCGAAGGCTGAATGATTATAAATGTCAAAGCTGTACTGACCCTCTATACAAATGAGACATTGCCGAAACAAAAATAAGACTAGTGTGAATTTACACAAAATTCAACGACGAAATGTAAACTATTTTTTACTTAAACTACACATCGTGACCACATTTTGATGAAGACGTCACAGGTTGGTAACTTGGTTGAATGGTGTATCTACTAAAAAATAGAGGAAGGGAAAAGAGTGAATTTACACAAAATTCAACGACAAAATTTAAACTATTTTTCACTTTAAAGGCCCTGTACATGTACACTATTGGTAAGATCGAAAAACACAAATGTTCACAGATTCACACATAACTTACATGATTTAAAGTAAGTAATGGTAGAAAGGGTTCCTTAAAACATTTCTGCCTAAAATGCTATCGTTTCTGAGAAATGAGTAAAACAATGGTTTTTATCACGCGTGATAATTTGAAAAAACAGAAAACACATAAGATCTCTTTTCTTTATTTTCTTGTGACCTCGATGACAAATTGAGCTCAAACTTTCACAGGTTTGTTTGTTCATGCATATGTTGAATCACATAAAATGTGGACACTGATTTTGAGCTGTAACCAAAAGTGTACAATACCTTTAACTACAAATCGTGACCACATTTTGATGAAGTCGTCACAGGTTGGTGACTTGGTTGAACGGTGTATCTACTAAAAAATAGAGGAAGGGAATACATTTACTCTTCCGAAAACAATGATTTACTTTCCCTTTCATAAATATAATTTTTAGTCATCTTGTATGCCCTAGAGATATCTGAAGAGTACAATTTGTTGACAGTCTTTTTCAAAATATTTTTCTTCAAAATACAAACTTTTCTTTAAAAACCTCCTTAGGCTATTTTTATAATGTGTTCATTTCCAAAGCCGTTCTCACACGAAACGCACGACTGTTTGTTCCAAACTGCCCGTAAAGATGGCCGATTTACGTCATACTGCAACCATAGAGTTATATAGAAAAACTAGAGGGCGCACTAGCCAAGTTACGTGACTCGTCGCGCGGGTGGTGCGGCCATGTTTTAAGTACCACTACCATTACTTTACTGTACGCAAAACAACAACATGAACACCGAGCGCGTGATGCGTGCATTTACCATACGCACATCGTATACTTCGTACTCAATTTTGCCCTCTAAAAAATGGCGCTAGTGTCTCCTTGCGGTCCCGGCGCGTTTGTGCACGCAGTATTGCCAGTGCGCCCTCTAGTTCCTATATATAACTCTATGACTGCAACCTATCTATACTTGTAATTAGATATGGTGCGCGTCAAACTGCGCGCGTGTCGTCTAAAATACGCACTGCATAGCGCCGATTGCAACCTCGTTCCAAGGTGTGATCGATCTCGCCGCTCCATTTAGTCCAGCATGCCTTGCTCGCTCAACGAGATGTATTGATACGGCACGCCGCCCATGGTAGCGAGGCTGCCGATTGAGCTCCAGTCAATGTTAATGCCTCGTCCCAGTGGTGTACGATCTCGCCGGGCCAATTTGTTTTTTCGTTCCCAGAATGCCTTCACGAGAGGTATCGAGACGGTGCGCTGCCCATGCGCATGGTAGCGAGGCTGATAATAATGACACACGGGAATTCAGACTACCAAACTAGCGCAACTAACGTTATCATGGCTGTGATGACGTCAGCTGAATGGCGTCATGTGCCAACATTTTCCATACTTTTATTCCCGCAGGTTCGGTCTTGGCTCATGCCTGTGGCTTTCACGCTAGCCTTTGGTGGGATGTTCACCAAGATGTGGAGGGTTTACAGCATCGTCATTGCAAACAAGACAAAACGAAAGGTTACTTATAATGTATTTTTATATCAATTTTTTTAACACCATGAAAGACAGCTATATGGCCTAGGTATCTTGTAACATGAAGAATAATAACTGCAATGGATTTAATCTAAACTGTGTTTCTGTTTTAGTGTGACCATAATTCTAATGAAATCAGCGTGTGGATTGTACAAGTCTTCGAAAATTGCCATGTTTAGAAAACATAAACAAAAACCAAAATTGTATAGGTAGCCACATTTCAAAAAACTTCCAGGTCAGAATTTACCCGGATCCAGGGTACCAGGGAGCCTGACTCTTTTCTGAGTCAGGCTGACCCAGAAACTGTTAAAAACAAAATGAAATTTTAGCTCAAATTGGATTTGAGCTTCCAATGTTGATTTCATACTTTTTCAAAGCTATAACCTTTCCAGAAAAACATGGTTAAATGATGAATACTACGGAGCTCTGGAAGTGTTTCGGAATCCACGGGTCATACTGCCTATAAAGGGGTCATATGCCATGCTAATCAAGCCTGTCTGAGGACAGAACGTAAATGGTTTCTGCTTTAGTATGGAGTATGGGGCAATCGGAGGCGGAGGCTCATGGGGGCCGGCGGAGCTCCGATCCCGTTGACTTTGTGGAGTCAGAGCCGAAGGGAAAGTACGGAGTACGAGGCAAGTGCTTTTGCTAAAAAATTAACGAGTAATGAAGATGTGTTTTCGGTCTATTGGTTGCAGACCTGTAGGCCATCGGAGGGCTAAGGGATCTAATAAAATCAATAATGTTCCGGGATAAATTACTTAACATTTGATTTCCACTTTTTAAAATTGTTATTAGGTGATAAAAGATCGCCACTTGGTCGGTATTATTGCCATTCTCTTATTGTTGGACTTCGCTATTCTCGTCCCGTGGCAGATCATAGACCCTATACACATCGAGGAAAAACGAATCCCCATACTACAGGTAAATCCCATCAGGGGCCAGGGTGTTCTCTCGATGTACAGTGTTGTAATATAAGGGGGGCGCCTCGCTGTTGTTACGGGTTGGCCACATTGTGATCTGCTGCAGCGCTCTGCGGGAACAATAATATAACAGGAATCCCATCAGAGTGGCGTAAAGCGTTACATTGGCACCAGCTGAGTGAATGGGTTCATTTAAGATGCATTGGGGTCGTGTTCTGATTACTGGTTGACTTGCTGTGGGTTCAAATCCTGGCCACAACCATCATGGTAAATAATATTGTGTCCTTAGTAAAAAAAATATATATAACTTAACATAACTGCCTCTCTTCATTCAGGAGTGCTACCAGGTTCCAGCAAAAGTAGTGTGTAAAAGAGGCGCTACATGCAAAAATCCTCTGCGACTCTGGTAGCACGTTTGAAGACCAATGTATGGTTATCAATCTATCCCGTGTATTATTTCCGTCATCAGACCAAAGAAGATGTTGCCAACTATACCCAGCACGAATTGTTGTACGTCAACTGCACGTCCTCTAACAACACCATATGGACCATGGCGATGCTTATTTACAAGGCGTTTGTAGTAGTGTTTGGCGCCTTTCTCACGTGGTCCACAAGGTAAAATATACAATTGGGTTCAAAAAGGAGGGGAGGGGGTTACGATAGACGTAGTTATAGATATATTGCCAATTACTTGAATAAGTTTGATTTGAGGCGGGTCTATTTAATTGAAAGAGAGGATCTGTGCGTGTTGGCAGAGAACAAAAGGCGAACATTACAAAGATACCCCCCCCCTCCTTAAAGTTGGAGGGAAAATAACTATCACGTAATGAAAGTGTGCCCGGGAGAGGGCCGTTGGCAGTTCCTGTTTAAGACTTTGATTCAAGAGTTGGAAAGTTTGATCGTTTGTCAGACATTGTTGGAAATTTAAATTAAGCATTGGAATGAAAAAGTACAACTTACAAACAATATAGTCTACCCATATAATTTCCTTTCATTTATAATCATGTACTGCTTACGAGCTTCTGCGTAAATACTGTGCATCCGCCCATATAGGGCGTATTTGAGAGCTTTTCTAGTTCCGCCGTTGCCAGTCACTAATCGACAAAGCGTTTCCTCCTTTCTCCAGTAACTTGACCCAGTGAACTTGACCCTTCTGTTGTTGTTGTTGTTGTTAATTTGTTTACAATAGGAATGTAAAAGTGTCAGGTCTGAATGACAGTTACTACGTGGGTCTGTCCATCTACAACACCGTCATCTGCTGTGTTGTTGCCGTGCCCCTATCTTTCCTAGCCGTGTCTTCGATTGGCGTGACCTTTGCACTCGTTTCCGGTTTCCTGCTGTTCTGCATTACTGCCTCACTCTGCATGCTTTTCTTCCCAAAGGTAACTATTAACTTCAGGGTGCATGACCAGACGCAAAAATGTACACCGATGTAGGCTCAAGAAACAGAGCCCTGAGACACTTAGGCTAATCTGTCACAGTGTCTTGTAAACAAATTGCTATGGGCGTATGGGGACTTTGTGGTGAATTGGGTGGGGGGGGGAGGGGGGGATTTGCGAAAAAATGTCACACAAGACAAAAACATAAGTATCAATTTCTAATACCGGGTGAAAAGTCTTTATTGCTTTCTCTGCCATTTTGGTCTCTTCGAATTTTCTCCACCGTTTTGCCCGAATTTGGGAGGGCAGTTGCCC
Organism: Pycnopodia helianthoides; assembly: GCA_032158295.1. NCBI lineage: Eukaryota > Metazoa > Echinodermata > Asteroidea > Forcipulatida > Asteriidae > Pycnopodia > Pycnopodia helianthoides. The sequence goes on along the minus strand of CM063247.1, from coordinate 21,116,621 downwards.
CCCTCCCATCCCCCACCCCCTTGGTTGTACGCCTATGGCTATTTACATTTCATTTTTAAAATACATTTTTACAAACACGTTCATTCGAAATAATATTGCTTTGCGATTGATTATCTATACTTCGACCGGGGGCGAGTTGTTTTACCAGTGCTGTCATATTCACACCACCAGTACTTGTACACACATTGGTGCTTGATATGAGGCATGTTGGCCCCTATATTGTGTCTTCATTGTGTGCTTGGAATCTCATGAATTCTTTGGATGATTTTAGGGAGGGATACTTCCAAGAGGAAAATTGTGTTAAAGTATTGGAACATTTGGGAAGGGGGGGGGGGTGTTGTGGTGGTGGTACACTCTGCCCCAATATCTGGCAAGGTATACATGATTTCACGGAATCGCCACACCCTATTCGCCATTTTGAGATAATAATAACATTTTGTCTCCGCAAACCTCGAGATTGTTTTGATCCAACATGCAAATGTTCAAATCCTATCAATTAAAACTTTCATGCAGGTGATCGCAGTGTATTGCAAGAATGCAGTCGAAGACGAGAGTTTCACTGGGATACGGTTCGGAACTACTATATCGGCGGCACCTAGACCTGCAAAGGGGAAGGATGTACCGTCCACGAGCGCCCGAGTCGAATCAAGGAGTACAGCACAATAGCAAACATTTCTTCTCATACGGGGAACTTGATTTTAATCAAAATTCAGACCATTATGGTTCATAATAGACCAAGTAACATTTAGTTTACAAATAGAGTGACCTTGTACATTCCAGGGCCTTGATGGCAGGCAAGGTACAATACTGGTCATGTGGGATTTATTTTGTATTTGTTTGGTGTCATAATTTCCAGGTAAATTAAAGATTTATAAAAAATCACACAGTGTAATCTCCAAATATAATATCACATTTTATGTTTTCTTTCATTGGGCTGTGTAAAAATCGTGCCTAACAGGAAGTCCATTCTCTGTGGATCTTTTGTAAACAAGTGATGTCACACAGCTTACATGGTTTATAAAGTGTAAACAGTGAACAATACAGCAAGACTGGATAGTAAATAACTGCATTATGTTTGTGTAGGGGATTTTGGTTGCTCTTTTACCCAGATTAGAATCCCTCCTCGGACCCCAGTTCGTTGACCCCCCCCCCCCCCCCTTGCATGCAAGTCACACGGTGCAACTGTGCCACGGTCACAATGCTGGGTGGGAGTCAACAAGTTTGCACTCAATGGATTATTGTGATAATGACGTCCGGTGAATTGGGTCGATAGCCGGTCCCGCAATTAACAATCACCAGCGTTATCAGCGACTACCATTCGCTCGTCCCCAGCGCCTTGCCTTAAAACCAAAGGCGCTGGGATGGGCAAACGTATCGTTAACGTTAATGCTCAGTCCAATGCTCAGTCCCATCATGCATCACACTCACACTGCAAGCACTGTGCGCATGACGTACTTCCTGAACAAGAATATGTGCAAGCTGATTAGCCCATCCCAGTGGTCCTGGATAGGCCGCTGGGGCCGAGCGAACGACTACCATTGATTCAATAATAGAACTAGAGGGCGTACAAAATATTATGTAACACGGCCCAATACATTGTAGCATTGTTGGCCATTGAGAAAACTTTGCCGACCCATATCGTATATTATATAAACACAGGCCACACACTAGTTTACTACATCACAGATGACGTCATGTTCCAATTTTCACTCTGAAATGTATAAAATAAAATGACACATTTTTAACACCATTTTCACGTGAGGTTAAGGACGTAATTTTGTCCCCACTTTCGAGTGGGCTATAATATAGTGTGATGCACTCATTTTCCAGTAGATATATATATTGGAAAATGAGTGCATCACGCAATTTAATTTGACCTTGGAGCCCCAAATAGTAAATAGCAATGAACAATGTTTTAGTTTAACATTTTTTGACCTGTGTGTGAAGTTTAGTTCCGAGGGGTGCAAATAACTCTCATCAATAATTTCAGAAGAGCAGTTTTTAGTTCTCCTGGTATTTCTTTAAATTAAGGGCTAGGTGTTATCTCAAACCATTTAGCAGTTGAATATATTTAGAAGTGACAGTATATAAGTCGTTAAAGTTTATGAACTACAACTTTGTATATCTAAAAAAAAAAAAAAAAAAAAAAAAAAATGTTCTTGTCAACCCTCACGAGTCATGTTTTTTTTTTAGAATCGGACAATAGTCAGGACGGGTGTGTGTCGGCAAAAATTGTAAGCAGATTCATCTTTGTGAAAATATTGTTTACCAATAATCGAGGTGCAAATGCCATGAATAAAAGTTTCGTTTGAGTATGTCCTGACAGAAAAAAATAACAAAATAAAATAAAACAACAACTAAATAATCGTTTTTAGCAAGAACTGTGAATAAAAACAGTATCTGTCTACCTTTTACTAATCATGTTTTTATTTTAAATATGAAAAACGTGCTTGTCTTGTTTAGCCTTGACAGTAGTATATGCCTAGTCTTGTAGTAGTTGTTTAACCTTGGAGTTGCAAACATTTATATAATCATCATTTTAAAGTAGACAGCTTGATAGTTATATGAAAACGGACTTTTCAAATACAAAATAAAATTACTACAATAGATAGCTTTAGTTTGATGGCAGTCATCTTCCACCGTCATTTTTTAAGTCCTTGTTTATTCTACAGTTTAGATATTGATGAAGTCTTCCCAATTTTTAAAGTGTTGATATATTTTATTAAGCAGTCTTGGTATTCTTCTGGAAATTTGCGAAGGCAGTCGGCGTGGTGGGAACCCTCGAATCGTTTCAAGTGAGCCACGTGACCAGTACGGCCCTTCCACAAGCCGATGAACTTCTCCAAGACGTCCGTCTTACACATGAGATCCTCAGAAGAATAGATGCACAAGATGGACGTCTTAAAAGGGTTCTTCCGGAAAATATCGATGAGTCTGTCATAGTGTGCCACGGTGTAACAGTGACAGAAATGAAAGTATAGTGACGTGGTTGAGAGGATCAACTGCCTGAGTATCCAGGATTTAGCAAGTATCTGAGACAAGCCATATTGCTGCTCCTTCAGTGTACCGATGACGATGCTGTCGAAGACTTGACCGCAAATTCTAGGTTGCAGCTCGCTGAACTCCCGGTCGTGTTCAATAACACGGGCTAGCAGCACCGAGTAGATGTAGGCGCCGATGGAAAAGGCATGCACAACAATCGGTGACTCATCCGTTTTCGTGATTAAATACTTGGAAATTTCAGCTACAACCGGGGAAGCAGTCGGAGGCCACATGTAGAATTTAGGATGAGTGGCGTAAGCTGTCAAAACATTAAAACCCTGATGCGCGTAGAGCAACCGGAACCGATCTAGAGCCCGCTCAGTGGCTGAAGCCCATGGCATGAGCAATGCTAACGGAGTATTGACATCTTCTATAAGGATAACACGATATGCAAAATTTCAAACCAAAGTGAAGGGGAAGTTGGCTAGTAAACTTGTTTATCCCATATTTCAGAATGGAAACAGTCGTTAAAAGGTTTATTTTTACCGTGGTACTTTTATTGTTTTGGTTTATAGGTTAGCAACATAGGCAACCACATCTTCCAAGAAATATTCTTACGGGCCAACGGATAGATGTTAAAGAGCTGCCCCCCCCCCCCGACCATGTAAGCTGTAACAGCACATGTTTATAAAAAGAGATACAGACCCTGGACTTCCTGCTGACACGATTAGTGGAAAAAACACAACATCAAATCTTACATTTTAAAGGAATTGCACTGTCTGATTTTATTAGCTTCTAAAATATGAACGAGGGGCACATCTCAAAACTTGAATGTATGTGGAAATTATGACACACACAAAAATGTTATATTTCCAATGGCCAGTGATAGTATAGCATCTTGCTTGCCAGAAAGACCCTTGAATGTACAAGGTAACTCTTTTTGTAAACAAAGGTTAATAGTAACATCATCTATACAATAATATTTCTCTATAGGTATATACCTTTATACTTGTGAAGACGCAACACTGGTGAAATAGTCACTATCGTTGGATCCCTTTCCTTCATTTTTGCTGTAGAAGTTGACATACGGCGCAGGAATCTAACTGAAAAATAGTAATTTGACTCCTTAATGATGGTTATTCGAAGAGGTATAGAACTGTACATCTACATGCACGGACATCAATTTTGCACACTGCGTGTACATGTAGGTATACCTTTTGTATGTACATCAAAGATCGTATTGCTCTGCAAGGTGCAATATGGACAACTGGAGCTATGTCCTGACCCACTAAGCTGCAATCATTGTGGGTCACAATGTATGTAGAAATAGGAAACAACATTGTAATAGACACAATCGGCGACCGTAGTCGCGTGACTCGTAGTGGGTATAAAATGTAAACAAACCAGGGGAGGCAAGCAACATGCAGTGTGCATGGAAAAGCATGGCTGATACTAGCCCCATAAATAGGGCCAATAATCCACTTCGTATCCTTGGCCCCAGCACCACTGCAGACCTATTCTTTCGCCCTACGATGTTTTTTATCTGCAAAGATCTAGATCGTGAGACTTACCGATTGAATGCTTATGTACTTGCAGATAGCCGGACTGTTAACATTTCTTTAAAAAAATCACACGTTTTTGGTGAAAATCAAATGATTTTCGAGAGTGAACTTTTAAAACGATCTCAACGATCTTGATTATTTGCACTCGCGGCGTTAGTCTTGGTGCAAGACGTTGTTGTTTATTATCACCCAACTATCGCGAATAGCGGGCGCTGTTGGGAAACTTCCAGATCACCACCACACTGACTGATGTTTTGCGGCTTAACGCCCTCTATCGGTGGAATAGTCGCGTCGTGTGTGGTGTTGAGTGACTCAACAAGAACGTCTTGCACCAAGACTATCGCGGCGTCTGCGAGTAAATTAGTCTGGTACCAACTCAATCGTAGCAATTGATTGTATCGTTTTTCTGATGCTGTTGAGGGAGCCAGACAATTCAAAATAAGCAAGTTGTCAAGATCGTTGAGACAATTCTAAACATAAACTCTCGAAAATCATTTGATTTTCACCAAAACGTGTGATGTTTTTTAAAGAAATTTTAACAGTCCGGCTATCTGCAAGTACATAAGCATTCAATCGGTAAGTTTCACGATCTAGATCTTTGCAGATAAAAAACATCGTAGGGCGAAAGAATTGGTCTTCAGTGGTGCTGGGGCCAAGGATACGGAGTGGATTGGCCCTATTCATGGGGCTAGGCTGATACCCAATAAATTACGGCAGAAGCACTCAGGCGCAGCCATGCCTCTCTCTATGCACACACTGTTCGTCACTCGCTTGGTATGTTTCACATTTTTATACCCACTAAGTATGAGTCAAATGACTACGGTCGCCGATTGAGTCTATTTGGGGTCAACTATAAAATGCAGGTACACTCCGAAGCTGTACCTGCGCCACTCCGCGGAGTCGGAGTCACAGTCACAGGGATCAAGGACATCATAAATGTAGGAAGGACAAACCCATGTGTACCTTTCCTTCATGATCAAATGCGTGCATACCACAGTACGCCGCCCTCTTCGAGTGTACCTGTTTTGCACCATGGAGGAAGGAAATCCTCAATGATTGCATCGTGCACTAAACTTAACCCTAGAGCAAGTGTTAACAGTAAATTTAAACATGACAATTCACGGGTAAAATTCCGGAGGTGGCCGCCACTTTAATCCCCCCGAATTAAGAAAATGTTGGGTCTTACCTGTCCGGATATGAATAGGCCGTTGGAAGAATTGGAACGGCGTGACAACAGGGCCAAAAAAACGGCCTGCACGACATTAAACAAAATCGCCTAACCCCATTTTGTATCGTTTTCCTACTGTGTGTGTGTGTGCGCGCGCTTTGCAATTTCTCCAATCAGTCGGTAATCGCTCATGCGCGGTGGTGGAAATGGATTTCATAGGCCGCCTCCGGAAATTTGTTCCCAATTCACTACTTCCCCGGTGAAAAGTCGATGAAAATAACCACCTTACCCAATGACATCCAGACTTTTAATTTAACCTTTAACCGAAATCCTGAAATCGACATACTGTATCCAAAGGGACTAACTATAGTTTATAGTAATTAAAGCCTATGTGTTTTGGGAAATCCTACTCAACCCGGGGTATAAAGCAATAAACCCATTGTTATCAAGCCCAACACCTTTCAGAGGGTCTGTAGATGTTTTCAGTGATTTTTTGTTTATAATAAATTTGCTAATTACAGGCTAAATGCAAACTATTACATGACATTAACTATAGTGTAAAGTATTTACTAACACTCCTCATGAAACACGCCCCCCATGTGTGGATGCTTGTGGTGTTAGCCTGATACAAGAAACCTCCACCTGTCAAACAGGTCTCTCACAAGCTTCCTTTGATAGCTACAAGGTGCCCTACGAAGGATGATTGATGGTTGTTTATCAAACAAAGTTGGTAATCCACCCCTTGAGGTTTTGCCAAGATTTATGTGTACAAACTAATGGCAGTCATACGAACCACTAGTGTGGCAATTAAATTTGCAAGATCATTGAACTAACCCTGAGCAAATAACAACTGTCATTATAAATTTGTTTCTGGATGGTTTAAAGATGGACTACCCAAAAGATGAAAATTATTTGGCGGAATTATGAGAAAAAAACAAAAATCTTACTATAAAGTGCAGTGACGCCCTTTTCATAAAGGGCACGGAGTCGCCGTCTTCCTGAGTGAACACTGCCAACCGCTAGTATTAGTGGAATGTGGTCATTTCGCCCCCTAGCAAGCTTGCCCCCAACAAAGTCGCCCCCTGCAAAGTCGCCCCATGATCGGCTCGCCCCGGGACTTTTCAAAGTCGCCCCCTGACTATGTCGCCCCCATAGAGTTATATACATTGATCTACATTATACTGACTGGATAGGACAACTCAGCGCGTTTGTGCACGTTCGATGGTCGCTGTTATAGCTAATACCCGCTGAAAGGGGTATTTGCGTGAAAGTACGCAAGCGCGGCGGTCCCAGCATGCAGCGCCTCAAGCATGCAGTACAAGTACTAGTAGTGATGATGAGCATTATAGAAGAACTAGAGGGCGCACTGGCAATACTGCGTGCACAAACGCGCCGGGACCGCAAGGAGACACGAGCGCCATTTTATAGAGGGCAAAATTTAGTACGAAGTATACGATGTGCGTATGGAAAATGCACGCATCACGCGCTCGTTATTACATTATCTCAAGTGTTTGAGTTTTTGCTGTTGTTTATCCTTGATTGTTTGTGTGTCTTCATACCTGTCTGTTTATGTATTGGTTGTTTGTTTTCTGTTACATTCAATGGTTTGTTGGTAATTTTTGATATTTATTTGTTCGTTATGGTTTGTCTGAACGTTTGTCGTTTTATGTTGCTTGTTAAAACAGTTGTTTGTGATAAGTTTCTCTTAGACTATTATTGTAAATTTGCTTGTCTGTTTGCATGTGTACGGTATCTGTTATGGTTTTTCTGTATGGGTATATCTGATTGTTCTTGTCTTGTTGTGATGCATTTTCCAGCTCGTTTATATGTTGCATTGCTTACTTGTTTATCACTAATTGTGTTTCTTAATGTTTTTTAAATATTTTATTTATGCTACGTTATATTTTCATTCAAATTCACTTACTTATTGAGCAGATATTTATTAATTTATTTAATTGTTTAATTATTATTCATATATGAAAAATAAGCATTGGAGGCAGCATTCATCTCAAATAATTATTGGTTCAGTTTAATCACAGTAATCAGTTCAACACAATCAGTTAGGCAAATCAGGAACAGTACGGTTGATTGGTAAATTTGAGGCTAATTGGATCACTCGGAAGGTGGTGTGGTTGTTGATCGTGGAATTACTATATAGCGGTAGATTAATTAGTCTGTAAAACCAAAGGAAAAGACACAGGGATTACTAAATCAATTGTGCAAGATAACTATTAGAAGGCGATTAGTATATCAATTGAAATGCACTACAAAAATTCCCATTGAGTTTGTGCATCAAGCGAAAGGGATGGTATTTCCGACACCTAGTGAATCATGACTGGTTTTGGCTGTAAATTCACCATAATTATGCAACAATAATGTACCAAATATGAATGATTAACAATCTATATCAGTTATAAGAAACAATCACAGACTGGGTTTTATCACAACATAATTATATTAATCAATAAGTTTACGTTAATTGGGAGAAACTCACCATCCGATTTTAGCCTTGATGGCGAACTGTGAGAGCAACTTTTCTCGCCGTGCGGTGGCGCACTTTCGCTGCAATTTCACAACAATATATATTACCCTCAATTATAGCATTTTTAATTTCCTGATTTATTTTTAACTTCTCATATTACTTTTTTTATAGGCTTATATTATATTTATTTTGTTTATAATTAGTTTTCTTGTTGCCAACCTATTGGATGAACAGGCTTTAGAGTCAGTGTTTTCACTTTGGTTCTTCCTGGCCATCTTAGATTGGATTGTCTTTAATCTGCTTGTTGTACTCCTTCCCATATCCTCTCTTCCCCAATCCGCTCCCCCTTCTATACATTTCTCATCCCCACCCCTATCTCAATCTTACCTACTGTACCTCTATTACATCTATTATTAGGTGTTCGGGCATTCCGCCCGAAAACCTATTGTTACTGTTCTGTTTTTTTTTCCCACTTTATCTGAGATCCTTCTCTCGCAATTTTCGCAAAAAGTATAACTCCTAGAGACTTGAAACTTATCATGCACTTAGACCTTAGTGTATAGACGAAACCGCAACTTTTTCGGGGTGATGACGTCATCGATGACGTCATAACATCCAAAATAAAAAATAATGAGAAAAACTGTAAATCGTCATATCTAGAGAACCATAAATGATAAATACATGATCTTTGCTTCATATGAAAGTTCAAAATTTTGTTTACAACTCTTACACAGAATGTGACCCATGTGACCTTTACTTCCGGTCGAAAACGGACGTTTAAGGTTTTTTTGGCGGAAACGTTGTATCCTATGAACCAAATATGATACACCTTTAATCATTGTATCATCTGAAGGCCCTTGAACAGTTCTACAAATCTTTCATTAGGTACCACCCCATGTGACCTTTACTTCCGCTCAAAATCGGAAGTTGAATTTTCTTACATAAAGAAAAACTCGTCATATCTCATGAACCATAAACGTTTTAGACTTAAAACTTCACAAATACTTAGACCTTTGTGTTTAAATATGTATGTGTGAAATTCGGTTTGATGATGTCATCGATGACGTCATAACAATAAATCACTGTTTAATATTTAGAAAAATCATAATTGGAGAATCACAAATGCTACATGTAAGATATTTGCACAATAAAAAATCTCTTGCCAGATTATGCAAATCACATACACAATGTGACACCATATGACCTTTGCTTCCGGTTGAAACCGGAAGTTCAAAATTCAGATTTCAAACGTTCATTTCTCATAAAGCAAGAAGGGTATTGTCTTGAAACTTACTATGTATATAGATTGTAGTATGTATATGACACCCAAATTGTTTTGGTGCGTTGACGTCATCGATGACGTCATAACAATTAATCAACGTTTAATATTAAAAACAATCATAATCGGAGAACCATAAATGCTACATGTAAGGTACTTGCACCATAAAAAAGCTCCGGCCGAATTGTACAAATCTTATTCAAAGGGTGACCCCATACGACATGAGATATATTTCTAAGTGAAATTGGCCATTAAAATATCAAAATCTCGATCCAATACCTTACGTGGCATGTGGCATACTACTCGCGACTGATTCCAGTGCAACGGAGTGGAAGCTAGCCTTATGTCAAGACGCTTGTTGCCTGACATTTAATTGCTATGTTAAATGTCGTCCCATTTCATTCAAACACAATCTGACATCACTCACGAACACCTGTGTTTGTTTGTTTACAAACACTGTACGTCTAGTTTTATTGGTATTTGTTATACGATTAATCTTTCATCATGACTGTCCTTGATGTATGACATTTCTTACTTTGTATATGCATGTTTGTATTTTAGAATGTTTTGGCGAATAAATAATAATAATAGTAATAATAATAATAATGTTGTTGTTTTGGGTACAGTAAAGTAATGGTAGTAATACTTGAAACATGGCCGCAGCACCCGCGCGACGAGTCACGTAACTTGGCTAGTGCGCCCTCTCGTAATAATATAACTCTATGGTCGCCCCTAGCAAAGTCGCCCCCTGACAATGTCGCCCCCTGGCAAAGTCGCCCCTGACAAAGTCGCCCCCTAGCAAAGTCGCCCCCAGATGTTATTTAGTGATTGAAAATAGTGAAGGTTCTCTGTTTCAAGTTCCTCCATGCTGGGAGAAAACTCAAATCTTTAGTCTCTATATAACCAGCAACCGTACTATATTAGTAAAGCATGGATCGGTACGCAGTCGCTGATGACTACCCACTACTAGTACTACAACTTACGTAAGAGGGGTCGGCGTGGACGAGTTTCCTTTTGCACACACCTTTGTGGGGACTTCCTATTGTCCTATGAGTCTGACTCGGAAGGACTGGGCAAGTTTATAAATTTGGAGCCAGATGTTCGTGCGATACAGATATCTCTTCTCTAGTAATTCGTGTTGCGTTATCGCACTACGTTAAACAAAATGAACGTCGCCAATCAAGACTAAGGTACATCTGACACAAGGTTCAAGAGGGGTTTCTAAAAAGTTCAGGCATAATCTGCATCCTTGTCCAAAAGTTTTAATTTTGTTTTGATAATACTTAACGATCTGTTTGTGTTTATATATTATAAACAATAAAACTCATTAAAAAAACATACGCCGAGTATTTTTCTTCCTTCAGATATTTTTTCCTAACTATATTTAAAAACAAAAGATTTGATTTTCAGAAAAATTACTATGTACTTCGTTTGCCAGCCCCCCCCCAAAAAGAATAAAACTAATAGTAATAATAAAATAACAAATACAATTAAAACACAAAGACTCAACTTGGCTTCATTACGCTTATATTTTATTTAAATGTACGTTAATCATGATCAAGAACATCATGAGCCCAACCTTAAAAGAACGAACACGAGTTTTAGAACCCTCTCTTTTGTTATGAAACTTGCAAATTAATTATTTCACATTGTCTTCCCCCCAATGAAATAATCAAAGACATGTTATTAACAGATTTCATCTGTAAAGTTATTGTTTATTTATTTTGTTGGGATTGTTTCCGCACCCATGCCAGTTTAAAGGGAGAGTCTTGTTTAAAAATAATAAAATAAAAAAAATAAAAGTTTCACAACATATTAAAAAAAAACCAAATTTTGTTTGTTCTTGACGCTGCCCCTTTTATGACTAAACCAAGTAACTAAATGTTATTTATTTATCTATTATTCAAACCTTTGACCCACCTGATAAAGCAACAGCCGTGTCCGAATTGGAGGCCACGGCTGCGGTTGTTGCCCTGTGAATCCCACCCTTCAACATATTTTGTTTAGCAGCCGTAGCCGCAAGCCGCCGAGTCGGACACGTAGTCATCATAGTATACAAACATTGACTGCTTCGATAAATAAATAAAACAGATCGCGCAAATAGATTGCGCTGGGGGTCCCTGAGGGCGTCGTAGTTTTAACCTTAGCACTAGTAAAAGCAGTCAATATTTGTTTTATAACACCCCGTACATCAGACGTCTAGGTACAATGAAGCTGCTGTTGCTAGGGGTGTAGTAAATTGGTTGCCATGTGATAGTACCGCGCGGTCGCGCGCGGTTTCTTGTAAAACTAAGACATATCATGTGACGCGCTCTAAACCAATCAAAAGGCAGAATATTCGTAAGGGGTGTTATAATATACAAATATCTATCAAATGGCCCAAATATGATTGGAATTAAGAAAACAGCCATTAAAAGCGATGTGCGAAAAAACAGCCTATATCTTTTTTATGCATTTGTATTAAAAAGCGATTTTGCCTCCTCAGTTGAAACAATCATTCACTTTCACTCTGAGACATGCGACATTTTATTAAAAATCATGCTCACTTGAACTTATAAAACGTTCTTTTTAAGCCAAGCGAAAGCGGCTTTCAAGTTCTTTCTAAGATTATGTTGCAACTGTAGGATTTCTGTGAAAAGCACTGCTGTTAATTTGAATGTTGTTTATGTGGATTGTTAAAATGAATGATTGTCTTCTTGTTAAATCTCTTGATTATAAACGAACAAATTGCGAACACTTCTTCGTCAAATAAATGCAAGCGTTTTTACTGAGAGGAGCTTTAAAAATTGTTGACGCCACAAAATGGCCGACCGTGTTAGTTCGCGCAGTTAAAGGAAAACCACGCAATTTCGAGGCATATTTGTGTGGATTATTTTGTTCTACTTTTAAAACAAGTTTCTAACTATATGCATTTTATAACAAACGGTTTCAAACGCTTTTTATAGACCAACTCGCCCGATCCAAGGCAACGTGTACCTTTAAGGATCTTGTTCCTTATGGATTCAGCCGGAAGATGTTCAAGGTTGCGTACGGAGACATTGGATGGCTCCGTATTCCCATTTCCTCTCCGGAATCTAGTCGGATCCAAACCGTGTCGTTCACCTCCAGTTGAACTATGGCCATTTGGGACGACGTTCCGGCGCCCCAATTTTTTTTATGATCGACGTAGAGGCTGACCACGATCTCTTCACCTTGCATCAGGTGAACCGACGCCATTTTATCTTTGTCCGGCCGGACTGTGAACGTGACCATGTACGGACCGGCCCTCTGGCAGGTGTACTGATGGGAGGTCGTGTCCCATCCTCCAGTTGGGTTTTGGGCCAGGATTTTGTCGAACGGGATATGCAAGTGAGTGTCGGTGTCGCCCGCGAGCTTTCCGGTAAACACAGTGGAAAAGAACACTGCTTCTGGAAAATAATGACAAGATTTGTTGTTGTTATTATGAGGGAGGCGAAAGGATCAACACTAACACGTCTCATGATTTACAGCTCTTGCGACGATGTGTGTGAGCGTGTCTACCCCGTTGAAACCGAGGGCTTTAACAAAAGGGATACGAGTGTTTTGACAGAGCGAGGACGTCCTCCCTTCGCTTTCGTGTACAAAACCAATGGGGATCTCGCTAAAAAATAACAGAGTCTAAACAATGGGAGACCAAAGAGAAGTCCTCGATTTACGGGATTCACAAACATGTGTGTTTGTGTGTGTGGGATGGGGGTGGGGGGGGGGGTTGTACTCCAAGGTCAAAATGTTTTCAAAAACCATCTTAGATCGACTTACTACCATGGAGGCAGAACCTCCATGATATACTACTTACTACAAGGTCAAACTGGCTACATGTAAGGTACAAGAGGGGCGATCCAAAACAAGGGTGAATTCCATCTCAACATCATGAATGCATTCTTAGGCTTTTTTCGTCTCCGTGAAAGAACGAACAACCAATCGCGATGTTCAATGCTGTTTTAACAGATTTTAGTAAACAGCAGTAAAAAAAACAACAACAAAGTGTTTAATCATTTTCATTAGTGTTAATGTCATCGATGTGTCATAAGCATTGTTGCAGTGCTTTCCGGAGTCCTGTGTGGAAAAACAACAGCCCCAAAACACACAAAAAACAAAACAAACAACAACACACATACCCTCTGGAGGGATTCGAGCCTACGACCCCGCCCTATAGAGCAGATCTCACCACGAGATCACCGATTGTGCTTGGTGACATGAGGCTAATTCGAATCCTGTATACACCCCCTTGAATTATTACTGCTAATTATGTGAATATCAAAAAAGGCACAGTTAAAGGAACATTACAGAATTGGTAAGAAAAAAACTTGTAAAAATGTACTTTTGATCACAGATTTACACAAAACTCACACGGTCTAATGATGAACATCCCTTGAAATATTTCTGTCTGAAATGTCATATTTGATGAGAAATGAATAAACTAATTTTCCGATTGGAGTTTATCGCTCAGTGAGCGTTTTATTCATTGTTGAATCTATATGATTTCATGCAAATGTGTAATCGGTTTTTCACTACTTTCTCGTGACCCAGGTGGCCGATCGATCTCAAACTTCTACAGGTTTGTCAGTTTATGTATATGGTGGATTACATAAAGTGACGTGCTTACACTGCCAGCAACTGTTTTGTTAGCAAAAACCAATTCTGTAATGTTCCTTTAAACTGAAAGCCTGGAGGAAGTATTTCCATGAAACAGTCGTACAAACTGTACGGTACAAATCATAAATACAAATTTTGTCAATCAAGACACCTAATTCGCATAAAATTACAATGGTTTTCTCATTTTGTGCGTACAAAACCTTGTGCTGCCAGCGCCCCAGCGATGACTAAACGAGTGGCAATGATAACTACACGGGCATGGGCAACGGACTAATACAAAACTAAATAACCCGGGCGAAATAGTTATTCGCTCAGGTGGAGTTAATAGTCAATCACCCGGACGAAGTAGTAAATCGCCCAGCAGGAGAAACAGTAATCCGGGGATTTAGTTTTTGCCATGTCCTACTCTCTAAATGTAAAAGAGTGAAAAACACCACTCTTTACATTTCGAGTTGTCCCTTAAATGGCTCACTTCAGGACAGAGTGAAAAATCACTCAAAAAGATGCAAATCTCATTCTAAAAGAGTGGAAGACCACTCGAAAAAGAGTTGTCCCTCATATGGCTCTTCAAAGAGTGTTTTTTTTCACTCTTTCGCATTTAGAGAGTAAAAACGCTTCCGTATAAAAAACATCGTTTGTTTGCAGCTTAATTATTGAACTGAAATCGCAGAGGGTATGTTTAATTACTTCTGGCTTGCACATTGCGGTGGACATAATTATGCGAGTTAAATTGTGCTGAGAAATAGATTGACAATATCTTGAATGATTTTTGACAAGAATAACGATTGATCATTTTAAAAAGCACAGAATAAACAAAGACTCATGACCTAGCCTTGATATCAAGGCTGTGTAGACAAGTACTCTAGCTAAAAACCATAGAGCAAGGATACTAAAACCTCAGCCCAGTTCCCCGACTGACTCTAAAAAAATACCACACCGCACTCTCACCATGCACACACACACACAGCGCCTCTATGATGTAATGTACGCAGCCCCACACACACACCGCTATTCCACACACCGCTATCGCCCACAATCCTAGCCTGTGAACCGTCACGCGCTAGGATTGTGGGCGATAGCGGTGTGTGGACAATAGCGGTGTGTGTGTGGGGGGGGGGGGGGGGGGGGGGGGGGGGACTGTGGAAACGAGGGTTTGTGTGCTTCCTTGGGTGAGAGCGTGGTGTGCTGTTCAAAGACAGTCGGGGGTGGGGGGGGGGACCGGAACAGGAGTTGCATTGCATTCGGGCATCGCATTCGCGCGGCTGTGGTTATGCACATTTTTAGCTTTACAGTAAGCAAACTATTACACAGCCTTGCAATCAAGGCTACTCATGACCAAGCTGTGATGGTGGTGGTTCTGGGGCTGGGGAAGGGTTAGGTTTTTTTTTTTGGTTTTTTTTTTTTTTTTTTTGGGGGGGGGGAGATACGGATTGTTAAACCCTCTGTGACCACTCTGACTGGCAGCCACACCTTCTTTTCCTCGACCAAAGTACTATGTGGGTGTATTATTACACGTATTGAGCGTTGAGCGTATTGCTGCTCATGGTTTGTTGAAAGCATTGTGTTCATTTCGATGGTTCAACCATGGTAAAACAAAAAATCACAAGAACAGCAAAGTTAAATAAAAACACCTTCACAATGCGAAACTACATACCTGGCCCTGCTTCACTCGATGCCATGATGTTTCCTGACAGTCAATGCTTTCACGAGAATGAGATAATCGCGAAAACCAACACTAAAAGAAACAACGCCACTGTTAGACAGGTCTCGATACGTGTAGTGATGTTTCACTCCCTGATTCTACTTGCAGTTATGCATCCTGGGCCTACTGTGCACTTAATATATGCCTTTCTTGATATTCAAGCATGACGTCATCTCGGTAATCCAAAACGAGGCTACAGACGTAGCGCCAAATGGTGATCACATAATTATTTCGCGGCTGTGATTGGTCAATGAAATTGGGGCGGAGCTTACTTGATCAGTGTATTTGTGCCACTGCGACGGTAGCCTCGTTTTGGAGTCAGTGATGACGTCACGCACAAATATTAAGAAAAGCGTGGAAGAAGACGTGGAAAAGGAGGGGAGAAAACCAAAATATCAACAACAACAGCAGCAGCAGCAACACCAACACCAACACCAACACCAACACCAACACCAACACCAACACCAACACCAACAGCAACAGCAACAGTAACAGCAACAACAACAACAACAACAACAACAACACAAACAGTACAATACCAATAGTTATTTGGCTGTTGGCTGAACACCTTTAAAAATATATATTCAATGCTTTTTTGTACATTATTATTATTATAATTATTATTTTTTTACCTGTCCCTTTAAGGGCCCCGTACATTCGTTTGCCCCGAACACGCACGCACACACACACAAACCCACACACACGTTTGTGAATCCCGTAAATCAAGGACTTCTATTTGTTCTCCCATTGTTTGGACTTCGTTATTTTTAGCGACGTCCTCATTGGTTTTGTACAAGAAAGCAAAGTAAGGACATCCTCGCTGTGTCAAAACATCAGGATCCCTTCTGTTAAAGTGCTCGGTTTCAACGGGAAGGCCTAGATACGCTCATACAAACCCAAGCTTACGGATCGAGTTTGTGGGGTCCTGCATTTTTTATTTCTTCTTTTCATTATTCTCTTTTCCAAAGAATTCCTCTGTGGGGTCAAAGTTGAACAGAGACAAACTCTGTGGAGTCCATTGTTTCATAGTGTAAAAGACCCCTCAAGGGCCCTTCCATAGCGACCCAGTAAATCAAGCTGGCTTCTCTTTGTTATCCCATTGTTGACATGCCTCTATTGGCTTTACAACCAAGGCAGTGTCGGATTTATTTTGTTGAAGTTGTCGGTTTTCAACGGGTACACACTTACCCTTATGAAATAGTTTATAACAGTTATCATAGTTTTATCTATGTTGTTGTCAGCAAACGTCTTCCAAACTAAGCACTTCTCACTGGATGCGGACCTTTTATTCTCATTTAAAGGTATTGTACACTTTTGATAACAGCTCAAAATCAGTGTCTACATTTTGTGTGATTAAACATATGCATGAACAAACAAACCTGTGAAAGTTTGAGCTCAATTGGTCATCGAGGTCACGAGAAAATAGTGAGAAGAGATCTTATGTGTTTTCTGTTTTTTCAAATTATCACGCGTGATAATTACTATTGTTTTACTCGTTTCTCAGAAACGATAGAATTTTAGGCAGAAATATTTTAAGGAACCCTTTCTACCATTACTTACTTTAAATCATGTAAGTTATGTGTGAATCTGTGAACATTGTGTTTTTCGATCTTACCAATAGTGTACAGGGCCTTTAATACAAGTGTTCAAATTAAAATCACATCCCAACCAGATCCCATTTTGTTAAACTTCTCCGACCGAGGACCTTCCTACCACTCACTTTTGGGGGCAAACGTTAACCCTACTGTTCCCTCTGTGGATAGGAATAGCAGACTGTCTGTTTTCTTTCAAGTCGTCAGTTTCAAAGCTTTTTTATGACAAGCTCCTTGATGGCGTAAATACTAAACCCATATTCTAAAATGTATTTACCCAAGGTCACCTTTCATTGTTTTCTCAAAATAAAATTGCCTAAAATACTCCCACACTAAAGTGTTTTCTGTTTAATTCAGAGATATAACTTAAGAGTTATCTGGTGTTGTTTCAACTGTGCTAGTTTAGTTCAAATTCAGGTTTATCCCGGATGACCAGTTAAACAATCAAAACAAATTTAAACCTATAAAATCAACACGGTTTCCGTAACCTTTTTCCTCTTTATCTGGAAATCCACAAATTTTGTTTTTTTTAATGCACTTGACACCGTTTTTGCAACACAGTCGACGAAATTTTGCAAATTGACACTTCGAGCCGAATGTTGGAGGTCGAGTACTATTTTCTTAATTTTCTCTCAAATTTCCATATTTTTTTTACATTTTTATTTATTACATTGTTAGTTTTAAATGTGACCATTCCAGCAACTTTTTTTTGTTTTTGTTTGTTGATTTATTTATTTATTTATTTATTTATTTTTTGGGGGGGGGGGTTGACAAAAAGTGATGTGACAGAAATAAAAGTCACACTAAATTGCACCCACGTTAATCTGTCCTAGCTGATGGCTAAGAGGTGCCCGGAAGGTAAGTGGTGACCTCATCGTCGCGAAACTTACACAGGTTATTGCCATTAGGTTCCTGGGAATTCAACAAACCTTACTCATTATCCTACGGGAACTTCGTTCTCCTTTTAACAATCTCTAAACAAAATATAAATCATGCCGATTTAAAAAAAAAAAAAAAAAAAGGTTTCCATGAAAAAGAGAAAACAAAGTCAGTCAACGATCTAGATCGGTGGGGGTTTTACTTGCCGATATACACCAAAATTCAACTTGTTCACGACAGACCTGTTTGCCATTGGTTGATGTACTGAACCATACCTTATGGATTTTCCAAACTGAACGTTTCCGACCGAGGACCTTCTTTCCACTCACTTTTTTTTGGGGGGGGGGTGGGGCAAACCTCAACCGTACTGTTCCCTTTGTGGATAGCATTAGTAGACTGTCCGTTTTGTTTAAGGCCGTCAGTTTCAAAGCATTTTTGTGAAAAGCTTTGGCGTATATACAAAACCAAGATTCTAAATGTCTTTTCCCAAAGTCATCTTTTCATTGTTTTGTCAAAGCTTTTTTTCTGTTAATTTCAGACATTAAACTTTAGAGTTATTTTTTTTAGTGTTGCAAGTGGGCTCATCTAATTACATTCAGGTCTTACCCTGGATGACCAGTTAAACAATTAAAACAAATTTAAACCTACAATTGGTGTGGGTGGTCTCAATAAACCTTAAGTCCTTGGCATTTAGCTCTCTCTCTCTACTTTCCTCTCTAGATGATAACGCTGATTAATTTTAAAGGAACATTACAGAATTGGTAAGAAAAAACTTGTAAAATATACTTTTGATCACAGATTAACAAAAAACTTGCACGGTCTAATGATGATGATAGTAGAAAACATTTTTCTTGAAAAATTTCTGTCCGAAATGCCATATTTGATGAGAAATGAATAAACTAATTTTCCAATTGGAGTTTATCGCTCAGTGAGCGTTTTATTCATTTGTTGAATCTATATGATTTCATGCAAAATGTGTAATCGTTTTTTCACTAATTTCCCGTGACCCAGATGGCCGATCGATCTCAAACTTCTACAGGTTTGATCAGTTTATGTATATGGTGGATTACATAAAGTGCTTACACTGCCAGCAACTGTTTTGTTAGCAAAAACCAATTCTGTAATGTTCCTTTAAGTTTACCTAAATTGGACAACATACTTACCTCCACTTCCCGTCAACCACAATTCATTTAACTGTTCAGTCCGAGTTGACTTTGGACCGAGATGACCTGGGACCGAGACGACTTTTGACCGAGTTGACTTCGGACCGAGTTGACCATAATGCTAAGTATAGTATAGGCTACTGCTGAGCAAAGATGAATACTATACTAGTGCACAGTAGTGATATAAATAATAGTAGGGCCTTAGTATTTTAGTATTAATAATAATTAATTGAAAACAACATTGAGTCTCGAGTAGAGTTGTCCCTATAGCAGTTCTCAAAGGAAACTATACTGGGATAGCGCATCAGATGAGGTCACTGGTCATGTGCAAGTGATGATAAACTAAATTAGTAGGCCTACTATAAGGTGCAAATGAGTAAAACAACAACAGTTTACAGGAGCCTGGAGCCAGCACTATAGGCGTTAAAACACACCACAGCTGGAAGGGCTAACAATTGCAATTGATGGAAGAAACAGTCCAGATGACCATGGTAAAACGTTAACTGTAGTTTTGTTTAAATTGAATATTGTCCAGCTGTAGGCCTACTTTTGAAGACACGTCCCGATCAACACAACAGCATATCACAACATGGACTAGTGAGAGCGCGCTATACAGCTCAGCATTGTGGCAGTGAAGGGTGCAACGCACTAAATTTAGAGAAATTCATCCGCGTCACCTAATTAATAAAATGTAAACCCACATCTTTTTCTTTAATTAAAATTTTTGAAAGTCGTGGCTTTTATAGATGGTAGAAAGTGGTATAATAATGTGCCCCTGGGATTTTTGAGTTTCAACTAGATACATTTGGAAGTGAGAGAGTCATCTTAAAAAGTCCCTATTTTTCTGAAAGGTGTCATTTTACCATCTGGCAAGTTATCAGTCGCTCAAGCGTGTTCTGTTATTAAAGGCCAAACCTTGGCAATTGTGAGCTTTTTGCGAGATTGTGACGTCATGGTTTTGTCCCGAAAAAGCTCAATATATCCTAGGATAAGAGAGTTGAAAATTATATGGGCAGCATCGGGGGAGGTGCCCGCAAAAAGTGATCGCAGAAATTGGGCTTTTCGGCATGGTTCGATTTTTGTGAATATTGATAAGGGTACCTTACAGCTTTTTTAATGGCGGGTCAAAAAAAAGAGTTGAATTGACGGTGCAGAACGATAGATTAGATATCCCCGAAGACCCTTTTCGTGTGGGAAAAAGGCCAATTCCCAAAACCCTGGCAATTATGAATTTTTTGCGAGATGGTGACGTCATGGTTTTGTCCCGAAAAAGTTCAATATATCCAAGAGAGTTGCGGACTTGAAAATTATACGGGCAGCATCGGGGGAGGTGCCCGCAAAAAGTGATCGCAGAAATTGGGCTTTTCGGCATGGTTCGATTTTTGTGAATATTGATAAGGTACCTTACAGCTTTTTTAATGGCAGGTCAAAAAAAAAAGTTTAATTGACGGTGCAGAACGATAGATTAGATATCCCCTAAGATCCTGCATCCGAATATCACATTTTCATGGCAAGTTTCGGCCATCTTCATCTAACATAAAGTTTGCACGGTTAAATCACCCACAAATCATTGCCGGATTTTTACAAGTACTAACCCATTGGAAAGCCCATCTCAAGGGCTGTAGATTCATTGCATACTCCTGCATCCGAAAATCACATTTTTATGGCAAGTTTCGGACATCTTCATCTAGGAAACAACAGGGGAGTGAAGATATTCCGAATGTTTTTCAAACGCACGTCTAATGGGATTTTTTTTACAGAGAACTGTTCGAAAGAGAAACATAAAGTATGCACGGTCAAATCACCCTCAAGTTAATGCTGGACTTTTACAAATTTTATACCATTGGAAAGCCCATCTCACGGGCTCTAGATTCATATTAAATATGTGGCTTTGACGATTTTGTAGGCGACGCGAGTGGCCAAAGAGTAGGGCTACTACAGAGTTAACTTAGCAAAGAAGGGCTGCGTAGTAAAACCAGCAAGGAATATACCGCTGAAAAATGGCTGGAAACAAATTCGGAGTTAAGTTTGGGTATTACTCATGAACTAAGCATGCTAAAGAGATGAAATCTGTACCTGAATTTTCCTTGCATACCCCTGCATCCGAATATCACATTTTCATGGTAGTTTTAGGCCATCTTGAGGTAGAAAATTACAGGGATGTGACGACACTCCGAGTGTTCATCAAACGCATGTCTAATGGGATTTTTGTACACAGTGCTGTTCGAAAGAGAAACATAAAGTATGCACGGTCAAATCACCCTCAAATCAATGCTGGATTTTTACAAGTTTTATACCATTGGAAAGCCCATCTCGAGGGCTCTAGATGCATAATAAATATGTGGCTTTGACGATTTTGTAGGCGACGCGAGTGGCCAAAGAGTAGGGCTAATACAGAGGCAACTAAGTAAAGAAGGGCTGCGTAGTAAAACCAGCAAGGAATATACTGCCGAAAAATGGCTGGAAACAAATTCGGAGTTAAGTTTGGGTATAACTCATGAACTAAGCATGCTAGAGAGATGAAAATTGTACCTGAATTGTTCTTGCATACCCCTGAATCCGAATATCACATTTTCATGGTAGTTTAAGGCCATCTTCAGGTAGAAAATCACAGGGATGTGACGATACTCCGAGTGTTCTTCCAACGCATGTCTAATGGGATTTTTGTACACAGTGCTGTTCAAAAGAGAAACATAAAGTATGCACGGTCAATTCACTCTCAAATCAATGCTGGATTTTTACAAGTTTTATACCATTGGAAAGCCCATCTCAAGGGCTCTAGATTCATATTAAATATGTGGCTTTGACGATTTTGTAGGCGACGCGAGTGGCCAAAGAGTAGGGCTAATACAGAGGCAACTAAGTAAAGAAGGGCTGCGTAGTAAAACCAGCAAGGAATATACTGCCGAAAAATGGCTGGAAACAAATTCGAGGTTAAGTTTGGGTAAAACTCATGAACTAAGCATGCTAGAGAGATAAAAATTGTACGTGAATCTTCCTTGCATACCTGCATCCGAATATCACATTTTCATGGTAATTTTGTGCCATCTTCAACTAGGAAATCACAGGGATGTGACGATACTCCGAGTGTTCTTCAAACGCATGTCTAAGGGCGTTTTTGTACACAGTGCTGTTCAAAAGAGAAACATAAAGTATGCACGGTCAAATCACCCTCAAATCAATGCTGGATTTTTACAAGTTTTATACCATTGGAAAGCCCATTTCAAGGGCTCTAGATTCATATTAAATATGTGGCTTTGACGATTTTGTAGACGGCGCGAGTGGCCAAAGAGTTGGGCTACTACAGAGTCAACTAAGCAAAGAAGGGCTGCGTAGTAAAACCAGCAAGGAATATACTGCCGAAAAATGGCTGGAAACAAATTCGGAGTTAAGTTTGGGTATAACTCATGAACTAAGCATGCTCGAGAGATGAAAATTGTACGTGAATCTTTCTTGCATACCCCTGCATCCGAATATCACATTTTCATGGTAATTTTGAGCCATTTTCAACTAGGAAAAAACAGGGAAGTGACAATACTCTGAGTGTTCTTCAAACGCATATCTAAGGGGATTTTTGTAAACAGTGCTGTTCGAAAGAGAAACATAAAGTATGCACGGTCAAATCACCCTCAAATCAATGCTGGATTTTTACAAGTTTTATACCATTAGAAAGCCCATCTCAAGGGCTCTAGATGCATATTAAATATGTGGCTTTGACGATTTTGTAGGCGACGCGAGTGGCCAAAGAGTTGGGCTACTACAGAGTCAACTAAGCAAAGAAGGGCTGCGTATTAAAACCAGCAAGGAATATACTGCCGAAAAATGGCTGGAAACAAATTCGGAGTTAAGTTTGGGTATATTTCATAAACTAAGCATGCTAGAGAGATGAAAATTGTACCTGAATCTTCTTGCATACCCCTGCATCCGAATATCACATTTTCATGGTATTTTAGGCCATTTCAGGTAGGAAAACACAGGGATGTGACAATACTCCGAGTGTTCTTCAAACGCAAGTCTAATGGGATTTTTGTACACAGTGCTGTTCGAAAGAGAAACATAAGGTATGCACGGTCAAATCACCCTCAAATCAATGCTGGATTTTAAAAGTTTTATACCATTTGAAAGCCCATCTCAAGGGCTCTAGAATGCATATTAAATATGTGGCTTTGACGATTTTGTAGGCGACGCGAGTGGCCAAAGAGTTGGGCTACTAAAGAGTCAACTAAGTAAAGAAGGGCTGCGTAGTAAAACCAGCAAGGAATATACTGCCGAAAAATGGCTGGACACAAATTCGGAGTTAAGTTTGGGTATAACTCATGAACTAAGCATGCTAGAGAGATGACAATTGTACCTGAATCTTCCTTGCATACCCCTGCATCCGAATATCACATTTTTCATGGTAGTTTTAGGCCATCTTCAGGTAGGAAATCACAGGGATGTGACAATACTCCGAGTGTTCTTCAAACGCATGTCTAATGGGGATTTTTGTACACAGTGCTGTTCGAAAGAGAAACATAAGGTATGCACGGTCAAATCACCCTCAAATCAATGCTGGATTTTTAAAAGTTTTATACCATTTGAAAGCCCATCTCAAGGGCTCTAGAATGCATATTAAATATGTGGCTTTGACGATTTTGTAGGCGACGCGAGTGGCCAAAGAGTTGGGCTACTAAAGAGTCAACTAAGTAAAGAAGGGCTGCGTAGTAAAACCAGCAAGGAATATACTGCCGAAAAATGGCTGGACACAAATTCGGAGTTAAGTTTGGGTATAACTCATGAACTAAGCATGCTAGAGAGATGAAATTGTACCTGAATCTTTCTTGCATACCCCTGCATCCGAATATACATTTTCATGGTAGTTTTAGGCCATCTTCAAGTAGGAAATCACAGGGATGTGACAATACTCCGAGTGTTCTTCAAACGCATGTCTAAGGGATTTTTGTACACAGTGCTGTTCGAAAGAGAAACATAAGGTATGCACGGTCAAATCACCCTCAAATCAATGCTGGATTTTAAAAGTTTTATACCATTTGAAAGCCCATCTCAAGGGCTCTAGAATGCATATTAAATATGTGGCTTTGACGATTTTGTAGGCGACGCGAGTGGCCAAAGAGTTGGGCTACTAAGAGTCAACTAAGTAAAGAAGGGCTGCGTAGTAAAACCAGCAAGGAATATACTGCCGAAAAATGGCTGGACACAAATTCGGAGTTAAGTTTGGGTATAACTCATGAACTAAGCATGCTAGAGAGATGACAATTGTACTGAATCTTCCTTGCATACCCATGCATCCGAATATCACATTTTCATGGTAGTTTTAGGCCATCTTCAGGTAGGAAATCACAGGGATGTGACGATACTATGAGTGTTCTTCAAACGCATGTCTAAGGGGATTTTTGTACACAGTGCTGTTCGAAAGAGAAACATAAGGTATGCACGGTCAAATCACCCTCAAATCAATGCTGGATTTTTACAAGTTTTATACCATTGGAAAGCCCATCTCAAGGGCTCTAGAATGCATAATAAATATGTGGCTTTGACGATTTTCTAGGCGACGCGAGTGGCCAAAGAGTTGGGCTACTAAAGAGTCAACTAAGCAAAGAAGGGCTGCGTAGTAAAACCAGCAAGGAATATACTGCCGAAAAATGGCTGGACACAAATTCGGAGTTAAGTTTGGGTATAACTCATGAAACTAAGCATGCTAGAGAGATGAAAATTGTATCTGAATCTTTCTTGCATACCCCTGCATCCGAATGTTACATTTTTATGGTAGTTTTGGCCATCTTCAACTAGGAAATCACAGGGAAGTGACGATACTCCGAATGTTCTTCAAACGCATGTCTAAGGGATTTTTGTACACAGTGCTGTTCGAAAGAGAAACATAAGGTATGCACGGTCAAATCACCCTCAAATAATGCTGGATTTTGCAAGTTTTATACCATTGGAAAGCCCATCTCAAGGGCTCTAGGATTCATTTTAAATATGTGGCTTTGACGATTTTGTAGGCGACGGAGTGGCCAAAGAGTTGGGCTACTACAGAGTCAACTAAGAAAGAAGGGCTTGCGTAGTAAAACCAGCAAGGAATATACTGCCGAAAAATGGCTGGACACAAATTCGGAGTTAAGTTTGGGTATAATTTCATAAACAAGCATGCTAGAGAGATGAAAATTGTATCTGAATCTTTCTTGCGTACCCCTGCATCCGAATATTACATTTTATGGTAGTTTTTGGCCATCTTCAATAGGAAATCACAGGGAAGTGACGATACTCCAATTGTTCTTCAAACGCATGTCTAAGGGGATTTTTGTACACAGTGCTGTTCGAAAGAGAAACATAAGGTATGCACGGTCAAATCACCCTCAAATCAATGCTGGATTTTTAAAAAGTTTTATACCATTGGAAAGCCCATCTCAAGGGCTCTAGAATGCATATTAAATATGTGGCTTTGACGATTTTGTAGGCGACGCGAGTGGCCAAAGAGTTGGGCTACTAAAGAGTCAACTAAGTAAAGAAGGGCTGCGTAGTAAAACCAGCAAGGAATATACTGCCGAAAAATGGCTGGACACAAATTCGGAGTTAAGTTTGGGTATAACTCATAAAAATAAGCATGCTAGAGAGATGACAATTGTACCTGAATCTTCCTTGCATACCCCTGCATCCGAATATTACATTTTCATGGTAGTTTATGGCCATCTCCAGGTAGAAAATCACAGGGATGTGACGATACTCCGAGTGTTCTTCAAACGCATGTCTAAAGGGGATTTTTTTTTACACAGTGCTGTTCGAAAGAGAAACATAAAGTATGCACGGTCAAATCACCCTCAAATTAATGCTGGATTTTTACAAGTTTTATACCATTGGGGAAAACTTATCTCAAGGGCTCTGGATTCATATTAAATATGTGGCTTTGACGATTTTGTAGGCGACGCGAGGGGCCAAAGAGTTTGGCTTCTACAGAGTCAACTAAGCAAAGAAGGGC